>JAYKKI010000021.1:19202500-20402500 GCA_039881145.1 Druceiella hillmani | reverse complement strand
TTATTTCAGTAAACATTTAAACCATTTTTCTGGCCCCTGTAATAAAATATACTGTAATAATGATAATAGTGTAATAACTTTACTTACTTTCACAGATGACTGTTTATTCCCACTGATGGCCAAAACAGCCCAAAACGTATTACACAATGAACAGAGTGGATTAAATACCGGCCTTTATAGTCCTGATGAAAACATTCCTCTTACTAAGTTAGACTCCATCTGCCAAAAATTTTCCTGGGCTTTGCCGATACTGTCATTTAATTGGATGCATCTCTTAATAAGGCTCAAGTTCTTGGAGCAAAAATATTGGCATAAATACCTAAGTTCTAGTCGAGTACCTCTCAAATCAGCAGAAAATGGCAGTCGGGACAACATTCAGTATGAAATTCTACAAATGGGTTATGTAATGGCGTATTGTGAATATTTTGTAAGTTTCCAATAGTTTTTGTTAATTTATTATATTGGATATATCGAAAATAACGGTATAAAAATATTTTTTTTATCTAATATACCAAGTATTCATTCTGTCATCTACTTGTCCTAATGGTAACTCGCAATGATGGTAAGTACCAATTAAAATGGTTAGAACGAAGTAGCAGACTCCTTAAAAATTATAAGAAGTATGTACAAATGCATCCTAACCGCCTTGCAAAAGATCTTATGAAAAACTGCCAAACATAACATTTCGTAGATTAAAGAGACGTGCACCACAAGATCTCTTGCCAACATGACACAAGTGTGAAAAATATGTTGGCATATCAATGGATATTACTCCATGTACGACCTAATGCAACTACAAAACCTCCAGTTAAATGTCGAATAGATAGATTGCAGGATTTAAAAGAAAGAAGATTTAAAAAAAATTTCAAATTGTGTTTCAACCTTCTCACAATATCATATTTCAATATTATCATTTAACAGTAGTCAAATGCAGAAACATAAACAGATTGTTACAGCATCATATTTCTTTCAGTTTAAGACTGATTGTAATGAAATGTTTGATGTGACGAATGGGGTGTCATTAAAAAGGTTTTATAAAGTTTGCAAAATATGAAAAATATATATATATAAAAATATATATATAATGAAAAAAAAAATATATAAAAATATATATATAAATAACCTTATATTTAACATTTTCGTATACCAAATTGCATATGGAACTTTTGCACTGCAAATTATAGCCACTTAACCATTATTTTCAGTTTCAAATTCGCATGTGTATAATTTAACCAATACACAATTACTAAAAATACTTTAAAGAATGCTACTTAATTATAACATATTACTTTTTTATGTAATCAGGTGAAAAATGGCCTCGGTGAAGTAATTCACTTATCTTGGTTACTAGTAAACAAAATTCAGATCCTAGTGAAGCTGTATGATGACCCACTCACTCGTAAGTTAATACAAAACATTAATGCAAATGCCAGTGCATCAGGACTACTTTTGCAAGCAATAGCTGCCAGATGCCATGGGCATATCAAGGTAACTGGTTTAATATAATTGTATGATTAATTATTTTTTAAACTTTTATTCAAATCAAAAGAATTTAGGCAGTTGAGAAAAAGTGTTGCACTATGTTCCGATTTATTTTACCTATGTTCCTTAAATAAATTACCTACGTACCTTACCAATGTATCTTATCTACGTATCTTACCTACGTATTTTACCTAGGTATACTTATTGAGATAAATTCAAATGATTTAAATCAAACATGTCTCAATCCCAGTAACTCGATGAGTACTCAAATTATCTACAATGGTCAGATTTCACTAAATGTAAAGTGTCAGAAATCAAAAGGTCGACCCACTTTACATTTTGTGAATAAAGTAACTGTGTACTAAAATTATTAGACTTGAGTACTTGTTTATTAATTTATGTTTAATGTTGAAGGTATTTTGAATGTTTGAAAAAATGTCAAAACAAAAAGTAATGAAATGAAATGAATTAAGTTTAGACATTTTTGGCTCCACTGTGTTACACTAAACAATGTTAATAAGCCGTATTCCCTTCTCCAACTTTTGTGACTGCCTGCTTATGCAGATTGAGAAACCTTGACACTTTTATGTACTTGGGATGAATGAACACTTTTATGTCCTTGGGAATTCTATCCCATTCTTCAGTGACAGTTTTCTCGAGATCCCCAAGTGCCGTGGATGCTGAGTTTCGAGCTCTAAGCTTATGTTTTGGCATTGTGGTCTTGCATCATCATGCATCAACTGGAACTTTTCCCCAATATATCCCATATATATTGGGGAAAAGTTCCAGTTCCACAAATGTTGTTCAAATATCTTTGTAATGTACCTTACAGCAGTTAAACCACCTCTTCATATGAAAATAAGTTCTGTATGGTCATTGAAAGATATACTTCCCCAGAACATTATAGAACCCCTTCATAACTCATAGTTTCTTCAATGCAATACTGATCATATCATTCGTTTGAAAAATCAGCAAATTTTCAGGCATCCTTAAGTGGTATATTTAATTGTTAGCAAAGTGTCAAATGACATTTTTAAACACCACAAATGAATAAATAAGGTTCAAGTAAGTCCAGTTAAAGATTTTTAGCTACATTCACTTTGTTTACACAGGGATGAAGTGGCTCGATCTTTTTAATAACCAGTGTATATTCATATAATAAAATGGTAATGCGGGTACATCTATACATGCAGACTTATTACATTTATTATATTATGATAAAGACTGATAGCAATTGCAGAAAACTGGGATAGGGTTAATAAAATGAATAGATCCGAAAAGATTATGACAGAAATTAAATTACTGTTGTCCACTACTCCATATTCTACAGTCTACGCAAATTTAAATATATAATCATCTTGTACTATGCTAGTATGCGCAACAAATCCGTTCTCATTATTAGCTTTGTGCCCAAAACAGTTACTAATTCTGATGAGTGTCTGAGCAGATGCCTCCTCCTGTTAGCTTACATAGTTACAGAGTACTTGCCTAACATAATAAACACCATTTTTCTAGTGCCCTGCTGTTTTTGATAACCTTTTAGGCATGCAAAAGGACTGGCTTGGAGTAGGTTCTTGCTACCTGTCTAGCCATCCAAGTGCTTCTCTGCTACTGTATTGTAATACTTTGTTGTAAACAAAAAGAGTCAGCTACCTTATTTTATCAAGTCATGTTATTTAACAAAGTTGGGACCCACAATCGCCAGGAACTTACTTGCGTCAAGGTAAGACATAAAGTTATACCTTATACCCAAGAATTTCATTTAACGCAGTAATTATAATCCTAGTGCCACTTGGCCTGTGAAAACAGCAGTGGCAATATGACCTTCACATAATCCAGCTATTTCGTTCCATTGGTTGAAAAACTATGGTCCACCTTCCAGTTCATAGACATTATGTATAATTAGGGTACATGGAAAAATTGAAATGCATTTTTCGCATGTGGAAAGTGCCAATTTAATATGTCATTAAAATGGAAAAGCACATAAAGTAAAAAAGAAGTAGATAAAAACAAAAAATGTAAGGAAAAATAGATACTGATGTGTATGCAGTTGATAGTTATAAGGTTTTCTTCTCATAATTTATTAATGGTTATTTTAGGTGATAGTAAAAAATATCCTTATCAACCCTTGCTACAAATAATTGGGCATTGTTTTTCACAAAAATAAGGCAAAGATTATGCCCAAGGTACACTACATGTCACTTCTTTAAGTTTGAAGAATTTCACTATTTATTTCAGGGCAAATTTGCACTAAACACATTAAATATTCTAAAGGACTGCCATGAAAGCCAGTCAGGGCCGTTAATAGTACTTATATGTCTCCTATTAGAGAAATTACAGAGTGCTGTTGCACTTGGCTTTATAGAGGTAGCCATGGATAGATGTAAATATGTGCAGTCTCTTTCACCAGAAGATATTCTTAAACAATTAAACAAAGAAGATGTGCAAGCCGCTTTGGAGCTGTTACAGAAAGCGAAGTTACATTTTAAGTAAGTACCTATTATGCCTTTGCCTTCATAACTTAGACTCTTCACAGTACATAATATTTTGAACAAGATTCCTCTATGCAGGAGCAAGGGACATCAGGACAGGGAACAAGGGACAGGGATCCCTTGCTCCTTCTAACTCTCTCTTTAGTGAGTTTAAATAGCTCTAAGCGGTTTTCCATAATCCATAAACTTGCGATGAACCCCATAATCTATCTATACTCTTTCGACTGTATTCTAAACTATGTACTCATGAGTGTATTATACAGTTCACAATATATTATAGTTCAGGACGTTTTTTTTCTAGTTAGTTTTTCTCATATTTACATAATTATACTTATATTTTAAATACATTTAACATAATTGTATTTTAAAGACATTTAGCAATAAGTTATGAAACTTTAGAAAAAGACTTGCAAGGTATATCTTGTTACTAGTGACTACACTAGCCTTTCTTTTAAGCCTGATGAAGGGATAAAACTAAAACTACATTTTTTTTTTTGTGAAATTGTTGGCCCACCGCTAGACGATTTGTAAATACATGCTTCTTTTATTGGAGTCTCCGACCTGGTTACATTCCCAAACACTTGACTTTGTCTGCTTGTGGAATTCTGACTGAATTTAGTTCAAAGGATGGACATGTATCTTGTCTCATGGTAAAGATTCCTTGTATGGATTTGGTTTTGCTGGCCATTATACGTCAGTCTTTTTATCACTTAGAAATGTTGCCAAGGCTAATTTGCTGTTACCGGAAAGCTCCCCATGGATTTGTATCAACTGCTATAACTACTGTATTATCAGCAAAAGTTCTGAAGACCATATTTTCTGTCGTTTGGAAGATGTTATATGGGAATACAAAATTGAGCCCAAAACACTATCCTGAGGGACTCCAGCTTTGGTTTTATGTAGGTTGGTCAATTCATTACCTTGTTTTCACTAAGATAAGATTGGATGAATATGTCACATTAAATGACTAGTAGAATTTTTTAATTTTAATCATGGTCCCACATACCAAACTTACTCAAGGAATACTGCATTATAATAAAATTTTTGTTACGAGACATCTACAATTCTGTATAACTGTTCAATGTTATTGTATTTTTGCTTAATCCAAATTCATGTTCTTTTGTCAAGTTTTCTTTGTTTACTATTGGTCTGTATATAAATAATATTTCCTTTCTTTTCAGGGTCATGGAAATAGGCTTATTGGATGGTAGGATTTAACATATTTTGGACTTTTTCAAGGCTTTAAGATCATTTTGACCTGTCTCACTTTCTATTGTGCGGGTGTGAACATTACAAAAGATTGCATTGTACAGTTGTATTAAGAATCTAATAGTTTGTTTAAGTACATCGTGCAACAATTTAGCCATGATCAGATTGTATCGAGCCTTGTTCAAGTCTACTTTATTTTATGGCCGATTTGACTTCACTAATCGTAAATTTATAAAATATGTAGTGATTGAGCTGGTTTAAAAACTTTATTACCTCTTGGATTTTATTAGAACCAATGTCATTGTTATGGACAAAAACTTCTTCGAGATACTCACCAAAGGCCTGAGCTTTGTTCATTGTCATTGCCGTTTTTATTGGTGATTGATGTGAGATTAGACCCTTCAGCTTCTTTGTTGCTTTCCATAGTGAATATCCAGGTGTTTGTTTTGCATTCAGATTTCTTAAGTACAGCAGGCAATCTTGTTTTTTGCCATTGCTTTCTGGCTCTACGCTTCTCTGCTAGTAATGTTGATATTGAGTGTGGCGGGGGTATTTAATTATATATTTACAGGTGTAGAATTCCAAGTAGCTTGCTGTACACAGCCAGCTACATTTTCGGATTAAATTTTAACAATTTTTTGACTTATTGAACAACTGCCATTTTGAAAATATTGGGGAAACTTTATTCATGCATGAAAGTAACCCAGATTTTGATGCACACTTTTTTCTGCTATGTTTTATCACAATTGAATAAAAAAATGTACCTTTCAGAATGTCCACAAATTTTCTTATATCCCATATATATATACATCATATATTGTTGAAAATTTGTATGCTGCAACGATTCTGTACGTTTCCTAGGAAATATAAAAATGCCTACCAATTTAGAAAATGTCTGATATGTTTGATATAAGACAATTTATTTAATAGCGCTCTTAAGATTTATATAAAATTCCTATGCATTCCAAAGATTGCTAGTTCAGCATTTGGAAAATGTATGACATCATCTATACCAAAATTGAAAATCAACATCTTTATTGACTATCTCATCACCAAATATTTTGTAAATCAACATTTCTTAAATAATTTTGCAATTGCAATTGAAACAACACTAGCATTATCAATGAAGTTTCTAACAATTACTTTTATAATTATTAATCATATACATCAATGATTTTTATGTTCTTTTCAAAAAGTAGTTAAGATATGCTTACTAAATAATTACTTTTTCTAATTAGTATAATAATCTTTATCATTTATTTATGTTACACGACGAACTGGAGTAGAGTGACAGTTCCAAATGTCTCCCCACAAAATTTTCTTTTTTACACACAAACATTTCAGTGTGCTTCTATTCTTTTTGCAGATGTATTTGCTAAATCCTTGACTTAGTCCTACAGACTGAAGATTTGTAACTAATTGTAACGTAATTTCAATATTAAGACCGTCTTGGATATCTAAGAACTTTTTAGGCCTATGACAAAATTGTGATCTTGAATAAAGTTGTATAATGATGCCATTCTTTAAAAGTTGATACAGTTCATCATAAGTTTTTTTCATGACAATACCTAAAAGGTTCTGGGCATTGCCATGTCCACTATTGATTTCAGGCACTCAAATTCTTACAGTAGTAACAACAGGTATTTGTGGAAACTTCTTATCACTCGTTTTCAGAAATGAGTCTGCTTAATATTAGTATCAAAAGCCATATTTATCATAAACTGTCCAAATCTTATACTCGATGACCATTAGTGTTCTCATTTGACCATGATTTTAACATATTTTCAATAACTTGATTCGTCCTTTCTACATTTTCTTAATTTGTAAAGGCCATTTATTTATAAGGTTGTAAAAAATTGTAAACACTATATAAGATTGTAAAAAATTTGATTCGTAAACTCTTTACCATTGTTAGATTAGACAATAGTAGAAGCACCAAATGATGCAAATATGTTCAATAAAGTGTGCGCCACTTCTGTTCATTTTGATGATCACGGAACAAAAAAATTTGTTAGGTGGTCTTGATATTGAATGATGAATTGATGAATTTGTATCCACCCTTGAGGTAACTGATTGTCAAACAAATCAACCTGACACCAAAAGTTAAATTCAGATGATGTTATTGGCTTAACAACAACACTTTTTTATTTTGTTTTTGTTGACATGACTAACAAAGTTGAACCGCAGTTTTTTCATCATAATTTTATGTAAACATCTTATTTTGTATCCATTAAAAGTAACTTGTTATACCTATTTAACAACTCCTATATATATATATATACTCACACACGCACAGGCGCGCACACACACACACACACGCATACACATAAATACTTCTGACCTTATTGATGACCTGATTTATTTTTGATTTTAGCAATTTATGGCATAATAAAATTAAGTACTATTTCAAATGGTATATCAGAGTTTTAAAATTTTTTTAAAATTTACTACACAAATCGCTTACGCGATTGACATTAAATTTCCACGATCTTAGAGTTTGTAGTAGATAGACAAGTTGACGTCTACTGGATACATTTTCGAGTTGGAATCTTATACTATTATAGCTACATGAGAATAATGTCTGAAGATATTGCAGACAACAAGAAAATCTAGAAAGTTTTTTCACTTAAACAAATTAATCTGTTCTAGATACATCAAAATATTGATGTACATGGCTAATTATCGTATCACTCCATGTTGAACCAAGTCATGTCAAAAATGCTTACAACGAAAGCATTTTTATGTTAGGAAATTGGGCCTTACAACTCTGTAAGGCCCAATTTCCGTTCGAAAACAATAGAATAGAGGTTATAATCTTGTTCTTAATCGGCGCCTTGGATATCATTATTTACGTTCAGAATAATAACTCAATATCGAGATGAACACTCGCGGTGCCTTGGCTCGTCAACTCGATTTGGCTTTGAAGGAATTAAGGGCAGCCAAGGAGTCGATTGGTATGGGAACCTTTTTGGATTAATAAAAACTGAATTTAATTCTGTTTTACCGAAAAGAAAATAACAATAAATCAATTTAAAGGAAAGTTTAGTGACTGGGCATCTCCAGGCATTCATAAAAGTAGAAATAAACTTTATGAACTGTATGATTTAAAATCAAACACTAACGATCCAAAAATTATTGAATATGTCAAGAAATATTCTAAATTATTTAAGAAGGTGTACAATACTGCCAAATCTATTTTCTTGCGCAACAAAATTAACAATTCCAAGAGTAAAATTAAAGCAACTTGGAATATTATTAATAAAGAGACTTGCAAAGTAAAATCACAAGATAAAGAATTCTGTTTACAAATAAAAAATAACATTGTAAAAACAGATAAGGAGGTAGCAAATGTTTTTGAATCTTTCTTTTCAAATATTGCAGTTGAAACCACTAAACAATTAAAATCTAGTGCTCATCTTGCAAAATCTCTAATTGAGTCAAGTGTTGAAGAGTGCAAAACCTCTTTTAAGTTCAACTACATAACCCCTCTTGACATTTTTAAAACATTTAAAGAACTAAACGTCAAGAAAACTAAGGATTTATGGGGTATTTCAACTGACCTTCTTAAAACAATAATAAATATAATTTCACCTCACTTAGCTGTTATTTTTAATAAATGTATTGATGAAGGCCAGTTTCCTGATTTAATGAAATATAGCAATTCCACTTTTTAAAGCGGGCGATAAGAGGGATCCATCCAACTTTCGCCCCATTTCAATTCTGCCGGCCTTGAGTAAAATCTTTGAAAAAATTATATTTCACCAGTTACGGTTACACTTTAATAGTAACAGGTTATTACATGAAAAACAATTTGGTTTCACCAAAAACAAATGTACAACTGATGCAGGGGTTGCACTCATGAAACACATATTTGATGCATGGGAGAATAAGCAGGATGCGATAGGTATATTTTGTGATTTGTCCAAAGCTTTTGATTGTGTCGATCATCAGACTTTATTAGTAAAGCTAAGACATTATGATGTCTCAAATAACTCGCTTAACCTTATAGAATCGTATCTTTCAGGTCGAATTCAAAAAGTAAATATTAATGGCACTTTTTCTTCTGGCGCTCACCTTCATATGGGAGTGCCCCAGGGCTCGATATTAGGCCCATTGTTGTTCTTAATATACATAAATGACCTGCCGTACTTTACTAAAGACTTCTGTGAGATAGTATTGTTTGCTGATGACACTTCTTTGGTTTTTAAAGTCGACAGACGCAAAGAAGTCCTTTACGAAGTAAATGATGCTCTTTCTCAAGTCCTACATTGGTTCACTGCTAACAATCTCTTGCTCAATTCAAAGAAAACAAAATGTCTTAAATTTAGTATGCCTAACGTAAGGCAGGTCAATACTTGCATTAATATGAATAAAGAACCTATAGAAGCAGTCAATTCCACTACCTTCCTTGGAATTACTATAGATTCCAAACTACAATGGGGACCCCATATTGTGGCCTTGGCAGGAAGACTTAGTTCAGCTGCGTATGCAGTTAGGAAAATTAGGCAGCTCACTGACGTTGAGACGGCGAGATTAGTTTATTTCAGCTATTTTCATAGCGTAATGTCGTATGGTCTACTGTTGTGGGGCTCTGCTGCCGATATTCAGACCATTTTTGTACTCCAGAAAAGAGCTATTCGTGCAATATACAGCCTTAGACCACACGACTCGTTAAAAGAATTGTTTAAAGAAATTAACATACTAACAGTGGCATCGCAGTACATATATGATTGCATTGTTTATGTACGTAAAAACTATGATGTTTTTCTTAAAAATTCAGACACTCATAGCTTCAACACCAGAAATAAGCATAGACTTGTACTTAGACCGTTCCAAGTCTCAGACTGCATAAGACTGGTAATTGTTTTATTGGATTAAGCATAAAAATGTTTAATAAGCTTCCACAAAGCTTTATCGACTTACCTTTGCCTAAATTTAGATTGACTATCAAACGTCAGCTGATGAAAAAGGGTTATTACAAAGTAATAGATTATTTGAATGATAAAAATTTGTGGACACTGTAATTAGCTCTCCTGCACATTTTAAGATTTTTGTAACATTGACCTTTTGAAAAAAGGCTTACTGTTGAGTTTTTTGCGGCGCTTCTTCTCAGCAGGCCAGTTACGTCGAAGTGCTGGTAGGAAAAAATATTGACGTGCAAAAGAATTTACTGTAAATCTACTTGCAAAAAATATAAAACTAAACTATCTGTACTTGACTAAATAAATAAACCATTTTTATAAGAAAAACACAAAACGCAATCATGGTAATTTTTTGTCTGAGCAAAGCTGAGATGGGCCAGAAGACTAGGATAAATACTAAAAATAAATGGTTATTTTCATTTATCAGGTTTACTTTTTTTAGTAGCATAAAAAAATTTTAAGTGAAAATATTGAAATGATTTTTTAAATATAAACTACCAATAGATTCACAATACATACTATAATTTTGTTTATTTCTATAGATACGTATTGCTAGTGAAGAAAATAAACGACCTCTCTGCAGCTGTGTTTGACTTGTCGCCACTAGATTTATCTCAAGAGAGAGTTGTTAACCCTCATAACGTAAGGACAACATTGGTGGATTCCAACTGGTTTATGACCCAAATTAAGAACAGGTACCACTTAAATATAGTTTTGTAGTTTTTAAATAAATTACGATATTGTATATTTATTACAAAATCATCTTGCAATACAGGAATAATAAATGTAATAATACAGCTCTATTAACGTTTTTATTTGTATGGTTTCACAATTTTCGCCATCACAAATGCTACCTCTTTAGTTTATTGAATAATGAAGATTATATAATACATTTTTAATGACAATTTACTAAAGTATATCTTCTTGAGAAAACTACGAGCAAGAAGGTAATTTCATTTTGTAACGTAAACAAAGCTCAGTTTTTTATACAAAAACATAAACTTCAATCAATCTATTTTCCATTTTGTTCAATAACCCTTTGCCATCTGTATGGCATTTTTTTGATTTTGCGCTCATAGAACTTTTATGCTTGTATCTATGAACTTCATCAATGAAAAACATAACTAAACATGATTTCAGATTATCATAATTATTAGTGCAAGTTCAAAGAGTTTTGCAAACTTCAAAATAAATGATAATTTGAGGTTCAAGGCCAGGACTATATGGAATATCTTAACTCCTCAACCAAGCTCCAATAATTTTCCATGGCTTATAAAAGATATCTATCTCTTCCTTGCATTGTATTGTCATGGTGTAACACGATTCTTTTGTCAATTCTGGCCGTTTTTCTTTGATTGCTACCCCCAGCGCCATTGATTGTTGATAGTAAATATCCGGATTGATCTCCATTACCATTAGTTGTTAATAGTGATATCTGATTTCTCACACATGGACCATGATCATTTTCATTTGATGTCACTGTAGTTAACCCACTTTTCTTCACTAGTGGAGATTCATTTCAAACAGTGGCAGTCTACTTTTTCACTCCAAAAATATGTGTTATTGATCTTAACATGCTTTAAATATACATTCTAGTTTGTGTTTATATATATATATATATATATATATATAATGTGAAAAATAAGTCCATGTGGGTAGGAATTCTACCTTAACACAAATAAATCCAAAAATATAATGCCCCTTCATTTGAGATGAGTAGTTGAATGTCAAATTCCGTTAAAATGTTTGCGAGTTGAATTATAGCGGAATAAATAGATAAGAGAGAAAAATCTCTAAAAATGATCTTGCAGGGTTCAATTATACATAATTAACATAATTACATTAATAAAAAAACCCCAGATTACTTGTTGTATACAGAAAATTATTTAATCCCGTCAAATTTTCAACTACTAAGTTTTTGCATGGAAAGAAATATTGTTGTCAGTTTTAGGCAGGCACTTTATAATTATAAAATTATTAAAACAATTTGAACTTGCTGGATTTTTGACACAAATATGTGAAAGTAAAAAGAAGACAAATAATACAGTGGAGTAAAATATAAATATTTTACATTAGCCGAAAAACGTATTTATGCCTACTCGATAAAGTTCAGTCAAGTTCATGGTTTAATTAGGAATTAATATAACATATATTCTAAACTCAATATTTAAATAAATGAGTACTTGCTAATGAATGTCACTCAACGAGTTTTTCTTGAATCATTTCTACATAGTGGTATCGAACAACTAACCATATTTTTGCATAAAACAGTGAAACACAGAGAAGCCAAATACAACTAAAAACCAATGGTTCCAAATTGAAACTGATTCATTGGCAGGTGACAACTCGTTGTTCATATGTGCAATTTCTGTTCACTGGTTGTTAAGGGTCACTCTATTTATATTAAAGTTCTTTGATCTCACCGTAATATCAAAAACCTTAAAAATAGATATTTAAGTCTTTAGTTTATGATACAATTTGTTTTATTATAAACATTTTTTACATTAATATTATATAACGTTTTATGGATATATTATACCACAGCAATAAACTATGCGATACTGTACAGATAAATTTCAGTAATATAATTATTTAGCACCCATTATTTATCTCCAGTATAAATTCCAATCTTATAATTGCCATAGTATGTTGACGATTAATATCACGGTTTTCATTGCTCTATTGTAAAAACATTTTTGCACATTTATTGTAATATAGGATTATATAAAGTTTTTTTTAAAATTAGGTTTCTTTTTGTAAATATACCCTTTTCTTACTGATTGTAATTCAGTAGTTTTATAGATAAGAGAAACAGGGGAACAAATTTTCAAACATTGTTTTAAAATATATAAAGTACTTGTGCTTCAACTTCTAAAATTTAATAAAATGTATATGTTTTTTTAGCTGCAGCCAATGCATTAATAATAATGGTGCGGAAGGGAGGTTTATGCACAATGCACATTTAATATCTCTATGCAATAAAGAACAAATGAATACTTTAGTGTTGTGTCCAGATTTTAATAGAAATATTCTACCATCTGCTTTTAAACTTGGTTGTGATATTTATTTAAAAAAATTAATAAAAACTATCTCCATGTGGGAATGTGAACAATTTGAAAAAGAAGACTGGCAACAAATACAGAAAAGACCTAAGGCAGCTGAAAAACCTGAAATACATTCTAATTTCGACACTAATATCCTGACACTCGCTAGTAGTGTTACAAAGTTTTCAAAGAATGCAGAGTCTAAATCTCAATTTTATATTCCAATAACAGATAATAAAGAAAAGCACTCATTTGAAAATATGAAGACTGAAATTGATAACAGTGACGATTACAAGGAAATTAATATACCACTCTTTCCAGACATACTTCAAGTATCTCTTTTAGTACTGGAAAAATCTTTAGTAACTATGATAAAACTTTTTCCAAAACAGAGTCGGCCTTCTAGTTTTACGGATACAGTTATTTTAAATTCTGATCAAACATTAGATCGTTATACAAAACGATGCTACCAAGTGTTTACAGACAAACTCTTCCATGACGAATTTATCATAGTTCAGAATATGGTAAAAGGTTATGTAACTTGTTTACATCGAATACTTCTGACCTTACAGAATGTAAATTATGAAGCTGAAGAAAAGGTCAGGCAAGAATTGGTACTTTCACCAACTTTAACTAAATATTTAGCTTTATTTTGCATTATACATTTGCAATACAGTGCCTTCTTAATAAAATGTCAGAATTGCAAAAATGATAGTGAACCTTTGAACCTGTTACCACAAAGTGTACATGTTGAATATATCCTAAATTTTGGTATGGATTGTGTATCCAAACTGTTGGGTTATAAGGAAGTGTGGTGCGAGTTAAACACAGAGGGTAATGTTCATAAAGTACAATCAGGAATTAATTGCTTGTATACAATTACAGAGTATTTTGTTCAGGTGAGTTATATATTATATCCATATTTTTTAATTATCATTTTAGAGTAATTTTAGCATAATTCAAAATTGTGTTTATGAGATATATTTGACAAATTTCAGTTATATATGGGTATAAAGAATACTTCCAAAAATTGCAATTTCTTATGAAATTAATGTACCACTTACATTAATGTGAAAAAAATGTCTCTAGTTTAAATTATATTTCTAAATAATTTTTGCTTTATCTTTATAACTATCATCTGTCAGAATAGTTCATTACAATGGTGTTCAATTATAATTTGTGAGTGGATATGAAAAAGATTGTGGTTAAACTTATCACTGCAGGGATATGGGGCGGGTGCATTGTCCACCGCACCGTTTTGACCAATTTTAGCCCACACAATTGCAGTGGGATACGACAGGGAATTGAAACAAACTCTAGACCGACTAAGAGGATCAGTTACAACTAACTGACTACAGTAGGGTTGTTCGGAGCCAACTGCATATGCCTCTCAACTGGTTATAGATACAATTAGCAGCAAAAAGATTAATAGCATTAACTTGACTGTTTGCATTTCCCTCATAATTTAGTAAAAATAAGAGGAAGTAGTACATATGTTCTTTATTTTAGGTTTGATAAGACTTGAAAGTTCTGAATGAATATTTTGAGGTTGTGTTTTAAGGTGGTTTCTGAACATAGTTAACTGTAAAATTCATCTCATATTATTTCAAGATATATTTCCAGAATACTAAACCAATATCAATAAGTAAATTCATAAGCACAAACAATGGAGTTCCAACTAGTGATATAGCAGAAGCAACTGATAAATTATTGTCCATGCTGCAGTACTGGCAAGATAATTTCTATAATAGAAGTTTACTGAAAGGTTCAACTATATTAAGTACTAAAGTTGCAACAGGATTGGAACGCTTACTAATAGCATTTTCCAGGTAATAAATACTATTTAGTTTATAAGTTCTTATTTAGTTTATAAGCTTTTATTTAGTTTATAAGTTCTTCCCATAATGTATTTATTTTTACCATCTTACTTTTTTCCACTGAAACACTATTATTCATCAAGAATAGAACATACTACAAGTCAGAGATTATATCATATGTAAACGTACATACAACAGCGGAACTTGGAAGTTTCCAGAATTATTACTTCATAATATTAATAAACATATTTCAGCATCATCAATCACCTTCTAAACATTCTCTTAGTGTACCAATTGCTACCTGGCGTTGACACTTTATTTTGTTTGTAAAAAAATCTAATCCAATGAATAAATATAAAACTGTTTCACTGTTTTCGTGGCTTTTGCGAGCAAAGTGGTGTATGCGCATCTTATTCATCATCATAAATGAACACAAAAATAATTCTGGATTAGCTAACATTTTTACTATATCTCAATAATAAATGTTGGTTAGTTCTCTTTTGGCTGTTTATTAACATTCTCCAATCCTAACTCATAGATACCTTTTTGGAGCCAAAGGAAATCTATGGATACCAAAGAAAATCTTTAGAATCTCAGTCGTAAACATATGATCACTGTGATGTCTGTCAATAAGCATAATTTCTTTAACTTTTAAAGGGAAAAAAGCGATTGATGACAAAATCAAGGTTCTAATCAAGTCTCACATTACACCGTATGAAAGAGTACAGAAACATTGAACATTTATGTACATGTGATGTACATGTGTAACATTGAACGTACATGTGTACACGGTCACCTGAAGAAGGTGGGCTACGTGAGCAAGCACAATGTTTGGGTACCTCATGAACTCAAATAAGTTCATTTGATTTACAACAATGTGGTGTGTATAAAGACTTAGTTCCAATGTGATTGTTTGCTTCAAACAACTGAAAACAGTTATTCACATCAGAGCATGGTTAATCATAATGAGGTGATGTTTTATCACAATGCGAAACCACTCAAAAGATGGATTGTTCGTCAAAAATTAGGAACTTGAATGGATGTGTTACAACATCCACTTGACTTGTCGGACCTTGAGCTGATCAGATTACCACTTATTTCATGCTGTTCAAAACTCACTCTACATATAGCGTTCAATTTTTATGAGATCATAAAAGACAAAAAACGAACGAGAGTGAGGCAGAATGAAGTTTTGACTTTATAAATAATTTTCAATCCAGTCAGTTTTGAAGTGAGTGTTATGGATGGTTTAAGTGAATGTTTGCTTTCAAATAATGCATTAGCGAGAAATAATTTTGCTTTTCACAAATAGATATTTAGTTTGTGTTAAAAGACTGTTGTCAGTGCTATGATTTTTTCCTTTTGGCCGTTGATTAGTTACTTTTAGTTTAATTTAGAGGCAAATCGAGCCTAATTTTTTTTGCAGCTACTGTGGTGCAGTGCGAAACTAGTACTTTTTATATATTTGTTTTATTTTGTTAAAGGCAAGAAAGCTGTGAAAATTCTCGAGAAATGCAAGTTTATGGTGTTAATTGCTAAACACAATACGTAATTGATTTTAGAAATTCCCATGTAGAGATTTTTTACTCAAAAATAATTAAAGCTCGGCAAAATACTGAAATTGACTATGACCACTTTAAATTGTCACATAATTGTGCGAGAAATTGTGTGACGTGAAATATATCACACATGACAATTGACAATCACTTAAAATGTCTAAGACTCATTACAAAGCTCAATATTTAGTTTCTGCATGAATTAAAAAAGATTCACTTAACACAACCATTGATTGGTTTATTACGGACCATTGATGAATCATTGATTTGTAAAATGCTTCTCAAATGCAATGATATACTCTTTTTTTTTAAAGAATCTTCATTGTTGATGAAAAATGATAATCTATAATAACATCAATCGAAAACAAACAAGGTCCATATGTGATGAAGCACAAACCATAATGAAAGTAGTATTTTACCATAGTAGTCATTATGTATTTTACTGTCAACAACTAATGAAACTACAGAAAGCAATTAAAGAATTAATACATCACAAAGGAATTGTTATCCACCATGATAATCCATGGAAACCTTGAAAAACATCCACTCACCATAATATTTTGAATATTTTTAATTTATATTAAGAAAATTTAATTCAGGTGTTCCTGTGCAGTGAAGTTACTGAAGACCTAATAAGTTTAATAAATAACTGGTTCAATGCCTTAAATTCCAGACATACAGGTCCTTTTGTTTATAAGGTACTGTTGACAGATAATCAT
Organism: Druceiella hillmani; assembly: GCA_039881145.1. Classification (NCBI taxonomy): domain Eukaryota; kingdom Metazoa; phylum Arthropoda; class Insecta; order Lepidoptera; family Hepialidae; genus Druceiella; species Druceiella hillmani. The sequence goes on along the minus strand of JAYKKI010000021.1, from coordinate 20,385,259 downwards.
CATCATCAGTTCCTGTCGCTCCGGTCAGAGCATAGGGCAGACGTAAAATTTCTCCATTTTGTGCGGTCAGCGGCCAGTTGCTTAACCTCTCCCCAGGTCTTTCCAGCTGTCTTTACTTCTTCCTGAACCATTGTCTACCAGGTCTTTTGTGTCGGCCACGTCGTCTTGCTCCTTGGGGATTCCAGTCGAAAGCTGCCTCCTCGATGGCTTCATCAGCCTTTCGTAACGTGTGGCCGATCCAACACCACTTCCTCTCTCTAATCTGGTCTGCGATGGGCTTTTGGTCTGTTTCAGCCCACAGCTCCTCGTTCCTCTTCACCTCCGGCCATCTCAGGTTCATGATGCGCCGAAGGCATCTTGACAGATAATAATGGAGACAAAATATTTTCTTTGTTCCAAAAGGGATGCTTATGCTCATATTTAAAATTTCTAAACTATCTTAATTGCACTTTACTCTTTACAAGAAAATTAGGATTCGTCAGTTTATTTGATAAAATATTTCAGAAAATATTTAACTTACTACCCGAAAACTGTACATATTTATTAAATAATTGACAGTTTGTCAATTCGTTATTAAGGTGTTTTGTTACATAATATTAACGAACAATTATGGAATTCAATAAATCGGTTAAGAGATTGCTTGAAGGAAAATCTTCCTACTAATAAGAAGCAATGCGATCAAATATCATCGTGGATATAACGTTATTTAAAGCTTTGATTATATTTTTTCTTTTTCTCATTAATCGCATGTGTTTTTTGACCAACGTAGATTTTAGACTTTTATTATTAATCATCCGTATCTTATCTTATATTATATATCATCCGTTCTTATTTATTTTTTAAAATCTGTCTTATAAAATTAAGGAAAAACATGTCAATAATTTATTTTCATCATTGTTATAATGTAGAATTAGTATGTAAATTAAATTTCTATTAAGTATGAAAAGTTTAGCTTATTAATATGTTTGGTGACTAAACATATTCACGTTATCGATATTTATGTGATAATGATATCAAATGTCCTGCACTACTGACGCATACCGGTGCAACGGCGTCGCCATTAACATATTTATTTAAAATCTGACAAAATGTATTCAACAAACTTTTAGATTATAGAACTCTGCAAATGGTTAAATTCTTTCGTTAGCTTTTATTTTTGCATGAAATATACATTTTTGGGTACTAACGAACAATGAAAAACGGAGCTCTACAAAGCATTCGATCTATGACTAGGGTATAACGTCATCATGCAGAGAAAAATATATATACATACGTACATAGGTACATACATACAGATGTCCACGACCCCCATCTGGAAAAAACCTTGAGTTATGTTCCACCAAGAGGTTGCAAAACAGCATATGTTTCAGAAAAATATTGATATTTTACATTTTTAATAAATAATAAAAACTTTAGCGAGCGCTCGCTTGTCACCATGTGACTTGCTTCGTCACCCGCGACGCTCGCATCGATGGTGGTTTTTTGAACAAAATCAAAGGAGTGGCGAGGCGAATGCATAAATTGGATATTATGTATGTATTAGTTTTCACAATTGTGTATGGTTGTGTGCTGTTGGGTTATACTTGCAACTATTATTTCGTAATTAAGGGGCGACAATACAACTGAACACAAAGAGGTTTCGCAATTGACTAAATTAATAAGTGACTTTGACCAAGAACGCGCTCTTGCACATGAGAAGAGAGTGGCAACATAGCGATAGTGGGAAGGTGTATGTAATGAAATATGTAGGGATTCGTGCACAGTTCTTCTTGAAATTTTTATTTTGCTATAATTTCTAAACCCCTTGAGATAATAAATTCTGCTTTTTACCAATGATCTACATACAACCTAGAGATCCATAGATTTTTGGATGGGGGTTTTGTGTTGAAATATTTTTATTTAAACAAATTGAAAACAAAATATTTATATTTTATTATTTTTATGAAATATTTTATCACAGAAATATTATTTAACACTCTATTGAAAATATATTTGTAACATTATAATACTGTTAGCCTACTAGATGCGAAGCTGGCCGAATTAAGTCGAAAAAAGCTGGTCAAATTAAGTTTATCGTTTAGCAGAGAAAGCAGAATGTTGTAACTCCCATCCAAATACACCATTAGATGATTCACATAAAAAATTCAATCAGTTTATTTTGTTGATTTTCAAATGAACTTTATTACTCAGAAATAATTGATGAGAAGATAAAATTTTGCTCAGTAACATAAATATAAAAAATTTTCAAATCGGAGCAAGGTTCGATTTTCCAACTTTTCTGGCTCTCATCAACAGCCAGTCTTCATCCACTGTTGGAAATAAACATCTCCCAATGAGTATATCACTGGAGATAATACTCTTAAATGCCATACTGGGAAAGCTGGCATAGTGAACGCAGTGGACCAATGGTGTTGCTACCCATCACTTGTCTGTGAATTTTACGATTACAAATATGACTCCAGCCCCGTTTGATGGGTGACCGGAGATCTAACCCGGAACACTGCTGTGCACCACTCCGTTAAATATTGAAAGCCTGCGGTCAAACCAACACACCACAGCTCATTAACTTTACTTTTTAACAATGCATACCAGTAAAAATTTGTACACTGGTTATTCAGTATACAATTATATATTAGCTGTTTAATAACAACTAATTATATATTAACTGTTTAATATACAAATAATGTCCAGATTATAATAGTCTTAAATAATGTTCCTTTTACAGATTTGACACAGTAAGTTCTGTAACTTTGATTCCATCTTTTGTGTGGCAGAATATCGATTCGAGCACTATAAAGCAAGTCGGTCAAATTGAACTGCCCATTCATTCACTCCAGGATACTGATATTTTAGAAGCTTATTTATTCAGGTGAGTAATTTCTTCTAAATCTAAAAATTGATATTGTAAAGATAATTATAAAGGTAATTTACGGTTATGATCAATTAAATAACGTGTAGACCTTATTTCAATGTAATTATAAAAAAACTAGCTGCCTGTTGTATCTTTTTGCCAGCGCAAAAAAACAGACCGTGACAGCATTTTGTTTTTTAAATATAACTTTTTTAAAATTAACGTTATTTTTAAGGCTTTACTATTAACTCTGTACATTAGTAGAATATAGAACTGTACAGCGCAATCTTTTAACAAAAAAACCTTATAACGAACAATCTGCAATTATAAAATATTTACCTTCTGGAACTTTTCTATAGATTTCATTGTTGCATACAATAGGCTATTTGACTTATATTGTAAACCTGTTTTAAATTGTTCTGTTGCATTACAAGCACAGTGGTTTTTCATATAAAATTTCTTTTAAAGTTTAAATTACCACACTTGCGCTGAAAGCAGTTTTTTGACACACCCCAGTAAATTTTATTATCAAAGTTGCATGTTTTTAACCTGTCAATTTCAATCATTACATTTAGTTTATATTGTACCAATATTCAGGAAACAATAGTCTATTTGTCTATGGTTTATGTTTCGAATAATATTATAGTGCTGATGTATACGTTACCGAGTGTGAATGTGGTTGTGTGTTCGTTTACCTTAATTTTCTTTTTTAACCTGTAAAAAGTTAACAAATTATTTTTATTGATTTTTCTATTTCATGTCTATATATGTATATGTATATATATATATATATATATATATATATATATATATATATATATATATATATATACATATATACATATATATATACATATATATATATATATATATATATATATATATATATATAAAAAGTGTACGAATAAACAAGTCTATTTTAGATAGGTTACCATTATCAGCTTACACGAAATTTCTCTCCTTCTTTGCAACTGAAAATGGATTTTAAATTAATATTATATACCATTGAATGTTTTTTTAGATTATCATAGTGTCCACAACAAAGTTACCCAAATAATTTTGGAGGTGGGCTGCAATTTCGATAGCCAGCAAGGCCATCTAATAGTTTCCTGCAGTTAGATAGATATATAAAATGAACAAAACTTTAATTATAATTAAAAAGTAATTGAGACTCTTCACAGAGGTTTGTGAGTTATCAATTTATCAGTATTAAGTGACAAATCTGAGGTTAAAGTGTGTTTCGCATTTAAAGAAGTGCAGTACTTATTTTTCACATAGCTGAGTGTTGAAAAGACATTTTTTCAAATCTGTAGAAAACTTGGAGAGCAAGATCAATCCTTCCTTTCGTACCAATTTCCAAAATTTTATCAAATTTTTTGAAGATTGTTGTGATTGTGAAGGAACTGTTTCAGTAAAACCGTACAAATTGGATTTGGATTTCGGTAATTTCTGACTGAGTATTTGCAGGATATTTCATTACTTCATCAAAGGCAATCGAAAGTGGTTTTCAAAAGAATATGTTTCAACATTTCACTTTTGGACAGCCAGCGGACACCACACTGCAAATCTATTATTTATTTATTTCATCATCAAATAAAACCCTGAATTGTCTTCGATGAAACACTCTAGCTCGAATATGATTAATGCAGCGTCCTACATGGTCAATAACTTTATCAAACTTCATATCTTTGGCACTTAAATCTTCCTGATGGGTGATACAATGATATAAAAATAATAACCGTCCTAAAAATGTTTCCAGTTAGGCAACACAGCCATTGGTTTACCGTGCTCCATCATTGCAAACAGAATTAATTTTTTCCCATAGCAAATTCTTCCTCTCAACACATTTCTTGATTTTCATAAATATGTCCTTCCCAGTATTTGTAGTTTCAAGCTAGCATAGCTCAAATACATCTTGAAATACGTTAAATTTTCATCAAGACACCACATGAAGATGGCTAGCCGTGACCATACTTGTGAAATCTCAGGTATCACAAAATGCTAACGGGAAAGTATTTGCATTTCTAAACTCTTTCCGTTATTTGGCTGCTAATATCATTTGACATTTTTTCCACTCGCCTTGTGACAGTATTTTTGAAAGTGGAATACTGTCTGCTTTAGTTTTCACATTTTTATCATCGTAGTTCTGTTCAAAAATCAATAAACCCTCTTTCACAACTTCCCAATTCCAAAAAGGCTTCTTGTTTCTTGCTAAAAGTAAAGATATCTTTGTATGATGTTTTCACTATGGATTCAAGTTTGTCGTTTTGCTTTGCAAATAGATGCTGGTGGCAAAATAGTATTTTTTTCTTTTTTTTAATCTCATCTCTAAAAACATTTCCCTCCGGGTAATCTTGATTGAATTTTAAATGGTTCTATTTAAAATGTTGTTATTTATTATATTTTTTGGCGACGGCTACTGTAGTAAACAAGAAAAATAGGCATCAGTGCCTTGCTCTCTTTAAAAAAATATTTCACCTGCCATTCTTCATGAAATATATGAGGTTCCTGTAGTTTGGATGTGCCTAAAAATATGTAAAAGTCTACTTACCTATTTAAAGCAGTTAAGGGGGTTCAACAGCTCTAACCTGCCAAGTTCTAATTTTCGCAAATTATACATCTGTACCATATCTATGTTTATTGAAGTGTTATTTGTGTAATAATAAAATTCTGATAACTTGCAATTTGAAACAAGTTATAAAACTCAATGATTTCACTTTATTTCTGATATATAAGACATAACCTCACTCAGCTGTGAAGTATTTTCTTTTAAAATATATGAATATTATGCAATTATTACTGCGCAATGCATTTCCGTGAGTGCATGAAATGGTAACGCGGCGGTTAACGAAAAACATTAGAAAATTCGAAAATAACTTCCAAACCACCTTAATCAAAAATATTTGCACTAATTTACAATTAACTCATCTAAACTACCTATTATGCAAACAACAGACATCATTCGTTTACAATCTCGGTAGGTACTTACATATTTGCTGGTTTTTACATAACAAATTCAAACTACAATCTAGAGGAACTACCAACAGTTTAATTTTAATTAGAATACAAAAATAATGATAAAACAAATGAACTAAGTGCTCAAAGCATTATGACGTGCGCGTCTGCGGAGGCGGCAATACTCGTTCTAACTTAAATTATTAATGCTCATTACTTATACACACAAACACATACATACAATACAAATCAAAAAATGTTTTTATATATCCTGTAGTCATTTAAGTATTTCCTTGCTGACTATGTTTTAGTAAATTCTAGTTTGGTTTACAACTTTACTTGGCCGTTGTAAATGAAGTGTCAAAAGTCCTCATCGATAGTACTTAAATTTGGAAAATTATGGAAGATTAAAAGTAATAAAAATAATTTTTTTTGCAAATATTTTTCTTTTGGTGGGATAGTGAAAATTATTATTAGAAAAATTGATCAGACAATACGAGTTACACCCCTTTTTCCGTACGAGTATTCATTTTACACCAAAAATATTTTTAGGCCACTTTAACCAAGAAACAACATATGTAGATGAAAACCGCTGAATCTTATAACAATTTTTGAAAACTGTGAACTATTATCTGATGCAAGTAACATTTCTCTAACTTTTACATAAAGTGGTTGATCAAACGTTACTGTGTATGTATTATGGCTATGGACTCTTGCACTATTAAGAGCACATTTTTATACAATTACAAGCTACGTAATGAATCAATTTTAAAAACATAATAAGATTGTGAAGACTATAAAATCATTCCAATTAAGTAAATTTGGAATATTATACCATTTTCCGTAATCCGCAAAGTATCAATCGTACTAAGCATTGAAATTGCTGAAATTTTAATTTCTTTTCTTCAATTTTCATTAAATTTAATGAAAAATAAACATTACTATTAATGTTTTTTGCATCTCTCTCAATATAGGGGCATCTCTTTTAATGTTTTACTAATGTGGTTTTGAATGACACCTGTAATATGGACATATAAACACTATTTGTATATTGCAGCAGCATATTATACAAAACTACCAAAAATAGATGGTAAAATTTTTGGCTTTGGATGATAAACCTTTGCAATTTCATACATTACACTGTCTGTATGTGGTAGAAAACCCGAAATATGATAAAATGCCTAATAGAAGTTTTGATCCAGATCTTCTGTGCGGAAACACAAATAATCCAACTAAAACACTAGTTGAAAATGATCATGATCTGACTGTTATATTAATATCATGTCTTATGGCAATGCATTCACTTTTTATTTCTCCCGCATTTTCTTCTAAATTTTCCAGAATTCAAAAATAAAAGAAAAAATATTAGGCTCCTGGATATTTAATTGTTTATATTATGTATTGTAAAATATTTGGCTTCATGGTGGATAACTATCGATATTTACAAGAACAGAACAAATATCATATCGAATGAAATCTCCAAAAATTCTTATTTGTTCGTCTTCTTAATTTCACTTTTTGCTTTCTTTCAAATATCTACATTAATATCAAGAAAACAAATTATTATCAGACTTCTTTCTTTTATATTAATAACGATATTCCTTCCATAGTGTTCAACAAATTTTTTTTATAATTTTGTTATTGCATTAAATTATTTGCTCAGAGGCGCTATTGTCCATTGAAAACTTGGGCCTTTTGATGTGAAGCATTTAAGCACGCATTTGAATGAGAGTTAAAACATGCTGATGGCAAGTCCGACATGCCATTCAGGCAGTTCTGCATCTTGTCGGCTTTTTCCGACTTAATTCAGCTAGCTTCGCATCAAAAGAGCCAATCTCTTTTCGATTTAATTTGGCCATTGGCTAAGAGTAATTAAAAATATATCTTCAATAGTTTGTTAAGAAATGTTTATGTGATAAATTAGACCATTAAAATAATAAAATATAAATATATTAAATAATAAAATATAAAAAAATTTAGATGTTTCATATCTGCCAGGCGTTCCATAATGGCTAACAATTTTTTTATATATATATACACATTATGATAAAATATAATAATGAAATTAATATTTTATTATTAACAACTATCTATATAATGCATATATTTGTTTATACATGAATATTTGTTTTTCGTTTTCAATTCATTCATATACAAGTATTTCAATATGGCTATATCTTTTTTGGGTATATATATCTTTTCTGGCTCGTTCCCGATCAGAGCAATATGGCCAGCGTATGCTAAAATATTAGAGTGATTGTTTGTATCAAGCATTTCAAATAAGTACTTGATTTAAAGTAGGATGTAGAAATAAGAATTAAGTTGTAGATGTCCAGATAACTGAATAACTGAGTGAATTTTCCTACACGACATCCCTCTCTCTCACAGCATCACAACATATCCAAGAAGAGATGGCAATACACAACAGTCGAGACAGAGCATTATGACCATAGACTTAATATACTACAAATAGACGAACATACTCGACATGCCTCGCATCACCGAATTTGAATAGCCTTTATGTGCGTAATTGTACATGTGTGAGTTTTAGTGATAGCTTTTCACTAGTGATGTTATATCGATAATATAAAAATAAAAATAAGTATTTGATCAAATTTATTTCCCAGACCCTATAATTATGAACTCGCCTCCAATTTCACATATTTTTAAGATTTTGATTAAATTTTATAAAACTTCCGTTTCAAAAATGATTATGCAATAATTTAATTGCCTCTTATATTTTTTAACTTTAAATATTTGTTTAACTTTTGAATAATGTCAGAGTGGATTCATATAAAAATTTGAATGCCGCAGCCAGAAATACCACAAAAGCATTTAAATTTAAGCTAATAATAATTCAAAAGTTGTATCAGAAAAAATAAACTCTATATAGAAAATATATACAGTCTGAGTGTAGAAAAATATGTACAGATATTATAAAATTAAACAAATAACATTCTACTAAATAACCTTTAAATACTAACTATAAACAAATTGTATTAGTTTTTAAAATTGAAAAAATAACAACACGAGTTCCTCATACAATATATTTATTGAGAGTGCATTGTAGTTATTTCAATTACACAATTCAACTACGAGAAAAAATTCTACAATTCAATATGAAAAAATCATTACAATTCGTCATATACTGATATTATGGCACCAAAACTTAAAAATGTATTTCTAAGATTCTAAATAATCCTTTTGTTAGTTATGATAAACAAATGGTTCTCAAAGTTAGTTTTAATAAATTTTTTAAAATTTTTCATACCTTAACCTTATTGTCAAATAATGTTCAATAATATATTTTATTAATTATTTATTAAAAGGGTCCTTTTTATCTTTTTAACCACGAATCCACATACATATTCAACAACCAATTTAATAAACTGTGATAAGTCTCATTAAGTAAATCAAGGCTAATTTTCAAAAAATTTGCCTTTTGCAAAGCCGTAAAACTTCTTCCTAGAAAGAAACCAACTGGAAGTTTCCAAAAGTTATTCACAGCCACAACCATAAATACTAGAACTTAATTTGCATTGTAGGCACTAAGTCCTTCTGCAAAATACGTCAATATGCTCTTTGTACAAAAAATTTTCTATTGAAATGTTTACTGCACACCACAGAATTTTTATAGGGTGTCCAGTTGTATCTATTAAGAATTCTTGTCCATTTTTCTCGTCGTACAGAATTCATTGGAAACCTGGAGTTATTTAAGGATCGAATCCAAATTTCACTATTAAAGGATCGAATGCAAATTTCACTTTTTCCCAAATTGCCAGCTTGGTTTTGATTTTTTTTATATACCGACATTATATAAAGCTAGCTCTTATTTTAAGTGCTGAATGATTTAGATACATTCAATTGTTTTAAGTCTGATTTGAACCTATGCCTTTTTTGGTCACATGTCACTAACCGCTTACATTGTAAATAACATAAATAAATTTTTTTGTTTTTCATTTCATCGCACGCTTTGTTCATCTATTCGTATTATATTACGTCTATGGTTGTGACCCAGATCGGCAGATGATGCCTTGGTCCATTTTGCAACATCCGTATTCATAAATGGCGAAAAGAATTCAGTTCTTCTCGTCAACGATAAGCTATTGATTTTTAAGAAAATCAATCCCTAGGATATCCACTGTGGTCATATATTTACATTTACGTATACATAAGTGATAATGCACAAGTAGTGGGCTGTTGTGCACATGTTGCAGCGGTTCTCTGGTATTTAGGATACAACAGGTACTCGGAGGAAAAAAATCTCAAATGGTCAATTATAGTGATTACATTATTAATGTTTACTTGTTACCTTTATTGCCTGAATAACGTTGATCATTTTTTGTCACGTATATATTAAAGTATCGTATCAATTAAAAAAATTTGTATCTTAAGTACAATTACCCTAAGTTAACATATACATAAATAAAAACCCAAAACTCTTCAGCTGAAAATATATCTATCTTATTGACACCCATTCTTTAAATATTCAGGCACCTTATATTTAACATATCAAAACAGATTTTGCCATAAAAAAGTATTTTACATATAACAGTGTTCATTGCAATTGAAAGTGACATGCAGGGCCTTTACTCAGAAAGTTTGCATTAAATTATTTGTGAAGAAGCTACTCTTATAAATATAGTGCAAATGACAATTTTTGTAGGAAATTATTTGATTTATATTTTCCCCATTCGACTGATAGAAAATAAGATATTTACAAAAAACTATTTTATGACCAGTTTTGATACTTCTTTTATAACAACTAGATAAAGAGTATGCAGAAACACAGCTTGATGGAACAAAGTCAGCACATTAGTTGATTTCTTCAAGTAAATGACTGAACTATGTGTACATCTGGACACATTAAGTTAGATTTGGATGCCAATAAGTCATTTATTCTGAATACAAATAGTTATGTCTATCTGGATTCAATAAGTTTTCGTTATGCAATTAGTATAATGATGTTTCTTTTTTATTCAAAATCTCAATAAGAAACAAATGATATTATATAAATTTCTACAAAAAAATCTTTATTTTTTTCTGTAACTAACAAAGTTATGTACTTGCATCTCTTGCATATCTGTGTGCTGAATCCTCAGCCTTTAAATTCAATTTGCGTTGGCTTTTTTTTAATGAGTGTCTTATACTACAAAAAATGTAATATCATGCTAATATGGGATTTTTATCGTTGCATGTTGTGAAAGTCAATTTCATTACAGGGTCAATTTTATTGGCTGGACATCAAAAAAACACTTCGAGGAAATATGGATGGGACTTCTTGGTGCACTGCAAGGCGATGGCACACACTGGGCTGTACAAGGCATTATGCAGCTTTTACTGAGCACTTTACCCCAAATTAAAACATACAATGAAATGTGTGATATGTTTATTTCATGTCCAAGATCATTTTATGATACTAAATATGGGTAAGTTGTGCAGAATTCATCATTTGTGTTTCTTGACTGCAGTGACATTCTTTAAGAAAAATATTAATAATGCCCTTATCTTTCCTAGGTTCGCTCCTAACACATAATTGATCTGTATGAACACATAATTGATTCCTTACAGAGCTTACTATGGCTTTTTAACAAGAATACAATTCATATAACAAAAATCTACCTAAAAAATGTTTTCTCGTATCTTTATAAAAATTAGAAAAAGAAATTTGCACGTTTTAGAGCATGTCTAAAAAATGTAATGTTGAACTTGCTGTTGTAATCTTTACTTCAGTAATCTCCTGACCCTAGCTTGAAAAGATCACGAATAGAAGAACACTCAATCAAATTTACCTAGCTCTAAAAAACCTTACTGCGCCTTGTGCCCCACAGTTCACCTGGATCCATCATTATTAATTAACCCTAATTAGATGTAAGAATGGCATAAACGGAAAATTGTTAAGGCATCGATAAACAAAAATACTTAATAATTTAATTTATGTAAAATAAATGTAAAAATTAAACTCATCATCATATTTGGCATGACAGCCCAGGGTGGGCCAAGGCCTTCTGTTGGAGATTCTTCCAGAAGGTTCTACTCTTCGCTTGGGTTTTCCAGTTGTTTATCCTGAGAATGTTAAAATCTTCTTCCACTGAATCGATCCATCGTAATTTTGGTCTACCACTTCTACGAGTTGTTAGAGGGAGGTTAAAAATTAAACTAATTTTGTTAATTTTTTTTCAGAATGACTAATTTAAAAGAAGTTTTAATTGACAATAAAATTGGAAAAGAGATATTTCAAACAGATAATTTAGAATTCATTCCATTTCAACAAAACAATAGAAATAGATTTTTTACGTATGGACAATTCAGTGTCGAGTATTTGAGAGCTGCCACTGGTAAGTACTTTATAAATATTCCAATTTCTTATTACTATAAGTAAATGATATTCTAAATGGGTTTAATATTAAAATTTTTCATTTAGGTTTTTCTAAAACCAAAATATATTTTGGAACTTTTGTATCTTTCTTCAGGTATCATGTGAAAATTACTTTACACTTTTGATTATTTATAGACCTTGGAGTAAAAGATAATTTTTGTACCATTTTCAAATTGAGTTCCTAAGAGATTAACTCAAAATTATTTAAGCTTTAGGCGAAAACCACGAAACCGTTTACATGAGACTTTCATCGACTTATAGTCAAAGCCTACAACATTGTTTAAATTACTAAAGTGTAACCTGAGGCATAGCTATAATAATAAGCTATAATAATATATATAATATAGCATCATAATAATAAGGAAGGCATAATACTCGAGACATAATTCCTGCGGAACTGATTCCATACTATCAAATAAAACAGATCATTTCAGATACTTTGATAAATGCAGCATAAAAAAGGAAAATAAATAAGAAAATATTGGTTCAATAAAATTTAATTGTGCTTTGAGTTTCTCTTAAAAAACAAGGTACATACGAGGGGCGACTAAAAAGTTTTGAGCCTAAGGTATTAAAAATACTGATGTCATCTCCCTCTATTTCAATACACTCTCACATTTACTAAAATGGGCTTTTAACCTGGTTAAAAAATATGCGCCGTTTTTGTCTTCAAAATGTTCGTTTACGGCCGTCTTCATTTCTTCGTCACTGGAAAATCTCCGTTCTCGGAGATCTTTTTTCAAATTTTAAAAGAGGAAATAATCGCTAGGGGCTATGTCTAGACTGTAGTGTGGTTGATTCCTTCAAGTCCTGTCTCGGCGAGGGCACGCCTTGCAACTCGCGCAGTGTGGACGTGCACAATGTCTTGCAAAAATAAGACTCCTTTCGCCAGTTTGCCTCTCCTTTTCTCGACAACCACTGTAGTATTTTTAGGAAGGTATAAACATTGACTCCTGTTTTGACTCTGGATTGTACTGTCGAATCCATGTTTCATCAACAGTGACAAGACGAGAAAAAACATCGTCAGGATTATAGCCACAGATGTTCAAAATCTCGTGCGAAGTTGTGACTCGATGCTGCTTATCCAGAGCATTTTCGGCACCCATTGCGCGCATACCTTTTTCATGTGTAAATGATTTTGCAAAATGTCGCCGATTCGTTCCTTGCTAATCCCCATGGCTTCAGCTATCTGCCACAGCTATATTCGCCGATCTTCGAGAACAAGTTTTTTCACTTTTTCAATGTTTTCTTCGGTAACGGCGGTATTTGGGCGTCCCGACCTGGGATCATTTTCAAGTGACTCCCTGCTGTACTTGTGACTTCCCATAAACTGCTGACATCTCTTCAAATATTTCCGTCAGCGTTTTGTTCTTTGTAAGGAATTTTATGACAGCTCTGTACTCCAATTTCATGCAAAGTGCTGATAACTCGGACATGGTGACGTTTATGGTTCCGTTGCTAAAAGCGTAATGGTGCTAATGACATGATACCCGCAATTAGTGATGTGCTGTGCGAGTCATTAGTAATACTTAAAGGTACTTAGGCTCAGAACTTTTCAGCCGTCCCTCGTAAATATAAATGTAACACTGGGTCGAGAAAAGGCTACTAATTAACCTACTGATTTTTTAAATTCCCTCAAAGCATTTGTTCTACCTGCCCGTGAATTTGAGAACAAAAAAGCATTATGACAGAACTAGGCTTCCTGTGAAAAGTTTACAAGGGAACATTGTTAAGGCTACTATTCTGATTAGGTGTGGCCATAGAGAGGGCGTTTCTTCTTGGGAATACTCGTAATCCTTTCCAACTTCCCATTCCAATTCATTCATCAACAATTTCCTATAGTATTTCTTTGCAATGATTATAAATAAAGTCATAAGGTGAAACGCTAAGGATTTCAGGCACTAATCTATAAATAGTGTACTTCTCTCATGACCAGCTCTACATTACATATTTCTGGATGAGTGGATGGCCACATCCCCTCAACCGCGCCCCAGAAAACAAAACGAAGAGCATACTTTATAGTGAAGCCATTTTTTTTATTTCACGTACTTCTAAACATACATATCTAATATATTCGATTTTATTATTATTTTTTATCTTTACTTAGTTTAATTTTTATTTTGTGCATTAAGCTTCCACAAAGCTTGAAGAGATATTTCAGTTCACTAGCCTTCGGCCAAACTTCCAGGTTTATGCAGACAGTTGTAGGCTGAAACTAATATTTAATAGATGTTTACTAACGTAAATAATTTTATCTACATATATATCTAGGTATTCAAGATAACTACAACTTTCGAGTGAGAAATACACTAAGAAGAGTAAGGAAGCACATGGCTGTTTCTGGAATAGACATAAATAGCTGTCTACAATTACTTATGGATATTGTCTCGCAGATGTTGAACCCACAAGTAAGGCATTACTACAATCACTATTTGTACTTTCTTATATACCTATATTTAATTACTTAGACCATTTCAAGAACTTTTAAAATCTTTTAATCTATGGTAGATACCTCTTTAACGTGTAGATTAATGAGGATAGCTTTTTGAAAACTTTAAGATAAAACCTATAATTTCTTGTATGTATTTTAATCCTTTCATCAAATCGTGAAATTGTTTGCATCAACAAATTAAAAATTATTACCATATTCCTATTTTATGGAATCTATCAATTGTTAAACATTTCCTTATAAATAGAAAACAATATCTTTTTCTTTCAAAACATTCTTATTCTTTACCATAATATCAGAAATATTCCAAATATGTCTCCCATTTCATATCTTTTTAATCATAATACTTTGAAAATCCTTACCAATAATATAAATATTAATTTTTTTCATTGTTTACCTTATTACTCTGTAAACAAGCAACAAATTGTTACAAATTTTTGTATGCATATATCTGATTGGATAGATTTTCATAAAATTTGATATAATTCCTGATAAGGATTAATATGTTGGACTAATTTTTTTCAACCTGTGAGATTGCACATTTCTTTTGAGATGAAACTCTGTCAATGATGAGAGTATTGTATTTCAATATTTTACAGATTGTTTTACAGACAGAGATCTGCCAATAATTCTTTATATAATAAAAATATAGTTTCATTCAATTACATCTCTCCCGGAATAGAAACCTAAGTCAATAATGAAAAATTAGAGACGATTAGATAGACTCATCACTGTTAGCAAAGAATACTAACTATTACTGCGTAAAAAAGCGACACTCGCCTCCCCTTGCCAGTTTAAAGTCACTCGCAGATAACGAGTACAATCAAAAATTCACATTCCTAGGTTGCCGCTTGTTGCATGCTCGTGTGATTTGTTCAATTTTGCGATGTTTGGTTGAATTTAACTTCTAAAAATAAATAAAATTTATAAAAATTATTATTCTAAAAATAAATAAATTTTTTGAATAATAAAGTAATTCAGTCTTAATTAATAACTACTTATATTAATTCAATATAACGATCCGTTTTTGCGCTGTGTACGAGTGCTTAGGAAGCAATAAAATCACTAAGGATAGGAGATTGTTTTGTTTCCCTTTTTTTGTTTGTTGTAAATAATATTGTTTTGTATCACTATTTTATTTGGTTAGTATCTATAATTTTCTGTCTACAAACTTGTCACTGAGCAATTTTAAATTTCAAACTATTCTTAAAAGTCATTGTTTTGTTTGAACACGATGTGGTTGGAAAACGTACACTTGTGGTGTCGGCCATAGGCTTTATGTATTGTTTATTAAGAGATCTTTCACATGAAGCAAATCTAATTAAGCGTGCCAGTACAAAGTTATTGCGCCAGCGTGCTATCAAGACAGTCATTCGAAACAGCTATGTTGCAGACGTAGCATCAACTCGCTCCGATCGGCGCGATTGCCCGCAACGACCGAGACCAATATGTAGTAATAATAAATATGCTTTACCTGAACGCTGCTGACAGCCCTACATTAATTTACAGACACACACAAACGGATAGACTAGTACGTATGTAATAGTGTAGGAAATTAAATCTCTTCGCTAGTATGGAGTGTCGGGGGTGTACTGTTAGTCCCCACAAAAATATTTAAATTTTTATTTTTTCTCATACTTTTCACTAGCTTGCTGTTTTATATATTTTACAAATCGGTGTTCTGCACTATTCAAGTTTTTACATTTTTATCTGCTTGATTGACATGATTTTTGGGTCACATTCATTACAATGTCTTAATTCAATAATTCTTATTATTGATCTATAATTAATTTCCCTATAAACATAGTAGGTTAAGTAATCAATTTTAAAACTTCTAATGATAAATTGAGTAAACTACAATTGGAAGGCACAATTCAAAGAGGTAGCTATAGAAAACTTAACATTTTTTAAATCTATTTTATACTAGCGAGAGTATATTTTTATTCTTGGACACCAAGAATAAAAATAGTATTTATAATTTGGCAGTATTGCAAAAATAGAACATTAGTGTTAATGGAATAATTTCGGTGTCCATCTGTCACAGGTAATTTTCACAAAAACCATTCATCATAAAAATTTATCACAGAGATAAGAGTATACTGGCCTAATTATAGACATGTAAAAAGTTCAATTTTGAGTCTGGGGTTAATTTTAGGGGTAAAATGGAAAATAAAAAAACAATTCTTGTCAAGGTTGTCATATAAGGTGTCAACTGAAAACTTATTGAAGCACAAATACAACAATATAATGTATTTTTTATGAATTTGTTTCAATTTCTGCCCCATATGTTTATTACCAAAAGTACATAAGAAAAGCTGAAAATATCATGAACATTGAGAGACTTTTCAGTTATTGAAAAATTCTAGCGCATTTAATTGTTATAATCAGTTTAATCATTTTATAACTGCTGAACCATTTGTTTTTGGGAAAAGACTTTCCTTATAATATAAGGAACAACTTTTGGCCTTACACTATTTTAATATTTTTAATGTGGCTCATTCGAAACACTACCTACACAGCTCCTTGTTTACACAATGTAATACAGCATTGGCGCAGTCGGCGGTGGGTAACATGGCAGATGGACGCCTTTTAAACACATAGTTGGTGCACGAGCAAAGCACAGAATACGAGCAAAGTATACCTGTGCAAGTATAGCATTTAACTGATTTTTTTCAGTAAATTTTAATAGTATTAAATTTTGCATTGGTTATAATTTTAATTGAATATTTTTTTCTTTTCATATTCGTTACTTATCCTTTTACATGAAGGAATATTTTATTTTATTAACCTTTACTGAAATTTTTAAAGCTAATTAGAATAATGGCGGACACCTTACTAGGCAAGTCATCTCATAGAATCACAATATGTCAACAGAGAAATATTAATGTAGTAGATTGTAATGATTGGTACAGGCAATCACAATAAACAAATAGTAAATAAAATAAAATAACAGTAAATAAAAAAATGAACTCGTTTAAACATAAATATCAGAGATAATTTTATGTACAAATATAATTAGTATGAAAATAAAGAAATCAATTTTTACATATAATGGTAGCATAACTAGAAAAATTTGCTGTAAAAAGATAAAGACCGATAATCAAAAAGGAAACATGATACCGGGCCAGCAACCGGACAGTTGGTTTCATAGAAAATTGAATCATAGGTACCTAACACACAACTGCCTGATTATTGTTATTGAGGAAACATAGACGATATTTTGTTCTGCCATATTTCTGAATATGATACAAGTCTTTAATAATCTGACGTTAATCCGTTTTAGGCCTGAGGAGCCGATACCAGTTTCGTAACTGATGCTCGTATCACCGACTTCTCGAATGACAAAAGAGTAATTATAAATGGTAGAAGCCTTGTGATGTCTTTTACGTAGTGTTGTTATATGTTACTACAATTTAGTTCAATTCACTATGTTGTTTTTACAGCTAAATGGTAAAAATAAATTATTGAAATCACTTGTCGGCCATTTTTAAATTGCG
Source organism: Druceiella hillmani (assembly GCA_039881145.1). Lineage (NCBI taxonomy): Eukaryota > Metazoa > Arthropoda > Insecta > Lepidoptera > Hepialidae > Druceiella > Druceiella hillmani. The sequence continues at coordinate 20,367,128 of JAYKKI010000021.1, read as the reverse complement.
CATTTGTTTCTGTAAACTGTCTGTAATAAATGGAACACTATGCGAGCTAAATTTTTGCAATATGTATTGTATTATATATGAAAATAATCTATAATTATTGAAAATTATGGTTATTTCATTTGTTTTATGAAATATCCAACAATTCATTTGATTTATATATGTTACCATACGTATTGAAGTACACCAAAAAAATATGGCAGTATTCATTTCTGAAGGGATTATAATTGTAATATTGCAAATTTCAGTGCAAAGTATTTTTTTACAGTTGTTTTATTAAAATAATAAAAAAATATGTTTTTTTATCAAAACTTTGAAAATATTTCATGCTTTTGCTACTCAATAAACTGTGCGCTTGCAGTGGCATATCATGTTTATAATAATTAGTTTGTTTGATTTATTTTGCAATAAATGTGTTATACGAGGGTAAATAAAATTATTACCGGATTTTGTTTTAGAACATTTATTGGTACAGTAAATGCAATTTTGAATACACCTTATTTTTCTATATAATCTCTTTTTATTCACATGTTTTTCTCACCAAATCGGAAGTTTATTAATTCCCTCATCAAAGAATGACTCTGGTCACGTCTGTAACCAATTGCGCACAAATGTTTCTCCATCTTCGTCATCGTCAAAGTGATGCCCTACCAGTTCTTCTTTGAATTGCTTTTTTATATTCTGGGGTGTAATGATGCACCCATGTCTCATCACAGGTGACAATATGCCTCAAGAAATCATCCCCCTCTGTTCAATATTGTGTCAAAAGTCTACTTAGTTCTCCTTCAGTCATCTCACAAATCGCAAGAATATTCGTCTCACTGATGCTTGTTCCACAGACAGGGTGCATGGGTCTCATTTTGCACTGACTCGCAGCCATCGCACAATTTTTTGTGCCAGTCGTATACTTGGGTTCTTAAAATGTTTTTTTAGTGCACTGTGTAATTAGTTGATGCAAAATTTCGGCAGGTTTTACACTCTCCTGCAACAACAATTTAATAATAATGCGTTGCTCAGAGCACCGCATTCAAACACGTCAAACAGACATCTGCACCTCTTGCTCAGATATGATGCTGCTAACAGCCAATCTTCGCTAGCGAGCTGAACCGATTTACTCCCCTCTACTGTATATACTCACCCAACATATATCAAGATGTCACGTTACTTCAACTAGGGAGCATTACAAAGAAAAGTCCGGTTAATATTGTATTCATCTTTGTATTGTATGTAGTAATAATTATAGATACATTATCAATATTTTCACGATAATATCAAAACATGTTTTACTTATTAAAAAATTTAAAAAAATATTTATTTTATAAATTTAAAAATGACATAATTTGATAAAAGTGAGTTATATTTTTATAAATATTCATAGTCAAAATTTCATAAGCTAAAATTAGGGTATAATCTACAATATGTTTTTATGCCTCATACACAAAAGTGATAAACATCAAACCTGGAGAATTACATTATGTTTTGTAAACAAACAGCACAATATAGATTTGTTATTTAAAACAAACAAATGCACTTACAAAGGCATTATAAATTATTTTTGTGAGTGATATTTTGTTGAATAATATTTATCCATAAGGATCATTGTGGTATACCTTATACATTGTCACCCAAGTGTTTCACAGGTGCATAATTGTTTGTGAACAAAGGCGCCCGATTTATTAGTTATATAAACAGACGGACGTGTTTACAAAAGCAGTAGAAGTTTTTTTTAAAAATCTAATAATATATGTTCCTAAGAATTAGTGAGTGTATCTTGTATCATCACCTAAGTGTTGCAGTTGTTTGCAAACAACAGTGGGCAATTGATTTGATTGATATCTTTTATAAACAAAATAGTCCAGTGTTAACAAAGGCTTGGAAGCTATTTTTATAATTGCTATTTAATTGAATAATATTGTTCATAAGAATCATTGTGTATCTTATATATATTCTTAATTATGAATAATCTCTGTTATATTTATTGACAATCCACGAAAAAGCCTCTTTATGCTTTTAAAATAGTTTTCTTTAGGGGAGAAAAACAAATTTGTTAACTAATAAAACAGTCTCGTAAATAAAAAAATACATTTTTATATGAATATCCTGCAGAAAAAAAAATTTCTTTCAACTTACATAAAGTGCACTGTTGATAAACAAGACTTTATAATTATTTTTAAAATACTTGCACTTATCAGATAAAACTTTTTTTTATTCTGTATATATGTTTCGAAGATTATCTATGTATAAATGGAAGTATACGATTCAAGTAATAAATGCTATTTCACCCAATTTTAGAGAGTACCATGGTAATATATGTAGAAAAATTTCTGTGTTTTTTCTTGAATAATTTATCATTTCATTTTCATGAAAATTACACCACATTTATAAAAAAAAAATTGGGGTATGGCTGTGTCATGGACACAGCCGTGTGTTGTACGTGAATACGTCTATGTAACGGGTTATATTTTTTAAATAAAATATTTTTGATAATATTTTTTTATAGCTTTTCCGAATCAAAAGTTATACTAATTGCAAATCTTGATACGCAGCAAAATAACCTCAAAATGGTGGCGCTTCCCCCTCCAACGCGCGCAATGCGTCACTGTTCTCGCTTTTCGTAATGAATTCTCTGATCCTTTAGCTATCCAGTAGTATAATTTAATTTTTGATGTAGAGGATATATTCAAAACTTCAACGCCAAACTGTATCCCCCGATTTTGTTATCATTAGGTTTTTTGGATTGCCCCCATATAGTAGCAAATTTAAAGACGTATTCACGTCAAAAAATAATTAGATTCACTGCATCTATTTTTTTCCGTGCGTGGCTAGGTCAGATATTGATTCAACACATAGCTTTTTTCCACAATGCTATTAAATTTTTTTAAGTATTTATATGTAATTTGGAGTTATATAACTTATAAAATTTCTTTTGGTAACTTATTTGACATTTCTTTAAAAGAAAAATTAGTTTCTTTCTGCAATAATTCACAAAATATTGTCAAATAATTGAAAATCTGGCAAAAAATTTATCTTTTAAAAATTTGAAAATGTTTCTTGACATCTCTTTATATATATAATATATAATAAAAAAAAGTATTTCAACTTTTAGGAAATTTCAAAACCTCTCCGAAAATGTACGATTTATGAGTTATGTTTTTATTGAAACAATTTCTGTTTCATGCAACTCATCATCTAAAGTTTTGCTTTTTATCAGTTGCATTTCCATTTCTTTCTATATTACGTAACATTTATGATGTTCTGCAGAATTCTTGTGTTCACCGATCCTTGGATTTAAATGTTTTGAAAAATCTGTCTGTTGCCAAATAATAGACGAGGAAAAGAAAAATTTGATTGGCATTTTCACTGTACCATCATCCACTTCCTCTCTATTTTCTCATTATTTGGCAATTTTCTGAAACCAATCAGCTGAAAAATTCTGTTATCATCAGACATTGAAAATCCAAAAACACAGTCTTTTCCTTGCTTTGGTTCACGTTCAATGAGACGATATCTAACCTTGGCATCTATCTGGGACCATAACCTAGGGTCATTATAATTTATACACTTCTGATTATTTAAATTATCATTTTCGGACTCCAATATATCCAATATTCGTACAACGCCTAAAATAAAAGCAATTATTTATTCCAAGTGGCCTATTTATAGTGTAATGTTTAAATTTTTTTTCTTCCATAACGAACATTATTGCTAATCTTTTAAAGCAAACATTAGATTCCTGAAAATATATTTGACGTTTACGTCAAATATATTTTCAGGAATCTATTATCGGAGAATAGTGCACAAGATGATTGAAATTAAGAAGAATTCAAATAATTTCAACCATGACGACGGATTTAAATTGTCCCCTACGTGAAGCCTGATGCTGGAGAAGATAAGTGCGTGTGATCTGATATCTTCAGATCTATCGTCAAATACTGTTAATCTTGTGTGATGTGTGTTTACTGACAATTAAAAATATTAAGACTAGACAATTGTTGTCCTATCTAGTAAGGATGTCCTCTCTCTAAAAAAGTGTTACACTATAAACACGTTACATAGTACTGTACTACAGTAGATTTTGTTAGTTCCACTCATTCGGAGCTGTATAAAAAAATTTCTGACAATCGTGCAACTAAAATTAAAAATAATATTTCAATTTGATTCTTCTAAAATAGAGGAGGAACTAAATTGAGGCACCACTGTAAATCATGATTTAATTTGAGCATGACACTGAAAAATTGTTCGAATAATGGGTCAAGAGCCAAATTCTTAGAAAAAAGGTTGACAAGCAAAAATTTGAGGTACTGCGACGATTCATGAGCGAGTAACTATCAACCGTCCACTGCAGACCAAATCAAGTACCTAACCAAATTTAATAAATTAGTCAATGCATACTATAATTTTCTCTTCATTGTCTTCATGGTGTGTTAGATTGGCGCTCTGTAAGGAACCGGATTTGATTCCCGGCATGGACTGGACTGGTGTTCTGGTTAGCTGTAAGAGATTGCTCTCATAACGATAAGTCCGCCATGTGTATCAACTGTATACATTAAAATACATAAATAAATATTTTTCATTTGCATCTGCTGCTTCATCGTCAATATCACTTTTGTTTTCTTTGAGTCTATCCAGTTGGATATCAATAACTTCTATAGGAGAAGCAGTGTCAATTTATAATTGTGATGTACTACTAGTCTCACTATCTTGGTGTGGAATCCATACCATCCATTTACTTATTGTATGGGCTAACAATTTTTCCTTTTCTTTAAATGATGTTTTCAAAATACGCTTCAGGTAGCTTTTTTAGAGGTATATAAGATATAAGTAATGTTTAAATGTTCGTTCGACTGGATTTGTAATACAATAATTTGTGTTCACTTCACATTGTAAAATAAAGTATTAACTAAATCTTATCTTACCTTTATTGCACATAATTATCTTCTTTTGACATTGATTACTTTTCACTCGTGAATTTTAGCTAAATATGAAAATAGCATTGTTGCTCTTATGGGGAAACCTCAGCCGCTAGCTCAATCCATCGCACAATGAATGCGGTGCCCGCCACCACACACAGACACTGTGATGGGCTTGCAAGTGCTATGTGATTGATAAGTTAGCTTCTAAAAGAATAATTAAGCAAAAGTATTTATTTGTACAGATACCTGTTAAATACTCTTCGTTAAAGATTAGCATAAACTCGTGTTTTAAGTTTGGATAGCGTAAAATTTTTTAATATATCCATGCTCCTATGGGATCTGCGAGTGTGCCCTCTTTACAGGTCTGCACCCCTGGCACCTGCTCCCGCGGCCAGCCCCTAGTTATAACACTCCTATTATTCTTGCTCAGTTGTCCATCCATCTGTCACTAATCTCTGGCTTCTAAACTATAAATGCTGTAAATGTAACATTTTCATAGATTATACAAAATAATAACCCAAAGCGAGAGTAGAATTTAAAATTGGGGAAAATATATATAGTATATTGACACCTCAAGTATTTAATATATTGATACCTTAAGTCTCAATGCCTAATGTTAATGTGGTAAATTAATGTTTTGTCATTATATTTTATTCAAATCTACAATTTTATAGTTAAGTTGTTGCCACTCGGAAATCGCTGTTAATTTAATAGTTTCTATTTAGAACCCTTTTTAAAGCATTTTTTGAGGGACAACACTATTTTGATGTGAGTAATACATTATTTTTTTAGGAAACTGCCGTCAGTTTTCTAAAAATTTCAAAACTAACTATATAATCGGTAGTGGATGAAGAAATTCATTAAAATCTAATTTTTCCCTAAAGGGGGGGGGGTACATCCTTTGAGATTCAAGATATCGATATGCAAAGGTGATGTTGAAAAAATATGTATTTAAAATTGTTTAATTGTAATTCCAACAGAATGCAACAAGCGTTTAGAAATTTCTGAAAATTGAGTCGCATCCCTTCTATCTTTATCGAAATACTATGTACTCTTAAATGTTGAAACTTTTATAAGTACACAAATGGGTGCAGAACTTTCAAGACATTTGATTATTTGTATATCAGGATCCAGTGGATTATTTTAGAGTAAAGCAACATTGACATGTTAAATTTATATTATTGATTGTATTCAATCTATCTAAATAAATAAAAAAAATTTTATGAAATTTCAGTCACAAACGAGCCTGAGTGCACGCTGCATGCTGATAGCTTGTGTGCTGAGTGCAAGTGACTTATTCACTTCAGCAGTACAATGGCAGTGGCTAGCTGGGCAGTTGACGTTGCTGGCAGGAGCTGATCAGAGACCAGCCATGCAAAGAACTGTTGCTGGACACCATCTCATGTATGGCATTTCTAAGGCCCTTACTGTGCTCGATGGCTTCGAATTATGCAATGTATGTAACATATTTGTTTGGGTGGAAAATCAATTAGCATTTAATTTACTTGGACTCGCTTAGAAAATTTTGGGGATGACAATGTATGATTATTTAGTGAAACAATTAAAAAATTAATTTGATATTATCATTGAATCTTTCATACATGGAAAACAATTTATGAAAGATGGAATGATAATATCAAGTTACATTTTTTAATTGTTTCACTAAATGCTCACCTTTTGTATCAAATTAAAATAGATTGGGTGAGCAACATTTATTTTGCGTCTGGCTCCCACTAATTAAAATTGTTGTATTATTACAATAATTTAAAGATTTATTCAATGTTAGCTAATTTAATTTCTATTACCTGGTAGTAATGAAATATTAATTAGAAATTTGTGTGAAAATAATGATCTAATGATTTGATTCATATTAGATTATTTTCCTCTTGCTTAATCAATACTTCAGTCATTTTTTTTATTTATACAACACATGTGAATAAATATACTTCTTTACTTCACTTGTTTATTTGTAAGTAAAGACATATTTTTGTATCTAATTTTATAGGAACTTCCTGTTGTGAGTTTGGCTTCAACAATTTCCTTCACTAATTATGTAATCAGTATATTAATTAGTTTTCATTTCACACAAGAAAGAAAAAGATATTATTCAACACTTTTTCATATGACACAGTAAGTCTACTCAGCGTTTATTAGTCATTAATGAATAATTGTGTTGTCCGGTTTCATTCTCATTATTGTCCAGCTGCAAGTAAGGGTTAAATTTTTCAAATAGGCTTTTTGAAATAAAATAATAGTAAATAATAATTATAAAACATTATAAAACTTCGACCAATGTTTATTAAAAATTCACTTAATCAAGATGTCAAATAATTTGATCAACTGTTATTTACAATTAAATGAAACTACGTGATGTAGTATTATTTCTACTTTCTTTAATTTCTTTACCACGACCTAGGTTTTGTTGTATTACAACATCTTCAGGTGGGCTATTAGCAAAGATTCTTGCAAGAACTTAAATAAAGTAGAAATAATACTACATCACGTAGTTTCATTTAATTGTGAATAATGAATTTCTACAAAATTAACGCCAAATATATTCAATATTCAACAACTGTTATTTTTTAAATTATAGGAAACCTGGAATACATGTCATTACAACAATATGGTTATGGCCTTGTCTTCAAATAATAGCATATTGCGACAGGCAGCAATACATGGCTGTCTTTTCCAGATTATGAATACAGGCAAAACAATAAATGAAGTCCAGGGGCAAGGTTCCTACATCGAATTGCTTGCCCAACTATTATATGTCATTCAACAAAGCACAGTTTATAATATAAGGTAAACATTTTAAAATGTACTATTCCATATTAAATATGTTCTTCATTTTGGGACAAAATTGGTATTACAACTTAAACATTTATTGATGCAATGACCAATTAAATTTTCAGCTCTAAATTTTTATCAAAATTTTTAAATGGGATATTATGGACATGTTTATTAAGAATACACATAAAGTTAGTTCTCTCTTTTACCAGCGCTTTCTGTAAATTTTTCTACAACTGAAAATAGTATTAAAAAATTAGTGAATTTATATATTATTAACACTCATTTAAGTAACAAAAAATACTTTGTAATTTTAAATATATATTTTTTGTAAGGCACCGGTATATGTCCTCAAATTTCTGCAGAATACATCAGGCTGGTGAAGTGTTTCGAATTCAAATTGTCTAAAACATATTTCAAAAATATTATTTTCTGTTGCTTTTGTTGACGCGTGCTTGTTTTTTATATTTTAAAGAAAATGATAACCAAAATGTGACATTTTGCGATTTTTTAATACTTTGGCGTTGTGAAGTTGTGTAAAAAATATATACTTAATATTATTTTAATATTAAAAAACAGCTGTGCATAACCTTATTCGAAGCCATAATGAAAATTTTGGCATAAAAATTATGATAATTAAATAATTTCTTTTGGAAATAAAATGTTCACCAGCTTAAAAAAATATTTTTGGGAGAAACAATATTTTTATTGCATTGAAATAAAATCCCATTAACTTTTGTACAAGATTGATACATTCTTTTTTATGACATATATCACCATACGATTTGAAACCTATAATACCTTTGTCGGATATCCCATTAACATTGCCTATATGACCTTATAAATATTTTTTGTTTTTTGTACCTCAACCTCCATTAAGAAAGCCTGAAGTACCCCATGATTTTTTTAACACTCGGAACTACCTATCATAATTAGCCATTGGTTTTTTAATTGTTATAAAGATTTGAAACTCAATTTTTTCCACCTATCATCCCCAGAAGGAACAATGTGCTGAATACTGCCAATGTTCAAATAGAAAGTGTTTTTGAGTTATCTCATTTCGACTAAATAACTATTTTAATAACTGTTTATATAATCATTTCGACTAAATAACTATTTTAATAACTGTGAAATACAGACATTCATAAATTTTTAAATGTACACAAAGTCTCTCACTCCTGTTAATCCAACACCTCATAATTCATAGGGAAGATAAACTGTCTGTTAAATCCATAAACATTATGAATAAATAATTGTATAATACATAAATATAATATAATATAATTACATAAATATTTACGAATTTCATCTCTCCTTTAAAGTTGTTCCCATACATACTACATTCTTTAAAAGTAACCTTACTACCACATATCTTCCAAGCCATGGCCAGTTTCTTCAAGAGAAAAAAAGGAATCTGATAAAGTTAAAATTTTTACTGTGACTTTGACGATTTTAAGTAAATAAGTTTTTTCATCAATCCATTAGCTAAAACAAAATTCAATAGGACTGCCAGTGTAAATATGACTAAGTTTCCCCAAAAAGCTATAAGAGATTTCTATTACAGCAAGCAGCACTGCAATATTTCTAGCCAAGGCAGCTAACGTTTTATTTAATAATATTGGCGTTATTAATTTGCTTTTTATATATTACATATGACACTATGCTTTTAATTTCTCGAAACTAAATTTCTCAAGAGTATTATAGAAGAGTATGAATGTAGTATTGCCTTCTAGGTACATACATATATACATCTACATATATATATATATATATATATATATATATATATATATATATATACATATATACATCTACATATATGTTTATATATATATATATATATATACATACATACATACATACATACATACATACAAACATACATACATACATACATACATACATACAAACAAACATACATACATACATACATACATACATACATACATACATACATACATACGCACGCACGCACGCACACACACACACACATACACACATACACACATACATACATACATACAATCATCATCATCATCATCAAAAGCACAACAGTCCTCTGCAGGTCAAGGCTGACTTTCTTATCCTCCTCCAGCTGACCTTGTCTGACGCGATGGCCCTCCACCAGTTGACTCCTATTAGTTGACGTCCTTTTCGCCTAGTCCCCACAATCTTCGAAAAAGTCACTTTTTTGGCATGGAAAATATCAGCATATCTGTAAAGATCGCCAAGCCACCTAATACGTGATGCTTTTATGGTTCTCAGAATATCGGTTCGTATTTGTCATATTTTCTGTAAATTTCATAGTTGTGAAGAGTTCTCAACATGTTCTCTTGAATAGGTCCAAAAATCCTTCTCAAAACTTTTCTTTCCAAAATGAGTAGTTTTTTTTCTCTGCTTTATTGAGGGTATTCACTTCCATGCAGAAGTATAGGCCTGATTAAAGTTTTATACATGCCTAACTTAGTTCTAATAGAAATAAACTTGGACTTGAATTAGTTTCTAGGGCTGTAAAACTTCTGTTAGCCATGAAGATTCTGTTGTTTATTTCCATTTTTAAATGAATCTCCCCTTCGAAGGCCTTTTTCAGTGAAAAGTGGTTCTGAGAGACTGGACGAAATTTTTATTCTGCATGAAACTCTTTTCAGAGTCATTCTAGTGAGACTGATCAGCTTCTTTGGGATATTAAATTCCAACATAGCTTCCAGTAGTTTTTTCGGTTGATGCTGTCATAGGCAGCTTCAAAGTCAATAAATGGTGGTAGGTGTCTATGTTGTATTCTTTAGTTTTCTCTAAAATATGACTAATGTTGTGAATTTGATTGGTCGTAGATTTTTCTTTCTGGACACCACACTGATAGCTTCCCATGGGATTCTGGAGGTGTAGACTTCTAATCAGTTGAATAAAATAGCAGAGAAGATCTTGTAAGCAGTTTTTAGAAGAGTAATTCCCCTGTAATTACTACATTCCAACTTGTATCCTTTCTTGTAAATGGGGCAAACAGATACTTCTTCCCACTCAGTGGGCATTAGTTGTTGCCCCATATACAGCAGATAAGGTCATGATTTACTTTGTTTAGACTCCTTTTGTTGATTTTAAAGATTTCAGCTTTAATGCTGTCGGGTTCAGCTGACCTATTATTGTTTAGACTCTTCATTGCTGCTTCCACTTCATATAGAGTTGGCGTATTTTGCTTTATGTCCTCATCTTCAGAGCAAATGGTTGGTAGCATATTACGAGTGGTTAGATTTTCCTCTTTATCTCTACCCATCAATAGTTCTACAAAATATTTACGCCAACAAACCAAAACCTCATTCGGGTCTTGTGTAAGATCTCCATTTCTTTTAATTAAAATCAGCTCTGACATTATTTACAAGTTTCCTAGCTTCCTTTTGGGTTTTTAAATTTTCAATGTGTTTATATAGGTCGTCCATACATTTGCGCTTTTTCTTCTTGTGTATTCTTTTTTCCTCTCTCCTTAACTTTTTATATCTTTCCTGTACATCTCTTGTGTAGCATTTCTGGATCATGATTTTATATGCCTCATTCTTTTTCTTCGTGATGTCACTGCACTCCTCATCAAACTAAAAAGGGTTAGTTTTCTTTTTTTGCATTTCTGGTATTGTTTCTTTAAATGCATTAATGGTAGTATGTTTAAGACCCTGCCACACAATCTCCACTGTCGAATTTTTGTCTCTCATCACTATCGTGCTTTTACTTCTTTTTTGTATTCAATTTCAATCTTGTTACTGGTATTGTCTTTTCTTTTGTGATAAAATCTATTAATTTTGTGGCGTAACTTTGAATCCACCAAAAGATAGTCAGAGTCTACGTTAGCACCTCGATATATCCGAACGTCAAGAAGGCTGCTTCTGTGTCTTAGATCAAGAAGTACGTGGTCTATTTCATTCTGGGTCTGTTCATCTGGAGATCTTCAGGCAACTTTATGTATTTTTTTGTGTTTTAAAGTTGTGCCTCCTATTAACATGTTTGTAGAGATGGCAAAGTTGAGAAGTCTAATACCATTCATACTTGTTTCGTCATGTAGACTTCATCTTTATCTTCATCTCTCCTATCCTCGGTTGGGGCATGGGCGCACATAATTAAAATATTGTGCATTTTTCCCTTGATACGTATTCCACAGATTCTCTTATTCACTGGTTTGAATTCAATTACTTTGTCTGGATTCGTTTACTGACTATAAAACCAGTTTCAAACTGTTTTCTATCATGGCAGCTATAGTAGACACTCCCTTTCCAGTCCATTGCATTTCTTGGACAGCAAGTATATCTAGTTTATACTCTGTAAAAACATCAGTAAGTTTCTTCAATGCATCTCTTCTAAACAAAGTTCTAACATTCTAAGTTCCGATAATCAAGTCTAATTTCGTACCAGGTCGTCTTACAAAAGTCAGTCTGGAATTGTTTTTTTGAGTTTTACGGGTTGGGGTCGTTGGCTCCACGCCCATCTCCCAAACTGGAGACAGGTAAATATATATATATATATATATATACACATATACTGGTGTCCCGTAAGGAGTGGACCAGCGAAATGTCGATATTAGAGGGGGTTATTACACATACGAAACAATACATTTTATTATCCTATACCTAATAGTTTTAGAGATATGATTTTTTAAATATATATATATATATATATATATATATATAAATATATGAATAAATAAAACGGAGATATGTGGAATTAGTAGTATAACCTTGTTCTAACTTTCAGATACCCTTGCTTTTGTATAAATATATTACCGAGAATAACTTCCTTTTAATTTTATTACATACACCGGAACACTTGCATTGTACAACCTCATGTAATAACAACAATTGAATTTATTACCCTCACTAAAATACTGGTATATCATATAACTCTCGGAAATATAATAAAAACTCAACCGGCCCGCTACAATAAATTCACTAACATAAGCAGTGGGAAAACCTACACAAACCCGGCTTCCGCTATTGTGTTTGAAATATATAAATGCTGTTGGATGTTCCTAAGAGTTAATCTTTGCTAATAGCCCACCTGAAGATGTTGTACTACAACGAAACCTAGGTCGTGGTAAAGAACTTAGAAGAAAGTAGAAATAATACTACATCACATAGTTTAATTTAATTGTGAATAATGAATTTCTACAAAATTAACGCCAGATATATTCAATATCCTAGAGAAGATTGTGAAAGTTGTGATGTTATTGATTGATATTCAAGTAAGTGTATAAAACATCGAAATCTACAGAATTAAATACATAATTGAGAGAAATGAGAATAGTGCGTTAAGTGTTATTCAGCTAGATGTATATCATTAGTCCATTATATCACAATGACAAAATGGAGAGTGGATAGCCTTATATACTGTGTGGGGACAGCAACTTAAGGCAGTGAAATGGAAATGGGTATTATGCTGATAATGTATACCCAAATGATTATGTTTATAAATTTGACAACATGCTGCTTGGATTTCTTACCGTCAGGACTGGTAAAAATTTGTACAGGATGCTGAGTATATATTTTTTGACTTTGTGTACAACAATATGTACAGTTTTATTAGAGTATACATAAACATAATAGAATAGATTATTTGAATATCCAATATGTAATTTCATTAGTCACAGTGACTTAGTTGGGTGTGTTCTAAGAAAAGTGGACCTGCTGAGTTGCTTCTTTCCAATGGACTAGCCTTAATATAAAAGAAATACTATGATATTTTTAGTACTTCTATTATTTGAACTATTTAAACAAAATTATTACTTAATAATATACATGTGATGTTGTTTTGTGGATTTCCATGATTATTGTTTATTAATGTTTAAGGTTATCACAATACGAACAAGCTCTACGCTTCTCAGCACTATTTGCACTTGTTGAGCTTGGCCATACTGAGTTAATATTGCAAGCCATTACATTCATTGCTGACAATCAAACTCACTTCTGTGTGGAACTTGTTATAACGGTATGTATCAGTTTATCTACTTTAGTTATGTTATTGTTTGTTTAATGTTCAAACAAAAATTCCATTTCAATTTTTGACACTTCAATATTTTTTTATATTTCAAATAACTTCAATTAATCTATCGTAAGTCTATGTTTTTTTATTTTTTGATGTTACTCCCGACGTAATTTGTAAATGTACTTCTTTTATATTATTATTACCTTAAAAGACCTCATCCCTTTTATTACCTTAAGAACACATTTTTCCTAAATTCCTTAGAACTAATTTATCACTTTATTCTGACATTTTATACAATTTATGATTGACTGAATTAACTGATCTTCACAAATTTATTTTATTGTATAGATATTATGAAAATATCAAAAATCTTGAAAATATGGTAAATTGAATATCAGGTTTTATCAATCCTTTAAGTAGTACTAGATTTATTAATTTATTATTTTTATAAATACAGTATTACCATATTACTTACAACAAATAAATTTTAAGAACAGACGGCCTTTGGCCAATAGAGACAAAAGAGTTTCATTTTCAGTTTTTCTGATACAATAACATATTTCTTAGCATATTCATTTTACCATTCTAAATAAATAGAGGCACACAAATTTTTTTCCTTGGCATATTAATTCTATCATTCTAAATATTGCTATGTATTATGTAATACATGAAGATTTGCTATTTCACAGGGTGTTATAAGAATGATAAAATGTGGTCTCATACCTAAAGAGATTCAGCAAGCAATAATTGATAAGTTAATTGGAGTCAAAAGAAATTATTTTAATATGTCATACAGCATTCATATGTTAATGATATATTTATTCAATGGTAAGTTCGTATTTATTCAAACTTTTGTTTTCAATTTCTGGTAAATTTATAATTATCCTTATCCTCTTTGAATTACAGTCGAAGCTCTATATTATTATATTAAATTGAATTTACCATTTATACCGAAATATACACATATAACCATTCCATATCCAGAAATCAAGAAAATAAATATTACAACTTCTTCAAGATTGAAAAATTCTTCAGTTCAATTTGATACCTAATATTTAACATTTTATTTCTTGACTTCCGAGTAAATGATGCTTATATAAAAGACATGGTTTCGGACAGGACAACTGCGACTTGATATATCAGGATATTGAGCCAAAGTTACTTTAATTTCTACATCAAAACTGTTAGTACAAATCTGGAAATAATGTTGTGACTTTAAATTGATCTCCATAGTCATATAACATGAATCCAGTAAAAAATTTCTGGTTGACGTATAAAAATATTGAATATTTACTTGGGTTGTAATTCAGGCTGAAGAACTAGTTGTCGAAGTAATTGACAGTGTCGCAAAATATAAACCTCCCTGCTACCTACCTATAATTGATACTGATGTACTAAGCATTCTTGCATATTTTAAAATTATAAAGCAAATTATGAAAATTGATTTCTAGAAATTCGGGCTCCCTGTTCCCTTGTGCGACTCACAATAAAAGTAAAAAGAATTGTAATATCTTTTATTCCTCGCCCTTCACTAATTTATTTAATTTACTCATACTCTGATCAATTTATTATCTTGAACATAAAAAGAGGGAAACTATACTCCTTACAATGATAGTGAAATATTTAAATGTAAACCTATGTTTTTGTTTCACTATAATTAAATTTATTTTTGCTACTAATAATAGAGGAGAATACAATTACAACACTAGCCCTTCATGGTGAAGGCTCAAATATGGACCCAGATCAACTTATGACCTCGATGGAAAGAATTACCATACTCTACAAATTTATTACGGGCTCAGACAATTCTGATCACAGAATAGTCTATGCATCAGCGCTTAAGTATTTCCTTAGGGAGACCTTGCCACCTGCTGCTATACTAAGTAAGGTTGTAATAGAATTTATTGAATGCTGCAAAGAAGCGGAAAATGTGAATAAACTAGAACTAATATCGAGGAATACAAAATGGGTGGATTGTGCTGAACTTACAGCTGGAGCTGTATTAGAGGTATGTTCCACTTGGTAATGTAATAAAAATGTTTATTCTTTATCTTGATTAATTTAGCAATTTACTTACTGTACTGTACCACATGTGTGTTATTTAGTTCTGTAATGAACTTATATCTAAACATTTTGGACAAAACCTTAACATTTCTACGCCTCTTCATGCCTCACGTCACAGTCAATCATAATCTTAACATGTCTTAGCACCTTGCAGTGATCTTATCGAAGATTTATTCGCTTCAGTTTAAACATTTATTTGTGGCAGTTAGAAAATATTATATGAAACGAAAGAGAAATATTTACGTTTAGACTAGGATTTGGATTTTAGAATTTTTCATTAATTATAAATTTTCATTCTACGAGTATGTAATTATGAAAGATCATGAAGAATTTCTTCAATAAAATAATGACAAAAAATTTTCAGTTATAATTATTTCTTTCTGTATACACAATAATGAAAAACAGTTAAGCAAACAAAATTAGAATACATTAATTATTATTAATTCTAAATCGAGTAGAGCATTGAGCAGGTAGATGCAGAGTATAGGAGGTACTAAATCATGCACTCAATTGAATGTATATCGTCACTGTACTTGAGCAGGGTGGCATTTTCTGGTAAACCAGTAAGTCAGGAATTTTCACGTTTCAGGGAAAAAATATTTTTCAATACTGGCTTGCATAGGAAATATTCATAAAATAACTTACATGTGTACTACAGAAGTAATAAAAATAACCAGTAATTTTTTACAATTTCACTCACAGCCCAACACTAGGATTCCCTGTTTTCCCAATATTGCCCTCGGTGAAAAATATTTCTGAAAAGTTATATAATGTTATTTTCATTATGTGCTTAACGGAATAAAATTTGTCTGCTGTATGTTGCTGTCTGTGTAAATGTTGATTTTTCCCAAAAGTCAAGATTAGATTATTATATATTGAGACATATTATACAAAGCGAAATTCTAGCATACCTTTTATGTAACACAAATAAATTATAAAAATGAAATATCCTAATTAAATTGTGAATCAAAAACTGTTCATTACAAAAAAAACATAATGAATAGTATCCCTAAGCAAAAAGCCCTTTCATATTATGTTGCCCTCCATATTTGACTGTACTCTACAATGTAGTGAGTAAAACATTAAATTGTTTTGAAATAAAGTGCAGTGCTAAGTATAAAATCTATATTTTTATTAGTCACAAATCAAAAAGCAAGTGACAAAAATAAAAATGTTATTGTATTGTTATATGATAATATTAACCTTTATTGTTTATTTGGCACCGGCGGTGGTTTTTGTTTGTATAATAAACGCAGGAAAAAAAAAGATGTAGATGAGATGTATGTAGATAAAACCTGTGAAGCAAATTTTTCAATTCAAGAGGATACTAAATAATTTTGCCTGTGGCCATATTGATCGAAGTTTACCATCTTTATTTTGGTTCGGTTTTTATGGCAAATAGGTTTGTATTGAACAATTAAGAATCTGTTATTCAGCATTGAGTGCAATATTTCGAATAATCGCACTTTCGTTCATCGAATATTTGCTACAACAATTTCTGCACAAAATATTACGCTGAAGAAATTCATTTTATGGCTGTCGAAAGCTACTCATCAAACTAATATGCCTGAAGGATTTAAAGTTTGTTATCCTAATACGACGGGTCATAATTGATGGCCCTGAAGTACCTACAGAAAATCCTCCCAAATTTAGAGAAAATTTTTAAAATACTCCAATTACAATAACACAGTGAAAATTTTGGTAAGATGTACACCTTACGGATTCATGGACATGCTAGTAATTCTTTTATAAGAAATGATTGTGAAGTAATAAATTTATTAGGGTGTGATGATGTTGTCGTTGCAGATAAGAGAAAATGAAAGTACATTTATTGTTTTACCTCCTTTTCTCACAGTATTCACCAGAAATTGAAGAAACCTATAATGTCGCTTCTGTGAGAATTTGCATAGAAAGGGTGAATCAAAGAATTAAAATTTCCACATTTTGGATAAATTACCAACTTCATTCTTGCCTTTGATTGATCAAATAGTATATGTGCATTAGTAAATGTTGAAAACTCAATAATTAAGCAATAAGTTTAACGATAGAGGTACATTTGTAAAGAATTTTCAGTAATCTACGATATAAATAATTACACATTTGAATAAATTTTGTTTTATTTTGTTATTATTTACTGTTTTTCGCACTTCTATTTTCATACTTTATAAGCACTCACCTAAGGATAATAACTTTTTAGCGAAATGGCAAAAACTGAACACTTATAATTTCATCCTTCAGTCCACATCTGTCTATACATCACAACCATTTTACTTAGAGACTATTGGTATTATATAGATGAAATATGGGTTGTAGGTGTTTTCTATGAACTGCTATACAATGAAATAGTGGTATTATGAAAAAAAATAATAAACCCTAATATTATTTTTTTTGTCCTTGTCGTAATCCATACATGCCACTGACGGATGAAAAAACGTCTAGTGCACATAGACGTGTGGGGTATCATTAGATAGGTCTTAAAAAATGGTGTAGATGTTGCATAATAACTGTTTTATTTAAGTCGACAGTTGGTAAGGTATGCACTTTGTGCTAAGTATGTCCCCCCTCTAACTTTTTAACTAACGTGTGTAAAATTCTGAAAAATATTAAGGTAGTAGAAATTAATATAAACTTTTAACAAAAATTGGTTTGAATAAGATATATAATAAGACCGAAAATGTCCCATATCTCAAAAACGTTATGAGTTTTTGATATGGGATATTTATTTGGTTCAGATCGCATTTTTTTTTGGTGTGAACATTTCTTACCTATGATTAATAATTACAGGTCTGTAAATTTGAACTTTTATTTTCCCTTATTGGATTTCATAGCTGATTTTAAGGTATTTTCTCTACTTAGATTTTCCCCATCGCCCTCGGTTTTTTTGCAAAAGTCCTATATAGGAAATCGCAAAAAAAAGCCAACTTTAAAGTTTATATTACAATAAAAAAACAATTACATGACTAAAATATAGTAAATACCTCCGCTTGTGAGATTTTTGCTTAGAAGTCCTACTTGGATCATCTCGCTTTAGCAACCAACAATAGTCTGCCATCATGTTCTATTTCTTTAATCCTGACGAAATCTTTTGCCTCGCTCTTCACTTACAGCTCCCAAGTTATCAGGAAAGTAGTCCAAGTGCGAATTAAGGAAGTGAAGTTTAATGCCCATCAAACATCCTATTTTCTGAAATTTTCAATCACTTTCTTTACAATTTCCTCATAATGTGGAGTTATGTGGTTTCCTAGGAAATTGTCCACTACTTCCTTAAAAGATTTCCAGGCTTCTAATTCAATTTCACTTAATTTTTCATAGAAAGTTGTGTCTTTCATCCATTTTCCTATGCCCGCGCCAATGAAAATGCCTTCTTTCACTTTATCTTCAGATAGAGATGAAAAATTTGTTGAAGATATTTAAAACCTTCTCCTTCTTTATTCAGCCCCTTCGCAAATTGTTTCATCATTCCAGTCTTATGTGTAAAGAGGGTAGCAAAACTTTTTCCTGGGGGACTATATTTTCTCTCACAACATTTTTGGTTCCAGGAACTAGTTCAATTCTCGGTGGCCATTCTTCGTTCAATGTTGTCCTCTGTCTCGACTATCCCATTCACAGAATGCAAGGGTATTTTATGTAACCACCTTGTTGACCGAGCAAAATAACTTTCAGATCTCCATAGACCATCCAACTGTGTTGTACATACTTTATTTTATCCAACATATTTTTCAAATTGTCATAACATTCTTTCAAATGTACAGAATGGGCGACTGGCAGTGAAGCGTACTTAATTGCCATTATGCAAAAGGACTGCTTTCAAACTTCGCTTTGATGATTCTATGAACAATTTTCATTCTTTCAATATTTAATTTGCAATAACTTAGATCACAATCTTCAGCAAAATGTGATACAAAGTCTTTTTCTCTGTTGCGATACCAAGAAAATGACAGGAACAAGCATATTTTTTTCCGATAGTCTTAATACGAGCACCGTTCAGCCGCACCTTTTGACAGGCTTAGACCTCTCGTTAAGTTGTTCAGTTTTAAGTTTGAAAATAACTGTGTTCCATTTGCACTTGGCTCAAATTGGGCTTCAGGTTGAGATATCTCTTCGACATCACTACTCGTGTCTTCAGTTTGCACTGATTCTAAATTTTGAGGTTATAGCAGTCCAACGTTCAGGTTGCGAAGCACCGCATGCATTACCGATTGCACGGTTGGATATACCAAATCCTTTTTTCTACCCTCATTAACCCTCTTCTAACGATTTGAATTAATTACAGTTAAATGAGGTCCTTTGTAAATGACCTAAAAATCCAACTTTTTTCCAATAATAAGGGTATGTCACTTAGTTACTTATTCATTGCTGTCTACTGCAACCATTCAGGGTGTTTTTTGTTCAATAATAAACAAACAAAAGAAAATATCAGTTCTTGACTTGGTAGGCCTAGGTACTTTTGGTAAAAAAAAACTATACTAAAGAACTAAAAATCCTGACGTGATGGAATTTTTTTAGGATTTTTCCCGTAATCAGCGCCTCAAAATCTATCAAAATCAGTCATCAAATCTGAAGGGTGTAAACCATTGTAGACCTGTGTTATTATTGCTTTGATCCAACTTTTAACTTAAATCTAATGACATTTCTAAATGTTAAAAACAATTACTATATAACTTTTAACAATTTATATTTAACATTATCTATAACCTTACATTTTACACTTGTTAGTTTCTCTTAAATATAACTTTGCTCATTTGTAATTTGAAATTAGTTTTGTAACTAAAAGCTTATAAAGATAAAATTTTCTAAACAAATTATTAAATTAGATAAAACCACGTCTCTTTGGAAAATTACTAAGGCTAAGGCATTTGTTGTGGGCCAGTACTTTTTACTTATAATATGTTAATTGTCCGATAAAATGTTGAATAACTAAAATAAACCTTCATCTTTAGAATGAAATATTAAAAATAACTACTATAATACATTCCAAACCTAATATATTTAACAATTAAAATTATCCATACCCAACATTTTTCACTTATTACTTTCTCTTATAAAGATATAACTTAGCTTATTTGTAATTACAAATTAGTAATTAAAACATAGTTTTGGCAAAGCGCATATAAAGAACTCTAAAGGTATTAAGTTAGATAAAATCACAGCATTGTTTAGACAATCACTATGGCATTTGTTTTTCTTCGAGACCAACATTTTTTTACTTATGAGATATTACTTTTTTTATAACACTTTCTCTGGTTAATGAATTTTATCTTCAGAATCTAAACACTAAAAACAATATTGTATAATATTTTACAACTAATAATAAACATTTAACATTATCCCTGACCTCAATATTTTGCTTAAGTACAATGAGAATAATATATATAATAAATAATAAGAGTATTAAGTTACTGTCTTACAAAAATATAACTTAGTTAATATGTAATTTGAATGTAGTTTTGACATATAGCACGTAAAGAAAAATTCTTAAGACAATGTATTAGAAAACATAAATTTTATAAGATATTCCAGATATTAGGAACAACAATTTTATAAAAGCATAGCATTTTTTTAGACAACCACATATGGTGAATAAATGAACAAACAACAAACACATTAGTGTACATTTTGAACTGTGTACTAACTTTTAATGTAGTGCATTTCAACATGTGTATGTAATTGCATTTGAACCTGTGTATAATACAAATGAGATTTCTTGAGCTGCAAACCGTGTTCGTCCATTTCTAAACATTTTACATTTGTCTTAAAAGGTTCAGTCTCAATGATTGGTGTTTTTAAAAGGACACTTAAATTGTATTAAATATTTGGTTGCAATGGCGTCTGGAGAACAACATAACCATGGTCGATTAAGACAGATAATTAACCCGACTAATAATATCACTCTTCATTGAACAATAGGACTGATACTCTTTTTGAGCAACATTTTCCATTCTTTTTCCATAAATCATGACAACTGTTTTTAATTTTTTGAAGTGAAAACTTCTTTAACATCGTTGTGATTTGAAAGGCGATGAAACGAAAAAGCGACAGTAAAAAGAGATAGACACATAAATTCATAAGATTTAACGTGGGAGAAAATGAGATAGGCGAAAGTAAAAAGAGACAGACACATAAATTCATAAGATTTAACGTGGGAGAAAATGAGATAGGAAGCACTATACAGTGTTTCTTATGGTCGTGGTTCTCTTTGTGCTCTGCTTCGTACCCCCTCGACTCGTGTTTACCAAGGCATAGCGAGAGTTTGCTTGGGTCTCAGCGTTGTACATGTGTTAATACGTGTTTATGTGGTCTCAGCATTGTACATGTGTTAATATGTGTTTATGCGCGCATGCATAGTACAAAGCTTGAGAAAAGGCATCACACAACTGTGGTGTTTTGTATACGTATACGTATTATACGTTTGTAGAGTTTTTTCATCATTTTTATAATAAAATTCTTCATCATTTTTATAATAAAATTCTTCAAACATGCCGAAAACGAATGCAGAATATTGTTGCGATTATCGAAAAAAAAGGGAAAATAAGATTAAAAAGACAGCAAAAAGTTCAACGGAACGTGTTCGTGAATTTCGTGCACGCCAAAAAGCATCATTGAATGTGGAAAATGAAAATTCTATTACGCATAATGATGATTTTACTGTTCAAAATAGTGAAAGTGATCATAGTAAGTACTCAAATATTTTTATCACTATGATCATAACTAAAACCTACAATTATCCTCTTCCCGAAATTGTACATTCGTCTTATTATCTTGAAGCCAAAATTTTTGAAGGTTTCACTTCCTACCACGTGTGAATTGCACACATGATTTTTTTCCCTTTGTGAGCATTGCTTGTAGTGGTGCATAACTTTCTCTCCTCAAACCACTTATTGCTATTAGATTAGTCAATTATTCCCATACTTATTATTAATCTACGCTACAACAAATTTTTTCACGATAAAAATCATATAATTTTTTTTGTAATTTCATTTTCAAGAAAATGTTGAATGCAATTTGAATATTCCCGTTGTAATTCCTTTTGCTTAACTTTCTTTCTTCGGTTAAATAATTAATTCTACTGTCATTATTTCAATTTCATTGAAAGATTTTTCAAGTTCATTCTTCTGCGCTTTTTGGTGAATTAACATATTGTACTAAAGGAAAAATAGTTTTACAAGAGAATTTTGCCCTGTTCAACATCCCTGTCATGGTTAAGCTGAAAGATGCTAAAATTAGTTCCTTTAAGTCTTTATAGGTTATAATCAATATTTTTATATAGATTTTTATAGTTTGAAGTCAAATTATAAAAATCATTTTATAGATATTTGAAACTTTTGTTTGTTCTACTATTTCACAAATTATTTCAACCTCTCCACTTCAACGTTTCTCATATTTGGTTAAATTAAATACATGCAATAAATCAAAAAGTTTTTGTCTTTTTGAGTATTCTGACCGCGTCCATGTTCGTTCATATTTAATGAGCAAAATCTATATTTTATAATTTTGTGCACTATAATTAGTTTTAACTGCTCTTTATAGCACATGCACAATCTTTATTCTACTGAAAATTTCTACTTTCATAGACTTCATGCTATCTGAAAAATCTTTGGATATAATAAAAGTGTTCATAAATTATTATTTCACCTTTATAATATGACATAAACCTATTTAGTAAGTTTTCCAATAAATTTATTCACACCTTTTTATTTTATAAAATGTTAGTTTAGATCACTCAATAAAACTCAGTTCTCAATTAACCTACAGACTACGATCGCTGGTTAATTTTTTTTTGCGATACAAAACTCACAGCTCTGTACATTCAGTGGCGTAACAATAGGGTGGCAAGGCTGGCAAAATGCCAGTGGCCACAGGCCCGAGAGGGCCCTGAGTGCCCCGACCCTTTGTTATTTCCAAAAACTATTTTAAAATATCCCAGGTTTTCATATACTTTGTGATTATCCAGAGCAACCATGTACCAGAAATGAAGTAAATCAAAGTGAAGTGTTGTTATTTGACCTGGAACAAATAAAAAATTCGCCTTACATTACTGATAAGCATAAGTTTAAAGAAGTATATTATCCAGTTAGACGCTTTGTGATTAGTTTTTGGAGAAATATTATTACATTAATTCTAAATCTGGTGTTAAATTAGAACGCAAACGGTTGTGTTATTTTCAGTATTACTTCAAAAGGTGTATTTTGAGCTATGCTGGTTATTCACAGTATTAAAACAGTTGCAAAATATTTGGATTGATGGATATAGTGATTGGAAATATATTGTGGAGACGTTACGAAAACACAAAACCTCGAATTTACACTCTTATACGAACAGCAGTGGATATATGGTTACACTAAACGAAAAACAAGAGTCTATACTTAAAAAAGAACAATTTGTTTAGTGTCAAGTACAAAAAAATAGACAGCAAGGAACCATGTGGCAGTTATCTAATATTATTGAGTTATTAGCGAAATATGATCCTGTTTTTATAAGAGTTATCAAAATTATGAGAAAACCAAAGCAAATGAGTGAAATGAAGCTACAACACTAAAGAAGAAGATTGAAAACTATGATTTTATTATATCACTGGTTTTCCACTGCAAAATTTTACAAACAGTCGATGTGGTCTCCAAAGCACTTCAGTCTAAAACAACATCTATCACAAGCATCGAAGCGTTTAAAAGTTTGTTTGAAACAGATTAAAAAGTATCGTCATGAATTTGAGAACTTACAAACGTAAACCTATAGTATAACATAACAGTATAACAAAAAAATGAAGCATAACTTCCGAATTTTTTGAAATTAAAACTCGCCAAAGGAAGGTGAAACATTATTTCGATGAAATTTGCAGAGAGGAACTTTTGTAAAACTCTAGAAGTTTGTTTCGAGTGAACGTGTTTTATCATGTGTTAGACATCATCCTAAATCAACTGACATTTCGCTTCGTTAGTATGATTGAAATAGTATTTTAATGTTTTACATCCTACATCCTTAAAAAATTTAAATGACGCAAACTTATTAGACAAGGCTACAGACTTTGTCCATTTGTACAAAAAAGATATATTTATTACATTGGCGAAAGAAATTCTCAGCTTTCGGTTAACATTTAGACATGATATCGCAAAATTGACCTCTATAAAGTAACTCGTAGCTTTAATTATAAAAAAAAAATTTGTCTTCAAGCTTAATAAAAAAGCTTAATGTGAAACCTAGAACTATAGTTGTATTAGAAAATCATATCTATTTAAAACATACATTTTACATTTATATACATTTTACAATTTACATTAATTTTAAAAAGTCGCTTTCCCCTGTTATTGAAGCAATTCGAAAACGACTATATTGAACTCATTTATTTAAACTCTGTCCCAAGTCTGTTGAGCAGCTTTTCATTTTTGTTCACGATAATTACATAATGAAGGTTCCATGTGAAAAGGGGTGGATAAAGCAAAGTATTACTATATTTCCAACTACAGATGTTAACATAGCGGCTTATCCTATGTTACTAATTTATATGAAGATACTAAAAACAACAAAGATTGCACATATTAAAAAAATTTTAAAATAAATTTTTCGTCTTACATTTTAAGTGAGTAAAGGTTACAATTTAATGAATATTTTATTTTCAGGTGTTTGAAACTGCCCTCGATCAATCTCAACTTTCTGTACTAAGTGGATGGTTGTTTGAAGCTTTATGCCATCTTTTAGCTGGTAAAATATCAACAAATCTATTTCCACAGTGTTTATTATGTTTACTAGTAAGTTCTAGTGAAAATAAGTTTATACGTAAATTGGCACCTACAGCGTTCCTCCTCCTGCGCCAAATCTTCACGAAGAAAACTGCAGCTAAAACAGTTAATGCTGGTTTGCAATTTGCAAACAGAAGATTACTTTGTATTATAGCTATGCATTCAGGATTCAGTGCCAGTCAGTTAATGAAGTTAAAAGAAGTTTGTAAAGATAATGAAAATTTAAATGATTTATATAGATGCTTAGATTCTATGTAACAATTTTTTAATAGAAGAATTGTATGTACTTTAAGGTAACAAAATAATTTTAATGAAATATTGTTAAAACGAAAATTTATAGAATCTGAAACAAGTTTCATTTATTAATCATAAAATTTATTCTTACATAAACAAATAATATGTAGTTTGTTTTATTTTATTCCATTCTGATCTTCTACACAATGAGTATTTTTGACACAGTGAGTATTATACAATAATATATCATAACTTTGTGAAATGGATTCAACTGTAATTTTCTTATTATGTTTGTATATAAAGATAACTAAGAAAGTAAGTAATGCAAATAAACTCCAGCTTATTATTATTAATACAGTATGTAAAAAACACATAGATTTATCACATATATACACAGATATATTATACTTGAAAAATTAAGATACCGATATAAAAAAACAAAAAGACATCTGTAGATAAATAAAGAAATATGTTTCTTATAGCAGTCATTTAAAAAAATTAATACTTGACCCAATTTGAAAATTTTTTTTAATACAAATGTTAGTGTAGTAATAAATTTATATAATACTGTAAACATACATTATTGTACAATTCTTATTCAGTGACAATTTTAAAATCTTGTCCATGCAACTATGATGGTACGCAGTATCCCATCAAAAGTAATTGTGCTACAATGAATCTTACGTTATTTTGTTGCATGTAGTCAATATATTGAAGTAAATGAAAATTTCCAGTATAATTATCAGGGATAACTAAACATTGATTGAAGTCAATTAATGCAATTCGCCATTGGTTTCATTCTTTTATTACTATTTGATATATCATGTAGCATAAACTTCAGAGGGTCTAACCATAGATATAACAGATCATGCAAACTTCACTGCCTAATAACTAAGCTTTCACAATATCAAATGATTCATATGAAAATACTCAGTTTTAGTTAAAATGTTGTCAAAATATTACCATTATGAGGCTCATGTAAAGAATATGAAACGATACGATTTAAATAAAGGGAAGTATGTTGGAAGGGAGAAGTGTTAAAAGTATATATTTTCCCTATGCTAAAATGTATCCTTTTTGGAGTGCTTTATTCATATGCACGCCGCATATAAATAAAGCATTCCAATGTCCAACAAGGCAATAAGAGCAGTATATTTTTATACATTCCTTTCCATGTACATTTTAATATTAGGTACACAAATTAACTTATGATTTTGTTTTAAATCTCCTTCGTAAGTATTAGTTGGAACAAAAAATATTCTCTTTTACAAAAATATGATTTTAAAATTCTGCTGGTGCAGCTACATTTCATTGGATCAGGACCCAATCAAGATATCACACTTGAATCATTGTATGGACAAAGAACCCCAACCTCCATCAGACAGCAATTACAGCAGCACGCTCTTATATGTTCCTCTCAAGGTACATTTTCTTCTAATATGTACACAAAATACACTTTTCTATTAATGTGTCTATATTTGTTTCACCTTTTGTAAAGCATGGTAGTTATATTTATACTACAGAGAATAATAAAATTTGAAATTTCCTGACATATTTCATTTTGATGCTGTATCCACCAGGGACAAGTATATGTTTGGAATAGTATGATCGAACTTGTCTTATTTGGTATGTGCCTGAGGAGTACCTACAGAATTAACTGTCTATATTCTAAACATGGAATATATAATAACTTGTTACTATCGAAATTAGAAGAATATCTGTTTATTATTATAAGAGTCTACCACTGCTAATAAATGACTGTCATGAAAATTTTCATTTATTACATTTAACATTTCACTCACCTTACGTCCACTTATAATTTTTTTTGGAAAATTAAATATTGTTGCTCTAAAATCTACTAAAATGCCTTGTTGAAAAATTTTTAAAATCTGTTTCGAAATAATCATTTTTCTGTTGATTAGGTCTTTATTGAATGGTTTTCACCATCTAAAAATCTCTGGCATATATAAGTAATTTGTAAAGATAATGAAAATGTTTACTAGTAAGTCCAATAAATATATACAATCACGAAATCCAGAATGTTTATATTATTTTCTCTAAAATATATAAAATATTTCATGGACCATTTCCGTCACTAAAAAATGAATGCATTATTTTTCCTCCTGGTATCTAACCTTTATACAGGTCAAAACAAGAAATAATGCAACTATCTTTTGTAACAAAGGAACAGGTTTTGCCAAATTCCTATATTTGTGTAAGTAGTAAATCTCCTTTTAGAATAAATAATTAGTACTCTTATTTCACGTAGACAAACATTCTCATACGGCAACGGCGCGCTGTCGCGATCGAATCAAACGATTGGATAATCGCGATCGACGTAGGTCTTATATTGGTTCCTCAAGTGCTACTGATAAATCCCGTGAACGGACTCCTTGTTGTGGGATTATAGGCCTATTTTCTCGTCTGAAAATTCGACCCGTCAGCATTTACAAGAATTATAGGTGTTTTCTGACAGGAAGTCCGTAAAGATATACAAAACCAGTAAAACGCTTAACACGTGCTATTTATGCAGCCTAATATAATGTCACTACTACGGTAAAGTATATAAGCTGTCGAAATGTCGACAAAAGACTATCTGAAGTCTAAAGATAAAAGCGTCGACATCTACGACCCAAATACCAGCTAAGCGAAAAGGACCACAGCACACAATGACCAGCTCCATGCGATTCTTCAAATGAGCGCAATGGAACACATCGCGGACCTGAGTCGAAATAAACATTTTGAGAAACATCGAGGTGTGTCTTACAATTTTCATTTGGACTCGGGCGCTGCATGCTCTCTAATAAAAGCCTAGACACCAACTTTTCCGGAAAATGAAGTATCAATAGCACTTTATTAACGTGTAGGGGAGAACCAGGCGATGGGAGTCAGCAGGTAATGGTGGTCACTACGATATCTAGAAAACAAAAACCCGTTGAAACACGAATAGCGGCGAAAATAGCCGATCGTACCACTCCTCGTCCGCAGCCGCACGGCCGTTCAGTTCGCCCGTCAGGTTTACAAGGGAAGGCCGCGTCACTGTTTCCTGCGTTTTTGATCTAATTTTACGTGTGCACAAATTAAACAGTAAGTCATTATTTTTAAAGTAATTTTATTAATGTGTTATCAACTACGTTTTGTATAAACCACGTAAAAATCGTACCATGAAAGATTTTCAATGAATCCTTAAGCTAATTATTTATATTTGATTTTTTTGACGAACATCTATTATTGTTTACCTTTATTTTGTAATTTATTTCTTTTTCTTATTCGTAGATGCCGAAAATACGTCCCCGATCAACGAATAAAGCACAAGCAAGCGACCTTATGAAACGAGGACTTTCAATGAGGCAGGCTGCAAAATCTATGAACATTCCGTTTTCGAGCCTCCAAAAGCGATTGAAGAACCAAACCTTTTCCGATCCGTGTTTAGGACGACACCCATTATTTACAGCTGAATTAGAGCACACTTTAGCTGAACGGATTAAGTTACTTTCGAATATTTTTTATGGTTGCACTGCTATTCAAATAAGAAAAATAGCTTACAAAAATATGCAGATGACCTAGGACTGAAACATAATTTTGACCCAAATTCAAAAATGGCAGAACGTGATTAGTTGGAAGGCTTTTTGAGAAGAAATAACATTTCCGTAAGAAAACCGGAAGCCACTAGTATTAATCGTATCACTGCTTTCAATAAAACAGAGGTTCAGTTATTTTATACACTACTGGAAGAGTTGATTTCAAAACATGATTTCGCTCCTAAAAATATATACAACCGCGACGAAACAGGGATTTCCACTGTGCAAGATCCTGGCAAAATACTGGCCCCTAAGGGACAAAAAAGGGTTGGCTCCATTACAAGCTGGGAGCAAAGGAAAAACATAACGTTATCATGTGCAATGAGCGCCGCAGGTGGATTTGTTCCACCAATGTTCATTTTTCCCATGAAAAGGATGACCCCACAGCTAGAGAAAGATGGTCCTGCAGGATCATTATACAATTGCTCCGACAATGGTTGAATCAACGAGGATCTTTTTTATCGATGGCTAAAACATTTCACAAGTCATGCTAAACCGACAGTAGAAGAACCTGTGTTGCTTATACTTGATAATCATACCAGTCACACCTCATTGGCTGTATATGAGCACTGCAAGGAAAATAATATTCACATGCTCTCATTACCTCCTCATACCTCACACAGGATGCAACCCTTAGATATAACATTCTATGGACCAATCAAAGCGGCGTACAAAAAAGAATGCAACTTGTTTTTGAAAAACCGGCTGGCAGAAAAGATAATGACATATGATCTGGCTTATCTGTTTAATAACGCATATTCAGCTGTGGCGTCAATCAGCAAAGGAGAGTCGGGCTTTCGAGCAGCAGGGATTTTCCCACTTAACCCCAACGTATTTTCTCAAGAAGACTTCATTGCAGCTGAAGTTCTGAATGAGTCTGTAGTAGTTGTTCATGACAGTGTTATCTCCGTCCCAACAACTGACGGCCAAATCCCATCGACGGCCGCTTCCGTCGCAACAACTAAGAACCAGACGCCTTCTATTTCCGTTCCCATCCAAACGATTGCTGCTCAAATGCCATGTTCATCAATGGACAACTGGCAACGAAATGCCGTCCATGTCAACACAATCAAATCAATCGGTACCAGACGCAAATTCAAGTCAAATAATAATCAATACACTGCTCCCGATTCCTAAAGGAAAACAATCTGTTACCACAAGAAAAGGCCGCCCAAAGCAACATGCCAAGATTTTGACGACAACACCATTAAAAGAAAGCACAACACCATTGATAGACAAAGAAAACAAGAAAATTACAAAAAAATAAAGATGATACTAAAAGAAATTAAAATAACAAGAAATCAGTTAAGACATTAAAAGGCGTTTCGAGCTATGGTAGCAAGCAAGAAACGCCTTGCACAACAGAAATCTGTAAACAAGGCCAAGAGGCGTGTACTTCAAGATCCAAACTCTTCCACAGAGTCCGATATAAGTCTGACTAATATATGCGATGACAACGAAGACGATGATGCCGACGACGCTGCCAATATTGTTTGATCTACTCCGAATTTGGCCGTAACAACGAAATGTGGTACCGATGCACATCCTGCGGATTGTGGGCTCACGTAGACTGTACGGTATGTGTGCGACAATTGCTGAAGAGGGGAATTGTATCCTTGACCCTCATTGTCCTACAGGCTGACTACAATTACCCGCATGTCAGGACAATGGTGGTCAAAGCTGATTTTTTTTAAAAACTTCAATTAATGCCAAAGTATGATTCCAAATGAAAAAAATTATATTGAGATTGATAGATGATTAGTTACAGTATGTAAACAAATTATTTTAATAAAGCCAGCACAACAATTGAAATAACAATTATCGCTTAAGTGACTCCCATTTCCCCCTTTTCTCCTATAGGTCACACGACAATATTCAGTAACGAACAGATTTTACCTCATGTAGAGTTATGTGGATACACTGTAGAGATTTTAATTTATGTCTTGGCTGAATTTTATAAGCGTAGTGACATAATGTTAGGTCGCGAAATTCTAAACCAGGGTTTCCTTATTAGTGTGTTGGCGTCTCCATTTTCAATGATGAAGCAATATTTAAATGTGAATAATATAGTTACAAAGTCTACTGTAAATAATTTTTAAGAAATTGGCTCAGATCACGTAAAAAGCGTAAACTGGTTTCCGTTCTTAGCGACTTTTCAGAATAGGAATGCCTAAAATACTAGTAAAAATGGATGAACTCAAAATCCGCTAATATATCCAAATAAATCGGTACAGAGACGACCATACAAGCTCAGTACAGATGAACGCGTAATTATGCGAAAAAAGTCGATGAGTTATTATATGCCAGATACTATTATGCCCAGCTTTTAGCCATTCGCGAGCTCTGCTCTATTAGTGAATGTGCATTGATTGTCGTGAGCTAAATAATAATACAGTATCGGACCCATATATGTATTGCCCATAATTTCGGATCAAATTTCATGCCTAAACTACGCCTGCTTCTTTACAAAGCCAGACTGCGCTAGTGGTTTCCGTTTAATCCCAATAAAAGATCACGAGTCTTTTGAACGTACTGCCTTTATAACACCAGATGGACAATACGAATATCACATATGGCCTTCGGTTTACACATACAATGTTTGTATTTCAAAGCGCTATTGCTCTATTCGAACTAGCACATAATTGCGTAACACTTTAATAATATTGAAAACAATAGAGAAAAAGATAGATCGTCTCCGAATAGTACTGGAAATATTAACAAAGGCGGAATTCTTTATGAATATCAAGAAACGCGCTTTCTTTAAAATTAATTGGGAGTTCCTAAGTTATGAAGTTCAACCAGGGGAAATCAGGTCGAATAAACGCAAATTTGAAGCACTCACTGTCTAATGACCTCAAACAGCGACGCAGATAACATAATTAGCAACATAGCCTAGCAACATATTTCCGACAGTTTATCAGAAAATTCTCGCAGGTAATGGGACCACTCTATAAGTTAACATCAAAAAAGATTCCCTTTCAATGGACATCATAACACGAGCAAATACGATAAAAAAATATCGCCTGTTAACTAACAGACTGATACTTATGATATTTGACTCTCTATACCCTGTAGATTGAGCTACATACTGACGCAAGAATCGAGGAATACGGGGCAATACTATTTCAAATGGTAGAGGGTAAACGGCAAGTCGTATCGTATTACAGTAAAACGAATTCGCCGACCGAGCCGCGCTACCACTCGGACGAACGTGAAACTCTCGCCCTAGTTAATTCTGTGAAACACTTAGACATCGCTTTCCTTTATTCTTGCTGGCTTTCCCATAGTCAGTTGATTTTGATATTATTTATAATTCTGGCAAAGATAGATTTCTCTGGCTCACGTAGATTTCTTTTCACGTAACCTTAAAAAAACAATCGATGCGGACATAGAGTAGAGTGAAACAAAAGCATATTGACTTAACAGAACTTTCTTCAAATTGACTACAGGCTGAAAAACAACGAGATGAAGAAAACCTAAACGAGAAGCTTAGTCAGATGAATATAAATCTTGCTAATATCTATAAAACAGGATTGGGTTTACTCTATCAAAAGATGCAAAGAAATGGAAGTTCCAAATGTTTGCCTATTATCCCTCGAGCGCTTAGATGGTCAGTTATTAACAATGTACATACATCTATTATTCATTTCTGCTATGACCGGTTATTAGAAAAGGTTTATGACCACTATTAATTCGAAGGCATGTCTCGATGCGTTAAGAAGTTTGTATACACCTGCGTCGCATGCAAAGTTGCGAAGTCTCATTTTGCAAAAATATAGGCCCAGCTTCATCGAATGCTTAAGGTATCCTCTATTCTCTGCTACCTATACCTACCGACAAATATATATACCTATATGACCTGACATATATGTGTGTGGGTGGGTGTGGTTATGTGTGTGTGTGTGTGCGTGCGTGCGTGTGTGTGTGTGCGCGAGCGAGTGGAAGCGTGCGGAGCGGCAGCGGGCTCGCATACGGTATCAGACGGGTATTGATTATCCATGTTTTGGCCCATACTTGTGGGTAGGGAAACACATACGAATGCTAAAATATAGTCTTTAATTATTAGACTTAAATTAACGCTACAAGATATAAGTCGCTAATTATAATACAAATTAAACAGTTTTGAAAAGTATTTAGTATACACTATTAAACTAAATATAATCGACAATGGCAAGAGGCGGATAACGAATCCGTTGGCTTTATAGGATCACAACGAGTTCCCAAAATTAAGAAAGTGCAAAAAATCACAAAGACTCACACACGCCCAAGCCTCCCGCACTCCTATCGACACATCCCTTTCATATGGGCCCACGGCTACGTTCGGCGACAAAAAACTCTCCTACTTACTCAGTTTCTTTGTTAGG
This sequence comes from Druceiella hillmani, assembly GCA_039881145.1. NCBI lineage: Eukaryota > Metazoa > Arthropoda > Insecta > Lepidoptera > Hepialidae > Druceiella > Druceiella hillmani. Next base: position 20,333,493 of record JAYKKI010000021.1, on the reverse strand, counting down.
GTACGAAAGGCCAGTTTCAACAGATGTGAACATGTCGTAAACAAATCAGAGCAGAGGCTAAGAAAAGCGCAGAAATGCGCTTTTCTTAGCCTCTGCTTGTCGCCACGCCGCACAGTCTACGACCAGCTTGGATTAGGAATGATGACCTGCGACTAACGAGCAAGCAAGTAAACCACGCTGCGGAGCCTTTGTCACTGTATAATGTTATAATCAATAAATTTAACTTTGGTTGACAACGACTGGACCTGACTTTTCCTCACTCTCACATTAAAACACGTATCAAACTCAGTGGGAACTAACAATTTGGCCTTGCATTTAGTTAGGCATGTACCTAAAGTTTTTTTTACTATCAAGTGCTTTTAAACAATATCTATCTCAACTTAATAATTCATGTACTTTAAATGGTCCACAAAATTTCCTAGGGCATTCAACATCCTGGTTACCTAGGGCATGCAACATCCTGGTTACCTAAGGCATGCAACATCCTGGTTACCTAGGGCATGCAACATACAATTAATTATTTATGACTTCATCATACAGCCATTCCCGTAATCAGAAATCTCTGTCGTTTTAATGAGGAAGGTAATTACAAAATGTTTAGCTAAAGTTAGGATTCATAATCAAATTAAAATCGTAATTCATCCGCTAGCCAAGTATCAAGTACATTTTAACGAATAATCAACAATCACCATTTCGCGTATATCCCGCTATCATCATGGCCCAATTCGGCTATAACTTAGCCCCTCCTATCAACGGCAACCTCCTGTTGTCCTCATACGCGCACACAATCCGCAGATCGCTGTACGCATTACCGTCTGATCATACACTACGGTCTTCTCAAGACCCGATCGCTACCAGCATTAATTGCGCACCGCGCTCCCACGGATTACTCGAGTTACCGCTATGAAATTATGTAACTCGAGTAGTCCGTGGGAACGCGGTGCGCAAGCTATGAAATAGCTACTGGTACCGTCCACATCACCAACAAAAACACAGCCCATAAAGGATATACTCCGAAAAACTAAATAAATAAAACTTAGTTATCACTTTTTATGTGATCTTTAAATCAATATCAATTGGTCCTTGACGTTTCGGTATTTTCCTCGATTTGTGATGAACACACTTGTAAGCACGCTTGTTAACTAATGATTCTAATATATATATTTCAAAATCTAATTTTTCAATTACTTTAAACAGTCCTTTATATTTAAGATTATATTATGTTTGATTACAGTCTTCATTGTGTAAATCGTCAAATTTAATCATAACCATTGCTAGAGAGTCCAAATAGTAATTCAGACAAAAATAACAAAAACATAAAATCAGACCGAAGTCCTCAGTTATCGATTATTCATGCACAAAACTAGCATGAAATGGTGTTCTTGGTACATCGCTGCTGGATATTAATAATTACCAAATCAATTTCCATTTATACGCCTGTATGTAGAACGACGCCGTAATGTAAATCAGTTTTGTGCCATAATAAAAACGAAATATTTATTATTACATAAGCATGCACAAAACAATAAATGCAATAGAATTAAACAGGGTTGAACTCACCTTTGCGATTCTATCGGCGAATATCTCACCGCAAATAGTCACTGTCCCACGCGAACGCGAACCATTTACCAAATGCATATCAAATTAATGCAATGAAACGATAACCAAAAGGTGTGAAGACTGTGAAGTAGAAACGTGCACAATTCTTATTTCTTGTCAGAAAAATTATTTAAATAGATAGAAAAATTACCTAAATATTCGTGATGTCGAGCGTTTTCGGACATAAAGGTTTAAATTCCTTCTTAAAACTATCCTAAGAACAATAATTTGTTACCGAATCGTTCAACCATGTCCGAGCGTCAACCATTCGATCAGTTATCTGTACAAAACAAACATTTGTCACCATTACAGTTACTTAGAGTATTAGTAAGATCTACTTTCTTCTATCAATCATCAGTATTATCCAAATTAGGGTCAAAGTAAGAAATATAGAATAAGGGTTGGTTTCAGTACATTGAATGAACAAATTATATCTACAATTCGGTCCGTAACTGTTGAGTGCATGAAAGTGAATTCGTTTCGCTAGCAACATGCTCTAAAGTAGACGACAGCATTCGTGGTAATTTTTTTTACAAGATTCAACGAAAATGAGCGAAATGTGAGGTGGAAATGCGAATTCCATCTGATAAAGTTAAGCTTTCAATAATTAACATATAATCTAGCATAACTGTCTTTCTTTTTAACTAATAATATAGGGCTTGCAAATGGTCAGCAGTTTTGCCTTATCACGTTAGCTCCCAGAAGTTCCTTAATTTTATCGCGGCAGAGTTACCTTTCATTAGAACTTAGCCGATAGAGCCGTTTTTGAACAGTGCTATTGGGATCAGTGAGTCGTATTTCAAGTTCACGTACTACAGCAGGATTAGATTGAGTAACCTTATGGAACGACAAAGAATATTCTGTCAAGGTATCTAGAATTTTAACTTGATCATCGCTACCGACATTACCGATGTCAATATTGTGAAAGTTGGTAACCTTTTTTTCAACTTCACATACATTACTATTTGTCTCCTATTTACATTAAAATTCTTATTGGAAATTTTAACTGAAAGTCATTGTCCAATTAGAAAGAAATAACTAGTCAAGTGTAATGAACAGCCATTTATTTAACACAGTGCACATTTATTTCATTTTATTTAGTGTAGCTGTTATACATACATATATATATATATATATATATATATATATATATATATGTGTGTGTATGTGTATGTGTATGTGTATGTGTATATATATATGTATATGTATATGTATATGTATATGTATATGTATATGTATATGTATATGTATATGTATATGTATATGTATATGTATATGTGTATATATATATATATATACATAGCAGAATTACTATTTTTATCAAAGAATAGGTATTCAGTTTATACGCAGATGTATTATTAAGCATACTGTTTAAATCTGTACTTATTTCCATGTCCATTGAATTGTAGAACAGGTTACAATAGATAAAAATTAAACATGAAGATATAATGTGATTGTTTTGAATACAGTATACTATTTTTAATTATTCGGTTATTATTTTACAGGTTTTGACTTATCCAGATGTCGAGATGTTGACAATTTGCTCAACATACTTAAAAATGGGACTTTGTCTGATATCAACGAAGAAAGTGACGATGAAATTATACAGAATACATCAAAATCGATGCCTCGTGTAGGTAGTAATATCGTCCTCCCCAACCGACCGTTGTTAGATAAAGAGGAACCTGAACATCAACCAAACCAGAGACAGCTGATCTCTCAATCAAGTCGACAGCCCAAAACGCGTAAAGCGGATACAACTTGGATAAGACATTTAGAATTCAATCCACCGCAATATACTTGGATAGCTCCATGGCCTTCAGGTATAGTGTCCCCACTTTTACCAATGTATACCATATTTTTTTTAAATCTGTACCAGAATATCTTATAAATGAGTTTGTTTTCAATACAAAGTAATGCAACAGCAATAAAAGTGTTTTTGATCTTCATATTATTATAGGAAATCTAAAGTTTCCACGCATACGTTTGTATTGGGATACAAGTCTAGACATGAAGGTTTTTAGAGAATATACCAAGAGATCGATTTTACAGCTGTGAAATAATTTACATATTATTGATGATAATTCTATTCCACGCGGTAACACTGATCGTCTCATCAAAGTTCGACGATTATATGATTCAGTTCGAAAACGGTGTCTGGAACTCAACTTGGAGCAAAGAAGTGTTAATCACCAAATTGTTCCTTTTCGAAGAAAACTTGAGATGAAACAATACGTAAAAGGAAAACTAGAGTCGTGGGGAATAAAAATATTTATGATTTATGGCAAGAGTGCATTAGTACATGATTTCATTTATCAGGGAGCTACTACGAATCTGGATAAAAATGATATCGCAAAATATGACGCATCTGCTTCATACGTGAATGCACCGGCAAAGCGAATAACTAGCCCTGGATATTATTTATTCTATTATAATTACTTTTCAAATTACATTTTGTTGCAAGATATTAGAGAATGACAAATTTATGCTGGAGGGACAATCAGATTAGACAGATTTGGAAAACCGCCTCTAAAAAGGAGCAAAAAAGCACCGAAGATTTTCTTACCAGATAACCAACAGTTCTAAGGATGTGGTGGTCCTGAAGTGACCTTAGCATTCAGTTTGTTGGTGTTGAAGAACAAGACGAAGCGCGAAGATGGAAAAACTATTCAAGGAATATATATATATATATATATATATATATATATATATATATATATATATATATATATATATATATAAATTCCACGCCTTGAGTTAGTAAGATTATATAATAGTGTAATGGGAGGAGTAGATAAAATAGATCATCTGATTAGTCTATGCCGTATCTTCATTCGATAGAAAAAATGAACGTTTCGTATGATATTCCTTGCCTTTTATTATTATTTAATAGTTGGTTGGAATATCAGGCGGACTGCGCAGTCTGTAAGATACTTTAGAAAGATGTTCTGGAATTTACTCCATTTTCGGACGCGCATAGCAGATTCTCTATTAAAAATGGGACACCACTAAACAATAGACAAAGAGGAAGTCTTCTGGAAGCAACAGCCCTTTAAGCACTCCAACATATACATCAAGTCGACGACGTCTAGTTGAAAAGAGACCAATACCTGAAGTTCGGTACGACACTGTTGATCATTTGCCACAATATGATAAAAAAGCTACAAGACATAAGAAACTAGAATAGAAGGACAAAATACATGTTCATTGCCTGAAATGTGAAATACATCTCTGTTTCACGAGTGAAAGAAATTGTTTCGATATTTTTCATCAAAAAACTTTATTTATCACATGTTAAGTGTGTTAGTAATTATAATTTACATTAGTACATTGTTTTTTGTTAAAAAACCTATCCATTGAGATAAAATAGTAACATTCTATAATAAATTTAATGCACACATCATTAACAAACAACACTTAGAACCAGGCGTCCTTTACAGTGGATATAACATTTTTCAGAAAACTGAAAAAGGAAAATTTATTTTTTTTACAAAATTATGTTCATTAGGCTCTAATCAACTAAATATAAAAATATTTTTTATATCGTGAATATTTAATTCATGTCTGAAGGGATTAATCCTCTTTGCATCGGTGACAAATTCAGAACAATAAGTCATTACTTTTTTTCTAGTTGAAGGCCATTAACTTTTGTTGCATTGTAGTTCTGGACTTGATGTCAATAGTGAAAGCAAGGCGTTGCCGTCTTGAATCCACTTCCACACAGTAAGCTAGCCACAGTGCCGACTTTACCTATGGTGCAAGGTATGCAGCGCACACGAGCGCAAGGTCATAGGGGATACCGAGCGCCGCTCGCGACGCCTCCAAAGAGCATGTGTCGATGGAATCTCAGAGACCCTGCGCCCGTGTTATGCCCCACGCCGGACGCAGTAGCAAGGCGCGCCACGAACGGCTCCTTTAGACCATGTTCAGAAGGAGCGAATTTAGCGACGAAAGCGCGACGTCGAAAATCATTACAAATTCGGCTGTATTGGAATGATATAAAATTCAAATTGCCGGGGACGCAGCATGTTCAAAGTCGCGTGTACGCGTGCCACATCTTGTTTTTTACCGCTACACCGTAGTTCTGCGAAATTAAGCTTTGACAAAATGGATTAAGTATTATGTAAATATGACGTAAATCGGCATTTCTTTTGATTTAAATGATGTAAAAGGTAAGATCGGTTATTAGTTATCACAATTATTACGACTTTCACCGAAGTCAGAGCTCATCAAAAATAACAGGAGTGTTAGTGATATCGTGATACGTACCTACCCAAATTTGTCATCTGTTTATATTAGTGCAGGTGGAAGAATGGTAAGTTTGCTGCTTTAATATGTACCCACTAGTCTATTTAGATATTTATTTAGGTCTTATTCTTATTTGTAACCTCTGATCGATGAAATTTTAAAACATGTGGGTTTGTGTATCACGGAGTGTCGTAGATTTTATAATACGACTTTTGCTGTCGTTTTCTGTTTTTGCATTAACTGATTGTATTACTGATACCTAATCAAATCACTCTGCCGTTGGATTTAAACGACCTAAATTGCGTGATGTAACATGTATTGACTGTCTTTTTTTTTTTAATCCTGTTAGATTGCTATATATAGATACCTACGTTGATTAATTGATATGTGTTTTATAGTAATACCTAAGTGCAACGATTTATTTGGATCAGTACGAATTTAGATTGATAGTACTTAGGTTGAGTACTTCAGTATTATCGATGTAAATTAGTCTACTACTGCCAGAAGTTAAACTTTTAAACGCCTGCGTACTTACTTTATTATTTATTTTAAATGTTTGATGGTGATGGAAAAAAAACTTTCTGGTTCACAGTATTGAAAAACAAAGCTGGAGAAGGAAGTATCTCTAAAACAGAATACAAGTTTTATCGAAAAGTTTATTCTACGACACGGTCCATCTTCGGACGAACACCTGGAGACGCAAGAAAACCAAAATATTTCTACAGTAGAACTCGTTTCTTCAACTCCACGGCCGCTACTGTCTTCATCGTTGGTGGTCGTAGAACCTCCTTTTGCCGAAGCATCCCCGGCAATATACTTCGAGAAGATATAATGAACGATCTTGCGTTATAGTCACAAGAATTATCTGATAAGCAGAGGATATTTTTGATAGAGCGCGGACCAATACAGGTAAAAGAGAGTTACTATCCTTCGAATAGTTAGAAAATATATTTTTCAAATGCTTATTATACTAAAAAGGCTCTTCAAAAGTCAGACGTCGTATTATCAGAAAAAATGCAAGGTCAAATCAAGGTCATGCAAAAATAAGTTTGTCTGAATTTCGTAATGAGTCCGCTTTTGAGGAGTTCCTTACTAATGCAAACACTGTAGCGGAAGAAGTCGACGCAATAGCAGAATTTTCCGCACCTGCCCGCCCTCGGGCTCTCCGAAGGTTTTTTTAAAATTATAAGGCGGTGGATGAAACGATAACAGGCGCAGAAACACATTTTAAAGTAAATTTTTACTAAATTTGACGAACGGTTCGAACTTTTTAATCAAAATAATATAATTTTTTTATTTCTTCAAAAATAAAAACACAGGAAGGATTTGGACTTAGATACAAAAAAAGGGCATTGTTCTAATTTAGAAAATAAACTGTGCCATGCTGGCTCTTCAGATGTAGATAAGTTCGAGCTCTTTAATGAAATCGAATTATTACAGATGTTTATTGACGATTCCACCACACCGTTGGATATTTTAAATTATTTTTTTACAACTAAATTAATTTCGTTCGTAGTGTTCCCAAATCTGTCCATAGCACTTAGAATTTTTTTTACATTGCCAATCACTGTAGCACACAGCGAAAGATCATTTTATAAACTAAACATAATTAAAAACTATCTCAGGTCGACATTGTGGGAAAGTACATTGACAAATTAATCAGTAACATTGTTAAAGATTTTTTTATACAAAAGCACGAAAAGTAATTTTTTGTAATTATATTTGTGATTACAAGCGTCTTGTGATTCCTAAGTAGTAATTACATATATCTGAAATTGAAATGATTAATGATTGAATATATTATACTAAGGTGTATGATTAAGTCACCCAAGGAAATAAAGATTAGACTAAGACTGTTTTCCGAAACGTGTTCCGAATGTGTTTCCGAAACACTGTTTGTTTCGGAAACACTTTATCTCGGGGATCTGCTTAAGTTTATAGTTTTAGTTTTCATTTCAATAATTTCCTGTAGTCTGTAGAGATCGCAAAGCTATGTAAAAAGTAATTATGGATAAATTTGCGTCTTTTTAAGAGAAGACCTGACTAAATCTAATTAAGTAAGCTACCTGTGGTCGCCCTTAAGCTAAGCTAACAAAGGTTTCAATGTACATATTTTATAATCACTAAAACTACCAATATGTACTCTGTTGCGGGTATTCTGCGCAACGTTATCCACACCTATTTTATCCTGCGATTTACATTTAATTTTTAAATTAAATATTTTTGAATTAACGACAAAGTTGATTTTCTTATTCTTGTAAGCCCTTCCTTCCTATAAATACTTTTTATTCGTCTATTCTTCGGTCTAGAGAGGGCGTACCGCAAGCGATGTAAATGGGCTATTACTTTCCTATATAATTTATAATTGCACCATTTGAACCTGAATTTTCGATCACTGGTGAAAATGTAACTGTATTTCATTTTGATCGCACGCCTACTAGAGGGTGCCAGGGTCTTGACTGCACCCGGGCGCTACATGGGCTAGAGTCAGCACTATTAGCACAGTGGAAACAGCGATTACTTCGAAGGTCCGATTTTGCCAACGAGACATCAATACGGTTAACTGTTTATTCGCGAAAGCTACCATAGACTCTCCATCTTTTGGACTACTACCATTTATACGTAAAAACGCTGCTGTAGGAGTTTCAAAGGAGACGTATCGTGATAAAAAAAATTTGTTTGTATATCGTCCAGTCCATTCCAGAATAAATGATCTGTGAAAACCATACTGACGCTGAACCTTTTAATACGTTATTCAAAGCTATGACTAAGCCACTCTCCACTAAATGTTCCACCATGCATAATATTCATTCATCCATTGTATTGCATAGTATCTCTTACATCTGTCTTGCCTTTGTCGGGGTTATATTTAGGATAAGTTATCTTATTGGAAGTTAAATTTGAAGTCTGTCTCAATGTCTGAATTAATTGTATAATTTGATAGTCTTGTCTTTCCGGCAACATTTTCAAACGATTCTCCATACTCGTAGAATGTCCACTAAAACTTTCGCCGCTAAGCACTCGCGACGCGGATCTCACTACTGATGTCGGAGCCACAGATCATATACTAAATAGATGGTCAACTTCAAGCAATTGCGCGAGCGAGATAGCACTTTCGCGTTTTCAAGTACTGCCCTTCTATATTGCCCTATTGCATAGCATCTAAGCAAATGGGCACTCGCTGCAACTTCAGAGTATTTTTGACAGATGTACTTTTCTTAAATTTTAGGTTATAAAATACGTACAATTGAAACAACAATTCTGAAATTAAAAAACTTTATTAGAAAAAAATTCGCCAGTTCGAGCGACATAACTAAAAAGAACCAACAAAAAACTTAGTGGCCACATACAAACACTTTGAATGAACGTTTCTATTTTACAAACTCTCTGCCACTTTTACATATCAAGATGAACTTAACTAGCTTTTATTATTAAAATAATATACTAATACTTTAAATTTTAATATGAATTTTCATCAAATAAATTGTTAAATTTCCTTTTATTGTTTACTGTATTATATAACTCTAAGAGTTTTTAACATCAATTCATTTATTTAACTCGACATTTACATTATTTGTAAAAGTAATTCATAACCTTTATAGTAAGAAAGATGTCAGTATTCTATTTCGTACAGCTTTATTCTTTATCTTAGTGACACACAATTATTGCCCTTCCTACTATTTTGAATTTAACATTTAACTTATGAGTGAATAAAATATACTCACTATGGAAATTATACTTTACGAAGAGAAAAAATGATGTTATCGTGACATCATTATATACATTGACAACATCTTCAGCTGGATAAATCACTTGGATGCAGTAACAACTTATTTTTATCTTTTAAATTAATTTGCTCGGAGGTGTTGTATATTATATGTTAGCATTATTACTAAAAATCTTATTTTCACAATCCTTTGTTTTGATCAGAAGACTACGCGCGACCTAATAAACATGCAGTATTTGGTATAAATTAACAAATTTGGCAAATTTTGAAAGCGAATGCAATATACCTATCAATGGTACAGCGAACAACTTTTGTAGGAACTTGTAATTCGGAGCTATTCTTAAATATTGACAAACAACTTTGGATCCATACTAAATCTGCGCCATTTCTTCTTCAAGTTCTGATTCAATAATTACCTTTTAACAAATATTCTCTAAATTATTTAAACCTTCCAATGACTTATAAAAAAAACATTTAAACTCACTTCGTTCAATTTTCGTCCCACTTTCTGTTTTGGTTGTTTTTTCCACCTCCAACTGCAAATAAAAGAACAAATTATTTAACCAACAATGTACATATATAATATTGTAAATTTATAAATATATTATTTTTTGATTTGTAATAATTCATCATAATTACAAACTGTATAGAGTTTTTTTCTTTAGAAATCAGTGGGCTATCTATAAAATCTTAAGCTAACCGTCTAGTGTAACTTACTTACATTACTATAAAATTAACTGATTCGCAAAGAGAAAGATTTCAACTTAACAAATTCATAAGTAAACTTACTAAATGATAATTTTATTAATATTTAGCCTTTATTAGGTGTCGGGCCGTATAATGGTGATGTATTTTTATCTCCACATGCCGTTCTTCAATCCGCGTCTCTAAAAAGAAAATTCAATTATTAGCAACTTCTTTGTTGTTGATTATTAAAACGCGAATGTAATTTTGGTGATGAGTTTGAACAATATTAACAATAAAATGTATGGTATAAATGCACTATACAACCAGGAACATTTCGGCATTTTTTTTTAAATCATATGAAAGTATACACATTAAAAACTAATATCGATAACCAAAATCGATATCGATACTTTTAAAATATATCGATACTTTTTGACACTTCGATGCCTAACAGCGAGAAAAAGTATGGCGCCCCGAAGTCTGCCAAGTTGAATGCGTTAAATGCCCTCTGGTGAGGAATCCGACATTAGCGTTTCAAATTTTCGACTTCCGGTTACCACTGTATATACTCTGTGCCCTGAGTATTATAAAACTATATACATAATCGAAACATTAATTTCAGAAAGTTTCACTATAAAAATGTTATAAATACATGTATTATATCATTATTTTACTGATACGAATTGTGAAATTTTACACGGTAAAACTGCACTACCCTACATTTTTTTATGAAATTGCGCAAGCGTTTCAAACATTTTGTGAAAATATGCTATTCATTAAATTTATAAGACGTTAGAGTGAGATAGCGACGATGTGTCAGCTTACACTGCTCTATTTCTAGATTTGATGGCATTATATACAGATATACTTATATTATATTTGGTACATAGATAATTAAATAAACATTGTGACATGTTATTTACTTATCAAATAAGTATTCGTAATACAATATTTTCCAGTGTATCCTATAAATTATATACGTAGTTCAGGATAATGTTTTGATAAAAACTGAGCTTTTACTCTTATTTCGATATATATTGTCGTAGATAGAATATATATTTTCTTAATGTTAGACATATTTTGCCAAAAAAATATTAGAAATAGATTTAATTCGTAATAAGTTGGCCACTCATGTAAAGATAAGATGGCCATTTAATTTCCGGGTAATTTTTCCTCTCCCTTTGCCTTCTCTGTTACTTTTTTCTTTTTTCTCGTGTAAGCTTTTTTTCCGTTTCTTGTTTCTTCATTTTCTTATCACAAGGATTGTAAGAATTGTTGAACGGAGTGCAATTTTCATGCATCTATAATGTACAATAAATACATTGCAGCTAATCTTTTATTGTTTCAGTCTCGTAATTTTCGCTGCATCCCACGAAATCATATATATTATCTTCGGGACCAGAATTTTTACTTGCTAATTCTATCGTTACTTCTTCCTCAGAACTCAAATCTAATTTAATTTTTTGCTTTTTAACATTGATTTTTTTTCTTCATAATCTTGTTATTTTTACTTTCTTTTTTTCACTAATGTAATCTGGAGATGTAATACCTTTAATACTTGCTTGGACCGTTTCCGAACATTAGTAAGCAACACAAGTATAATAATTTTAAGGCGTGTCTTTTTGTGATGTCTTTTTGTGAGCATCGTTATCAGATTTTGATGTTGAAGGCATTGTTGGTGATAGTTCTTCTTATACCCGTTCAGATCTAGGATTCTCAAGCATCATTGAAACCTCTTCAATAACTCTCTCATTTTAATGAAGGCCACCAATGCAGGTTCGTATAATTATCTATGTGTCCGCCTGTTGTACAAACACGAAACCTAACAATTATATTGAAGTTACCATATATAAATTTACGTAGGACTAACAAATTTATCTATTCAGCTAGTATCATTATTTGCGACATTCATTATTTATATGTTCACAAGGTCCATACTTGTTGTCCAAAGGTATATAGATTCAGGAGATCAATTATATGTTTTTCTTTACTGTACACCCACGTATGGCATCTTATGTATACCACGTATATTCAATGCTTGCTTATCACATTATCAACGTAATGGCGATTAAAAGCCGCGGGCGCACGGATATTTTCCAATAGTGCTCCGCAAATTTTTGTGGTTTCATAAAATTATTTTGTAGTACATTAACTTCATTATATTATTTTGTATTTTATAATGTTAAATTCGTTATATTAAATGTATAATATTTTTAGTATGAGTGTAATTAAAATGGCGAACGTTCTTCTAAAGACCGTACCTATACAGCTATGCAAAAATACATATCACTGTAAAATACTAAGATTGCCGGCATATCACTGTAAAATAAACATAATCAAAATGATCTAAACACAAAAGAAATTATATGTGGTGAAAGAAAACACTACTTTTAAATTACACGATGTCAAAAGATTTCTACTTGGAGCAATGTCATTTAATAAGCCCCATGGCATGGTTGAACAAACATTGTTACTGTTGATATAGGATGTAATAGATAGATTTATGATGAATATATTCTGAGATTATATTTTGTAATAGATATGATATGTTCTGTAATAATATTTCTCAGTGATATTGGCAAAAGGCCCGCCTCGTCTGCACTAGCATTGGGCACAACCAACTTTGGATATCGGTGTGAAGCACAGATTCATTGTGATGTTATTGTATATGTTTGCCGTGTATTTTTTCTGTAAAATGTTATTGTATTTCGTGTATGTTTATACATTAAAAAATATTTTAATAATTAGATAAAAATTTAGTGTCTGTGATTACTTTGTAATAATTTTTTGTATAACTTAACACTTAATTAAATTATTTCTATCGAAATATTTGGTATTATTTTATGTTACAGTAATACTTATAAATTGTTCGAAACTCTTCATCTTACTTATCTGAATTTCTCTGAAGTATAAAGTATAACCTATATAAGTTACGAATGTATACAGTGTATATGCACATTAAATTACTAACGTGAATCTAAGCAAAAGGTTTACAATACCTGAACTGTAAAGCCTGATTGTTTATAAACTTTCTCTTTTGAAATTAGTAATAAAAATATAAGTAAATTTAATTATCAAATTTGAATGTTTTGTCACCTGTCAGTTTCAACAATTACATTTTATTTATATGGTACGAACATGTAAGAAACAATTTTAGTGTATTATCTATGGGAAACAATAAAATCTATTTGTTATGTTTCGAATAATATTATAGTGCTCATTTATACTTTAGTGAGTATATATATATATATATATATATATATATATATATATATATATATATATATGTATATATATATATGATTGCGTGCGTTTGTGTGGTGTTCAGTTACTTAAATATTAAATAATTTTTACCGTTTTCGGTTATTTTTCGTCTACCATCATTTTGTTTTATTAGGTGTAACAAATTAACAAATTATTCTTATGGACTTTTACTATTTTATATGTAATTTTGTGGTTGCTTAATTTTTTCGTTATATCTTAAATTCATTTAATATTTTTTCATTATTATAATTGTATTATTAATTTAATTAATAAAAATATTAATATTGATGCCGAGTTATTTGTTTATTTATTTCTGTACTTTAAAGTATCTAACTAATACATATGACGAACTTATTGCTACAAGAGCAATCTCTTGCAGCCAACCAGAGCACCAGTCCAGCCCCGCTCGACGAGCGGCCGGGAGTCGAACTCGGAGACCGAACTATGCCTTTTGACTGGGCGCTTCGCAGTCAAAAACCGTATATCTTGTGATCAACCGAACACACCACGGTGACGACGTATTGTTGGTTGATTGACTTATTATTTATTATATAAATGTAATTATCTTCTTTATAAATGTATAATACAATTAATTGTAATTTCATTGTAATTTATATTTTTTATAATGTAATTCATCCATCTTTTTATTGTAAGTATTATCATTGGAAATTAATAAGATATAGAAATATGTTCATTCTGTTGATGATATGGCTTGACATTTTTGGGATCTTTTAAGTTAGGTTAGGTTAGGTCTTTTTCCAAATCTTATAACATTTTTTTGGAAAATACACGTGAATTTTTTTTAAATGAATTTTTTTTATTACATTGGTTACGACCGGAATTTATTTTAATTATCATTTATAATGTGTTCCCTTTTATGTAATACACATTACGTAATAAGTTCATATTATAAAAAAAAATGTAAATACAAATGGTGATGTGTTTTTCTTTTATAATCTACCACTTTGCAATTTACTGTCTTGTACTACAACATAAAATAAGTAAACGCGTCATTTTTGAAAAAAGAAATAGAAGAAGAACATTAAATAATACTACAGCCAGAAAATGGCTGTGGACTTAATCATCAAACCTCAGTTAATAATCTTTCTACTCTGTCTGTCATGTAACTTCTTTTGACTACGTTAGTCAATATTCTAACATATTCCAACCAAATACCGTCCAATTCAGTACTTGCTTCATACAACTTAATAAATTTCAATGACTCCGCCAATGGCGGCGAGGGTCCTGCAGTAGAATAGTCGCAGCTTTATTTCTAATAAAGCAGATCTTCGTCACCTTCTTGTCAGGTACGCTCCATCTGTAGCTGCCATCTCGAAGACATGGCTAAAACGTGGATACCTCTCTAGGATCCGGAGCTATGCCTGCTTACGTGGTGACAGAGCGTATGATTGGGATGGGTCGGCCCTGCAGCTTGACAAGTCACTTCCTTTCTCTAAGGTGCACCTTGACTCTCCCAATTCTCAACCTAACGTTGTTTCCGCGAGGATCAAGAATATCACCATCCTCTCCTTGTACATCCTGCATTTATCTCATTCCGCTGTTCTTGAGATACGAGATATTCTATCCTCCATCCCTGGTTCATATACGCTCTTGGGTGACTTCAATGCTCACCATCCGTCATGGGGTTCCATCCACAACAGTCCCTTAGAAGACGTCTTAGCTTATTTAACGATGGTTCCCCTACAAGAGTTCCGGTTCTATTTCAAATTTCAAGCGCAGTCGATATTTCCTCTTGTTCCTCATCTCACTGGTCACTTGGAACACTCTATCAGAATCTTTTGGAAGTGACCACTACCTTTTAATAATCATTTCCTTTCATTTTAAATTTAAATCCAACAGCCCCCCCCCCCCCTCTTCTTCAAAAATACAATCTACCTTGAGAAGATTGGGAAGGTTTTTAGTCATACCGTAAGACGAAGGTGATCTCCATCCCACCAGTGTATCTGGATACGATTAAATCTTGCTACAATTGCATTGTTAAATGTATTGTCCGGCTGCTAGTAACTCCATCCTATTGAAGAGGATTTCTCCCCGCTATAGGCCCTCTCCTCTTTTGTAGGTTAAAGAGGCTGAAAAGAGTTACAAATCTAACATGTCCTTTGATGACTTTCTCTTATTTCGTAAGTCCTAAGCCCAAACAAAACGTCCCCCTTCTTGAAAAAAGGGATGGTCGGAAGAAATTCTGTCCCTCCCTCTCTTCATCTACTCCTTCTTCTGTCGTCTGGACAAACATCAAACTCTTTCGCTGTGTTTTTTACTATGACTTACCCAACTCAATTTCCGGGAATTGGGTAGATCAGTTTCTAAATAAGCTTGTCCCCTTCTCCGTCCCTAATCTAGATGAGCTCCTTATTAGATATAATCCCGCAAATTTCAATCACTGGTTAGAGAGAGACTTTTCGATTAGAATAATTTAATTGGAATTTTTCTTACATCACCTTCAAGGCTCTGTTCCTGACATCGACAGGGAATAATCGACTCTATGATGAATAATTCTAAACCGGGTTTTCAGCAATATCTTCTTTCTTTTATTAATAAAATGTTAAATTCTGGATATGTCCCGAAATCTTGGATCCCAAATTATTATCTTCATTCTTAAACCTTACAAAGATCCCGTTATAGGATCAGAACCCTGTCCCCAGTTAAAATCATTGAACATTTGGTCAAGTATCGATTGGAATGGTTTACAGAATATCATTCCATTATTCCACGTTATCGATTTAGCTTCAGAAAAAAACTAAAAGTACGATGGATAACCTCAGCTTCCTGACCACAAATATTCGACTCTCCTTTTCCCAACAAGAATTCCTCGTAACTGTCTGCCTTGTCCTTTCTGGAGCTTACGATAATTTTACCCGAATATTTGTTTTACACTTTTTGAAACTTCTTTGTAGAATTCGTGTCGCTGAACCTATTTCCAAGAAATATTGCTCAAAAATATCTGAAAACAAACATGTACATGGAAAATATGGTGTAGATTGGACGAAAAGTATGAAAGTTGCAAAACGTTAAATTTTTTTTTACACAAAAAGGAAGCAAACCTACTAGTTGTGGTGCAGTTGGCACTATTTACTTGAAATATGGGACTATGTGAAAGATGGGCTAACATTACTTCTTTTGCAACAAATGATAGTCCGAAACACTAATTGTGCGAGACAAAAGAACGTAAAAGTACGCTTGCACCTGGCCAGTTTTTTACTAGGAACTTACTTAACTAAAAGATATTGGTATCGGGTTTGAGCTAGTATTGTGTACTAAATATATCCTTTGTTTCAGTTTACTCCACCGTTGCCAGAATCAGGAACCCTATAAGCAACGCAATCAGATGCTTCTGAATTACAAGAAAATTCGTTAAGTCCGATTCTTAATGAATATTTAGGACAGCGTTTAATCAAAAACTACTACCAGAAATAACATCATGTAAACAACAAATGGATGAAGCTCTTGGCTATCTTAAATCTATATTAAGTCAAAAATAAAGTAGGGAATTTGATGAGTATATCCTTTTTTTTATTTTTACATTTATGATTGCAGTCAAAATAAGAACAATTAATGATGAATGTGAGAGAGAAAGTTTAATGAATACCATTCAAAAATTGTTTATCAGTCAATGTCGAATAACGCATAAACTTCACGTAATGCTTCAATATCGTCAGCATCAGTAGTAGGTAACAATGATAACAGTAACCCACAAGGATAATCCCCAGCACCACCTGAAAATCAACTATACTCACGCCTATACAGAAGAAACAGTCTCTTCCCCAAATACATTGATTGAGGAAAAAGTACCCTTATCATCAGACAGTACGCAAGGAGTATTGTGTTTTGTTGTCGAGAGATTGTATCCAAATATGCAAGCAACTGATTTTTCATCACTCAGCATCTCTCAACCATCAGAAAGACGACCACACTTTACAATATCTGAGACTTACAATGTGCAAATATTGTCGAATAAGTTTATTAAATCCTGATGAATATAATGTTAAATAGAAATAAAAATTATGAATTATTGTGCTGGTTCATATTATATTTATTATGAACTAGCTTAACTTTTCTTGTGTGGAATTTCCATTCCTCACAAATCGGAAGAATTCTCATGAATTAAATTATTGTTTGATGTAACACATCGGCTGTGATAATTATGTAATAATCAGGAATATATTAGTCTATTGAAACACTATTTGTATTTTTATTTGTTATATTTATTATTACCAATTACATTATTTACCGCTCCATGTTTATAAAATTCTCAGCAAATATATACCTGACCTCAATTACTGACAAATTTGAATGTCGTGCCATTCTTCTCAAAGGTCTGAAAGCACCTTCATTATTCCCAGTTTCTTATCTCCAAGTACCTGATGTTGTAATTTCTCCATTGATAATTGCGTAAGTTTAATTTGGCGGGGTGTAAACTGTTACCGAGGTTACACTTTTTCTAGAAAAGTTGTGCAATAATGCACATGCCATAACTATTTACTTAGCACTCGAAATCTTGCTCGAAATATCACACGAAATGCATTTTCCACAATAAACTTTCGTTGTAAGCTTCTAAGTAAATACAATCCAGGAAAAGATTTTATTAAGTAGATTTGTAATGGAATGCATTGTCGGCAACAAAAATATAGGGCACATTGCATCACCATCTGATAGTGGCTCAGGCTGGGATGGATTTAAGGTATCTCTTTGAAGTTTATCGAACAAGACACTATTTCCGAATACACCACCATCACTGATTTTTCTCCTACTTCCAATGTAACAAAACATAAAATAAAATTGCGGTCCACCAAAGCCAAAAGCACAATGTTTGTACTTGAAATATTTAGAATCACTGTGAATGGACGAATATAACATAACATAACAGTGAGGGAATATGTCATTAAACTGGCATTAACCACTCATCTTCATGTGCTATAAGCTAAAATAAGTATTTTATCACATGACAAAAAAATGTTTTTTTATTATTATTATCTTTATCATATCCTTTAACGTAGTAATGAGTGCAGCGCAGCAGTCCCTTACAATGTAAGTAATTACTTGATGAAATATCTTCAACAAATAAAGCAAGTTTCTGAAACTATTTCCTGATGAAGTATCGCAAAATGATTGCTAAACATGTTTTTGCAGGAATTGTTTCTGGAAATGCAGTGTTTTGTTTACTTATTAACGGTCCCACTTTGTTGAGAATTATTTCAAAATCGACTCCGGACATTCGTATGAATCCTTCGAATTAGTTGCTCGGTACAGCTAATAGGTCAGAAAATAAGGGCTCAAGCGTAATTTATTGAAATCAGAAACAAAGTGCTCACATTGTTCGCTTTCTGCGCATTGTTACCATCCATCATCTTCTTTTATGTCTTGGTTTTTGTTTAGTCTAGTAGAATAAGTTCAAAAAATAATTTTTTGAACTTATTCCGCTGGACTAAACAGAAATTGACACTCATATAGTAAATTAGAGCAGTTACCTCAATCTCCATCTTGATGTTTTTGTTTTGAACTTTAAAATAATCCAAACACGTGACGTTAGACGTCAAATGCTGGTGTGGCCACTTGATTAGAGTGTAGTTTAGCGCGTTAATTTTTTCGTGATGATTATTCCGCTAATCAGACGTTAAGTGTCACGCAGGTGTGGCCCCGTTTTAAGGTAGTGGTGGAATTTATATTTTTCATTTGTTTATTTGGCTCTAATACGAAAGTCAGTAAGTTTTTTATGTTCTGCCTATTTTGTTGACTACTTACGTGCCAAGTTGGTTGACATTATTTTTATTAATAGGCAATTATATCATTTGAAATTAAATTATTTTTGTAACTTTTTGTGTTTGTAGCTCTGGTAATTGTCGTTTATTTCAGGATGATATGAACTAGAGACACGTAGTGAAAAAAGCACTGAAATATTTTGTTGGTCATTTTATCAGACTGAATATATTACTTATGAACTGCCGCTTTGCATTGTTACTCAGAATTAGGATTGCCAACATTTCTTGCATTTTTTAACAAATTTTTGTCTTAAATAAAGGTATCATGTGCTTTGTCGCAATCAATTTTTATGCTATTGCGTTCTTCTCGCCACTTCAAATTCATAACTGAAAATATTCTTCCTGTGAATACCGCAGTGCTGGGAATAGAGAGTAGGAATGAAATTATCTTAAATATATTTGGTAAGTCATTTTCGGTGTTCTTTAAAATATGCTGCCATTATTGGCCTGTAGTTTTATCTGCAAAATCACTACAATCTTAAACTTTTGCAAATACTTCATTTAATATTATTATTTCAGGATAAATTTCTCAATGTTTCTTGTAAATTTACAATTTCTACTATTATAGCCTCACAATCATCAAATGAAACATTCTGTTTTAAATTTAATTTTTAGATTTTCAATAGCCAATTGCTTTCATCAAAATCAAACCATTTATTAAGATATTCTAAACATTTATCAACAAATACTAAAAAAAATCTTTTTAATTTTGTCAGTTGTAGGAGATTTTGTTTCTAAGGATTGCATCATTTTTTTTGTTACATAACCAAAGAAACTGTCGTTTTTTTTTGTTCTAGCGCTGGTTTTAAAGCTGACATAATATATAAACATTTATGACTATGATATCTTTATGTGTGTATGACTTCAAGTTGTTTAACGGCTTTATTAAAGTTATTTAAAAAATGGTTCGCAAAATTCAAACAGATTTGAATTTTACTGCTTCAATTAAAATTAAAAATCCCAGTTATCAAAACTGAAGCGCAGAACATTTGTTTGATGTTGTCAATTTTTACATTTGAATTAAAGTTCGGAACGCGGTAAGACCATAGACTTATATTACTTCGTAAGGACAGACCCATAGCAACCGAAAAATGTCCCACTAGAAACGGTGCTAAATGACGATATTAGCAGCGTTTCAGTTGACATTTCGATTTTCGTGAGTATGTTTATCCTGAAAACAATAAAAAAATCCCAGATTGTGTAATAAAAATATATTTAAATTACAGTTCGATAATTTTAAAAAAGGTTGATATATGTTACCTTTGGTTAATAATCGTTTCTTATACATATTTTTTGTTATTTATTGAAAAGCTAGTTGCATTTTCACTAACTACATGAATTCCAACGTTGTGACCTTGAAAGGACGTATTTTCACACATTATTTTTCTTTGCTTTACTTTTTGAAAATATAGTGATGAGTACGGTGTTGGAAAAACAAGAAACCTTCGAAGCAAAAGAATTAGTAGGCATGTGACCGTCTGTCTGTCACTTCAATAACTCAAACATTTCTAAACCAATAAACTTAAAACTGAAAATATAAGTATAAAATGTCCATAGGTTTGAGTGATTTAGTGATTATATATAGACAATGCATATAATTTTTGGCAAAGCCTATAGATAAAGGACACATAAGTTTAAATTATTAAAATCATTTTCCAGTTCGTTTAGTAACTAACTCTCGTAAGTTAACAGCTAGGCTGAAATACTTGCATACAACTCGACACTGTCTTATCGCTGTCTAAAACCAATTGAAATTACTTGTGTCAAATGTTTGGTTATTTTTTAAAGCGGGGAAAAGCAGTAAGAAAGGAAATTTTTTGTAAAGGTAAATAAATCATGAAGGCATAACGTAATTGAATATTATTTAATAATATTCGGTATAACATATGAATTGTATTGTGATCTCTATCGTCGAAAATTCGCGTTTTTACGTGATCAGTAAGTATCGATATTATTTAAAATAAGTAGAAATTTTATCAAGATATTGAACGCTAATTTATATAGCTAACTTTTTCATCTCATTTTGGATTTCTTTAGAATGGGACCGATTATTTTCAAATCCTTATTAGTGGTTTGTATAACCCATTTATACTTTAAGAACATAAGCTAATTGTCTTCAATTTGTTTTCAAATGATACATAAAAAACATACGCAAATAAACATTCCATAAATTTAACATGCCAGCCATAAAATATTACTTCAAATAAATAGGCAAAGCGATCCACCAAATAATCAACGCAAATATGTATCGTACTGCCACAAGTAAATTTATTTATGAGTTGATTTCCCGGAGTTGTTGCGTAAATTTATTCTGCTGTAACACCGTACGCGTAGGGTGGAGCTCTATAGGAGCGCGGTGGAGGGGAATATTTTTGGCTATATGTGGCCCCGAAGAGATTTGTGCGTAGCGCCTTCCGAATTACTCTATATTCTAAGACTATATATTATAGTATAGTTGGCAACCCTACTCGGAATTTTCATTGGAGAAATATATTTTGACATGTATAATGCACATGTTTGTGTTCTGTCTAAGGCCCCCCGCGCATTAGGCAGCTTGGCTGCGCAGCCAGGCTGCGGCAGCCAGTAAAACAAATGACGTTGTATGGGAGCCCGCGTACTAGGCAGCCACGAATTCTCGGCTGCGGCAGCCAATACAACACGCTTGTTTGCACGGCAACCAGCTGGCTGCGCGCAGCCAGAGTGTGTGTAGGCGAATGTATGTGGCTGCTGTCAGTCTCCGCGCACTAGTTATAGTAGCCAGACGTATTTTGGGTTCCTAACTTTTTCAAAAAATGACTTTCGATACAGAGAAATTTATTCGGGAAATTGAAAGCCGTAAAGCAATTTGGGATATAACATCAGAAGAATACAGTGATCGTGATTTAAGGAAAAGAAGATGGGAAGAAATCACGAACAAAATGTGCTCGGAAAATTTATCAGAAAATGAAAAAAGTGAATTATGTAAGCATATATTAATACAGAGTGATTCTGCGCCACCAATAAATATTTTTTTTATAAGGTGTCGCAGAATCATTGTAGTTATACATTATTTGTCTTTATTTTTTTATTATTATTTTCACTTCAATGTTTTATGTATTTAGATAAATAGGTAGGCACTATCCTTAAGCATATCTGTTTTGCCATTCCAACGGATTTTCATCAATAAAATAATCTGCAAATAAATCTCTATAAGATGCTGATGATCGGCTGCCTCTATTTGTGGGACCCGTGGTTATTTCCAGTTCTGGTGGAACGTACAGTGTGTTTTTAAATCTATACCCGTCTCTTTCGCGCACGTAGTTATGTAAGGCACAGCATGCTTATACTATGGCAATTGCAAGTTTTTGTCGGACATCTAGCGGACGGTGAAAAATTCTCCATTTGTTGGCTAGAATCCCAAACGTACATTCTATGTACCGCCTTGCCCGAGACAGTCTATTGTTGAAGATTCTTTTCTTCGCTGCTAAACTCCTACCTCCATAAGGTCTCATTAAATTTTCTGACAAGCCAAATGCCTCATCTCCCACTGTGACGTATGGCATCGGTACTCCATTATTTGATATGGGGCGCTTCTCCGGGATTTGTATATCTTTCTTGACAAGTTTTTGATACAAAATGGATTCTTTATATATAGATGAGTCACTACATTTTCCATAAGCCCCAATTCTATATATGTGAACTTGTAATCTGCATCGCATACAGCAAGTAAAACGATGGAGAAATAATTTTTATAATTATAGTAAAGTGATCCTGAATCGCTTGGTTTTATTACTCTTACATGCTTTCCATCGATGGCGCCAACGCAATTGGGATAGTTTGCATTTTCATTGAAACCTTTTGCTATTTCAAGCCACCTTTCTTCATTTAATTCTGGAAACGACGACTGTCTCATATTCTCCCAAATCGCCATGCAAACTTCATATATGATATCTCGAACAGTTGTATGTCCAACCCGATAATTATGACTCAATTCCATCATAGAACATATTGTAGCAAGATATCTGTAACAAAGAACAAATATAAATTTTCAGGTAAATCTCTACAGAGTAAGTGGAAGAACACAAGGACTAGTTACAGCAGGGAAGTAAAACGCAGGGCCGGTGCTAAAAGTGGATCAGCAGCTTCGCGCAAGAGTCCATACATATATTTCGAACAACTTCATTTTCTTCGGCCCACTGTAGTAATTAATGAAACTCAAAATAGCATGGATGAAACACGCACTGCCGAAACCAACACTAACAGCGGTAGTGCTCAAAGTGAACGACGAACGAACGAAGTGAACGATTTAGTTCAGGTATTAAAGGAAAGTATCGTAATGAGAGAAGAGCGTGAAAGACAGCAAGAGTCTGATTCAGATAGGTTATTTATGCTTTCACTTCTACATGATTTTAAAAACATCCCGAGACATCGTAAGCTTTCTACGAAAATGAAGTTACTTGAAGTGATAAAATGGAAACTTACGATTCCGAATTTGGTCCGTTTTGCCAACGTTATGTTGATTATGAACCAGGAACATCGGCCGCCAGATCATACAGACCACAAACATCGATCAGTGGACAGTATCGCCAAGGCCAAGGATACTAGACTGAATATGGATCGGAAACCGTAAGCAGTGGGCAGTGTCGCTATGGATACTCAACACACTTAAATTATAGACCAGAAGCCTCGACCACTGAAAGCCGCCGTGCGTATTCTACGGCTGTTCCAGACAGGCAAGACAATACTGTTTATACTGAGGTGTTATCACCAACTGACACAAATGCAACAGATACGTCTCAGGGTTCTGAATTATTAGAACTATTTCAGGACAACTTGAACTAATTAATTACCATAAATGTAAGAAATCAAAAGTAAATGTTATGACAATTATAATATTTTTCATTTTCGCACTCACCTCAAAGTAATCACCAGTTTTTCTTCTGGACGTTTACAAGCTCGCATAGGAGTATCAATGCCTTTGATTGAATTTCGTATTTTTTCCAAAAGGTTATCAAACGATTGCACTGACATCCTCGTGTAGTTAAAAAACCGGTCTGGGAATGCGCGAACATCTTTGAAATAGGTATGGAACAAGCCTTTTGAGTGCCTTTCTAGAAAAAGAGGATGAATCCAGTCTTTTCTTTATTTTGCGTTTTTTACGAGATAGGTAAACAATAATTATAAGTTATTCTACGTCCATATCGCTCGACGGATGGCGCTCGAATAGTCATGGATTGGCTGCTATAACTAGCTGCCCAAATATTCTGGCTGCCGCAACCTGGCTGCGCAGCCAGGCTGCCTAGTGAGCGGGGGGGCCTAATGATATCCGATTCAATTATTTTAAAAATCGATTAATCGTTTATTATTAATTTAATAATCGTAATCGTTCAATAATCGGTAAAAAACGATTATTGATATTAATATAACGAACGCAAAACATAATTACCATATGATTGCATAGCTTGTCCTGGAAAGAAAAAAGTTAATAAAACACAAACTATTATACTTTTTTAGATTTATTAATTAGGCTAACATAATCATGTGCTTATAACAATGAAAGTTATTTAAAATTAAAGAATGTGAAAAATATTGAGTTTCATTAAATAATCAGCCAACAGATATGTTGGAATTTATTTAATTACAATACTTAATTTGCCAGCAATGTCCAGTTGCATTTAAAAATATAATTAAGGTGCTTCGGGAGTAGCCGGTTCTTTCTTAAATTAGTGATTTGACTAGTTTTTTAAAATATTCTCTCTGATGGAACTGGGATGGCCAGAATTCACGAATATTTTACAATTAATTTATATAAATTTGAGTTATAAGTTTTCATGTTCCTCCAATAAACAAAAGGATAGTTTTTTCTTTCAAGTAGAGGAAGCTCTAAATACTGTCGTAAAGATATTATATTCTCTGTTGTACATGTGTTGTGTCTAATACATATCGGTTCTTTTCGACAACGTTGCTGGGAATTTGTGGCGCTGGAATCTATGCCAAACCCAAGCTTCTCAAAAAGTGGATCCAAAAGACAAGCCATTGCTATTTGTTTTCTTTTCATTGCACCAAAACATAGTTGAAGGACATTCATTGAAGTTCCTTTAATTTGACCTCGCGTCGGTGTTGGTCATTTATAAATTATATTGCAGACCTCGTATTATCGATTATGAATTGTCATAATCGATTATTGTTAATCAGTTACGCATCACTAGTTCTGTCATTCTGTGGACTGACATGTACATATGTAATTTTGTCTTTTTGTTCGGTAATTCTGTGTTTGCAATTATTTGAGTTGTTGGTATAGTGTGTCAAAGATATTGTATTAAACAACATCTTTAGCGTTTGTAATGTTTCTTTCATATTAATACAATTATGGATCAGTCTGATATTATGTACGGACTAAAAATTGTTATAGGTCAAATTGAACAAGCAGTTGCCCGAAGAAGCAAAGTAAGTTGTTTTTTTGTTACTCCCTAATAATTTGAAATGTTATTCATACATTATGTATTAAAATTAATATTACATTTATGATCTTCATAAAGATAATCTATTGAACACATTAAACATTAGTTTTTACAACATACGTTTTAAAATACATAATATATATCTACCTTTTAATGGGTTTAGCAGATTCTGCTCGTACCTGAAAATGAAAGCTTTATTAATATGATAAATTCATATTAGTAAAGCTTTCATGTTCAGTTTAGCAAAAATGTGAAGTCCCTATTTTTGTTTTAAATGAAAGAATAAAGATAAAAACGAAGTATTTATCAAAAGTGGAGCTCAGGCGCGATTATTTTATTAAAAAAAAGTGATTTGAAAAAGTTCCCATAAAAAATGCGCTTTTTCGAGGTAATGTAAGTTATAACTTTTTTCATTTAATTGTTATTCTTAGTAATATTAAAACTGAATTTGCAAGAACAAACAGGAAATGATATAAAAAAAAAAAACAAACCCAAAAAATCCAAATATTGAGATTAGTATAAAGGATCTCGTATAAAGTTTGTTATAAAATTTGGTTGCAAAATTTAAGTTTGACAGTCGTTTCTTCGTAGAAAGTTTCGTCGTTTCTTCATTTTTATAAAATAATTGCACATGACCTCTAATTTTCTTAAATACCCCATTTTATGTATATTTTTTCATTTAAATAAAAAAAAATAGGAAATTTGCGTTTTTGCTAAACCGAACTTGTACCAAATTTTATTTACTGTTTTCGAAATGTTGAATTTTATTTAAACAAAGGTTTTTAATCAAAATGTGTTACTTATGTCCATAAAATGTAATATGTATTTCTATTTAAATCACAGGATTTACCCCAGATATATCCAAGGTTAGTATGCGTCTCAAAAACCAAGCCAACATCTATGATAATAGATGCCTACGAAGCTGGACAAAGACATTTTGGAGAAAATTATGCCAATGAATTGTACTTAAAAGCTAATGATGCAGAATTATTGGCAAAGTGTCAAGACATCAAGTGGCATTATATTGGACATTTACAGACAAATAAAATAAATAAAGTGTTGGGCTCTCCTGGGATATATATGATTGAGACTGTTCATTCCATGAAACTTGCTGATAATTTAAACAAACAGTGGCTAAAGTACTCTAAAGACGGTGAACAGTTAAATGTTATGGTTCAAATTAATACCAGTGAGGAAGATGGTAAGTGTAAGTGTAGATAAACTAAGTTTATGTTGAACCGCATTTATAAAAAATAATCAACAATACTGACAATATAAAATATATTTACTAAATATGTATTAAATTAGAAACATTATTCATTATGCCTCTTTATGGATTTATTACTGATATCAACACTGTCTTTATATAACTTTTTGGTAAAAGTATGATTTTTACACATAAACATTAATGCCATTAAGAATAAGAGCTTTTGAATTTATTCTTAATCGTATTAATATCTATAATTTTGTTCCAAATCATCAGTACGTTTTGTATTTTATCCTTGCAAAATTTGTGTTTAGCGTTCCATAACAATATTTAGGCCCTATAATCTTTAGCTTTAGATTAGTTTCATATAACATACTACTAGAAATAAAATTGTCTTTTTCAGCGAAAAGTGGAATTGAACCTAGCGAAGCATTAGATCTTGTAAAACATATTAAAGAAAATTGCAAGAATTTAAACTTAAGAGGACTCATGACCATAGGCCAATATGGCTACGATTATTCAAAAGGACCGAATCCAGATTTTATATCTCTAGTAAACTGTAGAGATAATATAATTAAATTCCTAAAATTAGAACATAAAGATCTTGAATTATCTATGGGAATGTCAAGTGATTTTGAACAAGCTGTAAGTATCATCTATGTAGTAATGTTTTATGGTTTTTTTAAATAATTGTTTAAACCTAAAATCTGCTTTAAATATTTTATCAAATTACTATATATTGTCTATGAGATATGCGCAGCAAATTTAGAACTACCATTCTGAGTTCTAATTACTTATATTGTCCTCACTCCACTGGGAGCCTACCTTGTTACTTCAGCTGAAAAGGTTAAATCTCTGCAGGCATTAAAAAGTTTTTCTAGTCTAATGCACATAGTTAATTTCAGACAATCCTCCAAAATATTAGTGAAATTAATTTATTATAATTATTATATGATATGAACTAGTAGATTAGAACTTGAAGGGTATAAATTAGGCACAAACTGGCTCAAGTGGTGTTTATTTTTACATATTATATCTATATATGGCTCAAGGTTCAATTTACACTAACCGATTTTTTATTTGTTACAATACTAAAATCTCCTTAATTACAATAAATACTAATACCATTTATACTTAATTTATATTTTATTAAATTTTTAATTTTTTAGATAGAAGCAGGATCCACAAATATAAGAGTGGGCACAAACATATTTGGATTACGGCAACCAAAATAACAGTACCATTAAGCTAATAATTTAACTAGCTATGTTTATTTTTAAAATAGATATGGTAATGTTGTAAGTAATTTTCAATAGAAATTTTAGTTTGAATAACTTGTTATTGGTTTACTTATAAATGATGCAAGTTCTAAAAAAGGTCTAAGACTATTTTATTACATAAATATGTAATATATGCCAAATTTTTAATGAATGACAAGATACAAGTCTATTTTTTCCTGGCATTTTATTTAAGGACATAGTGTAGTGGTAGAAAAATCTTATTCCATTATTCTTTAACCATTTTTGCCGTAGAAGGTTTTTATGGCAATTATTTCACTTATTTTATTTTTATTTTGAGAGGTCTTAGGTGTTTCTAAATAAATTTGTTTTGTCTTTGGGCAGTTTAATGATTACTTTTGCGTATATGTCTTATGATGTTATCGCATTCCAGCTTAAAAGAAAAAAGGTTTGTTTTTCCTTCTTGTATTATGTTGAAGTATATTTTAATAATTTGAATATACATTTTGTAATGAGTCCAAAAAACGTGAATCTGTTTCTGAAAACAACAATGATAAAATATAACAGTAACATTAAGTTCAAGTTTCTCTTTTCTTGACTTTTTCCTGGATAATTTGTTTGTTGAATGATTTGTTATTGAAACTTTTTTAGCATAATTTCCAGCCTATTACTTCATTTACTAGTTTATATCTGTAAGCCAAATGTGCCAAATTATAACTCCGATGAAGAACCTCTATCTATCCCTGTAAACAATGTATGAATTCACAATGTATAATCCAGTAAATGCAAAGCTATTATTTTAGCGCTATTTATAGCATCCATCTGCTTTCTTCTAAATATTTTTACCAAAATCATATAGCACAGTATAGAATGCTATATAGGTGTCAAGAGCATGTATTGTTTTAGCATTGACCATAAGTTAAATAACTGTATTTCTGACAAAATCATATAGCACAGCACAGAATGCTTTATAGGTTTTCATGGTTTCTTTTGTTTTCGCATGCTTTGAAAGATATATATAATAAAGTTTAGAAAGCATAAACTTCCTTAAAATTGGCTAGTAATGTATTAAATATGGGTTTCAGTTTATGTAGTCTGTCACATTCAGGATCATTTTGTAGCTTCGTTGCCTTTTTCACATTAAAATAAAAAATTCTATAATTTTTCTGTAATTCTTTTAACATCATGAAATTTACAGCTTACAGTACAAAATAATGTTTTTACTGATACAAGCATCAATCATTGTAATTAAAATTGTTATGTACACATATTGACTTTTCACTGGAAAATAGCTTTATTTCATGGCTTTCTTCATTTGGATTAATAGTGTGGGGACAATTTTTTTGATTTGATAAGCAAATAAATTAAGTAAAAATAAAGTATAAACATGCATTAAAAAGAAATAAATAATTGCTGTGGCGCAAGTTTTGTTGTTTTGATTTATCTCTCCAATAAGAATCTAATATATTTTAGTTTTTCATGCTTTAATAGCTTCGTGGTGGAATACAAATGAAGAAAATAATATTATAGGTTAGCGAGAATATAGAATATGTTAGGTGTAATTGATGTATATAGGTTTTTGGCATTTTTAAAATATTTCTTTTAGGTGACAATAAAGGTACTATTGTATGAAATGTCTCCAATATTTGAATTCATTTTTTGAACACATTACTAATGACAGAAAAATAAAATTACAAACCTTTGGGTAGGTGTATGTTATTTTAGGTATATGTAAATATATATTTATTTAAAGATTCAAATTAAAAATAATAAGTTTTTAAAATTTTACTAAAAATGTAAGTCTTGAATTAATAATTATTATGCTATGTTTCATTAGGATCGAAGCAATATTGAAAAAATTAAAATCCTTAATATATGTGACAACCCACTTTAAAAAGACTTTAAATACAATGGCATATCTTGAAAGTGGGCAATGACGCAAAAAAAGATCATTCTCTTCTGCAAAATAATGCATAATTGGATGACCAGAGCAGTGTCACTTCTGACTTATGGAAAATGTGTAAACATTTATATTTTCTTGTAGAAACAGCTATAGGTTCTTTTATTTCCAATCATAGACTTTTATTACTTCGTAGGACGGCTACATCGCAACCGAAAAATGTCCCACTAGATACAACAGTGCTATAGGGCAAAATTAGCAGTGTGTCATTTCAGTTGCCGGATTGTGTAGTAAAAATATGTTAAAATTACAATTGAGATTTTCGAGTCGAGTCGAGAATTTTAAAAAAGGTTGATGTATGTTACCTTCGGTTTATAATCGTTTCTCATACATATTTTTTATTCTTTATTGAAAAGAGTGTTGTATATTCAGTAACTATATGAAATTCAACGTTGTGACCTTGTAAGGATGTGTTTTCACACATAATTTTTTTTAAATATTCACTATTCTTTGCTTCGATTTTTGAAAATCGACCGATGAGTACGGTGCCGGAAAAACTGGAAACCTTAGAAGCAAAAAGAATTAATATTTGCCCATCTATCTGTCACATCAATAATTCAAAAACTTCTTAACCGATAAACTTAAAACTGAAAATGTAAGTATAAAATGTTCATAGGTTTGATTCATTTAGTGATTAAATGTAGCCAACGCATACACTTTTTGACAAAGCCTATACACAAAAGACACATGACACATACACATGCGTCATGTTTTTAATTATTGAGAAAAATATTTACTATATTGTAGGTTATTAAAATCATTTTCCAGTATGTTAAGTAGTGCAAAAAGGATTTCGAAGACTAAAGAAAAGAACAGTATTTTATCAGTGGAAAATTTGCATACGTGTGTGTGTGCGCATATGCTCGAAGAGCGTTAATATTTTATTATAACTTTGGAAACCACTGCTTTTCGTTAGAAAACAGAATCAACAAATTTTCTAAATAGTTAAACCTTCTAAATAACTATCCAGACATATAATAAAATTGTAACAGAGTAATTCTGTATATGGAAAATATTTAAAAAAAAAATAATTGATTCAGCGTATAGAATGATTATAGAATTTAGAAAAATTTTTTTTTACAATTTTTGTCAGTGTGTCTCTTAATTTGTGCGTCAATCACGCAAAATCCACTGGAACATTTTCATGAAATTTGGTATGGTAATCGTTTATATTTAAGACCAGCAACATATGAGAGAAAAAATTCTAATAACTTTCCTCATTCCGAAATTTACGCTAACAAAGTCGTAGGCACAGTTAGTTTTAAATATTTGCAAATAACTCCACATAGACCATGTCTCTCTCTAAAACCAATATGAATTGATTGTGTCAAATGTGTCATTAATTTTTAAAGCAGAGAACAGCAATTAGAAAGGGAATTTTTTGTAAAGATAAATAAAACAGGAAAGTATAACGTACTTGAAGATAATTTAATAATATTCAGTATAACCTTTGAATTTTATTGTGGGAGAGGTGTTGAAAATTCGCAGTTTCTTATGCGGTCAAATATAATTTAAATGTGATCTTTGCATACATATATCTTGCACATTTCCAATTTTGCATTAAAGTAATAAACAAATATTTTAAACTAAAATAATATAAAATACAAGCACACAGGGTAAATGATTATCGAAAACGTGCCATAGGTATGTACCTGTATGTAGACGGAGAGTATTATAACATTATAATTTCTTTAAGACAAATTTTATTTTTTTAAATCTTAACCTTTTCATTCTTTTCATCTTACCAACGCCGACAACTATAAGTACGCAACTTTCCAATACAGGGATTAAATTCAAACTTATTGGCACAGAATGAAGTTGAGATAATATATCCACTTTAATTCGAACCATTCCTGACATATTTATATAGCATAGTGCCGTTGTATCTACCTGTTATAATTGCCTTTTGTTATATAAAAATAACTTTTCATTACTTTACATAAATGCCAAGCTATTTAAGCATCGTCACATCAATATACATGATTAATTTTTCTTTTCTAATATATGCACCTGTTACCCTAATATATTACTCTGATCTTTCAATTAGCTTATGTATACTTTTATAAAAAAATGTTTTATCTCTGTTTGAAAAGTGAGTTGAAACTTCGTCCTTTACTTCTTCATTACTTGAACATTTTTTCCCACGAAGTTCTTTTTTAACTTTGTGAAAGACAATAGTCACTGGGAACCAGCTTAGGACTGTAGGGTGGGTGATCCAAAATACCGAAGCCCACCTTACGCAGGGCAGCCAACGTAACACGATTCTTGTGTTAATTTTCCCCTTCTTTTTTCTTTGATGGATTCTTTCAACTGCTTTAGGATTGAAGCATTGTATTTTCCGGTTATGAAAACGCCCTTTATCTTTATAATCTATCAACAGTATCCCTTCTGTACCCCAAAATACTATCGCCATAATTTTTCCAGCCTTTTGTGCCACTGCATAGTCTTGTTTGCACTCAGATTCATAATGATGAACCCAAGTATCCTTCCCAGTAATAATTTAACTCAATAGTTCATCCTTATCTTTACTACAAAGGTCCAAAAACATGTGAGAACACTCCACAGGTTGTTGTTTTTGAGGTGGAGTAAGCATTCTTGGCACCCACCTTGCAAGGTCGGCACCTTACTCATAGATCATTACTCTCAAGATGATCGTGAAGAATTTTAAGTTGTATCCGACACTCCAACCATTTCTGCAAGCTGTTTCTTTTGTCTAACATTCCCCAATATTAATTTTTCGACTTTTTGAATTATGTCCGAAGTATCACTTCGATCAGCTGTCCGCACTGCGAGTCGTCTTCAAGTGAGTCCCCGCCTTGTTTAAAGATACTGTGCCACTTATAAATCATGGTTTTACCTGGCCAAAAACTCCATAAATGGATGCCATCTCTTCCTGCATGGTGTGAACTGACTTTCTTTGCTTGGTAAAGAACTTTATAACAGCGCGGTATATGTGTTAAAAGTGTATAAAGAACCTCACAACTCTTACACATATGAAGGTAGGTGCTTGTAATTTTTCAGGTAGATATCTTACTATGTCATTATGTAACTGTAATAGTCAAATTGATAGCGACAGGTACCTATATAGATACTGAAAAAAAAATTTTTTCTTGCACAAAACCTGGCAGACTGCTTACATTGTGAATAAAAAATCTCACAACTCTTACATGCAAGAACCTATAAGAGTGCTTGTAATTTTTCAGGCAGACTTACCTTACTACGTCACAATATAACCATAATAATGAAATTTAGAGCGACGGGTATAAAAATATTGAAAATTTTTTTTCTTACACAAAACCTGTCAGACGCCTTACGATGGGAAAAAAAATTTCACATCTTTTATACGCATAAAGCTAGGTGCTTCTACTTCAGGCGCATACCTTACTATGTCACAATATAACTGTAATAGTCAAATATTCAGAGCGACGGGTACACAAATACTGAAAAAGAAAATTTTCTTACACAAAACCTGGCGGACGTCTTACGATGTGAATAAAGAACCTGACTGCTCCTTCATTCTATAGTATTTAAGTGCTTATCTACCTAATCACAATTTTACATGCATGAAGCTAGGTGCTTGTAATTTTTCAGGCATTTATCTTACTATGTCACAATATAAGTGTAATAGTCAAATGTAGAGCGACGGGTATACGAATACTGCAAAAAAAATGTTACTTGCACAATACTTGGCAGACGCCTTACGATGTGAATATAAAATCTCACAACTCTTACACGCATGGAGCTAGGTGCTTGTAATTTTTCAGGTAGATACCACACTATATTACAATATAACTGTAATAGTCAAATTTAGATCGACGGAGGATACATAAAAAATTAAAAAAAGATTTTTTTGCGCAAACCTGGCAGACACCTTACAATGTGAATAAAAAATCTCACAACTTTTACACACATGAAGCTAGGTGCTTTTAATTTTTTAGGAATTTACCTTACTGGTATACAAATACAGAAAAAAAATGTTTTTTTGCACAAAACTTGGCCGACACTTTACAATGTGAAAAAAAATATCAACACTTACACGCATGAAGCTAGGTGCTTGTAATTTTCAGGTCGATACTTTGCTATGTCACAATATAAATGTAACATCAAATTCAGAGCGACGGGTACATAAATAACAAAAAAAAATTTTTCTTACACAAAACCTGACAGACGCTTCACGATGTGATTAAAGAACCTCACAACTTTTACACGCATGAAGCTAAGTGTTTGTAATTTTACAGGCCGATACCTGGCTATGTTATGTATATATAACTATACTAGCCAAATTGATAGTGACGGGCATACATATACTGAAAAATAATTTTTTTTTGCCCAAAATCTGGTAGACTTCTTGCAATGTGAATAAAAAATTTCACAATTCGTACACGCATGAAGATAGATGCTTGTAATTTTTCAGGCAGATACAACACTATATTATAATATAACTGTAATAGTCAAATTTAGATCGACGGGTATACAAATATTTTAAAAAAAAATTTTCTCTCCCAAAACCTGGCAGATATGAATAAAATGTCACAACTCTTACACGCATGAAGCTAGGTGCTTTTGATTTTTCAGGCGGATACCTTACTATGTCACAAAATAACTAATAGTCAAATTCAGAACGACGGCTACACAAATACTGAAAAAAATATTTTCCTTACACAAAACCTGGCAGACGCCTTGCGATGTTAATAAAAAATCTCACAATACTAACACGCATGAAGCTAGGTGCTTGTAATTTTTCGACATTTACCTTAGTATGTCATAATATAACTGTAATAGTCAAATTAAGAGCGACGGTATATAAATATTGAAAAAAAAATTTTTTTTCTCTAATCCTGACAGGCACCTCACGCTGTGTATAAAAAAATCTCACAACACTTACACATCATGAAGCCAGGTGCTTATAATTTTTCAGGTGGATACCTTACTATGTCACAATATAATAGACAAATGCAGAGCGATGGGTACACAAATACTGAAAAAAATTAGTTTTACCCAAAACCTGACAGGCACCTTACGCTGTGAATAAAAAATCTTACAATACTTACACGCATGAAGCTAGGTGCTTGTAATTTTTCAGGCTGATACAATACAATATTATAATATAACTGTAATAATCAAATTTAGATTGACGGGTATACAAATTTTGAAAAAAATATTTTTTCTTGCCCAAAACCTGGCAGACGCCTTACAATGTGAATATAGAATCTGACTCTCCCTTCATCCTATAGTATTTAAGTGCTTAACTTCCTAATCATAATTTTACACGTATGAAGCTAAGTGCTTGTAATTTTTCAGGCATCTACCTTACTATGTCATACCATAACTGTAATAGTTAAATTCAGAGCGACGAGTATAGGAATACTGAAAAAAAATGTTACTTGCACAATACCTGGCAGACACCTTACGATGTGAGTAGAGAATCTCACAACTGTTATGCACATGAAGTTAGGTGCTTTTAATTCTTCAGAAATTTCCTTACTATATCAGTACACAAGTGTAATAGTCGACGGGTATACAAATATTGAAAAAAAAAAATTTTCTTGCACAAAATCTGGCAGGCTCCTTGTAATGTAAATAAAAAATCTCACAACTCTTACACGCATGAAGCTACTAGGTACTTGTAAATTTTCAGGCGGATTCCTTGCTATGTCAAAATATAACTATAATAGACAAATTCAGAGCGACGGGTACACAAATAATGAAACATTTTTTTCTTTCATAAAACCTAACAGACGTCTTACAATGTGAATAAAAAACCTCACAACTCTTATACTCACTTCTGTTAATTGTTGGATATTACAGTTATGTAATTGGCCTCACTTCTCTTAATTGTTGGTTATTACAGTTATATAACTGTAATAGCCAAATTTAGAGCGACGGGTATACAAATACTGAAAAAAACTTTTTATCTTGCACAATACCTGGCAGACTCCTTATGATCTGAATAAAAAATCTCACAAGTCTTACTCGCATGAAGCTAGAGTGCTTGTAAATTTTCATGCAAATACCTTACTCTGTCGCAATATAACTGTAATAATCAAATTCATAGCGACGTAGATACAAATATTGAAAAAAAATGGTTTTTCTTACACAAATCCTGGCAGATGCCTTAAGATGTGAATAAAAAATCTCACTTACACGCATGAAGCTAGGGTTTTTGAATTTTTCGGGAATTTACCTTACTATGTCACAATATAAGTGTAATAGTCAAATTCAGAGCGACGGGCATACAAATACTGAAAAAAATTATAGTCTGACAACACCCCGTGGATTGTTTAGTGTTTTTATATTAAGAATTATACATTACATGTAAATGAACTTTCCTATAATTCGTTAATATGTACATGAATTTTCAAACTTCCCGAGATGCAAGTTTAAAATATTCATCGAGCGCCGGCGGTACAGTGGACGCAAGAATTTTCTGCTCGCTTCAAAATTTTGTCTGCTAGCTTCATCGTCGTGTCAAGAGGATTATGATCACGGTGAATAAGTTCCTCTCTGACATAACTATCGAGTTCAATTATCCTGGCTGGTGGTCGTTCTCAAAACCATCACTGTAAGACAA
This sequence comes from Druceiella hillmani, assembly GCA_039881145.1. Lineage (NCBI taxonomy): Eukaryota > Metazoa > Arthropoda > Insecta > Lepidoptera > Hepialidae > Druceiella > Druceiella hillmani. The sequence goes on along the minus strand of JAYKKI010000021.1, from coordinate 20,296,775 downwards.
AAACTTGAGAACAATAATTATATTTTGCTTTTTCCCGAAGTAAACTCGTATAATGGTTCCATATTTCGTTCCATTTGCGAGATTACATAATGGTATTATTTGTAAAAAAGTAATTAAATCAGTTAAAGTAAATAAAAAACCTAATCTTTACTACAATTATTAGTTTTTAGGAAATCTACCAAAAACTCACCACTTCTACATGTTCCAATAATGCATAGATAACAAAAAATTGAACGGCAAAGTCACTAAAATTAAAAAAATATATGTAACTGACAAATATGGATTGTTTTTCGGTGACACAAACGATCTACGAATAAAACAAAGACAATTGACTAATTGATCGAAATTTCCAACCTATTTAAATATTTGATCGATACATTTTGACAGATCGATTCTTTCGGATTGTTTTATGATCGAAATGAAAGAAACTTGTGATCTTAAGGCCTATGAATTTAGTATATTTAATATCCCACTCTTTCTAGAGAAAATCGTTAGATGCCTTTTTATTTTCTCGCGCTAGAATAGGCTGTAAAGTGAACGTCGCATGTCAGCAATGTATTGTAAATATTGTTTGTTTTGCACTTCACGAATGTCTTTTACACTAATCTAATTCCCATATATACGCATGTATTTAAATGTATGTACCTATATATTATAATATGTAAATTTGAAGTTGGTGTACTGGTTATAAGACAATTAAATTTTAATTGTGATTTTTGGTTAAGTAAATTAAAGAATGATCTCATTTTGATTTTTAACGTATTTGTTCAAAAAATGTTGGTGAATTAATTCATTTTATTCTATCAATTTTTTCAGCCCATCTCTACAGCGTATGACCTTACCTGCATTGCGGTGCGGTAAGATCAATTTTTGTCAATCTTTCACTGTATATATATGTTCAATATGGCTAAACCACAGATTATATACTAAATGGTCAACTTCAAGCAATTGTGCGAGCGAGATAGCACTTTCGCGTTCCAATCGAAATATTTGAAGTAAATCCACCCTGTGGCTAAATTATCTAATTTTTTTTCATTATCAGTAAAATGGCATTGCCACTTTTTTATATCCTATTTTTTTAATGGCAATGGGTTTTGCCTGATCACTTATCGCAAAGTATATAAAATAAAAATATTGCGAAAACAATTTTTCTTATAATTTGAATTTTCTACAATTCGCGATTTTAAAAACTAAAATGAAAGTATTTGTTTATCGAAGGTTACACGTTAACGCCAAGTCATAAAACTTTAATTATTGATTTCCGGTACATTAGAAACGAATGCATATTTTTTCCCTCAACTTACACGTTACGTGTCTATTTTGTATTAAAGTCTTTCCAATGTACTAAAATACTTTGTTTTATTGGAGTAGTATCCATACACATCTCACTTCAATCGTTAGCCTAAAGTCTAATATAATGTTTTCACGTACGCCATCTACACTTTAGGTACAAATTGATTGCGCAAATAAAATCGTAAAGAGAACCACATAAGTTAACACTAGATAGTACTAATTGAGCTGTATAGATGGAACAGTATAGTTTCAATAATTTTAAACGTGGGTTTTTGGAACTATTTCAAATATTTCTTCCCGGTACACAGATTTCGTTACGTCCCTCATCAATTGTATTATATTATATACGCGTGGATTTCGGAATAAGACAGTTATTATAATTTTTTCTCTCTCGTGTGTTATTCTTGGATATAAACTATTACCATAACAAACTTCATTAAAATCAATCTAGTAGATTTCGCATGATTGACAAACAAATAAACATATAGAGAGACAGACGAAAATTTTAAAAACAGTTTTTTTGGCTTCTATTATCATTCTTTATCTAAATCGATCTTTCTTTTTACAATTTTTCGTGTGCAGAATTCACTCTGTTACAATTTTATTAATATTACAGATTACCACAGATTTATGTATGGAAATATCATCCAGATCTATAATATGCATTGCCCTTTACTTTTCTTTATTTCTATTAGACAGGGCTCTTAATAAATCAATTTACGGCGAGTAACAGATAATTTTGCTTATTATAAATTAGTTTATTTTAGCTTAAACTGTGTCTATGTAGAGGATAGTTGCCGTGGTAACGCTCAAGCCGGTTTTTCACTATACAAGTACTTTAGGACCGAGTGCACTCATACGAATTAGATGTATAGAAGTCCACAGGAACTTGGTTTAAACATGTTATGAGTTTAGCGTCCAAGTAGCATTTGTCTCCTTGCACAATCAGGATAACGACGACCAATCTGCTGTTGTATGGAATATAGTTTTAGCAAATATGTTAATGGCTAAAGTACAAAATCATGAAGGGAAAAAATAAAGCAAGAGAAAAATTTCGACCCCGAAATGAGTTTTAAGGCGTGACCAATTGGCTGCTTCAAATAATTTTATTCGTGAAGTGGAAGATGAAAACTCGTTTAAAAATCATTTGAGATTCAATAGTGAACAATTTGAGTATCTGCTGGAAAAAATGGCACCATGAATATAGAAAGCTGATATCCATTTGAGGAAAGCAACACTTTCAATAAATCAGTAATGAACATCATTATTCTGGTGTTTGAGTAATCCTGCTGATGCTTCTTAATACTTGTTCTAATAAGGTATTATCTTCTATATCCTGAACTTCATTTTCCAACACGTCGTTAGTTTCTGGGGCAGTAGTCTTCTTGAATTAGAATATTTTGCTGTGATATAAACTTATGCTATGATATTTCAATAATATAATATTCTGATAGTGATTCATTAGATGAAGTGTTGGTTTCCTTGGGACTTCGGAGGACAAATTACTTTTTGATTAGTATTAAATTTAACATATCAGGTTGAATATCGAGAGCATCTCGTAGTGCAAGTTATTGAAGTTGGCTAGCTATATTTATGCCAATATGATAGAACTCGTCTTCTGATCTTTAATTGATTGAAGGGTTTCAATCGATTTAGTTATATGTTGTGGTTATGTTTTTTTTATCTTTTATTTGCTCAAAGGCCCAAAAACTTGAGTACTATGTGGGTATGACGGGTTGCTCGGTTTTTATATCTGGTAAAGAACTAGTAGGCATATCTGGTGAAGGTCTTGCTGGTATATCTAAAAAGCATAATTAGAATCTGCCTGTAACAACAAATAAAAGTAAAATTAATATAAAACTGTGTTTTTTTATTTCAAAGATTTCTGAACAATGGATTTCTATTTCGAGAGTATTTAATAACCAAATAAATAGATGTTTTGGTGCACTAGATGGAAAGCATATCAACATACAACAACCAGGTGACAGTGGAAGTGACTTTTTTAACTATAAGGGTGTCAATCTATTTATCAACTGCTGTTTTATATATGTTGATATCGGCAGCCACGGTAGGTTAAACGACGCCTCAATATTTAGCAATTCAATACTTAAAAAGAAATTGGAAAACAAAGTACTAATATTATTTATTGTTTTATTATTGTAAACTTAGCACATTCTGAAAGTATTAATATTATTTATTATTTTATTATTGTCATTCTGAAAGTACTAATATTATTTATTGTTTTCTTATTGTAAACAAATTTTTTCTGCTCTTGATAATACCAGATAGAAATCTATCTGCAATTTCGAACTACGTCAATGAGGGTATGTGTTTTAATTGTTGCTTTCTCTTGCGAGTATGTACTACGGATGTTATTAATTTTGATGACCCGTAAGTCCAGTTATGTTGAGTTTATGAATGATGCGTTGTATTGCGGGATTTCGGGTATGTATGTTTTTTAAGCTCTTTTAGTCTCGCGTTCCACAACACTTCCTCCTCTTTACATAGTTCTACAAACATCACAGTGTCCCGTATATTTCACTTTTTCTTAGTCGACGCCATTTTGTTTTCATAAAATGGTCCGAGTGACTTCGTAACAAACTACGAGTCACAAATATACATTTCTTTATTCGTAGGTAAAAATAGATTTGTGTCCGAGTCCCCTCTGATCGGATACCAATGTCTCAGTGCGTTCGGATCGTACGTTTACACATTACGAGTAGCGTCCAATTAGTCATCCGAGCACACTCGGTCCAAGAATAGATACTCGTTTAGTGAACATACGGCTTAAATAATCGTTACGCCTCTGTTCTGTGCAGCGTACCCCATATTTTAACGTGTGATTGACCTCGAAAACTTTTTTGAAGTTTGACATTTCACCCTTGTTATATAGGCCGATCATTGTTTTTTTTAAATTTTTACTTTGTTTAAAATTATGAAAGTATGGATTATGATAATGATATCGTTTTAATAGTACAGGAGCGTACTATAGCGTACAAGAGCGGGAAAGAGCGGATCGAATGCGCAAGGAGAAATTGCACAAATACAGGATAAATCTTGTGGAGATGTTGCATGATAACGAATTCAATAAAAAATATAGATTTTTGAAAGTAATATTTTGTGATTAAATTAAATATACAAATTAAATTGAGCAAAACCGATTTATTTTATTATAATAAGTGAATACGGAAAACAGATCCGTTAACGTGACAGCTACTACTTTTACGGGAAGAGACAATAACTAGAAGACAAATGTTACCAGGATTATGACCAAATTACATTGCTATATTTTTAACACCGACTCTCAATGTAATTACATTTCTTAATTCAATAAAGATATAATTTATACTAAAAGCTACCGTTCACCCTTATTATCTTATATTTGTTGAAACAAATGTTTATATTCTGCATTACCTTTAACACATTTTTTTAAACATCTTGTAACTAACTCAAAGTTTAAGGCCTTTGTAAACATATGTGCTGGTTGCTCACTAGTTTTAACATATTTTAAACGAATCTTATTACCCTTAATCAATTTTTTTATGAAATGGTAGCGGATATATATGTATATATATATATATATATATATATATATATATATATATATATATATATATATATGTTTCAAATGCCTAAAAGTATCAGTTTTTGCCATAAACATGGCAGACTCATTGATACGATAAATTGTTACAGGGTATACATTTTGGAAACGAAGTTCATTTAACAAGTTAATTATCTAACAAGCTTCACTAGCCGTCATACTCACTGTAACATATTCAGCCTCTGTTGAGAGGAAACTTTTAAGATACATATTTCTTTAAGCACCATGAAATTAAATAATTAGAAAACTTAAATATGTAATCTGTAGTAGACCTGTAGTATCACCTCCCCAGTCAGCATCACAATAGTCCTCCAGAAGTACACCTTCATACTTATAAATTAGTTTATAGGATATAGTATGTTCAACACTCTTTTTAATGTAGTTAACAATATCTCATTAGCACATTTTTGATACGTACTTAACATAGATACATTAAACATAAATAAGGTCTACATAACTTCTCAATATCTTTATCCGTAGCGTTGTTATCATTTCTAAGTATTTTGATCTGAAATTCTGAACAAGTTAACAATGACTTAAAATTTTCCATTTTAAACCTTTTAAGAAAATTTTGTAAATAATTTATTTGACTCAATTCAGTGATATCAGTTTTTAAATTTTATTCAGTGTTAATACCCAAGAAATAAGATTCCAATCCGAAGTCTTTCATCTTTAACTCTTCCCTTAGAACAATTTTGAGTTGATTAGTTAATTTTAAAATGATAAAAGATTATTGACATACAACAACACATAGGTTTTGTCATTGCCATTACACCTTATGTATAAACAAGAATCAACTTTGACCTTACAAAACCTTCTCCTACTCTAACAGTATCAAATTTGATTTTCCAATATTTTGGTGAATTCTTAAGACCATATAGCGATTTATTCAACTTAATATTGTTATTAATATCTGAATAACTTGCTTTTGGCTACAGAATACTACACTACAGAAGACACATAATCATTTACCTCACCATGTAAAAAGGCTCCGGTTACATCCATTTGATAAATTGGTAAATTTAAATTATTTGAAATTACTATAAAAAATATAAAGGTTGATAATTTTGCAACTGGAGCATAAATGCCATTTAAATCTAAAATATTATCTTACTCAAACTCTCTAGCAACTAACCTGGCTTTGTACTGAGTAAAATTATTGATTCTCTTATGTTTAAATACCAATACACTACCTTTTCATTTACAGGTACATCAAAGTTCCAAGTATAATTCTCTTTTAACGTTTGCAGTTCTTTATTTATAGTATAACTTCACTTAGCAGCATCTTTTCTCTTCATGGCCTCCTTGTAAGTGACTGGTTCACTCTCCTCACTGTAGGCATTATTGCACTGGTGAAAGGATGTTTGCTTTCTTACACGACTCATTCGAGTCGAATGAACTTCTATTGTAATCAACACATGGACCGTAGTCACTTCCAGATTCAGTTCGACTCTCAATCGCATTGTTATCGAGGCTAGACAGGTTAAGTTCCAGTTTATCTTGTCGTTCAAAACTTTTACTTGCCTCTTCTTAATTTTCCGTCAATTAATTCTCCAATCTAAGATTAATTGTGACTTCTCTCTCTTCACTTTTTTCCGGCGCTAGAAGACTATATCTCTTTTGACTTGTACAGTGTTCTTTTGTGAAAAATATATCCTATATCCTTTCACATCCTCTTCATGCCCACTTTCTCTTTCTTTCTTTTGGTATTTACACATGAACTGGTGTTCCGAAACGTTTTAGCTGATGAATATCATAACTTTTCTTCGTCCACAACTCATATGGTGATTTTCCTTCTTTATCCTAACTCTTTCCAGTTCTATTTAGGACAAAAACTGCAGTATATACCGCTTCTACAACATTGTCCTTGTAGCTTCGACTAATGTATATTTTCTCTTTCAAGTTTCCCATTATCTTCCGGGGTGTACGGCACAGTTGTCTGGTGTATGATTCCGCGTTTCAAGAACATGTCCATTACCTCTTTGTTTATGAATTCTAACCCATTATCACTTCTAAACACATCCACTTTGTTTCTAGTTATATTTTCAGCCTTCAGCCAGTTTTTTATGCAACCCTTCACTTCGTGTTTATTTTTAACTAAGTAAATATATCTATAGTTGGAGAAGTCATCCTTAAATACTACGAAATATCTTGAGCTTTACCTCTTTGTTTGTTAGAAATATCTTTAATACAAAATAAGTATAATGAAATGTGAATTACGGGGAAAAATACGTATTTTTTTCAACTGTGTAACCAATCATTAATTATAAAAGTTCCATGATTTCACGTTAACTTCTGAGGTAAAATGAAAAACTTTTTAGATTTTATGAACTACGTTTTTAAAAAATACAATTTTTAAAATGACGTACAACGTTTATGCTCCTTTTACATAACTATAAGTGGTGGGACAGAATCTAGCATCGCCCTTTATTGTCAATGATAAGTAAAACAATTTTCATTAGTCTATATTAATATTTAAAATTTTCATATAATATTTTTATGAAATATTTTTTCACTTGTTCAGATAATGTATACAGACAATGTAGACAATGAGTCAAAATCGATGAGATACATGGTTCATTTTTATTAACTTATGGAAAACAAGGTTAAGCTCGGCCAAAATACAAACAGGGTAAGATTAATTGTTGAACCCCCTTGTTAATAAATATAGATTAACGACGTAATGATCCAGTCGTGACTTTAGGACGGGGAACAAAAAGCTTTGTTATTAATAAACACGGGATTACGTTATTGTAGCTTAAAGCTTGTCTGTGTAAAGTAGAGTTGACATAGTAATACTAAATCATAGTAATCCATAATTTAAGGACTATATAAATATATAAGGCGATTCTCCCGCACTTCGCCACCTTACTCTCCAAGCGTGTGGACGGGCGAGTTTACTAGTATTTTATTTATTAGTTTGGTTTCTTGATTATTATTATTGTACATCTCTTTTTCTCTTATATAAATATATACTATTTCTCTAACGATTTAAAATAGTTGATTTTTGGGTAAAAACTTGATTAACATGCACTGTACTAAACTCGTCCGTCCACGCGCGTCCACACGCGCTACGAGTTAAGATGCCAGGGTGCGGGAGACGTACGGACGGAGTGAACTGTTCTTAACTCGGTGAAAAAATTGAATGGGATTCTGGTTTATATACTTAACCGCCAAGTTACTATTTAACTGGTATATTCCAGTCCAAACGATGACAAGGACTTAACTCGCCAGAGTTGGAAGTTAACTCGATACTTACTAACAAAGTGTAAATCAGTCTTAAAACTCGTTCGTTCACACGCGCGGCAAGTTATGTTGTCTGGGTGTGATAAAAATAGAGCGGGTTTCTACATCATCTATTTAATCGTCAACTTACTATTTACTGGTAATTTGCTGTCCAAACGATGATAAAGACTTTATTAAACTAAACCATGTGTAAACTAGCCCTAAAGTTTGATGTACACTTTGTTTAGTTAAGTAGCGAGTTAAGTCCGGAGAGTATCAAGTTGTGTCCATATAATTTAGCTTGAAGTGACACTTTTTCATCGTGACTTACGAGAAGAATAACCAAGTTTTTAACCACAAATCTAAGATGAAATTAATAGACAAATACTATGTGTTCATGTAAGAATACAGACATGTAATAATAATAATCAAGAATTGAATATATTTGGCGTTAATTTTGTAGAAATTCATTATTCACAATTAAATGAAACTACGTGATGTAGTATTATTTCTACTGTCTTTAAGTTCTTTACCACGACCTAAGTTTCGTTGTATTACAACATCTTCAGGGGCTATTAGCAAAGATTATCTTTGATAATAGCCCGCCATCCCATAATACTACATCACGTAGTTTCATTTAATTGTGAATAATCAAGAAACTAAACCAATAAATAAAACACGCCGGGTCCGTTCAATTTCTGCACTGTACTAAACTCGCCCGAAAAAAAACATCCTTACTGCTCCGCACCGCATCTCAGCCGGAAGACACCCAGACTACGTTACACTACACAGAATATATAGTTTTAATTAGGAACTGCGTGTCTATATAGTGAAAACATAAAAAAATACTTTTTGTGGGAGCATTTTGCGTGAAATTTGTTTAAAGTACAAACTTAACTGCGACTAATGTAGTTAATTAGTAGTTAATATAGAAATTATCGGCGTTAATGATTATAAATGCAGGATATGACTTCAAAGAAAGCAATAATAACACATTACTATTAAAAAAGTGTTAACATAACTTTCAATTGGGGGTAGAAGTAAATAGTAAAAATTGAGGTTTTTTAATACCCATCTGAAGGTAAAGCCGTAAGTACTTAATATTTTACAAAGATGTTGTGCTACCATAGGGCCAAACAAGTAAAATGAAAAATTGAGGTTTTTTTTAATTCCCACTTGAAGGTAAAGCCGTAAGTACTTAATATTTTACAAAGATGTTGTGCTACCATAGGGTCAAACAAGTAAAATAAAAATTGAGGTTTTTTTAATTCCTACTTGAAGGTAAAACCGTAAGTACTTAATATTTTACAAAGATGTTGTGCTACTATAGGGTCAATCGAGTAAAATAAAAATTGAGGTTTTTTTAATTCCCACTTGAAGGTAAAGCCGTAAGTACTTAATATTTTACAAAGATGTTGTGCTACCATAGGGTCTAACAAGTAAAATAAAAATTGAAAAAATTGCCATTTTTGCTCTACCCTATTACACAGATCAGTCAAGTTCAAGTCCTCAGTTTCAAGTAATGCGTAACCTAAATCGAATGTTTTTGTGTGCTATACGACAGTGTAAGTATAGTGGTGTTCTATATTATCGAAAAGGATGTCGATAACCTTTGTATAGTTTCAACAGATTCTATTTTTCAAACTTTTAATTTGTCTCTTTCATTTACATTGAGAATAAATTGTTAAATCAATTAATTTGGAAAAAAAATTAATTGGTTTCATTATAATAATAATACATTTACAATTAAATGTTCAAATATTAAAAAAAAAAGATTTATTAAATAAAAATTAATTAATATTGTATAAGGCGTCGCAACTGATTCAAAAAGTTGTTTTATTTAAAGTAAATTTAATTTATTTTATATCGTGTATCAGAGTTTAATAAATAAATATTCCCAAACTTAAATAATTTAGTTAATTTAGCATGATTAAAAAAAATTAATTAGATGTTTATATCATTTATTATATTTTAAATTATTTCACAACTGAAAATAAGTTGTAATTATTTTATGGAATAGCCTTTAAAACTCATATTAAATAAGTGATTTAATTTAAATTAAGTACCTTGTTTAATATTTTATTTTAGAGGTTATCCCATAAAATATTTGAAGTAATGGTTAAAATTTATTATTATGATTTAATCCGGCTTCTAAACGTATGGTTATAAAAAATAAAATAAAAACATTATTTATTGCATTTAGAAAGTCAAAAATAATCACTGTTAAACATATTCATGTGTGAAATGGACCTGGATTCTTTCGATGTGTGGTGCATACTTATTTCAACAATATAATAGCCGATAAATTCATAATCGCCAAAAAAAGATAAGCAATTTTCCGTGGAAAGTAGACAAAAGTGATTGTCTAAATTATGTAAAAATATTTGTCAATACTCAAAATATGGTTGACATGTGCAGAATAAAATACTATTTTTAATAAGGAACGTTTGATACATAAACGGTGTATACATTGTAATGATAACGGCTTGTTATAGTAACGGCACATTAACTAAGTAAATTCAGTATAACATTAACATGCCTACTATATCAAGGAATTGCTTTTATTGGATATGTCATACACAGTATAAACGCAGTATCACAATGGTATTTGTCCACAATTAAATGAAACTACGTGATATAGTATTATTTCTACTGTCTTTCATTTCCTTACCACGACCTAGGTTTCGTTGTATTACAGCATCTTCAGGTGGGCTATTAGCATAGATCTTTGTTAATAGCCCACCTGAAGATGTTGTAATACAACGAAACCTAGGTCGTGGTAAAGAAATGAAAGACAGTAGAAATAATACTACATCACGTAGTTTCATTTAATTGTGAATAATGAATTTCTACAAAATTAACGCCAAATATATTCAATAATGGTATTTGTATTATAAGAATGCGGTATAAACTGAGAATAAAATGTTTCCGTATAGATTATGTCCATAAACTTTTTCACGCCATCTGTAAAACTGCAAAAAAATTATTCCTTAAGGGTATATATCAGCGGGCACGGTATTACACAACCAAGTTCCAAGCTGCATTACGGGACATTGCACTTTTTACCTGAAAGGCTTCGCGGCTGTTTTATCATTCTCACAACTCAGCTTCATATAATATAACATATTCCAAATTTAAAGTTGATGGATATATAGTAGTTAAGTAACTGGAAAATATATAAACATTTGGTTTGGTTTGAAAATCTTTAAAAGAAACTATCGTTTCGTTAAAGGAATTTTGGCTTTAAAAAATCAATTTGTTGTATTTGTTGTATTGTTGCAATAATACATTGTTTGGTTTGAAAAACTTAAAAAAAAACCATCGTTTCGTTTAAAGGAATTTTGGTTTTAAGAAACCAATTTGTTAAAATTTTATACTAAAAAAGTAATTGTAAATGATAAAATACAGCTATCTATTATTAGTATTGCTAAGGTAGAAAACGAGCTCTTGGACTTTGGTGATGGTCAACTATTCTGTATACAGAAATAATTTTGGAGTTAGATCAACATTGTGCAGCCCATATGAAAGAACTCCGGGTTTACATCGAAATTGGTACTCGCGTCATGATCCAGATGTCTAGTTACGGGTCAGGATATTGAATACAAAACCCATACGCTAAAACTGTATATATGTATAGCATACACAACAGCCAAGGACTTAGTCTCTTAGTCTCGACAATGACCTGATTGATATCTGCTATTTTTTCATGTGACCAAGCTGGCGTCGCACTGTTTAGAGTCAAGAAACATTGAGACGCAAAAACGGCTATGATATAACGGCTATATATATATATATGTAATGAATAAAAAATTAATGTTTGCCTAACTTTTTCGAAGGAAATTTTATTAAAATTTAAAAAATAACTTTATGATACAGTGACATTATATGTTAATTATGCAACTGATAGCTGTTTCAAAATTGGAACTTTACGATATGGGAGTATATAAAACAAATTAGAAAACTACGTACCACAGTAGCATAGATCTGGCTTTTCGACAGTCAGTTATTTCTGGAAGCATACATTCATGTAAAAACGCGTCAACTCGGGTAACATTTCGGTTTTCCAAAAATCATCGTGTCGATGAACCCTCACTACTTTCATTGTATAATCGGAACCAGTGCAAATAAGCAGATATTCCTATTCGCAATATAAAATTGGCCCTGACTTGGAAAAACTATATATATATGTATATATATATATATATATATATATATTTATATGTATATATATTATATATATATATATATATATATATATATATATATATATATATATATATATATATATATATATATATATATTCTATTATGTCATTGAATTTGGTCCCGGTGAATATTTTTCAGGTATTTATACTTTTAGTAATCAGAGTTACATGTAGAAAATATTCTAGTGATATTTTGCTATATGGTTTAAGCAATAAAGGGATAAGAATTAACGTGGCCTAGTTCCATATTGTGGTAATTATAATATTCAATAAAATAGGCGCAAAAGGGTCACTAATTTTTTTCTCTAACAAAACTGCAAGAACTTAGACCTTTTATCTCACTTTGTTACGCGGTTAACATTTTAAAGAGGGACATGGTTCTTTTTACAATATTTTTTGATATCGTTGTTATACAAGATAGTATAACAACGATAATAATATTTTAGGGGTACAGTGTAAACTAAGTATTAAATTTATAGGTCTCGTATAAAACAATAGAACGAGGTGTAAATATTTAATGAATACATTTAAACTGGGTGCAAATTCATTGATTGATGTATCTATACAGTCACTTCATATAAACTCAACTCAAATTGTCACTTCAAATTAAATTGATAAATAAATTTGCAGCCATTGTTAACTTATGGCTAGAAACCTTTTTATGGATCTTTTTGTAACTACTTGAGACTTCATACCTAGTCCTATTTGAAAATTAATCATTTTAAAATACAATCAGCTTAATTGGTGGTGAAAATGGTAAAAATTACAGCAATATAAATTTATAACATGTCTGTATTGCTTTTTGAGGGAAATAAGTGGTTTAAAATAATAACGTGACAAACATGTAGAGCAGAAACTTTGAGTTTTTATCTTTTGAGTTACGGAATTTTGAAACTTTATTCTTATTGTTTTCAGTTATAGGTGATATTGGCTGCTAACGGCGCGGCATTCTATTCCTGGCCCGTCCGGACGGCGTTAGTCACAATCGCGATCGCGCAACCGAAATAAAGTGCCACACTACTCTTGTGTAATTAATATCTATCCTTTCTTAGTTGCACATATATTTCCTTCATTATAATGTTTTAAAGAATTTTAACTTTAAATTAGCATTTTCATTTTAATCGAGTCATTTTTTGGAAAGATTCTACTGTTTTCAGATGACTCAAAATTTAAAAAAAATTGCAAAATAAGTTTTTGATATTACTTACAAGTTAGGGCTGGTTTATACTTTGTTTAATTAAATAGCGATTTTTTTCCCAAATTTACCGAGATAAATTTGGCAAGTAACAAGCTGTCTCCAAACGTACAATTTAATTTAGCTTTAAGTGTCACTTTTTCATCGTGACTTACGAGAAAAATGATCAAGTTTTTAACCAAAAATCTAAGATGAAATTGGCTATCAACTACGTTAAATTATTAGACAAATGACATATGTTTATGTAGGGGAGATAGAGATATGCAAAATACACAATTAAATGAAACTACGTGATGTAGTATTATTTCTACTTTCTTTAAGTTCTTTACCACGACCTAGGTTTCGTTGTATTACAACATCTTCTTTACTACGACCTAGGTTTCGTAGCATTACAATATCTTTGCTAATAGCCCACCTGAAGATGTTGTAATACAACGAAACCTAGGTCGTGCTAAAGAACTTAAAGAAAGTAGAAATACTACTACATCACGTAGTTTCATTTAATTGTGAACAATGAATTTCTACAAAATTAACGCCAAATATATTCAATATATGCAAAATAATAATCAAGAAACGAAACTAATAATTGAGAAAGGTCGTGTCCGATCAAATTATTTATTAATGTAAAAAAACCTTGAATTCCCTTAAATATAGTGTAATTATTTTATATATAATAGAAGACACTAGGCAAACTAAAAGTATTAATACGTCAAAAACACGGAAACATTTGCGTTGCCCCGTGTTTGGTGAACCACAGAAACTAAGTAATAACATATTGACGGCGTATTGTGACTGAATTATATTATTTAATATATTATTTGTGGGTCAGATCGGATTTTATTGAGTTAAATAATGGAAAATACTCTGTAATCAAGGAGGTATGTGAAATAGCTTCTACTGAAGTCGGGAAAATATAGAGTAAAGCATCAATTCCTACCACAAATCGTCAAACAAATATCGCAAGGTTGATTTCTTATTATAATAAATGCAATATTGTAAAAAAATTCCTTAACCGAGTAAAATAAAGAAAGCAATAGTTACATGAAAATTCTTTGAAAAAGTTATTTGATATTGCGATATGTAAACGTATGTCAAGAAAAAGGCCAATGTATGAATAAGATACCTATTTAAGAAGACTTTTTAAAAGGTCAACGAGAGGGCGGTAAAATGTATATAGGTTCTGTGGACCAGGTGGCAACTAAGTTTATCCATCGTAAAGAACTTAGGAAAAGAAAGTACGAGAAATTTCGAAAAACTACGGCTAATGATCCAAACACGTTTATTCTGTCCCAGTCTCGGATTGTTCTTCTGACAGTTATTTAATTGAAATATCGGAAACTAACCTCCATGAAATCTACATCATAAAACCCTGTAGACAATCCAAAAAACTAAACGCGACGCAACAAATGAGAGATAAACTAAAAAATCTGGCTACAGCTTGTGAGGGAACTGGGTTTTCTGATTAATTGGTAGTAATTATAGTAACCGCTGCAATACTTGATTTAAATGCTAAAAAGTAATAGATCGAAATAAATTAGGTCGAGAGCTTTGAAAAGTACGTCAAAGTATGAAATGCGCAAGTGGTGAAAAATATATATCCGTACTTTATTTTGACGAAGACAAGACTTTAGTCTTAACTGAGATGAAAAATACGTCACATCGGAAAATTATCACTGAGGACATAATTCATTAATATCCGTGCTAGGCTTTAAGTACATCGGACATCTTTCAATTGATTCGGAGAAAGTAATTGCGATTAAGAACGATATATAGGATATAAAAACGGTGTCATTGTGTTATTGGAAAAACATCTTAATCGACCTTACAATGATTTGTGCTCTTATTACATGCAAATGAATTGCCACTTCGTCATCTGTTCGCTAGTCTCCCATCGATGCTAACAGGATTTGGTTGAGATGATTGTATGTAGGTAGGAGTGGGTGGAGAAATATGTACGAAATGTTACCTCTAAACATTACACCGATCGGTGCATAACGGCAGCGGTCACGTTCGATACCTCAAGGGAAGATAATAAAGAAGAAACAAATACCTACCGCTCGATAGTTTATTCAGACGTAAAAAACGTTAGTAACGGTACATTTTTTTCGGTATTTTTGAAAAAGTGCTTGTCGTACTTGTCGATAGGTTATAGGGGCCCACCAGGTAGATGCAGCTTTACTAATTCAGGTATCTTCCGCGTTATTATATCAGGAATAAATATGTTTAAGTTTGTATTGGCCATCATATTGAGGTCGTAAAAAAGAAGGTATTGTTTACCATATTGCCATCGTAAGTTATTCGTTGTGAGTGGCGCTTATTTTATAATTTTGTATAATTATGCAATGGTTTTTTTCGATTTTACTTTCTATTTAGATCCGTTTTACATTCGAACTATTTTCTTCTTCAGATATTATTTTCATTATTACCGTATAATCGTTCATCATCGCACTTATAGATGTTGATTTAATAAAGTTATCTAAACTTTCGGAAGTATTTTAAATAATAAAATATAAATCTTCATTCCGATAATATTTAAATTTATAGTCTTTATCATATCTGTCTTCTAAGCCATGACAGAGTTCTTCTTGTGTCAGTGGTTTACACCTAAACAGGTCACAAAAACGAAAATAGAAAAAAGATTTTGGTTATGACGAAAACACTAGTTTTCGTATATAGAAAAATATATAGAAACATAACGGGGATATCCCGTAATACAAGTTTTTAGAATTGATATAATAAACAATAACCAAAAAGTAACGAAAAATAAAAATATGACTGCGAAACAAGAAACAATTTAACTTTGAAAAAGTGAACAAAACTAATACAGTTTATGTAAAAATCCATAATATCTATAAACAAGTACCATTTTATTTTATCTGATTTTATTTTATGTAAACGAAAAAAAACACAAACTATTTGAAATATTCTCTGAACGCTAAAGAAAAAATACTTAATACGGAAAACACAAATCAGACAGAAAACTTATCAATTAAATAAAGCTGCAATTATGGATAAAAAGTTATCTTTGTAACGCGCTCTAGGTAATTAATTTGGGCAAACAACGAACAAAATAAAACGAAAAATAGCGCAAACATGATAATTTCACGGAGTCTGTTCTTCACATCTGACCGAAACTGGGGGCGCGAACTTGCAGTGTCAAGTGACAACATTTCTTTATTGTACAAGTCGCACAACCGCTGTAACGGTGCTCTGATAACGGAGTTCGTTAGTTTGAGAGTTCAAATATTTATTTGACTCAGTAAAGATAGACAGTCATAATGACTTTGACAGATGTTGAGTATAATCGTCAACTCTAATAACGAGTTTGTTGTATGTTCTTTATACTGTTAGAATAAGTGGCATATGGTGGATTCTAGAAAACAAAACCGAATTCAAGTTGTAATCTCACAAGAGCATTGTACAAATTTAAGTATGTTTTAAAGACTTTGGCTGTTCTTAATACGAAGCCAAGCATTCTTTATACTTTAGATACAATCTGCTCAATATTTAAACCAAAATGCAGTTTACTTTAGGAAATAATACTAATGTCACGCATGTTGCCGAATTTTCCGAGTGACTTCCCCCTATCGCGTATCTAAAGTTACCATTAACACGTTCATTGCCGTGTGGACGCAATATTGCGTGTTGCGTCCCCGAAGTAAATGGCCGTTCACGCGATATCGCGTGGTCGTCGCAAAAAGTTATTATGCGAGATATAATAGCGGCCACAGCGAAGTAGCTCGTGACGTTTACATTGGTCAATGTAAATCTACTGGGGATGGGATCGCACTCTCGTATAGTGGGGATGACCGCGAGCCGCCGTCCGTTGTATTCGCTAGCCAGTGGGCCCACTGTTGGCGTTCATACTAGACGATTAATGTTTGTTTTGCTTACGCTTTTCATAGTAATTAGTTGGTTCAGCGCATCGCAGTGTAATTTTTATTTGTTTTGAATATTATTATTTGTTTTTTATTATGATTAAACACTCAGTTCAATGCCAGTTCGTGCAAAAAAGCAACTAATGAGTGCGGATTTGGAAGAGTTATTACTGGACTCGGACGACAACATTTTTGCGAGCAGTGGGGTCGATGATATAGACTTCGAATATAGTGATAGTGTAATTAGCTTTGAATCGGAAGAACAAATTTTGCAGTTGCAAGTTGAACGAAATAATGAGGCCGTAAGTGAAGAACAATTCTCCGTTTCCTTTAGTCAACGATCAGTTGCTCCTTCTAGTCCTGCGGTGCCATCTGAAACAACTGTGTTACCACCACAATATCTGTCTGATTAGCCATCGCGTACAGCTTGGAGTACAGACTTTAGTTCGATGAAACAATTTCCCCACATTCGGACAAACGAACTGCTTGTATCAGTAGCAAATGACCCGAGAAGTTATTTGATAATAAATAAGTTTGATTTATGTTTCCATGAAAATTACTTACAAAAAATCGTCGATTACTCAAACAGATACGCAGAAATCCTGAAAAATTTGTCGCATCAGGTTCATTCTCGAATTTCAGAATGGAAGCCACTTACTGTATGCGAACTACAAATCTTTATTGAGCTACTAGGTATTACGCACTGGTATAGCAAAAATCAATCGCTTTGTTGACCACTGGAAAAGTCACCGTTTATATAAATCAGTTTTCCCTCAATGTATGTCGAGAAATAGGTTTCAACTTATTCTAAGGTGCCTTCGTTTGTTGGTGAAGAAGATAATACCAATAATCGCATGTATAAATGCAAATTAGTAGTAAATGACTTCAATAATGTCATGAATTGTATTTATTATCCGGGCAAAAACTTGTCTTTAGACGAATATATGATTTTGTGGCGTGGATATCCTATTTTCCGCCAGAATATCAAGGAGAACGACACAAATGTGGTATAAAGCTACATATGTACTTGTAGAACCAAACAGCATCATTGTAAATTTCATGTTTTCGTCAGTACCTTGAATGAAACTGATGGAAAAGGCCACAAAGTAAAAATTGTAGAATAGTTATTGGATGAAAAATTGTTAGCGGGCCATGCAGTGTTCATGGACAGTTTTTATAATAGTTACGGTTTAGCTGTGAAATTATTGGATAAAAATACATATTGAACCGGCACATTGAACAGGAAAAGAAATGAAAATCCACCTAGTGTGCTTGCAAAGAAATTAAAGAAAGGGGAGAATATATCGCAGTGTCATAACGGTGTCCATGTAGGGAAATGGAAGGATAAAAGGGAAATAAATTACATACCACCGAATTTCCTGAGGAAATGCAAAAAGTGACCAGCAGACGCGGCAATGTTGTAATGAAACCCGCAGCTATCATAAATTATAATAAAAGCATGTCCGGCGTAGACCTGCAGGATGAGATGTTAAGTTATTATTATTATATATAAAATATTTGTATACACTATAATGATGAGTTAGTAAATGCACTTTATAATAAATATTCAAATAAAAAGAGCAATCAAAAACGCTAATCTCTTTATGATTTTAGAGAAAAAATAATTGAATCGTATTTGCCAGGAATACCATCTGATCCACAATCCCATAAGAAGCGCGGAGACCAAGACCAACACAAACTGACTAAAATTGAAAAAGCTAAATTACGATAGCACTGGCAACATAGTAAAAGCAACGTCCAGAAAGGATTGTAGAAATTGCTATCAAAAAAATAAAGAGTCAACACCAGCACTGAGTGTAAAAACGTCCAGATTCTCCTCCATTGTCTTTGGACTGTTTTTTTTATTCGCACGATTGCACTGCTAAATAAATTACTTATATTGTGTATACTTTTTTGTTTGTTAATTTTTGTTTTATGAATATGTTATAATTACTGTAAATTCATTTATTGTATAATTAGTTCACACTGTAATTTTGTAATTGTAAAACCAATTATTTATATGGAAACAAAATGAGTAAGTTCCTATACATATTGATTCTAGCTAATATAAATGTCTATTTGTACGTTAATTCTGATTATATATATATATATATATATATATATATATATATATATATATATATATATATATATATATATATATATATATATATTTGATTATACAGAAAGACTAACAATTAAAGTTATAAATGATTATATTTAAATGTTTTTTATTGATTAATACAACTTGATTGTCTCAATTACATATCACGCGATATATGACCCATATGGTCAAAACTGCATTATGTATGGTTAATAATGCAATATCACGTGATAAATATTTAGTGTACATTACATCGTACTTATATATTACTAAAATATATAGATAATATATTATCTTATTTTGAGCGCAACAAAAACTAAGTAAAAGAAAAAATAATTTTGGCCACCTCACGAAATTCATATTATCAGTTTGGCATTCAACGTGTTAAACTTGTATTTAGACGTTATCGGTGAACAATTTGTAGATATTCCGCAAAATAACTTATTAGTTTCGGTTCTGCAATACTTTTAAAGTGCGTTCATTTCATTTCAGAATTTTTTCAATAGCAAGGTTTCTGACAAACTAAAGAAGTAATAGACCCTAAAAAACTAAACGAGCTTATATTTTTAAACAAAAATTTAGTAATTTAGTCAATATTTCAATCGTCAAGTTCGCTATATTTGACATGTATCTTAATTTTCGTTTTCATTTATTTGTCATATGTCTTATCATTATTTCATTGTTTATTTAAATGTTTTGTTTTATTCGAGTGTGCATCCAATCCAAATAGTAAATTACTTTTTGGGCAACGTATTACTTTATGTTGTAAGTTTTTGATTCTTAATATAATATATTATTATATGTTTTAACATTTTTTTGTTAGTTGACTTAAGTCAGAGTAATCAGTTAACCTAACCTAACCTATCCTAATCTAAAAATCGGTTAGGTATATTTGACATAAAACATTAATTACATATAACTCTAACGAATAATTTATTTCCAGAACTTAAGTATAAAAATATTAGGCCTTAAATTTAATGAAATTAATACGCAATAATCTCTTCAACACTGCTCTCTCGGGAGCTGTCCCGCTTCGCGAAGTGCTGTTGTACAATGCAATACCTAAACAATCGAGTAACAACTGTCGTTATTCGATTGAAATTAAATAAATGGAAGACCTATTGTTTTTAATAATAATTACCCAACGCTAATTCGTACAACATCTCAGCATTTTGTCAGGCGTCATTGTATTACTTGAATATGCAGAAAAAAAGAATTTTTTTCCTGCCTACATGCCACATTGAACTTAGACATGAATGTTTTCATCGACCTCATCGAATGGGTTGTTATTGAAGAGGTCTTTTTTAAAATTGAATCAAAAATGTCTAGCGATAGTTTCTGATAGGACATTTTTTTCGCAAGATATGAGTCACTAAGTTTATTGTCGTGTATTTCTGCAATGAGTAAGTTCAAGTCTTAATTTTTAACCAAGTATGTCAAAAACGAAAAAAAACGAGTGTGCTTTAGACCACACGACTGAAGTAAAACTTCAAATTCACAACATATGAACTTTAAAATGAAAATACAATTTTATTCACTTTAAACGTAGAATATTTAGCGTATTGAACAAAATAATAATTTATAAAATTGTTCAAGAACTTTTGTATTTACCTAAGCGAATATGGAATGCGAGTTATAATAGTACTTAACAGACTTATGTAACGTTAAGCGTTCGCTCTATTGCTATTTATTTTGAAAATACATGTATGTACATGACTCCTTTGCAAATCATACCTTGTTAGTCAATACAGTCTTAATTGCTTTAAGAATAAATATACGATGGATATTGTTTGTTAATTCGCATGGGAAATAATAGATCAATAATTTAAATTTATACACTAAAATTATTTAATACATTTCGTTCACTTCCCATAGTCGTCTTCGTAGGATCATCTATTTCCAACCGAGTGAAAATATTTTTAAGATGCGCTAAGAATAGCTAAAACGTTGGGCGGGGCATGTTGTGCGGCAATACTTAGTTACCTGGGCGTGAACTGATGCATAGTGTAATAATATGGTAAGTGTACCGTAAGTGGGTTTCATAACTAACATAAAAATATCTCGCCTGGAACGAATAATTTGCAAGTCGTTATTTGTTTCAGGGTATTGAGAACATTTTATTTACGTAAATTTTGATCAATATCTTCTATTTTATATTTAATCCTAGTTCAAAATTTTATTGGAAAACCTATTATATTTTCATATAAATTTTAGTTACTACTTTGTTAATTATAATTACTACTCGAAGTAAACTTTTATTTTTATAAAGTTCCAGAGTATTTAATAACTTTGTTATTTATCTGTGACAGAATTAGTCGTACTATCAATTTTTATAGGTACAAACTTATTTGAAAAATTAATAATTATGTTAAAACATAAATCGTGGTATCGTGGACCTGAAAGAAAAGAAAGGAATAAAAGAAGTAGAAAACAGACAAATAAGGAAAATACGCGGTAATACATTAAGGAAATGGGTATGAACTGAAAGATGAGAATTAGGCCTGAGAATAAAGAAAAGGAAGGAGTGTTTCAGGTAGGAATAACAACTGAGAGTTATATTATTTTGTAAATATTGTCGCCGTAGTGTGTTGGGTTGATCACAAGGCATACGGCCTTTCACGACGCGGCACGCCGCGGGGACCCGCGTTCGATTCCCAGCCGTTCGTCGAATGGGACTAGACTGATGCTATGGTTGGCTGTAAGAGTTTGCTCTGGTAGTAATAAGACCGCAATATTTATCAATTAGATGTGCTGAAGTTGATTTCTTTATTTATTATTTTCAACTAATGCGTAACTATAACAGGGCAAACAACATTATGATAATAATACATAACAAATACCCCAAAAATAATATTTGTGGCCGTTTTTACGGTTTCTAACTTTTGGTCTAAATGTCACTTCAAAATGAAATGTTGAACCTAGAAACAAAATTAAGTTGGACCAAAAAACGGTTTTTGGTATATGACCCCATTAAAGTGGACGAGAATGGCTTATGCATCGTGCAATATACAAATAACACTTTCAACAGAAACATCTCTATTATGTGTAATTTAAATACTAATTAACAACCATCGATAACCAAACCGCACATAATTTAATGTTTCGATCTGAAACATGTAATTTTAAATTATTAATGAATAAGAAAATATATCAAATATTGATTAAATCTTAAAAAGATAAATTGAATAGAGCAAGCTGAGGTCACGAAATGAATGCACGACCTAGACAAATATTTTTATTGTACTTCAAGATTATTTCGTAATAGAATATTTTCATGTACATCTAAGAAAAATATGTTTTCTTGTGTTTCCATTTTACTGATGATCGGTTTTATATCAATTTCGACGGTCATATTAGATTTTTATTATATATTGAATTTTAAAAATTGGTCAAATTATTTAAAAAATGAGATAAGTACAATAATGTGAAAGTTTGTTTTTAAATGTTTGTATATACCATTACATAATTTTTTTAATTTTAATTTTATTCCATTTACATAATTTTTTCTTTCTATTGATAAACAATATATTAATTTAACTGTGATTGTAATTATATTTGACAGTGATTATGGACTCTAGCAATTGTATGTCTGCCGTAAAAAGGTCGAGATTTTTCAATTAATTAATTTATATTGAGTGGTTGGCTTAATGTTTGAATCTCAGATTAATGAGGTGATTTTAACTTTAGTAAAGCTGCATTGAAATCTGTTGATACCTCAGTAAATAGATAATTATGAATATTTCTTTCAGTCATTTGCTCGTAACATTTTCTAGTTATTGTGAAATATTTATGCTATTTAAAAGTTAAAGTTTAATTTGGATTGTAATACAATGTACCTGATGTATTGATATTACATTTAATGCGTCAAATTTTATACAAAAAAGCTATCATAAAATTACAGACCATAGTGCGTGAGATTGATACATCACAATATCGAAAGAAAGCTGTCAAACTGTTTAAATTAAACATGCAATCGGCTTCTTCTATTCTCGACCATATGTGGCCATCTTCTATAGATGTTTTACGATCTTATTATTCTTCAAATTTTTCTTGCATCAGAAACCAAAGGTAATGGGTTTTTAATTGGCTCTCAATAACCAAACATAGAATATTTACACTGTACAACTGACGAAATAATTTTATTAGAAAAATGCTATAACCGATTATAATCTATCAATAATTGATCCATATACGATTTATAATAAACATTCGCTGTGTAAGAATGTGCTTTCGAATCTTTGCTAAGCAAAGATCTTTGCTAATAGCCCACCTGAAGATGTTGTAATACAACGAAACCTAGGTCGTGGTAAAGAACTTAAAGAAAGTAGAAATAATTCTACATCACGTAGTTTCATTTAATTGTGAATAATGAATTTCTACAAAATTAACGATAAATATATTCAACTTTTTTATTGATTTTTTAAAAGTTGCACGTTTTGTTTTGTACCCTGATAATCGATGTTTTTATACGTCAATAGCGATGTTCTTCTACTCACTGAACATTTATATTATACAAGTTGAAATCCTGTCCTATATTACTAAACGTAATTTTTGGGTGCCTTACGGAGTACACAAATGATTGTTAAGCGACGTAATCAGCCGCAATGAATGGAGGAGGCGACGCGCGTAAATTAGGTTAGATAAAACCATCAAAAGGAAAAAAAACGGAATCTTACAAGATCACTCACCCATCTGTCTGAAATGGATAGACGTTCTTCATAGAAACCGTTAGACGTAGAACTTTATATAGAAATTTTAGAGGGGGCAAATGAAACAATCGAGTTTTTTATATATCGTGTGAGCAAGTTATAAGAACTCCAACACAAAATTAAAAAAACTTAGAAAGAAAAACAGCGTTACTAGAAATTTATTTAAAAAAAATTACCGGTAAATTATAACTATGTTTTTAAATCTCATGGTTTTTGAGAAATTTACATTTTATAGTTGTGTAAAAACATACTAAGCATGTATTTATATGGCTAAAATAGTATTAACATGTGCACATATGTAGTTTAATGTGAATATTATTTATATTTAAACATTTATATGTACCTAAGTAAGTACGGAATTTTGTTTAATAGGTTTTATCTTCATATAAATTAACTATAATCTATAGAAATAGTAATCTATACACTAGGGGCGTTTGCATCTAGGTTAGGTTATGTTAGATTAGGTTGCGTTCACTGAGTTCTAATTTAGTATTAATATTTTTCTTGCAATAATTATTGAAACTTATCTTTTGTGAATCTAACTGTTAATATAGATTCAAATATTCATGACACAAGTGTATGGAAATATTAGAAACCTAACATATTTATATTGACTTTTAAATTCAATGTCAAAATGAAATTTATCGGAAAATTATAAAGTTGGTCGTTTCAAAATTTCGACGTGAGTATTTTCGTCGGCGCTGGTCGAGCAGAATCTGGGGCATTTGTTCTCAAATGAAAAGCTAAAAACAATAAAAAAAGCTCTCAGTCGGTCAGAACGTAGAGGCGAATCGTCTAACTAAATATGGCATCGGCGTCAGGCGCGGCGTGGTGGGGCACGGAACTCGTGCCGGGAATTATTCTTACGTTACTTCTAGGAGTCGTAGCGAACTTCTGGGCCAGTCGACTCGCGTCCCTCCTTGGTTAACCGTCTCTTCGAAATAAACCAACACAATGGTAAGTGACGAAATAAATACTCAATATACAAGCTATTCACCTGATTAGCAGTGATAACAGTGAATGTTAATTTATAGTCGAAGTGTATACATACATACATACATATTTATATAGTCGAACGTTAATTTACAATCGACACACAACACTATTGAAATTGTTCGACGGCATGGAGACGCGTTAAAGGTTCCCGGTGCATTAATTGAAGTGCGATAGGTTGTTGTGACGGAGATAAATTGGTATTATGTTAGTTAACCGTGTGACTCATTCAACTTTTTTTTCTGTGGCCTCTAGATTTGGTATAGTATATTGGAACGATGACTCCAGTAGGAGTAGGTATTTTGTGTGCCATCAATGGACTGGACAAATCAGAATCAACGGACATATGCACATACATTTAGCAAAGACACACTTTTTTTAAAGTTTCGCAAAACCTGATGACATTTTAAGGAAGATTAATAATATTATACGAGCAAGGACAACATATGAGGTAACATATATGCACGCTATTGCATATGTAATCTATCGAGACCTTCAACGTTTTGATAAACTTTATTCCACGTTCATTTAATTAAAATTATCTGATTACATTGCTAGTTTATAGTAAATTTCTTACCGTTTTATTTAAATTCTACCCAAATAAATCCAAAATACGTCAACAACATTCTAATAAAATGTATTATTCTTTAATATCTTAACAAAATCGTCATTCGTATTATGTAAACAGTTTTGAGCCATAGTTTCTATACTTACGGGAGTTAAACATATTTAGTATATTGTTATAAATATAAAGTTTTAATATTAATATCAAATAAATGAAGTAATGACAACTAATAAAGTAAAACTTCATAAATATTTGATAAAAATATGTGTTAGGTGTTCCAAATAGTAGAACCTGTTTTAGCCTTGTTCATTTTAAATAAATTTCATATTCACTTATACCAGGCAGATATAATTAATCTGCATTTAATTTTATTAACAAATTATTTTGATTGTGATATATCGTTGTTGTAATGAACGTTATAGCTAGCTACCACGATGTTTTATTCTCTAATTTGCTCGTATAACGTTTGTGCCAAATTGTTCTGCCTAAAGGATTACGGTACAAAAGTTGTAATCCGACACGGAACGGTTCTATATTTAAAGCTCGGCGCAGACGTAACCGAATGGGAATTTTTATTGTAGTTGGCAACTCGCAATGGGTTTGGATCTATTTATGTCACGTCCGCTCGATGCCGAGCTACGATCGCCCGCTGATTGAATTATTCTGTATTACTTGAAATTTAATTACAGAAATAGAACAGCAAATGCTTCGCAAACATTTTCATTTTACTTAATATGTAAATACTTATGTAATAAGAAAACAAATAAAGTTTCTGAGTATTTTCATTCGTTCAATTTATTCTGAAAATTTAAAAAAATATTTCGGGTTTGGCACATTTTTTTTCTAATCGAAGGTAACATAATGTTATAAAACGATTCTACCTTTATAAGACGTTTCAACCCTGATGTTCGCCAATCTTTTGATGAAATGAGGCTGAAGAAGTAAAATATTACTTAAGAAAATGAATATTTATTTAATTAGAAGGACCATATTTTCAATAATGCTCGTATTGATACCTCAAGTGAAATTAAGTGAATTAATTATCTAGTGCCACGTATGATTATAATGGTATACCTACTATAGAAAAAAAATACATTATATACGTTTTCTCAAGGTTTAATTATTTAAAAGCAAAAACTGCAAATTAAATCTTAGTTCTTATTTTAGGTGCTCGTTTATATCGTTACATCGGAAATAAACAGTTTTGATGTAAAGGAACAGTCTAGGTGTATGTTTATCGAATATATTTATATTGGACATGTTAAATTTTATTTCACTGTTTTACATTTCGTTATCAAGTAACGTCATAATTAGAAAATATTTCGATGACTTCAGTAATAGTTCCTAGTTTACACACTTTTGCAGTAGCTATAAATCGATGATTAGCTATAAATCGATATATAGTCGATATATAGCTATATATCGATATATAACTATAAACTTTCGAACTTTTATTTTACCAATCGTCCAGTAATACTTTAGCAGTAGCGTGAAACATTTCTCGAAGAGTTTTGAAATATAGGAAACTGTCATAATATTTAAGTATTAGATGGCCAAATAGCAAAAAGGGAACCCTTATAACTTATCATGTCCGTCTATCCGTCCGTACAACAGCATCACAGTATAGTAATTCTTTTAATTTACAATATTACTGGAAATTATAGTTAAATTAAGTTATCACACAAAAAAGGAAATATTTAAAAACATTTTTTTCTTGATTTCATACACCGACTTAACTTAGTTATGAAATTGTTTATTTTATCTAGTGGAATGCTATTGAAGAGGTCTTTTAAAATTTAACAGAAAATGTAGATATATTTTCTGATACGGTATCTCCTTTGCCATATATGTATCTAAGGAATATTTATTTTGCAGGGAGGGAATATGGGCAGTATATTAACTCAAAACTTTCGATGAAGAAAACTTAAAACTTTCACTCGAACCTTTTGATGAAGGAAAAGTTTTGATTGAGAGTTAATATACTGTTTGTTGAAATAGGTTAATAGAAGCGCTTTGAACCCTTAAATATGCACTTTTACATAAACCTAAATATTTTTGAGCTTTTGTACTTGAAAGGTTTTAAAATAATATTTAATAAGTTATTGAAAAAAGGGAATTCATAAGTTTTATGTGTATCCTGTGAGTAGTACAGTATTGAACAATTTAGTTAGAATATTTGGCAAATAACGTAGTTTTTTATCTAAATAATTTTTTTCACGATTCTTAAATAGGTTTTTTTCACGATTTGATAAGTTCGATCGATATAAGCCTCGCACCGCTTACCTGCGGTAGATTGAGAAGGTTATCAGAAGTAACATATATAACTTCGTTGATTTTGATGGTGTGGAAAAAGCCGATAATAGAAAACGCCGATAAACGAAGTCTATTTGAATCTCGCACAGGCCAAAAAACATTTCGGAAAATTTAATTTTTTAAAAATGAACATATAACAATAACAACGCTCCACGCGACTACAGTTACTTCTTGCAGAGTTTTTAACTAATTAATTTAGAAAATGAAAATATTTGTTACGTCCATTTCTGTGAAATTCTTATGAGATAACAAAATCACCATTTCATTACTATGTTAATATTAAGAACATTAGATCATATTAACTCCTCAGCACCGTATATTAAAACTATGATAATTAGTTTATCGTATATTAAAATTAGTGATCGTATATTAAAACTATGATAAACTATGATAATATTTTATAATTTATATCTAAGAAAAATTATCAATAAAGCGCACACTCGCCACAAAATGATAATTCTCGTTTCCGATCGACAGCGCATGTTTTTTTAAAACGATGGTTTCTGTTTTTTTTTATATTAATGTGTTAAGAATTTTATTGTATTTAAAATTCACAATAATTTTTCTCATTAAGGCGGATAAGGACAAGAAGATCAAGAAAAAGAAGGCGAAAGAAGAGGCGCCTGCCGAGGAGGCCCCAGCCCCAGCCGCACCCGCCTCAACCGGTGGCTCCGAGCGTGCATCCTCGCGCGGCTCCCGCAAAGCCAAGCGGACCGGCTCCAATGTATTCTCTATGTTTTCCCAGAAGCAAGTCGCTGAGTTCAAGGAGGTAAGGAGTGACCAATGTTATGTAATAGGTTGTATTAGTAAAGACATAGGTACATAGAGTCAAAATTGAGCATGGGATTTCCGTTTCATACACAATTCAAAAGCATTAGTTACCCTAAAGTCGAGAATCAATTATAAGCTGGCTATTATAATTATATTGGCTCCAATTTCATTATCTCGAGTCAAATATTCGAAAGGACTTGACTATAGGCAGTTTAATGACGAGGCTTCTTTCCCTGTATTTTAAAATTGTTAGTAGTTTTTATGTTTTAACCCTAAGTCAATAATCAGTGATAAAATCTTCTATAATCTAATAACCTAAAAATTAAATCTTTTATTGCGTGATTGCCAAAATTACATAGTTAAATAACATATTTATGAATAATTAAAAATTTTTTAAGCATTTTACAGGTTTTTGTACCAAAAGACGTTACTTCTGTATTTGTATATAATTTGGTATGGCCACTTCCCGTTTCCGTTTCTATTGATTTTGTCCAGAAGAAAGAATCATTGCGAAAATTTATTGTCCTATTTACTTCACCTAATTTATTTAAATGTTTTTCCAGTTTTCACCTGATAATTTGTTTCTTATGTAGTCAAAAGATTTTTGCAATGCCGGCATTTAGAACCGAATTATGTTAGAATGTGATTTCTTTGTGATCTCTGGTAGTAAATTCCTTTGAGTGTGTCATCGTTACGTATTGTAGTGTCGTTGAATTTATTATTTGGATAAAGACACTTTTGTTTTCGCTATTGAAACAAATAATCAGTGTTGCAAAGCATTTGACACTATAAAAAAATTAAGTAGATAATGACACCTAAAAGCTGTTTAAATGAATGGTTATCAAATTGTAGCGATCGACGCATTGCTCTCAAATGTTTATAAATAACCGAGATGCTTATTAACGCACGTCAGTGATATTGACGTAAATTGATGTATGCATAATATTTCTACGTCAATACAATTGTGATTGTGTTAGCTTTCCTTCACTCTATGTTTCATCAAATCCATTAAACGTATTGAAATGGTATTTTTGAATATACATTCATAGGGATTAGTCTCATTAAAATTTAAATACTGTGTATTTTTATTTTTATAGTACCAGTACTTATGTATTTTATCTAAATATTTCAAGGAACAAGAACACTGATGCACTTTAAAAATGAAAGCTATTTCTGTGACATAGCGATGATAATCAATAATAAATTTATTTGCACCCGCCATAAAAATACACTCTCTGGTGAAGTTACAGTCAATTGTATGTAATAGCATAGGGGTTACATAAAAATGATTACTATGGAGCGTAGAAATTATAATATATACAGAATTTATTAGATCTTCTCTGTATAATTGAAAATACTTTGTAACGAAATGTACATAAACTCCAATGTACATTTCGTTACAAAGTATTTTCAATTACTAGGCCTTTTCAACTATATTGAAAATTCAAAAAAGTAAATTGAACATTCAAATACAAAAAAACTATATTGAATACCTTTTTTGGTATGGCTAAATATAGAAAACTAGTGCGCTCAGTTAATAACAAATTCGAAAATTTCTAATATTATATAACACTAACCTCCAAATTGTCCGTGGCGAAATTACGACTTTCTTGTGTTTTTTTAATATCATTCAGAATTTAAAGTCTTTTAGGGTTTTTTAATTTGTTCAACATTTCTTTGGAACTTTATGTGATTTATCTCAACTTTATCAAAAATATATAAGCCTATAACAGGTATCAGAATATTATCATGAAGATAATTTCATAATGTATACGATGATGGTTTGTTTCATAACATTCCAACGTTGCTTGCAGGCTTTCCAGCTAATGGACCACGACAAAGACGGTATTATCGGCAAGAATGATTTGCGTGCTACATTCGACTCCTTGGGCAGGCTCGCCTCTGAGAAGGAGCTCGACGACATGGTGGGCGAGGCGCCCGGCCCCATTAACTTCACCCAACTGCTGACGTTATTCGCTAACCGCATGTCCGGCGGTTCCGATGAGGACGATGTCGTCATCAATGCTTTTAAGACCTTCGAC
This sequence comes from Druceiella hillmani, assembly GCA_039881145.1. NCBI lineage: Eukaryota > Metazoa > Arthropoda > Insecta > Lepidoptera > Hepialidae > Druceiella > Druceiella hillmani. The sequence goes on along the minus strand of JAYKKI010000021.1, from coordinate 20,265,881 downwards.
GAAGAGGGAAAGATCGACAGCGAACGACTGCGTCACGCCCTTATGACCTGGGGCGATAAATTCTCCTCAGACGAGGTAGATGAAGCTTATGATCAGATGGACATCGACGATAGGGGTTTTATTGACACCACAAAACTCATTACTATGTTAACTGCCAGCGCTGAGGATGAGGAAGGTGCCGGAGAGGCCGCATAAACATCGCTATCACTTACTTCCATGGAGAATCTGGTCACTTCAACTCAAGCCGCTGAAAATGAAATAGTGTGAACCGAACTCTAATTTGTAATTTATTTTATAAATTATTTCCATTTTTTTTATTTAAAATAAAAAAGAATCGCAGATTAAAATTAATAAAATACTGTTTATTTAAATAAAATATCATAATCAAGTCGTGGAGCCATTTTCGGTTAATATTATTTTAAATTTGATCAGAGGCTATTTACAACTCGGACTTGGAAATTTTATTTCATAAATATATTTATTATAAGTTATAACTGTTGATATTTTATTTCTTTTGTATGATAATACTTTACGAATATTAGACTGTGTAAAATTCTCTAATACGTTTTTTTCTATAGAACAATAGGTGTTTGACATTTTTAGTAAATAAATTTTCGCTATCATTTTAAATAGTGACATTTCACGATAATCAATTTTACCAATAAAAAAGATATGGAATAACAGGTTTTAAGCATTTAGCATATAATATTTCAAAATAGGTTTTTTCTTTTATTTATTATCCGATTCTTTTAATACGCGTCTACAATAATAATGCTAAGCAAGTTTTGGAAATATGCAATAGTCGTATTTATTACTGCGATACTATCATTGTACGGCGGACAAAGCTAACAAGGAATTACAAGGGTTAGGGAGTGAGTACACATTTTGAGATATTGGGGATTCACATATTGAAATAACGCATAATATCTTTCAATATTAAAAGCGATTCGCATATATTGCTTGCAACCATCGTGAAATGGTTTATCGTCGTGACGTTGATTGATAGTTTTTAATGACAGATTTAATATTAAGTTCGCTGGCAGGAGAAACCAGTCTTTAGCAGTAGCTTGCTGCTCTAAAAGCCAAATGTCATGGCAACTGACCAAGGAAGGGGTATAATAGTAAGTTTCACAACTTTTAACGCAGAAATATTCCTACTACGTTCTTTTTTTTGAAGTGCTTTGGAGTTGGAATTATTCATTAAAAAGGCTATCAAATGAGGAACGGAGAGCGTTGGTTTCTGTTTTTTTTCCTTTTTCAAATAGAACGTAGTGCGAAAAATATCCAACAGAGACGAAGCACACAAAATCGCGTGAAGTTGAATCGTCATTGAATAAGAGATCTTTTTAACATAGGCATAAGTGTGGATTACAAAAAGTATCTTTGATTGTAAGAGCACGGACAAAATTAAAGAGATAATTAAATATAATCAAATTTTTATTGCACTTTAAAACATTTCAAATTTTTGTTGTTTTTAAAAATTAAAATTTTTTTTGTTGTATCCTACATGCAAAATAGTTAATAGTTACGGCACTCAATAAATATTGGCGCAATAAAAATTCTTGGTAAAAAACTTAAAAAGTTAGCCCAAAATGTTAGTTAGATTGGTAAAAAATGGAAAAAACAAATCCAACAAACTTTACCACAGAATACGTAAGTTCCTATATAGTCCCTATGTGTTAAAATACAAAGTTATGACAAAAAAATATGAAAATAGTTTCCCAACAAAAAACTCAAATGACATTTACTTAAATCAAATATAATCGCCACCGAGCTATTCGAATTGAAAATTTGTAAATTTCAAATCTAAACGTTGGTTTCAAAATTTGTTGTTGTTGTTTGCAGAATTTAAATATACAGTATATCATGACACTACGTCTTATTTGTAACTTGACATTGATTCAATTTCGATAAATTATTTTTGTCTAAAATTATAGTCTAAAAAAATGTTTTCAGTGGAAATAAAATGGAAAAAACGAAGTCAGATATAGATTCGTCACGTTCATCTCTCCGTCGGTATGTCGAAGAGTGATAGTTATTTTATTTTAAAATCAATTGTAATGAAATTTTATAAGACTTAGTTAAATTATTTGAGTACATAGAAATAAAAAAAGAGTTTTAATCGACTTAAATTATGTTTCCATTTATCTAAATTGGGAAATATTTTTTTCCCTCATGGAAATCGTTGAGTGAGATATAAGGTAGGAGATTTTTTTAAATGTGTTCGAAAATATTTATAATATTTAAAGCAATAACGGCTGTTTGCGAGAAACCCACTATATTACATCAGAAACTTTCTAGTAAATTCCGAAACTTTTTAGGAAAAACTGGTGCATTCTTAGTAAAGACTACATTCTTAGTGAAAGTAACGTCATACCTTTTCGCCATCTACTCTCACCTACTGACAGCTATCGCAATCAAACCCTCTTAGCAGCATTATATATATATATATATATATATATATATATATACATATATATATATATATATATATATATATATATATATATATATTAATATATTATATATATAAGTCAACTCGCATTAATAAATTTGAAAGTTATATGCCTAGGAAATATGTAACAGGTATATAGTGAAGAATAGGCATTATATATATTTATAAAAAATTTTGTTGAAATACTAATTATAATAAAATATTCAAATTGCTATATGCACCTATAGCTCATTCAATTTCAAGAGAGAATTTTTGTAAACAATAGAATTAGACAGTTAAAATATGATCGACACAGATATATATTCGATCAACTGACGACAATTTATAAAATTCATTGTATTATACCCAGAGTATTGTAACAAAACGATATACATAATCGAATCATAAACTTCAAAAAATTTTACTATGAAAAATGTTATAAATACAAATATTACACCATTATTTTACTAACGCGAATTTTACATGGTAAAAATGGACAACCCTCCGTGTTTTTGGCAGGCGTTTTTTATACACAAGGAAATTAATAGGCGTTTCAAATATTTTGTGAAAATAATCGAAATTTCGAGGCTGAAAAAGCTTAGTTATTATTACCTAGTTATTATTACGTTATTCGTTAATTTTATTAGGCGTTAGAGTGAGATAGCAACAATGTGTCAGGTTACACTGATATATTTTTAGATTTTATAGCATTATATACAGATATATTTATGTTACTTTTGGCGTATAGATAATTAATTAACATTGTGTCCTGTTATTTTCTTTTCAAATAAGTATTGGTATTACAATATTTTCCAGTGTAGCCTACAAATTATATACTTTAGGATAATGTTTTTATAAAAACTGGGTTTTTACTCTCATTTCGATGTATATTTTTGTAGATTATTCTCAATGTTAGACATATTTTTTTCAAAAATATTAGAAAAAGCTTTAATGTTAATATCCGTTATAAGTTGGCCGCTCATGTAAGGATAAGATGGCCACTTAATTCCTGGATCATTTTTCCTCTTATTTTGCCTTTTTCGTTACTTTTTTCTTTTTCCTCGTGTAAGTTTTTCTTTTACGTTTCTTGTTTCTTCCTCTTTTTGCCACAAAGATTGCAAGAATTGTGGAAAGGAGTGCATTTTTCATGCAGTCATAATTTACAAAAGAAAGAACTTAGAAGATTATTTGCAATGTATTTTACATTGTAGCTAATCGTATATTTTTTCAGTCTCGTAGTAATTTTCGCTGCATCTCACGTAATCATATATATTATCTTCTGGACCGGAATTTTTATTGGTTTCTATTGTTTCTTTTTCCTCGGAACTTCAATATAATTTAATTTTTTCCTTCTTAATATTAATTTTTTTCATAATCTTGATATGTTTATTTTCTTCTTCCTTTTGTTTTCACTAATGTAATCCGGAGATATGATTACCTTTGCTACTTGTTTGGACTGTTTCCGAACATTAGTAAACAATTTTACAACTAGGCACGTATCAGTCTTTGGTACTTTGAAGGCGTGTCTTTTTACGGTATCTTTTTGTGAGCATCGTTATTAGATCTTGATGTTGAAGGCACTGTTGGTGATAGTTCTTCTTGAACCCGTTCAGATATAGGATTCTCAAGCATCATCGAAACCTCTTTAATAACTTTGTCATTTTTAAGATTGTCAGATATGGAAGCATAATCTGGAAAGTATAATCAGGAATATAAATTTAGCACCACTTATGAATTGGTTAATCGATTTCAGGCTATCGACAGGTTATTGTATTCAACAAAAAAAAACAATAAAAACATAATAAGTTTTAAAAATGTTAACACTACAAAATCAAATATCAACGTACTAAAACTATCTAAGGTAAATTGAATCTTTAAAGTTTAAAAATATTTACTTTTTAATTTCTTTTTCAATAAAAAAATTTTACAGCAACGTACACGTTCGAGTAGCAAAAGCTCACCAATCTTAGCGACACATAGAGCAGACAGTAAAATTTTCCGGTCGGTCGTTTCATCGAACAGGCCATATTATATTGAATTACCCCAGGCTAATACCCAGAAACGCAGCCTTGATTGATATTACATATATTATAGTGTATTCGCAGTGATTCATTATGACGCATTTTAATAGTCTTGCAAATAGAAAACGCATCATGAGCGGCACAGTATACTAAGCGGAAAATAATATATTAATTGAAATATTATTCTGAAACGAAAACATATATCTACGTTTGAAATTTCGTACCAGTAGTTTAAAAAGTGATATATGTATGTCAATGGTTGTGGAAAATGTAATGTTTACTTCATCTCAAAATTTTCCACAAATAATTAAATATTTATTTCAAATTGACAAACCTAAATTCATTTTTATACTACTTGAATAATCTGGAAAACATTTGAATATATATTAGAAAGAGAAGAAATGTAATACCCATTTTTATGGTCAGTGCACTTTGAGACTTAGTTAATAATATTATTTTAAGACCGCACTTTCCTTCGTCTTTCATAAAATCATCAGTTTATTAGATAAAAATGCCGATTTGTGCTTATGTATTTTAGGTGGGAATAAAATTTTATTCTCCTTTCGAATATATATATATCTGGTAAAATTAAATTATTCGTTTTTTGTTTTGAGGACAACCAATGCGGATTCGCAAAATTATTTATCTGTCCGCCTGTTGCACAAACACGAAACCTAACAATTGTATTGAAGTGGCCATATATAAATATACGTAGAAGTGACCATATATAAATATACTAACAAATCTGAATTATATGTTCACAAGTATTTGCTACATTCATTATTTATATGTTCACAAGGGATACACTTCTTGCCCAAAGAAATGATATGTGGCCAAGGAAAACACTACTTTTTAAATAAACTATGTCAAAAGATTTTTACTTGAAGAAATGTCATTTAATACCCCGCGGCATAGCTGGACACATTGTTATTGTTGATATAGGATGCAATTGATAGATTCATGATGAGTATATTCTGCGAATATGGTCTGTACTAGATATGACATGTTCTGTAATACTATTTCTCCGTGATATCGGCAAAAGGCCAGCCTCGCCGGCACTAGCATTAGCATCTTTGTATATCGGTGTCGAAGCCCAAATTCATTATGATATAATTGTAAATGTATGCAGTGTATTTTTTCTGTGAAATATTATTGTATTTCGTGTATTTTTATACACTAGTACTCAAAAATTAAGTATTTGTTTAATTACTTTGTAATAATTTTCTGCATAAATTAATATTTAATTAAACTACTATTTCTATCGATATTTTTCGTAATATTTTATTATATGTTTTGTTTATGTAACAGTAATACTTATAAATTGTTCAAAACACTTCATCTTACTTATCTGAATTTCTCTTAAATATAAAATATAAGTATATAATATAAGTTATGTATGCATACGGTACGGTAAATATGCACACTAATAAAAATCTATTGTTTAATTATAATTACTAAATAAATCCACATTAAATTACTAACGTGAATATAAAAAAAAGATTTATAATATCTGAACTGTCAAATGTGATTGTTTATAAACATTCTATTTTCAAATTGAATGGAGTATAAGTGGGTACGGAACGATCATAGTGCGAGTTTTCCCTGTATTTAACAGGTTTATTCGCATTAATATTTTTGATGGTACATATTTTTTACAGATAATTTTAATTTTTCATTTGTTTGCTCCAGGTTTTTCGAATTACAATCTATTCGGCATGCCAAATCTGGATGTTGCATACAGATATTCAATAGCCAGTTCGTACAATTGACGTTTAATCCTATGTTTGACGGGATTTCAAAACAGGACTGTAGTGAAATAAAAGGTCTCTGTTGAGTGTACGTTATAATGGTTAGTCTATCATGACTACGAGACATTCTTTACATTAATTAGATGGACTCATTATTGGCTGACGTCGATTTTACGGGCCTATAAAAACAACTGATGAGTGGGTGAAAGTTTGGAAACGTTAACTGTACGTCAATTGGTAAGACTTCTCTCCTAATTTTTCCGTTACTTCGTCAGTTTTCAAGATTTGTTAAACAAGTCACTCCTTGTCAGCTTGCGTTTTGAAACCATGATTTCTGAAAGAAAAAAATTAGTCAAATACTAAAACGTAAAACAGATCGAATTTAACAACGACCAAAAATCTATGTTAAATATATGAAAAGGAGATGGTAATATTGAACATTTGATGATTAAAGATAAAGGTAAATTTTCGCATTCCATATTATTTAATTTGGTAAATTAAGTTTTCCTTTGTATATAATAAGTGGTCATTATCATACAAAACCTGGAAAGACTCGTTATCTAATAATGAGCTTTAATTGTTGACAATTAAAGCTCACCATTACGTAACGAGCTTTTCAAATTTTTTAATTTGAATAACTAATTGGCTTCGCTATTTTAAATTTGAATAACTAATTAACTTACTATACTACAATAAAATTTGAATAACTACTTAGCATTTCCACAAAATAAACTTGTAAAAATATTTAAATGAAATAGTTCCTTTGTACCTATCACAGAGGATGTCAAAAAAATAGGATTTTGAGATATGACTAAATTTGTTTCGATTTTTACAATTAAGGGAAAGCATGTTTAAAAATGTAATTAGTAAATAAAAACATTTAATTTGAGTCTACTTACGGTTTAATTTAAATATCTACTATTGATCACATAATTTTTTTTTTAATTACTAGCAAGTTGTTCTTATAATTATTATTTGAAACTCTGTACGTAATCTTAAGCTGAATTTATTATCTCCCATACTTAATGAAGAGTCAACATCGCAGATATATATACAATTGAAAATTATTTGTTGGTGACATATTATTTTAAATTATATTCTTGATGGAACAAGGTAGGAAATATTTGGAGTGTTTTGATTAAAGTTTTTTTAAAGTATTGATGCATTTTGTTATGTCAGGTCTTTAGAATTAATGGGTTATGGCATAAAAATACAGCGAACCCCTGGTAAATTGTATAGTGGCGCAACCAGACATTTATGCTTTATGCAAAATTAGATTATGTTTACGAGTACATACACATTATTTCGTGCTCACTGTTAGATTATTTTGTAGGATCTTGTAACTTAGGGAGAGTATTAAACTAAACATTTTTAGTGAAATTTAGACATTTTTATAAGCTGTAACATTTATTTTTATTTGTTCATTTATTTTTGTGAGCTTTTATAAAGTTGTGAAAAATAATGTATCATGAAATTCCTTAATTTAAACCTGTTCATTTTGAACTTTTTTTATCGATCTTATGTTTTTATAATGATCAAATTTGTATAATGGTCAAATTTGTAAAATGGTCAAATTTCTATAATGGTCAAATTTGTGTAACGGTCGAATTTATATAATGGTCAAATTTGTATAACGGTCAAATTTGTATAATGGTCAAATTTGTGTAATGGTCAAATTTTTATAATGGTCAAATTTGTATAATGGTCAAATTTTTATAATGGTCAAATTTGTAATATGATGACAATGTTTATTTTGTGTGTTTAACTTTAACTGCAAGGACTTGTATTTCAGGGATTAAATTTTGTGAAGATTTTCAAAGGTTATTTCTAATGAAATATTTCCTATGTCTACTAATTGTTAGTTGCCTCCAGATCTCCTGACGTTGAGGGCCCCTGGCACTTTGCTAGTTTGGTTACCTCATAATGACGCTGGTGTTCACAGGTACGACACATTAGGGACTCTTACTATTTATTTCATATTAATGAGTACTTGGTTGTTAGCATGTACTGAAGAAATGTTATAGATTATCGACTTATAACATTTCTACTTTTAGTAGTAGATGAAGATAAATCGTAAAAAAATATATTAAAAATATAAACGCAACGAGAACTTAATAAAATGAATATCCTATAAATACACTGTTAAACATTCGTTGCAAATTACAAAACAAAAACTCGTTAGCTTTATTTTCTTTTGTTTACGGCCACGTGCAAAACAAGCAACTTCCACCGACGCTAAGGCTAATGATTCATTGTCTCGCTCATTTGATAGTCCGTCTCTGTCTTTACGGATACACAAGTGCCTTTCACTTGTCATGAATACCAAACATTAGTGGCGCGATTGCAGCGTGGAGCAGTCCACTCTCTAATTACGGTAGTAAATGCATCTCGTCTATTCAATATGTGAACGTCTATTCAATATGTGAAGTTACAATATTGTTTTCATAAATTATTAACAGTTTATTGATGAAGTGATTAAGTAATCGGAGTATTTTGATAATAATTACGTTAGCATTGCTAAATATCAACATGTTTTGTAATTGTGACAGAATAGCTGTTCAGTGGTTACTACTTTTGCTTTTCCTTTTGTTTCATGGTTAGTGTCTGTTATTGAACCTGTATTGTTACTGTTATTATTATTAAGTGTTTATTATTATAGTTATACTATTTATTACTGTGTTTATGATATGGGTTGCAAAATGTGTAACGTAAACTTCTTTAACTTCAAATTAATATTCGAATAATTATTTCAAATTTGTGTGACTTATCTTAATTTCAATACAATATAAATCTAATGCCTGTATTTCATAATCAATTAATGATAGCTATATGTATGTCTAAATATGTTATTTTCTGATATTATAGATGTACTCAGGCCTTATAAAATTATTTTTATATATGTCAATCTCCGATGAGTTTTAATGCGGAGCCGAAATCATTGAGAAACCATTCGGTTGACTTTGAAGTATTTCAAATTATAATCTTTTGTTATCGTCCTAGTGATTCTGTATATTATATAATTATTTACTATGTGGTCAATTTATTGCTTTTTAATTTTCGGTTTCTTCATCCATTATATATGGCAGTCATTTGGGAGGTACAAAATTTATAAAAAAATATAGATCGTTAACATTTTAAGAGATATCAAGGCCAACAATTTTTTTTATTAAAGGTTTCATTCTATATATCGATTTAACATTTTAAATGAAAACTAAAAAGTAGTGCTGTTTTGTATATAAATTTGTATTTACCTAATTAACTGATCATGATTTCTGTCGCGTGTATAAATTTTCAGGAATTAGTGAATGCATAGTCCTGCGCGCGTATATTTCACAACACGGATTACATGGTGAAATAGAGTTTTCGCAGAAAAATATAAGCACAGTCTCTATACGAACCAACTTAAAGCCGACGCTAGAATATCCGGAGCAAATTTGGAAATGGTCTATTCACGAATTTCCGGTTGACTATACAGATGTAACAGACTCGAGATGCTCCATGATAAACCTCGGCGGCGAAATTGTCGATTTGACTGATGAGCTTGGGTATCTTGTGATACCGGGTAAGGAACAGGTCGAGTTCGAGAGTACTAGTGTGCTAGTGGGGGACGAGGGCCTCTGGGGTAAAAGTGTGGTATTAAGGACTGTCGAACATCATCGGGTGATATGTGCGTCCATTGTATCAACAGATGGTGCGGTAGAGAAAATGGCTGTAGCCAAATTTCGATATCCGATTGCAGGCACAATCCATTTTAGATGGCTCGCAGCCAGAGACCTCGACCGTTCCGATACCTACATAACGTCTGATTTATATTTTGTAAAAATGATTCCGGACAAGATTTCATTTTCGAGTCACAACTGGAAAATTTACGTCACGGACATATTTGACAAAACGACAGAAAGTTTCGAAGATAACTGCAACGTGCTCCAGTTAGTATTCGATCCTGAGGTAAAAGGTTCCGGTCAGGGGATAGGTGATTTAGATACTCGACTTGGAAAATTGAAGATTGCCGTCGACGCTGCAAAATCAAGGCTTAAAATGATGTACAAAGATGAGAATTTCAATGTACTCCCTAGTGATCTAGACGAGCAGAAAAGAAATTTGTATATAGTAATATTTGACGCTAAGCATCCGGATAGCTTTTTGAGTTGCGCAAAAATTCGAACTGTACATCCTAAAGTTGTCAAGTAAGTTGTGATAATATAATAATGTGTTTGTTTTAAAGTTTTCAATAGAGTCAAAACTAATTAGAAAATAATCTGATATAACTGGTGAGTCGAGGTAATAATATTACCTCAGATAGGTGGGAAACCAAGGGTGTAAGTCGGTTCATAATTTCATTTTCGTTTATAGAGCTTTAATGGATGTCATATTTTGAAAAAGTAAACATAATATGTTAATTTCTGTAATGCATCCCATAGGAATATCTACAAATTATTGGAATTATAACCACATTGAAAATATTTGAAAGAAGCGAAGAAGATGTAGTGATGTTTGCTGGGCTTCCTCTAACTCCACCTTTGAACTACACCATAAGTAGCATAGGGGACAAGAAGTAAATTCTATTTTGGTTCAATTAGTGACAAACAATAATTTTAGATTGTACCTAAATAGCTTAAATTTAATATTTGTTTAGTTTAGTTACTGTTTTTTTTATTAAATTGCATTTCCGGTCTTTAATTTTTTTTATATTTTTAGAACTATCCATTGCAAACAATAAATAATGATACTAAAATTACTTGAAACGTCAGTTAATTTTTTTCATATGGCCAAAAATCCTTCCGGCTAAATTTAAAAGTTTGTAGGTAATGATACACTGAATTAGTTCCATAGCTGAAAAGGAAATATGGAACCCATATAAGATCACTCCTCTGTCGGTCACAGCCAGTTTTTTCTGAAACCGCTTGACGCAGAAACTTTAAATTTGAAAGAGTAATAAAAAACATTTTAACTCGCACGTATCTTCATGCAAAGATTTAAAAATACTTAAAATTTCAGGAGGAGGCAAATAAGTAATTTACTTTTTTCAAATTCTAAATATATTAGATTTCTAGATTATATCAGATTATATTAGACTAGACTCTATATTAAATCATTTGAAAGGGCTAATATTAAGCGTCTTAAAAACATTTTTTTTCGTAATTTTAGGTAGTATATCTTCAGAGATACACGAAATGACTATACCTAATTTCAGAGATATACGAAATGACTAAATCTCAATTTATGAAAACATAGGGCCTACTATATTTACAGCAATTATCTTATTAGATCTTATAATTTTTAAAATATTCACCATATTTCAGTGCCTGTGAAAGTGATATTCTTGTTGTGAAAAATTTATATTGTTACTTACAAATATATTTGTTACTTTAATAGAAGTACTATGTTTCTTTAAATATTTATAAGTACCTAAATGTTTATGGAACAATCATAGTGCGAGTTCTACTCGTGTTCGACAGGTTTTTTGCTTAGTGTAAACACTTCTGAAATCCTTACGATTTGAAATATTGCATAACGACTGGAATCTTTCAGATCCTTAATTAACATGGACGGAATAAGAGGAGAAGTTGAATTTAGTCAGCGGTCACCGTTCGATCCGACTTGGGCTCGCTTCCAGCTGGGGTCGTCGGATTCGGAGTACGAATCCTCTCTGCGATTCGTCAGTTCCATAAGCACATATCAAGTCAACGAATTGCCGCCTAAAGTGTCTACAGTCGACTATTCTAAAATATGTGAAACAACTGGGAATGTGTACAATCCTTTGAAAAAAGAGTTGAAACAAATCCCGCCACCTGGTAAGCAAAAGTTTGATGAATAATTGGCAAATATTCTTTTAAAATAATTTTATTCTTGTTAATTGTATTATTTATAGAATTTAAAGGAATATCCCTTAAATAATTTTTATTATACTTATTTTCTACAAGCTTTAAACAAAATATCAACATACAATAAACAAATTAAACAATCAATTATACTTGAGATACTGAAATTAGAAAAGCCTCAGTGCTGTCTATAACATATGTCAGATAACTAGGTTTGATAACCCCTATTTACGATCTTCTATTTATCTCCAAGAAGAAAAAAAAATGAACTTATTGTAATCTAATAATTTGGAAAAAATAATTTGATATCTAGTTACAAATATTCGTATGATGTGTTCTCGACACAGGAATGGGTACACAAGATCAATATCCTATTGGCGATATATTGGGTAAATACAAAGACCGGACGGAGTATCTGAACCACAAATATTTGCTACCGGGGCTCAGTAATGAGCTCAATGGCCATTATTGGGATATATTTTTGCCCTTACAAGGAGTCTACAGCATCAACCATCGATCACTCGTAATTAAAAGGTAACTTTTTTAATGATAACAATATTCATTGAATTTATACTTGGAGTACACACCAAAAAAATATAATTACATTATAAAATATTATACAAGTACATTCTTAATTAGCGTAAATGATTATTGTTTTTAATATTTCTGACCTTTACCAGAAACACTTTTCTTCTTTTTTAAATCTGATATATTTTATGATTTTTATTGCTTTGTTAGGGACTTATATGCGAGTAAATATATCTAGTAAACGAATCATTATTATAACGAAACGAGAAAGGGAAAGGAGGATAGTTTGAAAAAAACCTGTCAAGCGCGAGTGGAATTCGCACTACGAGGGTTCCGTACACATTTAGACATTTATAAATATTTAATGGTATTAAATATTTCTGTTAAACTATTGACAAAATTTTAATTTTTTGAAACGAAAATCGATTGCTTAATATATTTTTCACATACGCATATTCTAAAAAGAATATATTTTTTTATGTAATATAATTACAAATTAACAATTTTCGGATTTTTTTTACTTGTTCTATGAAACCTTGCTTCTTGCTAAATTTCATGATTCTAGGTCAACGAAAAGTACCCATAGGTTTTGATTTATTTGCGAGTGTCAATGGTTGGTTTTATTTTATGTTGCTAATTTAGTTTAAAGCTTGAAGAAAATAAGTATAATAGAAATTATTCCTCTGAATTCTGTAAATAATACAATTTATAAGAATAACATTTATTTGCTGTATAAATGGCCGTATTTTTAGGGCTCTTCTTGATTACGTTCACTTAAAAGCTTGATTTTTTACAAATTCAAGAGATCGTGGACCTAAGTACTTGATATTAATTTCAATTTGATACCTCCGCGTGTTCCTGTGAAAAAAAGGTCTTGACAGATCGATAGATGGGCAAAAAAGTTATCCTATAAGGGTTTCTTTTTTCTTGTTGAGGTACAGAACCCTCAAAATAGGGAAAACAATTCAAATAACATTTCAAGAGAAAATGCTGAGCAGCTTGAACATAGACAAATAAGGGCTTTTACGTTTAATCTCTAATTACTACAGACTTGCTGTCGTTCTTTCCTCTCTAATATCTATTATCTATATTTTAGATAGTGCTCCTATCTTTATAGCACGCAAGTGGTGACAGAAAAATTATAACTTGTGCTTAATTATGCATGCGCCTCCTTCAAATTAAGCAAACTCTTTGTGATTATTTTAAATAATTTGCTTGTCAAAGAATTTTTTTGTATAATTGATTTGCATACATTTTTATTAATAATATTCTGTTAATTCCTTAGATACGAACCTAAACCGCCAATTTGTGGAATCATGCACGAATACGACTTCGACACGAAGTACCAAACTGTCATGTTAAACTCTGAAGTAATTTTGAGATATCCCCTCGTGGGAAAAATACTTCTGAGGCAGCCATTGGACCGTCCCTGGGAGGACACTATCATTCTAATGGAGTACCTCGTTCATGCGGATGGAGCCAGTATAAATAACACTTTCGAGCATAGGTGGGCCGTGCACGAGTATCCACCGGGAAAGGATTTTTATAACTGGACCGGAAGATGTCTTAGCGCTGGCAAAGTTTATAATCCTCACGGAGTTGACATTGATATGAGGAATCCCGGGGAGAATTGTAGATTTGGATTAGAGGGCCTGTGCAGAATTGGAGATTTGTCAACAAGGTATGACTTGATTTTCATTTCCTTCCTTTGGTTCTAAATTAAGGAATATTATTAAAATTTTTTGGGACTAACAACTTTTTTACATATTCATGTAATCGAAAGTCCAGCTTCGGATTTGTGAGTATGAACTTTTTAAAATGCAAAATTAGTTTGGCTTATGTTTCATATTTATTGCACGAATCTGAATCCCTTTTGCTTCTTTTTTAATATAAACGTAATCCTTTTTGTAATATAGTTTTATTATTGTAGTTTTAATATTTTATAACAGAGGTAAATACTTATAACATATAATGCAAACAACTAATCTTATCATAAACTGGAAACGAACCACGCATCATGCAAGAAAAATAACGAGTGTGCTTTAGACCACACGACTGAAGTATAACTTCAAATTCACAAAATATGAACTTTATAATTTTATTCACTTTAAACGTAGCATATTTAATGTATTGAACAAAATAATAATTTATAAAATTGTTCAAGAACGAAATGAAATTACAAAATAATAAAAAAATCACCGTTCGCGTAACGCTAGCAAACTTGCATATATATATATATATATATATATATATATATATATTTCATGCACTGGCCATGAGAGGAAGAGAGAAAGAAAATGTGCGCGCGCACTGCTCTCTCTTGCTCCTACAGTGTGATACAGGCTTGCACTGCGTCTTAGATATACGAAACATAACTGGCTATGAGAGAAAGAGAGAAAGAATATGTGTGCTCGCACCTCTCTCTCTTGTCCCTACAGTAATATACGAAACGTAACTCTCTCTCTTTCTATCTTCATTATCTTATATCTCCCTCTCAACTTCCGTTCGCCTCGCCCGATCACATTTTTCGTAACGCTCTCGTCACGCATTCACCAGCTTAATTCATTTACAATCAGTACGATTCTTTTAAAACCTCTAAATGCTATTGTAAATACAAATTCAACCGGGATATTCTGCAAGTAATTTTCTTTTATTTTTAATTTTGTGACACCCGTATGTTTACTTACTAGTCAGAATGAAAGACTTACCGAAATATACTTATTTGCCGTTTGAAAACATTTCAACTTAAGTAGATTCTCGTGATTCTCTGCACTTCTCGTGAGTATCCATACTGCATTATCTCCATTCGTTCTCTAATGTCCAATCGTCTTCTAATATTGATCCCAGCACCAATTGGAACTTTTCGAAGAGAATATTTGTCTTGCTTTATCGTCTCTTATCTGAAATTGATTGGAGCGATATGTATTCAATTGATGATGTGAATGCCGCTGTCGATTTTTTCTACGTCCGAGTCTACTCTTGTATCAACTCATGTATATGCCTTAAGACCCAAAAAAAACAGCTAAGCTACAGTACCCAGTCTGATTTAATTAACAGTTAATTGCCGATATTAAAT
Organism: Druceiella hillmani; assembly: GCA_039881145.1. Lineage (NCBI taxonomy): Eukaryota > Metazoa > Arthropoda > Insecta > Lepidoptera > Hepialidae > Druceiella > Druceiella hillmani. The sequence continues at coordinate 20,250,252 of JAYKKI010000021.1, read as the reverse complement.
GTAAACATTATTTTCATCGACGTTGGAAACAACAACGATCCGCTGGAGACTACGAGATATTCAAATTCATTGGCTTTGCGGTACTATCAAACGCGATGTTAAGAATCTTAGCGTTGATTACATTTATAATGTAGAATTGAATTTAAAAAGCAACTGTGCATGTTATGGCGGCTTCTTGCTATTGCACTGGAGCCGAGGTTAATGTCACACGTGTCTCTGATAGTGATTTTCAACTTGCTCTCTCAAGCTTAAGAGATCAGTCAGACGGCATACCCAGGTACATATTTAAAGTTTGCGCTGATATTTTATGAAACCTAATGTTTCGCTAAAACTGGCACTTATCCCTCGCGATGGGAAGTGACTCGGGTAATACCTATGCCTAAGGTGACACGGGATTAGTTGTAAATCATTTCAGACCGATAGCTATCCTCTCTGCACCGGCTAAATTACTTGACTTTGTTCTACATCGCAACATATACTTGAGCGGAAGTCAATTCTGTGATGAAGAGCATTGATTTCGAGTCGAATGTTCGGTGATTACGAACCTTTTATGTTTCCTTAACTATATCGGATCTCAAGTATTTTGACTACCAGAAAACTTTCGATCGTAACGATATCTTATTAAATGGCCTTATAATAACGATATCTTATTAAATCGCCATGGCGAGGCAGGCTTCTCCGTTCCACTTGTACGATTTTTCTCTTCGTATGTTGCGGATAGAAAATAATACGTACGAGAGAACTTTACATCCGAGACTTACTTTACACGATCGGGAGTGAGCCAGGGCTCGAATCTCGGGCCTCTACTTTCCACTATTCTGGTAAACGATATTGGTCGCGCGGTGAAAACTGCGTGTTGTTTGTTATTCGCGGATGACATGAAACTTGTTACTATCGTCAAGGATGCAGCAAATGGTGAACAATTGCAGCGTGACACACATCGCCGTCATTGAGGTGAGTGCAACAAGCGGCTTAGAGCTTAACGCAAACAAATGTTCAATATTGAGCTACAGCCGAGCACACGCTCCTATCAAATACGAATACACGGTCAGCAGAATCCCACTGAATCGTCTGTATGAGGTCGTTGATTTGGGGGTTAGATTTGATTCCGGATTGACGTTTCATATGTACATGGCGGATGTAGCAAAAAAGTCATTTCGGAAACTTGGGTTTATTTTAAATAATTCGAAAGCTTTTAAATCTATATCATCAGTTCGTCTGCTTCAGTGATGTAGAGCCGATTAGAATCCGGCTCCATTATTTGGAGTCTACACGAAGCCAAGTACAGCTCGACAATTGATCCTGTCCAAAAGACGTTCCTTCGATATCTGTATATGAGACAGTATGGATTACTTCCCCTTTCTATTTTCTACTGATTTCGTCTTGGATATGCTAGGTTTCCATTCTTTACAATTCAGAAGAGATATTGCAATAATGAAATTTATTTTCCAGCTATTAAAAGGAAAATTCTATGCCATGATTATTGACTAAGTTTTCAATCTTCGTACCTGACAATTTCCTGTGTGCCCAAATTCATCACCTGGTTGTTATACCACCTTCTAGAATTGAACTATATCGGAACTCTCCAGTTTCCCACGGTATTCAATTGCTCAACCACCTGATCGCGATCGCACCAGAGTATGATTTATCTATGATGAGTGAAAGTAAATTTGTCGAATTGTGTCGTCGTTATCTTTTGTAGTTATTATGTAACTTGTGTTCATGTTTAATCTGTAAGTTGGAACTTTGCTAAACCCTTAACTTTTATCGTTATGAATAACGATAAAAGTGCCAGTAATGTAAACATAAATGTGTGTGTGTTAATAAATAAATAAATTAATTACACGCGCACACACATTAATTAATACACGAATATGTGATACCACAAATTCTTACATACCACCTAGATCTTCAGTTTTTGAACCCTCAATTTCAGTTGTTCATGATGCCATATATCGAAAGGAAAAGCGAAATTCCTTATTTATATACGGTAAGTTCATTATTTATATTTGTAAAATATGTACTTTTCTTTGTTGATAAAGTATATAAATTTATTTTGGTAATATTTACCTTAAAGCTGTCAAATGAAAAATAACTGAACGACCAAGTTTAATGCTGATTTCATCAATACCACATGCTCATATTTTTTTTTTAATTTTATGGTCTACTACATTTTCATTCATTACTGATACTCCCAGAATAACAAAGTTAAAACAATAATTGACAGGAATATAGGTTTGAAAGCAAACAATTAGAAACAAAACCTCTCCAAATTACCTAAAGAAGTTATCAGTAAAAATATCTACCATGAATAGTACTTTAGAAGCTTTATTTTAGGTTATATATTTGTGTGTGAAGTTTATCTCAAATTTAATCTCCCATCGATTTTATTCAAAATACTGATTGCAAGAAAAAAAATTGCGTAGCTCAATTTTCTCAAATGCAATATTTTCCAACTGAAATTTGTATAGAGTGCTATTATATTAATTATCTTATAAACTGTTATGATTAAATAAGGTATGCAGATGAATATAAACAAAACGGATTTTTTTAATTTTAAGATGTGAACACGGAAAGTGGAACAGTCAACGCGACCGCGACCGCTATTTTTAACACAAACTAAACATAAAATCATTAATTAAAGTAATTAACGAAGTATTGCTTGTGGTATTCAAATTATTAATTCATATTTTTAATTATAAATAGCATATTCTTGCATGGATGTATTGCTTTTACTGAACATTATTTTTCCAGTTTTTCGCGGATAGAATTGTTGTAAACTTACGGATAAATATATTCCGAATTATCAATAATAATGTATCAGTAATGTTTCCAGGCTCTAGCATCTGTGTAATTGTTTTGAACCAAAGCGTTACATGTGCGTGCAGTTACTTGTCTATCAATATGACGGACGTGGGGATAACGTTTATTTTTCACATGAGTAGTGGTAAATAATTTAGGTGATACTCCGAATTCACACTAAATACGTTCCATAACACATCTCCTTAATTCTATGATATGTGGTAAAGACACTCTTCTGAAATCATTGTAAGAAACTTAAGCTCTTTTCGCTATGCGTCTGCCCTTTGTATGTATTTATAATTAAAGAGGAGAAATAAAAATGGTTCAAAAGTGTGGGAAATCTGAACTAAAACCACTGCATTTAGATAAATTGTAATTTATACTATGGATCATTTAATTAGATACTTAACAGTAAGCATCAAACTAACCGCCGAAAGGTATGCATATAAGAAATGTATGATTGCAGAAATTACATATAAAATAAGTTTGTATTGATTGCTAGAAGAAAAGAAATGTTTCAATTTCCGAGAAACAAATTCCTATATTTTAGTCTGGGCATAGATATTAGGTTACGATTGGTCAAATAGTTGCCATGTTACTAGGTCAATAGTTGCGAGTTATTTTTGGTGCAAAAAAAAATTATATTTTTTATTTTTCTAACCTGGATATTATTTCAAGTTTCTTTACTTTGAAAAGTTTTTTCAGTTCTTTGATTTTTCCCGTAATAAAATTAAACAAATATAACGAAAGCTTATATACTGATCATAGAATTGTTAAATTATCTGTTTTTATTTGACACTTAGGTCGTACTTTTAAGATATTTTTAAACTTTTATTTAAACCCCAAAACTTCAAACTTTTTAAACCTTTATTTAAAACTCCTAAACTTCATAATATTTGAATGATTAATGACTCATCGAAGTTACTAAGAGAAAACGTACATAATACCTACATGAAACGGTCTATTAAGCAAAAACTCGTCTCAGCAAGTAGCGGGCTATTGAGTTGCGCTTAAATGATACCTGTTGCGTGTTAATACACTCATAAAATGATTTGCAGGACTCACATCAGTTTCAACTAATATTACTAAAAACTTAGGAATAATTATGATATTATGTGCGTATAATTTTCTTAATAATTTTCAAGCTTTTTTTAACTTTGCAGCGAAGGTTTATCAAGCCAACAGAATAAATTAAAGAACTTTATCTGGATTAATTAAAAATGGTTTATATCATTTCTGTCGATCCAAGTTTCACGTCAAGCTTTCTGAATCATCAAGCTTTTTAAACTGAATTGAATCATCAAGCTTTTTTAACCTGAATGAATCATCAAGCTTTTTTGACTTTGCAGCGAAGTTTTATCAAGCCAACAGAATAAATTAAAGAACTTTATCAGGATAAATTAAAAATGGTTTATATCATTTCTATCGATCCAAGTTTCACGTCAAGCTTTCTGAATCATCAAGCTTTTTAAACTGAATTGAATCATAAAGCTTTTTTAACCTGAATGAATCATCAAGCTTTTTTGACTTTGCAGCGAAGTTTTATCAAGCCAACAGAATAAATTAAAGAACTTTATCAGAATAAATTAAAAATGGTTTATATCATTTCTACCGATCCAAGATTCACGTCAAGCTTTCTGAATATATTAGGCTAGATCAAACGACTTAACACGCAAGTTCCATTTTATTTTTTTCAAGTAAGCAGTTTCAAAAAATATGGTGTTTGATTTGGCTATGGATGTCATGTGCAATAAAATTACGCTACTTTATTTATTAGCTACCTATTAATTGTTAAGTTAGAGATTACTTACGCGTAATAATATAATGGTGTTTTCAAAAGTAAACCATTTAAAAGACTTATTTCATGTACGCAAATGAAGAATTATCTTATAATTTCAGACACGAGATGCTGACGGTGGCCGGCAAAAAAGTGAACGGTGACAATCTGACTAGGAAGCTGTTCACGGATAACGTAATTTCACTTTCGGGTCGCTATTCGGTGCTGCGGAAGTCATTCGTTATTTACGATGATCATGGACCTGTTGCCCGAGGAGAGAGGATGGCTTGCTCGATGTAAGGATGTTGATCTTTTTTCCAATAAAATAAAACACTATGTCGCAAACATTTTAAAACTCTAAATATTACTATGTAAAATTAACAAAGTTATACATAAAAATGTTCAACATTTCCGAATGTTATTTCCTATTATATTAAGGTGTGCATTATAAATATATATAGGTCTCGGTTAATTTATAAAGCGTGACTTTTTTGGATTCCTCTCGAAAATATATGACAAAAATAATCCATGAAATTATTTTATTACGGAGAAATAATTTATTTTTCAATTGCATTTTGCAAATTTAAAATTTTTTTCAATAATAATTATATTTAAAAATTGAAGAGAAACACCGAATTACAAGTTTAATCGATTTTTATTTTTTTTCGAAATAATACTCGCGTCATTCACTAGTCAAGGACGAATAAGGTTTTCAGTACGTCGCGTGTATATCGCTTTGATGATGTCTCGGCTCGGTGTGCGTACCCCGCAAACCGCTTAACCCTTGTGTCTACATTGAAATAGTGTATCTTGAGAACGGGATAATATACGAAAAAAGCCGGTTGGCTTACCAGTATCACACACCTGTATAAAGGATCGTAATTCCGATTACGATCCTTTATACAGGTGTGTGAAGGATTTATATTATGATAATAAACGAAGAAGGTGAAGAAGGAATCAGAGAAATTCATTAAGAATTTAGATTTATGAGCGCTAGACTTTGAGCGTTTTAATACAAGAGACATTCAAGATATTTTTGGTTATATATCGAAAGCAATTAAAGTAAATGCTAATAATGATTTCGTATAAGCAATATAATATGTATGAATAAACGATATAATAAGATTCTGAATTATTGGGTCATTAGTCTCGCTATAATACCAGTTAAATAGAGGGACAATTAGCGACTAATTGATAATTAAGATTGGGCTTTGTGATGGAAATATTACTGATTCATTATCCACTTTCTAGAATTGACCAAGTGAAAATAAAAGGAGACGCTAAAGCATTGGAGATGAATTTACCTGGATGAGTGGAATAAAATCACTTCTTTTGATTTTGAGAAAATTATACTGGAAAAATGCTCGGGTGAAAATTGCTAGAATAAAATAATTATAACCAATTAGTTCATTTGCAATTATATACGTTATGTTGAAAGTCATCTCAGGTTGGGTACTGCACATGGTCACTGTACCGATGACACGATACATAAATAGACGCGAGTTGACTGCTGTCAAATTATTGAAGATATTCTAAGAATAAAGTTGTTATCTGATTTGAAGCCTAGACATAATATTTGTAAAATTATCCAGTAAGTTAGCAGGAATAAAGAAGGGCGCTATATGGACAGGCTATTTTTAAGAGTTAATGGTTACTTCGTTTGCCATTTTATGGCCACGGGTTTTTGGGACTGTAGTTTAATATTATTGACTGATTATAAAAAAAAATGAGTCGATATTAAAGTATACCACTTTCGAAAACAAACAGACAAACCGAAAATATATAAATGTGTCTTTCTCTACAACAAAATATAAATTCATACATTTCAAAATGCGAAAATAAACAAAAAAATATGTTGTACATTGTCGCAAATTTTCAAAGCATTCTTTATTCTCTACTGAAATGCAGAGATTGATACATTATAAAACACCTATGTTTACATAATTAACTTTAGGGTAATAATTCAGACGAATATACCGTATTTTATCCTGTTATTTTACTTTGTATATAAAAAGTTCGGGTTCTTAAGCTTCTAAATTTAATATTTTTAATATAATCCTCCACAGAATTGGCCGGACGTATAGAAGGAAAGCTGTTGTAAAAGATTGGTTTGGGAACGGCGAGATGGTTAATTTTGGTGGGAAACTAGAGTTTATTCAACAAAATGAATATGATGTTGTGAATGCAGAAGTAGAATTCACGGATTTAGTAAATATACAAAGTTACAAAGTGCATAGCGTGAGTATAATAGAATCGATATCTAACAATATTTTTTGCTTGTAATATTTAAAAAAAAGTTTATCTTCTCTAATAATTAATTTCCTTTAGTAAGTAATTAATTTATAATAATTGGCTACATTCTTAACTATATTCTGATGGTCTTAAATTTATTTTTATTCCATTTTAATTTCCATAATTTTTACCTTTTAAGAAACTTACACAATTTTGAAAAAAATGATATTCAAAATGTGACAATTGTTAATTTGCACATTTATCCATTCATAATTTACAACATAATAGCAAAAATATAATGGTGCCAATATTTTATAATATATTCTCAATATCATTTTTGATAAATTATGTATATGTATAACGAACAACAATACAACTTCATATTTATAAAGACAGTGCTCGCGAAAGTATTGTGTGGTATGTAACGCTTTGTCACGCCCAGTGAAATGGCTTGAGATGAACATTTATCCATTCATAGTTTACAACATAATAGCAAAAATATAATTATGCCAATATTTTATAATATATTCTCAATATAATTTTTGATAAATTATGTAACGAACAACTATACAATTTCATATTTTTTGAACCGATTCCTTTGTGAACATATCTTTACATTTATAAATATTTTTATACTTTTTCTACCCTACATATTTACTACTCGGTATAGATATGTATGGAAAGTTCGCTTTTATCGTGAGTATTGAACGCTTTTTTTAATTATATTACTATATAGATATGTGTAGAGCCGCACGGCTATAATAGAACAAACGGCGTTAGTGAAGATAAGTTTACTTGCTTCGTCATTTTTATTCATGCATATTAGTTACTGGGATGCTGCTTGAGAGATTTCGATTCATATCGAACGATAGAGAAAGCGCATTGTCATTTACACTTCAAGTCGACACGCCATCACGAGTTTGCATAATCGCTTTTTCTCTATGATTAAACAAGACTTGCTCCTATGCACGAGTTATGAACTATCTTACTTCCGTTGTTTATTTTCTGGCATCGCATTTTTATTTGGGGCTCTGATAGTTTAACTTCATTGCTGTTAAAGAAGATTTACTTCAAAAATATAGGTAAGCTGAGAGACTTCAAGTTATCCTCATAATAAAATGCTGACAGCCCAATAAAATTAAGACGTTTCTAATGTAAGTTTTTTCTCAGTTTAGAACCGTATCGAGATAATCGCTTAAAAATGTTGTAATTGACAATTTTATGTTAAAAATGCCTAGGCTCCAGTTGAACGTGAACTAGAATTTCCATGTGAGAATACTACACTATATGACACGTACAATCCATACAACATTCCAAAGGGCCATGTTCCATCACCAGAAAAAGGTTAGTAAGTTTTAAAATAAAACACACGCATGTTACTTTATTGTATTCTCTCTAAGCAAGTAGTGTGAATTTCAAAGCATCTGTTAAAAAGTCATTTCATAAATTATTTTGTTATATAAAAATTGTGAAAAATTAAAAAATAAAAGTTTTAAAAAGACCTTAACTGATTTAGTAGTAAAAAGTTCGATAATTATAGTACATCTGTGGTTTGGCTCGTGTGCGTCATATTTGCATTAAAATAATATAGACCTGATATGTATAGTCATTAAATATATATATATATATATATATATATATATATATATATATATATACATACATGTGTATATATATATATATATATATAGAAATATATTTATATCTGTTAAAAGCGTTTCTTTTGTTTCTAGTTTTGTAGCTATAAATAGGCTACATAGCTAGAAACAAAAAAAATGCTTACTTAACTTATAGATAAGCTAAATCAAAGATCAACTCACAAAAAAGTACGACATTGCTTAAAATCACTAACGGAGATATCGAGAGTGAGCAAGTACCTCAGACCTTGGACCTACAAGCGGTGCAGCAGCGAGTGCGACACAACCGCCTATGCCGTTGTGCAAGTCGAGTGTTGATCTTTGTTGTACCTTAGTTCTGATGACTCTGTACACAAACTAACATTTTCTTATTGCTGTATTAGCGTAAACTATGTTACACACGACATGTCAAATTGTCTCAGTGAGAAGAAAATACAAACACAAATATATGGTGTCCCGTAAGGAGTGGACCAACGAAATGTCGTACAATAAATTGTATTATCAAAACAAAATAAATAAAAGTATTAATTGTAATACGAAACAATAAATTGTATTATCCCAGACCTAATAGTTTTAGAGATGATTTTTTAATATTTTAAAAATTTTTGTTACTGAGCTTGAAAACAAATGATTACGTATTATTACTATTTCTGATTTTTTATTGTCCAAGATCTTTAAAAACATTTGTCTCCCTAATTAAAATGTTATTCATTCATTATTATTGACAACATATAAATTACACGCTGAAACATGTGTATTTTTTTAATCATAAAATATAGAAAGTGATTTTTTAACAATACTAGTGTAAAAAAATGTATGGCAACCCTGTGGGACTTTATTTCAAAAATATCTACAATTCACACATATTCCAAAAAGTTATAATTTTCTGGTACTATGTCATTTCATAACATGTTTTTTGTTCCTAAACCCATACCATTGATAATTTTTTCGGTAATGGTAAAATAAAACAAGTGTAGTATTTATGATCATACCGCATTTATTATGTTTTTTTTAATTACATTAAATGCTCAAAATGCCTTCCCCTAGATCTTATGCTTAACCAGCATCTTCTTACAAAATTTCTTCTTAAACTTCGTAAGGCCTTTTCGTTGTTTTTTTACCATTTCAGACACATGTAATTTTTGTCTTAATCATCAACATTTATAGGTCTTGCGCCAGGAATAATATTTCCAGGAATTTGACCCTCTAAATATACGTTATTTACATGTGGCCTGGATAGCATTCGCAATTAGGGTAGAATGTACGTGCGTGCAGCTCGCTGAGCATTCATTCTCCTCTATCACCTTAATTTCGTTGGTCCACTCCTTACAGGACAATCTGTAATGGTATACAGGCCATTTACAGATAAATATGCAAATGTATGCTCTACATGGCAAATACACAATTAATCGAGATACCCAAGTACATAAATCCCAACTTTTTGGAAAGTTGTAAACGGTGATATGAACTGTAGGTCAATGGCGAATATAGGTACTGATACTTCTGTTACAGGAGAATGTCCATTAGCGACATCGGTTATTTATAAAGTGCCTTCTTTCAAAAAATGTCAAAAAACATATTTTATTTATTATCATTTACCCCCTATTTTTTAAACGAATCTGTGTGGGAGATTTTAATAAGTGATAAATCTATCGTTTGCAATAACCTGTTTTTGCATAATCCACTTTATGAAAATGATGTTAACTGATTTTGTTGAAGTCTAACACTTGTTTATGACTTACGAGTATGTCTCCTTGCAGTATATGTTAAAATTATTTTTTATTTAGTGAAACTGTAGTGAAACTTGCTCATATAAACAATATAATGTAGTGAAACTTGCTCATCTTAGTGGTGGAATTTAACAACTGGTAAAAAGTCTACAGACGGATAAATGAAGTTGTTGGTTTTTATTGGTTGTTTATTGGTTGCCGTGGAGATATTACGTTTTGACAGTCATGAATGTTGTTATTGTCATTTAGTTACTAATATCAAATTATTTTGTTAATGCAAATTATTCTTAACACCATTATTAAAAAGAGTAGCTCTTATTAAACACGATATGATGTAATTAAGAGTACATACTTAACAGTCTAAAAATACAAAACAATATAATAAAATATGCCCAAAAATTAACGTTGATATGGATTAAAGCGTGTCACGGGAAAATTTATTTTTGAATTAAACAAAAGTGACGATAACGACCATGAACTAAAGATTTAATAATCTATTTTTAAGGTTGACAGATTACAATGTTTTTGTTGATACTACGCGAGTTAAACGTCAACCTTTTCCATGCTTATTGAATTTTTCCTATTTTTATTTTAATGCCTAAAATTTCCATTTATATGATAAACATTTAGGTATTCATTGTAAGTAAATTATTTTTTTTAATAAAATGAAACCGCGCCCTATTCTTTAAATACGTACATTTTTTTGTATTTTTCCCTGGCGCTTCTTGGGCTCGGTAAAAATGCGGTGTTATTACATTGGTAAATTAGCAGTGGGAATGGCGGTTGGTGAAAAATATTATATATATTATATATTTATATTATATATATATATATATATATATATATATATATATATATATATATATATATATATATATATATTATTCCTATGCATTACACAGTAGGAACAAAATGGGTGAAAACTGACGAATAGAAGTCTGCGCCGTAATGTTCTGATTGCTGCAATTTAAAGGGGTTGACCATGCAGGTGTATTAGATATATGAATTGACCGCGGAGGACTTAGATTTTCTGTCGCCTAGGCAATCGCTGAACTATTTTTTTATTTGGCTTTCAATATTTGAGACATTTGAAATATGCCGTCGTTGGCAATATCAAGTTTAATTTAGAAAAACAAATTAATAAATATTAGTAAATTCAATAGCAATACAATCTTGCTTATAAAATACAAAAATTAAAGGAAACCTTAAACCTGTCCAATTAATAGTTGATTCTGGAGGAAAACAAGCAAGGAAAAAAAATTACATACTCGACGGTTGAGCATATAGTTAGTAGCATATATAGTTGTAGGGCATAGTAATCAAGCCTTTTTCTGTTCGCATGAATTTTTATTGCATTCGTCGTTATTATTATTGCATTCGTCGTTACTATTATTGCATTCGGCATACACTAAAATAATGTTCAAATATTCGCCCGCAGTACAAAATGACATATCCATTAATTTCCCTAACTTCAGAATGTACTACAAAAATTTAATAAAAACCATTGATACAGCGTAGTGCCATTCTAAAAACAATAACTGACAGATTCTAATAATCAGAACGTTAAATCTCTTTAAAGAGATTTTAACGTTCTGATTGGTGGAATGCGGAAAACACCTGGCTTCATTATTTTTTTACCGCATTTCACCTTTCAATCATCATGATTTAAAAGTTTTTTTGTGTTGGAAAAGCCGTGATTTTACCGAGATTTAACAATGATTTCACCAACATTTTATTGTCCCTTAAATGTTAAAAACATTGTGATTTTACTGCATTTTCTTTTAATCACCGCGATGTACAAGTTTTTTTATGTAGAAAAAATAGTGATTTCACCGCTATACCGCTCCGATTCTATCAAAATTCCCGATTATGCTGAACTGAACTTATATTTTGTACACAGCGAAATGAAATTACGTGTTGTAGTAATATTTCTACTTTATTTAAATTATTTACCAGGACCTAGGTTTCGTTGTATTACAACGTCATACAACGTGGGTCAAAGATATCTTTGCTAATTGCCTACCTAAAGATATTATAATACAACGAAACCTAGGTCATGGTAAAAAAATTTATATAAAGTAGAAAATATTACTACATCACGTAGTTTTATTTAATTGTGAATAATGAAATTCTACAAAATTAACGCCAAATATATTCAATATTGTGCTTTTATAAACAAAATATGATTTCTAATATTGGTGTTCCACATAAGGCAAATCCAAATATTTTTATAAAAACTGATTGAGTAAGCGGACTAAACTCATGGGAGATATTCGGTACTTTGAGAACCTTTAGTTATTAAGCAGTGAGGTTGGCGTGCTTCATTTGGTCGATAGTATTAGGTTCTAAGATTTACACTATATGTTTACATCGAACAGTAACAACTAATAGTGGCTAAGTGTTAAATACATAACTTGACTTCAATCATATATATTTAGTTTCAATGGATGATTGAATCTAACAAGTCAAAGCAAGTTTCATTGTAGCAAAGACTTTTCTTAGGATACTGAGATTCGTAATGGCGCTGTCGTGAGTATTCCTTTCTTAAATAAGAGTATGTGAACATTTGTGTTTTACCAAGTACCAGTTAGCATATTAATTTGATATAACTATTCGTCGTAAATAATTTATCCATTATATCGAATAAATTGTATATAAATTAACTTGTTCGTTTTAGGGGCACCTAATGATATATGAATACAGAGATTCATCTACTCATTACCGTTTTCAGGTACTCCTGATCAATATGAACTCGGTGATTTAAGTGGAAAATATGGATTACTCGCAGGCTTCAAGAAATTTTCGACATATTTTAATGAAACTCAACTGACACTTTTTGGCCCAAATAGTATAATTGGGAGATCAGTAGTCTTGCATAAGCAGGTAAATATCTGGTATTATAGAAGAAATAATTAAGGAAATATTTAGAAGTTTTAAAGGTGACATTTTTTATAATACACTTAGAGGTAATCCGACGTGTACCTGTGGTTGCGAAACACACGACATGGAGAATATTTTGTTTAATTCCAGTGAGCACGATGATGCGCGTAGAGTTGTATTGTAGAGCATGCCTCATGAATATAGGGCAAAAGTACGCGGTTTCTTAGAACGTGGTTCCTTTAGTCATCGCAACTTGATTGGAAGTGGACCGAGCTTTGAGTCATTTAGAACATTCGCAAAATGCGGTCTAGAAAATGGAGGCTCTAAATGGCTCTCTGCGTAGAGACATTCTCAAATTTTGATGATAGACACGGGACACTATTAGGGATCCTCGAAGCTCCCCGTTTTTGTGTATGAGGCGGGATATTGCGAGTCCCTGGATGGGCCCTGAGATAACCCAGATGGATAGGTGGGGTATAGACTCGTTGCCAATTTATTACATGTGACGACGAATCTTCTGTTTTTTACCAGATTGGCAATAAATTCACATACATATAGGCAGAAAGTACAACAATAAACGCAATGCAATCCGCATTGAGTATAATATTTATGTTAAATAACTTCTCAGAATAAAAAAACTTTTCTGTCCTCTTTTATAAACACGCATTTCATTTTTTACGGAAAAAGGGATGGAAGCTTTTTGAAAAAAAATCATTTATACGACGCTATGGAGTACATATTACAGAAATATTTATTTTTCACATAAGACAATTCGTTTTTACTCGAAGGTCACATATCTTTTAGCTCTTTCCATTCATTTCTATTTTCAGTTCACGAGGACTATATTTAGATGAAATATGATGCTATCTCATCAAATGACTTAAATAATAATATAGTGAAAGAAATCACAAAAAACTTTTAAGAAATCAATTCGGGGAATTGATTTCTTAAAAGTTTCATTTTTTTAATTTACTGATGATAATGTATATTGAAATAAATTAAATGGGAGTTATTTGATAATTTTAAATACTTTAACGCTTCTTCAAAAAATCTCTTTCTTTCAGAGTACCAAAGACCGAAGATGGGCTTGCTCCACGATAGAGCGCGGTTACAGCCCAGCCGAGGCACGCGAGCTGCGCGCTATAGCTTCCTTTCACCACCCGGGCGGCTTCGCCTATGGATACGTGCGCATGACTCAGCTGGTGTATAATGACGACAGCAAGAGTGACACTGTTATCGAGGTCAAGTTGCGGCACCCGGGTAGGGAAAATCGCAACGTTGTAAGTAATATTTAAAGAAATTATTTTTATATTTAATCATATCATAATGTTCATCGTCATAAAGTAGCTTCAAAGTATTTGGCGTATGCGAATGCACACATCGCTGCTTGTCAGCGCAAAATAATTTTATTTCAATTCTTCAAAAAAGGCTTGTGTCTGGGAGGCGCAGAAGTGGCATTTCCCTTCATACCTATCGCTGGTAAATGTCGTTAACTTCATTATTATTTCCCGTTTAATTTAACATTTTTCACAGGATCGTTAAATACTTGCATTTAATACTATTTATGACATTAAAGTTATTTATCTAAACTTTTCTTCGTCGATCAATTTTTTCATATAATATCATAGAATCTGACATTATAAGCTCACTTTTATATCCGTTTCACTGAACGGGACGCAAGTGTTTCCAATTTAAATTTTACAGAATCACCCTGGTCCTTGGTGCGCTCCTTCTCCCCTTTTCTTTCCTCGTTCATTTGCATCGCGCCTTCACCTCGCGTTCGCGTCGAGCCGCTTCATCACGCGCAATGCAATTTTTAAAAGCCACATATAGCCTGCAAATTTTAATCTGCCCCCACTTCTAAAGTCATACTAGCGTATGTAACTTTACCACTATTTCGTCCCGTGCAATTTTTTTTGAAAATTTTTTTTTCTAAAGTCGTACTAGCGTATTCAATATATTTGGCGTTAATTTTGTAGAAATTCATTATTCACAATAAAATGACACTACGTGATTTAGTATTATTTCTACTTTCTATAATTTCTTTACCATGACCTAGGTTTCGTTGCATTACAACATCTTCAGGTGGGATATTAGCAAAGATTGTCTAAGATATTTGCTAATATCCCACCTGAAGGTGTTGTAATACAACGAAACCTAGGTCGTGGTTAAGAAATTATAGAAAGTAGAAATAATACTACATCACGTAGTTTCATACTAGCGTTTGTAACTTTACCACTATTTAGTCGCGTGCAATTTTTTTTCAAAATTTTTTTTCTAATACCATACTAACGTATGTAACTTTACCACTATTTCGTCGCGTGCAATGTTTCATTCAAGGCATGCTTTTTCTCAGCTCATCATAGAAGACTCACTTCAAAACGCTAATACCTATTTTGTTTCATTTACATGTGTCTGGAAAATTCAATAAATGCTCAGGCTATGATTTAAAAGGAGAGTTGTTTTAATTATACAGAGTGGACGAAAAAGAATAATAATTAAAAATTTTAATATATTTGTATAGGGCAGATTTTCAATATCTCGACAAAAAATCAAACAAGTTTCCAATCGCTTTTTTACTTTGTAATTATTTACATAACCGCTATCGTGCAGATTTCCTCTATATTTTAGTAAATGTTTATTGTTTTATTTTTTTTTGTTTTATTTTATGTTGTTATGATTTAATATCATTTTTTTAAAATTTTTTTTTCCGAAAAAGAATTAAATTTACCGCGTATTTAATTTGCTAACGTTAATCTAATTTGCGGTGTCTGTTGCAGACATTCAATCACAAATGGGCGGTGTTTGTGAACCCGGTGGGTGTGGATGCGGCCGTACAAGTGACTGACACTCGCTGTGTTGCAGGTGGATATCGATGGAACCCCTTCTTTACACAGCTTGCTGATCCACTGAATGTATGTAGGTTTATATAATCTATTTTATGTGTTTATACCTTTTTATTTATTTATGTGTTTATACCTTATGCTCTTTCCCATTTTGGATAAGATTAAGTTGGATAAGATATTACAATGCTCTTCTAATCTTACCACTTAAACTTATCTTTTACATTTTTTGACTAACAAGTTTAGCTTCTCACATTCAATTGTATTAAAGATTTTTGTAAATATTGTTGTATTTTCATGGATTTTTAAATAATTATCTTATCATACATTCCTTCATTTAGCCCAATTATGTCATTTAGTCCAGTCATGCCTTGGACTTTCACATTTTATCTTCCCATATACATCTTTTTAGTAATAATTCCTTATGCAGCACATCTTCATCAACGTACGTTCAACACGGTCAAATGCGCAAGTTTTGTCGTCCAATTAGAGGACCGCATATCCGGGCTGTCGAGTAAATATTATTTATCAGAGTTCGATTTAAGTCCCAGGATTCACCGATTTCAATAATGTAGATACTATGTTAAAAATAAAGGTTATTTTTCTCATCATACTGTCAAAAATTTCGATCTTTTAAAGTAGTTTGAATTGCAGATGATTTTAAATGTTTTTTATGTGTTCATAACGAAAGAAGTATTTTAAATACTTCTTTCATTACGAACACATGTAAATAAAAGTAGATTTCCGCAAATTCACACCAATATTAAGGTTAGTAATATCATGCTTCTGTTATTTATTTGCTCCAAGAATACAACACTCTGAATCTCTTTATAACTGAAAATGTAATTAAGCTCTGTATTAAATGAGGATTATTCTAAACCGAATGAAATAACAATGGACTACTCTGCTGGCAACTGTCACTTGCACAACAACGAGGAGAAATAAATTTGAAGAATACTCACGTCTGTTAAATATATTGCAACGGAAACAGAACTGAAGCGTTTGTATAACTGCAATATATAACGCCAGGTAGATACATTTCAAAAGAAGGTTGATAATCTATTATCAGTATTCACTCACCCTCAGTCGAGGTTCTCGCCACTGAAAACTCTTCAAGCAGTTTCGCGGTCAAATTCAGGATATTATGAAGTCGCTTTTAACTTTATACAATGATTTGGAGCACCGTGTACAGTACCTGTAGGCAAAGGGACGTCAAAATACCATCCTCACTCACGGCGTGAAGGAAGAAGCTGCTTGCACTTCGGCATCAGCCGCTCTTAGCGTCATTGTTGACAAACTTGGCTGTTCCGTAATAGGTGAAGTTAATATGGATTCCTCGATTATCCGCTTTTCACACCAATATAATAAAACCGATCGTCACAACATTCGGTCCATGCACAAAAAAATAATCTACTTGCAAATAATAATTGATTTTTGTCTACAATAGAATATTTATTTATTGCAATTACTTTCTCCGAAATGAAATTGCTCTTAGGAGTTGTATGCTCACCTCCTGGTGTTTCGTACTTTGGGGATTTTGAGAGTATTATTGACAGTCATGTACCATTGTATCCCCATACGCTGATTATGGTTGACTTCAATACCTATCTGTGTAAAAGTGTGACATTGTAAATGCTGGAGACTTCACCATTCTCCCATTCTTTGCTACCCTCCACAAGGTAAATTATCATTCCCTTCTTGATGTTTCCATTATATCCTCCCCTAAAATTCTATGTTTCTACGGCGAACTTCACACCATGACCTAATTTACCTATCCTGTTAGCTGCGTAGTCTTAAACCATCTCCTAAAATTTCTAATTTTCGTAGCTTTAACAGTATTGATTTGCCTTGTTTGATTGAGGATGCCAAGCTGATTGATTGGGATAGTATAGTTTTAGCTATTAAAACGGTTGGTGAAAAAGTTGTTGAATTCAACAATCGTATCATCAAGCTCTTCAATAAGCATGCACCCCCTAAACGAATGAAAATGAAAAGGGGGGCTACCCCATGGTTTAATAACTCCATCAAAAAAACTTTAGCTAAGCGCGGTCGAGTCAAAGTGAGATAAAAAGCGAACATCAGTACTTCAACATGGGAGACATTTAGAGTGCTTAGGAATAGATGCACACAAATGTGTAGAAATGCTAAAACGCCTCCACTTCTATATGCATATTAAACATTTGGAAATTCCTTGACGGTCTGAGAGTTGGTAATTCTCATACTGATGCGTTTTGCCAGCTTGACCTTAATACTTTGAACTCTTTCTTTGCTAAGCCTCCCGTATTATTTGAATCAGCTGTTAAGTCGGAAACATTAAAGAGAATTCATTTTCTCCCTTCTAACCACGAATTCACATTTAATAATACCTGTGATTCGTAAGTTAAAATAAATCTTCTGGCGATAAAAAAACAATTCTATGGGATGTGATGGCCTAAGTATTAAAGCCTTTAAGCTTATCTTAGATATTGTGACGTCTGTTATTACTGACATATTTAATATATCTCTGAAAACTGCCACTTTCTCTACTGAATGGAAGAAAGCGTATATAATACCCTCACCAAAAACTTTGTCGCCTGTATATCCCAAAGACTCTCGACCCATTTCCATACTACTACTTGCATCAAAAGTCTTTGAGCGCATGGTCCATGCCCAACTTGTTCGATATCTTAATGTTTGCAAATTCTAAATCTAATTTAATCTGGTTTCAAAACTGGCCATAGTACGTCATCAGTGTTAGTGAAAATTACAGATGATATATGTTTTGCCATAAATAACATTCAACTCACAATGCTTGACTTCTTGAATTCTGCAGTGCATTCAACTCCATCAACTTTGACATTTTGCTAACTTGTCTAAAAGCTTTGAATATGTATCAACACAAGCTATAAGACTTTGAAATCGACTAGATCCGGATACCAGCAACTCGCCCTCCTTAAGTGTATTCAAAGATCGTCTGAAAAAGTCCTTTCTCTCATAATATCTTTGGCCTACCGCTCCTAATTCCATTTTGTTCTCCATTTTTCTTCTTCCCAACCGTGTTAAGATTTATAATTAACCATTTTTTTGTTTTGTGTTTTTCATATGTAGCTTAGTTTTGTTTATTTACATGTTATGACATTTTTTGTTATTTGTTATGGCCAAAGTTTCATTTTTTTGTTAATGTCTTTTACAGTCATCCACATGACAAAATGTTTATGACTGCAATGTGGTTGACTGGAAGAGATTGCTCTTGTAGGAATAAGTCTTCCAAATGTTTGTATTATATGTACGTTAAAATATGAATAAATAAATAATTTACATCAAAAAATTTAGTTTGATACATATTTTGATAGATTTACATCATTCTCATTTTCCTGATTTCTTCAAACTTTTCTAAAACCACTTTAAAATATTCTGTTGGAGTAATCTTGAGTATTAAAAAAAGAGCTGTATGCTTCATTCAGTTAAAATTTTCTTACATCCTGGATATGCCCAACCTGTAAAAACATTAAGACCCGGCGGCCAAGATTGTACAAGGATACCTTACTACGTACGTCAACATCAACTGCCTTCTACAGAGCTCACTATGAACACATCACTTGATAACAGTCTTCGTAACACTAATAACAGCCTATATTTAATGGAACTATCGAAAGGCTCTTTTAGTGACGATAGTGAAGTTGTTACCATGAAAAAAATTAGTATTTTACTCGACCAAAAAATTCAGATTTCGGTATCAACTATACTAGAAGAAAAACTGTGAAATTCGTTCACTACCATTATGGACACTATTAGTACGGCTTTCTAGACTATATTAGTACAATGAGCCAATTCAAAATTAAGCCGATTGTTTAAGATATAGAAAACAATTTCACAGCGATGACGGATTTTATCACAGCGGAATAAATAAAAATAAATAATAAACGAATTAAATTGCTAATTTCCGACAAATGTGAAACAATTAAAAAACCTGAAGGTGAAATAATAGACTATAACATGATTTTCAACTCCTTAGTAATTACATCGTAAACCTCAAAAGCATTTTACGCCACTTATTTTAAGCCACTACAACATAGAATCGAAGCTGTTCCCGAGAGGAGATCCGAGAATACGCTGCAGGTATTTAAATTACTCTGTTCTACTATAATTCTGAGCACTGATGATGTATGCATACTCGTCTACTATAGACTGGTTAGAATGTATACAAAATCAAGGAGACCAAGGAAAATTCTGGTGGCACTACCTTCTTCTATTTTATCAATGTCGAAACGCTACAGAAAACCCAAAACTAGAGATCATGGAGAATTACTTAAAAGTTCTCATCTTTACATCACCGGTGAAAAGATACGAATTTATGTCACAGGACACAACCGAATGAAGATATCTTTATACAGAAACCAAAAAAGGCAAAACGGTACCAAATCAAATATATATGGATAAAATTTGGCAGAATCCATATCCGCAAAGACGATGAATCATGTTCTATGCAAATCAAAAACTTGGATTGTTTAGGGAAATCGCAATAACGACATATGTATTTATACGCTCAATTTTGTTTAGTCTACAATCTTTGTTACTTATATTTAGATTTATTTTATTAATCATTATGTAATGATTGTTTATTAACAGTATATAAACAGAATTATAAATAAGCTGAAAGGCCCATATACCTGAGCGTCCTTAACAGCGATCCCGATATAATTTGCCTATGTGAAACTAATTTTGATGGAAGCTTGTTTGACGGTAATTTCATCGGCTTCCTTTATATAGTATTTTGTAGGGACTGGTACTCAACCACAAGGACTAGTGGGGAGGAGTAACGATTGCTGTGAAAAAAAATCTCAGTGAACTGTTTTACTGCTTGAGAGTGAAGTAAAATATAATATGTATATATATATATATATATATATATATATATATATATATATATATATATATTATTTGTCTTTGCTATTTTATCACCAGGTATAGATTTAGTAAAGCTGAAATATTTTTATTCTGTCACAGAAGAAATTTAAATGCCAAAAACTGTTGCGACTTTGTGTATACCGATGACTTTAATACCCCCAATATATATGGGGCCAAAGGTCCTACTTCTACTAGTATGTTATTTTTTGCAGCATATAATTCTAAATATGAATTCCTATTGGAAATCATGTTTCTATGCAACCTAATGAAAATAATAGATTTCTAGATCTTATTTTATCTACGCTTATTTGTATAAGTGTACAGGATGCTAATAAACTTAAGGGACCCATTTTTAATTAATGTAATTTCGATGTTATTGGCAACGAAATAAGTTCTGTTGATTAGAACAGCTTGTGGAGGACATTGATATCAAGTAATATTACTGTTAAATTACTTTATAATAAACTCAACGAAATATTTAATAAAACCATCCCCATGAAAAGTGTAAGATGATTAATTAACTATATCTTTTGGTTTAGTCCTGTCTCGGTATGATCTTTAAAGGGAAAGCGTAAATATAACAAATGGTATAAATCCTCTTGATCATGATCACCCTATTCACTCGACCTGTCTAGCTATGACTTCTTCCTGTTTCCCTAAGATGAAAAAGGACTTGAAAGGGAATCATTCTCATACCGTAAAAGAAGTGAAACAAAAATCACTGAAGGTCATAAAACAACATTCCAATCGGTGAATTTCAAAATAGTTTTGAACAGTGAAAAAAAGGCTGAACAAGTGCATTCTCTCTAATGATGAATACTTTGAAGGCGACCAAATTTGTATGTAAAAATATCGAAAAATAATAAAGTTATAAGGAAAGTCCCGTTATATTTGGGCCTGTAATGAACGTGTGATCTCACAGCAACGCTGCTTCACATACTGATTGAGAAAGAGTTGCTGTACAACAGCCCACTGCGCAAAACTTGCCCACCCTCCGCGCTTATCTCCTCTACCGCCCGAGTCTATTTACTATTGGGTCCCCCCTTGTATAAGTTCAGTATGTGTAAAATAAAATAAATTATAAGTTAAACAAACTACTAATTGATCAATATATTATGTAATAATTTCACTAGTGCCTAACTCTTAAAAATGTATATATATATATATATATATATATATATATATATACGTGATTGCAACTTCTTTTATCAGCCTTTGAATAAATGAATTACAATTGTCCATCATATCCAATTGTTATTCTGACCATCTTATTTTCCTTTTTTGTGTACCGAATGGAACAAATATAAAGACATTTCTTCAAGTTTCAATTTCATGAAATTTTATTTAGGAATTTCTACATTTTTTTGAGAAACTTTTGAAAGATTTGACTTGAGAAAGATTTCTACACAGATTTAATTGATTTTCTTCATAATTTTGATAATAATTCAATTTAATTTATAAAAGTATGCAATTTTTCATCAATGTTTCTTTATGACGTTATCACGTAAAACTATCGTCCGTAAACCGACTTTACAGACAGCTAATTTTTTTTAAAATAAAGAATGTGGGCATAAGTATAAAACCTAAAACATGTGACATTTACAACGATGTACGTGTTGTTTTTTCGTTTCGTTGCTACAGGAATTATTTTCTTCATGTGTTTTTGACCTTTTTAATTATTAACCTGTTAAAGACTCTATTATGTATAAAAATAAACATCAACTCTATTTTATTTATTACCTTTTAAAATAACTATATTTATTGCAGTAAATTAAATGAAATATGATATCAAAAGATTTCAACGAATAATCGAATTTAATTTGACATGGTAATTGGACGTAGTGTCCTACTTCAATTCGATATTAAGCAGTAATGTGACGCCTGTCTGATGTGAAATATATCCCTCCGCGCTTTAATTCCTCAATTATAGATTAGGAAAATCTAAATAAGTTGATCTTTTATCTGAAACTTTGATTAGAACTATTAATTAAAATAATTTTAACTTACTTGCATCGATAATTTCTAAAATTTTTTTACAAAAGTTTTTTTATTAATTCGTATTGAACATATTTTAGACAAGATTTTTTTATTTGTTTGAACGGAACATAATATTCTCAAATGGCACCTAAATTATGACCTATTTTTACGCAACAGTCTATCATTTAATTGGTTAAAAGCTAAATAAAGAAAACATTCAAATTTCTGTGACTTAACTTTAGCTCATGTTAGTAATTAACCGATTAATTATTATTCATAAAATATAACAAAATTAACGTTTTGGGTGACACCATAAAAAAATTACGTTTTGACTATTTTATCACGGTTTAGATAACCTAACTAGTAGCGGGGCATTATTAATTTGAGTTTGATTATTGAACGAGCTCATTCTTTAAGTATTAGGAATTAACTGATAAAAAAACAAATGAATCTAAATATAATTTCATAAGTTATTGAGAATAATATTTAGTGAAATTGAATAAAATATATATTTATTACTTACTTATGCATAATAAGCTAATTGATTAAAAAAGAAAACCCAACAGGAATTATTTGAAGATTACTAATATTATTTTTTTCACATGGAAGGAAGATCTGTATAATCAGGAATGTGGACCAGAGAACCCTCTACGTTGTCACGTTGGAGATCTTTCTTCAAGGCTTGGAAATATCAGTATGTAAAATTTAATAGCTATTTATAACTGCCCAATTTAAAATAAGCAAATTAATAGATCAGATTCAGTTAATTTAGAGAAGTGCAAGCGAATAGACGGTTTTTAAGTAAATAGTCGACTGGTGAATTGCTACACAATAATAATTAGAATATCATATCACCTTTGAGATTACTCTTTCTGTTAATATTTATTTGTATAATCTTGTCGAAATTACATGTTTCAACCAAATTTGAAAAACTTAACAGATATTGGAAGCATGCGACAGATGTTTGTCGACAGCAATTTGCCTTTGGAGGGAGAAGTAAGTGCCATGGGTCGTTCTATCGTGGTTATGGGTCCTGATAATAGCCCTAACCGGTTTGCCTGCGCTAATATCGAGCCTGACAAGGACATAATTAAATATGCGAATATCAGGAAGCCACCCCGATTCGTTGTGTAAGTCTTCTTTGTGTTTCCAGCAAATACTTGTAACTTAAAATTGCAAAGTAAGATAATTATATTGTTACAGTGAATTTTGAATTAAATGGATATTACAATTCTACTTAAAGCATTTGAAATATTGAAACCATTTTAATATTAGTGAAATTAATAATGAGTAATGGATATTTTAAGTATAAATAAAAAAAAAGAAAGAACGTCGCCGTTAAGATCTAGTAAATTGGTAATCGTATTATTTTTTTTATTATATGAATATTTAAGTTTAAACCGTTTTTAAAGCTATAAAAAATTTGAACTGCTTCTTTGAAATTATTAGACTAAAACACTTTAAAAATTGGCATATTAATTTATTAAACAATTGAAACTGGGTTGTGCTTATTACTTTTAATATTAGGAATATTCATATTTTGTTAATAAATAACTAATTGAATATTAGCGGTACAGAATATTATTATTATACGTTTACAAATCTTTGAAAATATCCCGTGTTTGCTTCCTTATATTCTTTATTAATATTATTAATAGTATAATATAATAAGAATATTCATATTTTGTTAATAAATAACTAATTGAATATTAGCGGTACAGAATATTATTATTATGCTTTTAAAAATCTTTGAAAATCTCCCGTGTTTGCTTCCTTATATTCTTTATGAATATTATTATACTATTATATTAGGAATATTCATATTTTGTTAATAATAAATAACTAATTGAATATTAGTGGTACAGAATATTATTATTATGCGTTTAAAAATCTTTGAAAATCTCCCGTGTTTGCTTCCTTATATTCTTTATGCATATTATTATACTCTAATGATAGTATCTCAGTGATTATAAGATTTACATACTTACTTGAAATAATTTAATGACATAGTTATTTATATATATATATATATATATATATAGAAGTAACCAGTAGAAAAAAAATAACAAAAAAAAATATTTTTGGTATGCCGAATACAAATTTGATAGTCAAGAATGTTGATACTAATTTTTTGGATCTATGATTTATTTGCATGAAAATTATGTGGTTTTTACGAAATGAGGCTTGAAATGATTTTTTATTTCATTGTTATTTTTATATGGTACACGTTTATTAAATGGGAAAATTTATAACATTTGGTTATAACGTATAAACTAATAAAAAAAACCGAATTTAAAAAAGAGAAAAAGGAATAAAAACTCTGCATCTTAAAATTAATGTAGAATAAATATTATTACTAAAAAATCGTTAAAAAGTATAAAAAGCTGGAAATTTATTAAGAAAATTATTTGACTGCTTTTATTATTTTTATTTCCAAAGCTTTGTAAAGTAGAATTTTTGAATTCAGGTCAGGCTAAAACAGTAAAACAATTTAAAATAATGATATGTGATGAGTTGTTAAACTAGCTACTCGCCTTAAAAATATTACAAGAAAAAGAGGTAGGAGCTAATAATTTATTCGAATCTCTAAAAATGCATTGCGTAATATAGAATTCTGAAACTGCCGACTTTCATTTATACAAATGAGAAAGTATTTTCGTTTTCATTGAATACTGAACCTCTTGAACGGCGCGGTCAATTAAATTTGTTTTCATGGTCATTTGAATAAATAATTTACTGACGAGAGACAGCTAAGACTCTGACACTGACCAATGACAATATCGATGAAGGTTTAATTACCAACGCCCGAGTAATAAATTTGTAAAGAGACCATTGCTAGCATCGCTGGTCGATGCTCTCTTTATCCTAACACAGCAACAATGAGCCCGGAGAACAAAGAGAACCTTCATTGAATTTTTAAGAAGCACGCCTGAATATTGAGTACACAAAGGAAAGATGACGTGTCAACACAATTGCCAAGCTAGATAATGAAACTGAAGAGTAAAGTATACAGAGCTATATATAAGAAATTATATAAGAAGAAAATATATAAGAAATTATATGAGCGTATAATACGCTATAAGAAATTAAAATTGATTATATCATTTCAAGCCGCTGATTTATAGCAGAAAGAAAGATACAATTTGCTACCTTACCTTCTATATCAGCATAATAATCCCGTATTTCATGAAATATATACACATACACACAAATAATCATTATGTTATAATATGATCTTTGCTATCAGTCTCTAACTACGTTGTTCGAAAATAATTTTATAATTAATTTTAACAGTTTCACAATTTTTAAATATACTTAATTTATTTTGTGAGTGAATTACCCGTTTTCTTTACGCATTCAAATTAATATTTTATTAGTTTATTTTTGTTACGGCCCATTTTTCGTTGTGAAAGTAAATAAATATTGGCGACAACTGAATGTTGCTCTGTTACATATAGATTTTTTGGTCTTCCTGTAATGGTTACATTCGAATAAATATTCCAAATGTAGTAAATCATTCCCCGAACTAATTATCATTATAATTCAGTTACCCGAAAATGTTGAATTTTATAAAATTAAAAAATGAACTGAAATTAATTTCACAATTAAATGAAACTACGTGATGTAGTATTATTTCTACTGTCTTTAATTTCTTTACCACGACCTAGGTTTCGTTGTATTACAACATCTGCAGGTGGGCTATTAACAAAGATATTATATTCAATCAATATTTCTCTCCTTTATTATCCTACACCGCAATCATGATATAAAACCTCTACCAACTTAATCTCCTAAAACATTAATCGTTCGTCAAAGTAGAAAATAAATAAATAAATTATACATAAGAAAAAGTTTAATTATAAAATTTAAAATAATGGAAAATAACAATAGTTCAATAATATTTAAATAATTTTGTTTTTTTTTAAATTGTATTTGTTCAATTCTTTCGTTTGATCTTACAATAGTTCATTTGATCGTGCTGTATCATTCTGTTCATTTATTTTATGTAATTTATTTGGCATAAGGATAATATCAGCTTTATTTTTTGAGTCCTTAAGAAACTAAGCACTGTTTCATGTTTAAATGTACCTAAAATTTATTTAAGTAAACGTATTTTAATTATTTCTTTGAATCTGTTCATGGTACTTTCTTGGCCACTTAATTTATTAGCACATTATAATTACTCAAGCTCTTCGAGAATCTCTTAGCAATTTTTTGGAAAGAGCTGTCGAATCGTTTATAATAAAATAACCAAGAATTCAATTCGGATTTTATTTTTGCATATTTAATTTTTTTAGCGCTATTTAATATCAATCTTGAGATATGTGCATGAATAAACAAGTTTCTCTTTTTTAATAGCGACAACTCCAGATCACTATTAAAAAGGCTTTTAAAAACGTCGGCCTTATCCGAAAACTTCAGAAATTGTCTAATTTTGCTATCATTTTTATACACTTTCTTTAGGTAAATGAATATGACGTTAATTTCATATAAATTATTTCAGGGCGCAATTCATAGAAGATGTTCGACAAGTCATGGGTATCCCGGAATGGATGCTAACAGTGGATTCGCGTAAGACACGCACCCTTCATCAAAATACGTGCATTCAGTTTCTGTTACACTTTCAAGGACCGCACGCCAGTACTTTAGAATTGGATTTCTCACGACTTTTGGGTACAGGAAAATTGGACTCGCCTAGCATTTTCATTCCAGGTTATGTCAACACAAAAAGAAAAAAGAGTTTATCCTACAGGCAATGCGGTGTGCGCGATCCGAATGAAAAGTTTACGAGTAAGTTGTTCAAATATAACAAAATTAACATAATTTTATACGATTATAAAATTAATTAATAGAGACGTATCAATTATAGAAACGTATATGATAATAAAAAATAAACAGGTTAAATACGAGTAAAAATAGCACTAATGGGTTTTGTAAGTTCTAAAACTTATTATTACTAATATATAATTATTACTAATATATTAAGCAATATGTATTTCACTAATATATAAAACACGGATATCTCTTACATAAAATAAATGCTTTTTGTTTTAACTTACACTATTGAAAAAGGAACGCACAAAGTTTACAGTTCGGAATCATTCATGTGCTTTATAAGGGATACAAAGTTTTCTCTTCACGTATTATAGTATATGCGTATTAATATTTTTTTTAGCTTCTTTCTGTATTCTAGAGCATAACTTTCACATGCATAAAACTATCCTGATTTTCTCATTGATTTTTCTATTTCATATTAGTACTTTTATCTCTTTCTTGGTTAAATACAGGATATGAAAAATATTAATGCCGCATTAGAGGTTCCTGCGATAGGTCTGGCAACAAAATGAGGCTAAAAACGGTAAATTTGGTGGTCCACCATTTTTATATATTTTTGTATTCTACTCAAAGAGATCTTATCGACGATGCCTACAAAGACATGCTTTTTCCAATCCTCCTTATTTTGTTTGGAAGTTGAAGTTGGAAGATTAGATAATGGTTCACATAATGTCTTACTCTCTATCATATTATTGTTTTTCTCACCGACTCGCAGCTTACATTTACGACATGGGTTTTTGGCTCAAAAATATGGGACTGACCTCTCCTATTATTTTATTATAATTAGATGGCGCAATCAATTTAAATTCAACATTTAAAAGTGATTAAATTTGTGGTTGTCAATGTAGTTACTTCTCAATCAGACGCAGTCTAACGTTGAGTGAATGTCTTTTATGAAATTTCGTAGACAAATGGTGAAAAACAGAACCCTTATATTCTAATCATGTTTATATGTCCGTCTGTCCGTTCGTGTATCAAAACATCATAACTCTTTCCATTGCATATTTGCAACATTAAGTTAATTTATTCACAAGTACTAATTGTGAATAAATTAATACTTTTCACTATGTAATATATATATATATATATATATATATATATATATATATATATATATATATATATATATATATATATATATAAATCTTTCACAGCATTAAATTATTTTGCATATATTGGTGCATATATCTGAGGGTAACCATACAAAATTCTAAAAAATGTCTGCATCTGAATTCCTTGTAACTAGTCTTTGTTAAGGTGCTTAGGTTAAAGGTGTCTGATGTTTTACGAATTTAACGTCACGCGCACAGTACCCGAAAGGGGCACTTCAAGAGGGCACACGTTATTGAATGGACGTAAAAATCTATTGCAATTTTGATCGGATGACTATCATAGTTACATAATATATTATGAAATTTCCAATGTTAGGCCGGTGTAAATGATATTTAATACTCATTTTAACATGCTTTTCCATATAAATTATTGTATTCCCTAAAATTTGACTACGGAACCCCGCTATTGCATGTCCAAAACGTTCTTGCCGGATTTTTATTTCCTTGGTAGCTTCGTTATTATTATGCCTCAACTATGTTTTTTTAAATAAACAAAGCTATGTACTTATCGAAACCTTCGCTGGTCCAAAGGTTTATACTATTTTATTACTTAAATATTTAATATTTTTTTTATTTCAGCACTACTTAGATTTTTAATGAATCATTGAAATATTTTCATGTGGTAATGCTGAAAATAATATTTCTCCTATTCTCGTTTCATTGTTCAGTACTTCTGAAAAAAAAGTGAATTAATTTTTAAACCTTTCGCTGTGAAATAAGTTTGAAGCATTAATCCGATGAATTAAAAAAATACTACAAATATGATGTTTTCTGCAGATAGTGATGTGAATAATACTAGTCGAATAATAATAAAATGAATAGAAAATATCTTCACTTTTGGAGGGTGGCTGTTACTGTGGAGTGGTGGTATTTACTATGATCGATCCGTCTTTTTTATTTCACGCTAGATTCTATCAAATATAATGTTGTTTTTTATATAAATGGGTTAAATGCTATAATATAAGCAATGCTTACTATATGTACTTTCAAACGATAAATGCGATTTAGAAATTTTCAATTTTAAATTTGATTTCGGCATTGTTTCAACATTTATTTTTCAGGAACATCGGCTTTTTCAACAAATTTCAAAGTGGGCGGCGCTAGTACTATGTGTGCTCGTGGACTGATTATTGCTGGTTGCATACTGATAAATTTCATGTTATAGTCATAAAAGTAATAAATTATATTCGAAAGCTTAAATTCAGTTATTACAGTCTTAAGTCATTACAGTTTTTTTATAAATTAACTTCTTGATCATTGGCGCTTTTTGTCGTCTATATAAAAAAGTATTGGCATTGAAATATAATCAAGGGAGTTCCTAATTAAATTTCCAATCAAACCTAATAACTTTTTTGTGTCGCAATAAATTATATTAATAATTCAATTTACGTTTAGTGCTTTTGACAGTCAGCAAAACGACTGAAAATATTTTATTTTAGTTTATGTATTCCTGGTTTAACGGCCAAAGCTTAAACATTGACACTTAAATAAAAAAAAACTAAGCGGATTAGGTTTAGAAAAGAGCTGAAAATATTAAAAAAATATTAAATTTATAGTGCACTAATCCTAACAAAAATTTAGCTTCTCTTTTTCAAAAATTATGATTTTTTTTAATTAAATGGGTATTTCTTATCATTTTGTTTTACAAAGTTTTTGTAAACATAAGGAAAAATTTATACAATAATAAAATTTGTTTTTTTTTTATGTAAATTTAATTTATTTTTATTGAAATTAATGCTAATGAGAAGACTGATAAAATTGTAAATGTACTAGTATAACAAAATTTAAAATTTGTATCAAAATAATTAACAGCTATATATTTTCTTAAAGATGCGGATGTGGGGATGCTTGTTTGAGGTATTGTTAAATATCTGATCCATAAAATAGATGGTTATAATACATATATGATAATAATATATAAAATATATTATTTATTTTCAACGGTTTCTTTTTACGAAAAGTAATACAATGTAAATTATAAACTCTTTATATATATATATGCATTTATTTTTAAGCCAATATTAATAAAAAGAAAAAAAAGAAAAAGTCTTTAGTTTTTTGCTTCACGATTCATTAAATTAGTTTAAAAAGCTAATAGCTTTAAATTAATTTAAAATTACGTTTTGGTATATTATTAGATATAGATTTGATAATTTATTACAATTAACACAGTTTTATGATTTGAGAATAGAATACGTATAATATAATAAAATAATTATAAATATTATGATGTAAGAACTCCTCTCAGGTGAATGCCTCTTCAGAGATGGCCAGTGAATGATCGTCCTCTCATATGTTTCACAGGCGCTGTCTGCCCTATGCTATATTATCATTCGGATACTTTATCGGTCGTCCTGAAGCCGAGTGATGTAGTAGGCCCACTTCACTTTCAAATTCTGAGCACGATTGAAGCCTTGATTGTTTTGGTTTTGGCTCTAACTTTTAAATGTCGAATTTTATTGATTTCAATTACGTTAAGCCTCAATAAAGTATCTTTTTTAAAGACGTATTTATAAAATATCGCAACTTAAGAACGGATATTTAACTGTCCTAAACTCAATAATACACGCGTAGCACCCTCGCTACGTGTATATTAGTGAGTTTAGGACCCGCCCCCCTATCATGAATGCTCAGCAGAACATTATATGCTCAATTGTGTTGAAGAAATATTGACGCGAAATTGGTCATCTAATTGTAAAAATTCCTTCAATTATCCTTCAGTCGTTACAAATAGATGTTCAATTCTTCGTTAATCTATCAACATTTCTTGAATATGATCGAACGTCTAACTGTTATCTTACATTATATTGTAACTAAAATGAAAACATGTGTCGGTAACAAATTTTATTTGTTTTGTAATATTTAAATTACATCGGTACAACAATAACAAATATTGAATATATTTGGCGTTAATTTTGTAGAAATTAATTATTCACAATTAAATGAAACTACGTGATGTAGTATTATTTCTACTTTCTTTAAGTTCTTTACCACGACCTAGGTTTCGTTGTATTACAACATCTTCAGGTGGGATATTGGCAAAAAAAATATTCTTTGCTAATATAATTTCTATTCTTAGAAAGTAGAAATAATACTACATCACGTAGTTTCATTTAATTGAGAAAAATAACAAATATTAGCATTATTCCAGTTTTCATTCGGATTTTATCTATTTACCAGTCCGGCTAACTAAAATGGCTGTGTTCATTTTATCTTCCACATGCGGCATTGTTTAGGTAGCAATAGCTCATGAATACTAATTCGTTTCGACTATTCTTTTGCCTTTTGGCATGTACTTCGGTTTGTCTAATTGGTTTTCGCCAGTAAATTAATAACACGGCGTAAATATATAACCAATCAATGTCATATTTTCACGTGAATAAGAATTTAAATACAAAAAAGTGACTTCGCAAATACTTTCGAAAGTGCTGACGCACTTGCTTTCTCCGCCCTTTCCAAAATGCGTGTACTCATAAAGTAAACCACTTAGAATATATTTAATATAAATAATTGAACTGAGTACTTGCGATAAATATAACGATTAAGTGTAACTATGTCCTATTGATGAATCGTGACAAACTAACAAATTCGACATACGTTGCTTACATTCGTGGATACTGTCATAAAACCACTTTTCGACTATCTTTAAAACAATAATTCAGTAATTAGACTTTATTAATAAAACCCACAACATAATATTGATATACCTTTGGATATTTCCCATTTCTTTTTCATAGAGGAGTTTATAAATTCACGAATATTTGAACTTTGAACAGAATAAAGCGACTAATGATTTATTTTCTACGTAGCTTTGCCACCAGCTATACAAATTATAAAAGTAACCTTTTTTTAAGCTGAATACTTTATATTGAAACTCCATTTATCATATCTATTTTAGTTGATTGAGACAAAACATAGTCTACACGTTACCTCAGAGACAACAGGACAACGGATAGAAAGGGTTTTTCGCACGAATATAGATGGGCTTCGGAAAATAACATAGAATATTTTTTAATATTAAAATTTAAAATAATATTATAAATGTGAAAGTGTTTTTATTTATGTTTTTTCAAGTTACAGCAGTGCTACGAATCTACATCGTTTTTAGCTCAGAGATAGATGGCGGCTATACAATTACATTACTTTTCAACCGAGGACATGAAATCTTAACTAATATAACGAGCCCGACTAATATTATAATTTAGAAAGTTTATTTATTTGTGCTTTTTTCACATCGTCCTGAAGAAATGAGGAAATCTCATTCCTTCAGAAAAATTATTATTTGAAACAAAAAAGAATATAATGGGGATAACGAAGCAACGTCGCGACATAGTCACTGATAGACGTATTTTTTGTAAAGCTACATTCTCAATATAAGGTACCAATAGAAGGGGGTTAAAGGGGGTGATTCCTTTAATCCCAAATTTAGAGGAAAATATTTTTGTTTTCATGGTCATTTGTATTATCAAGTCTATATTTCATTTCTTCCTTAGTGTCTTCAATTATAGCCACGTGAGGGAAGCCGTGAGTACCAACTTAGAACAAGTTAGTATTATTCTGAAAAGTTTCCTTCACATTTATAAAAAAGAGGATGTTTCATTAATTTTTTGCAAATATTCGAAATTCAGATCAAACGAATAGATGAAATAACTGAAAATACTTCTTATTAGAACAAATAAGTCCATTAATCTAATTAACTAATCATGTATATATATATATATATATATAAATATATATATGTGTGTGTGCGCGCGTGTGTGTGTGTATGTATTTGTGTGTATATATATATATATATACACACACACACACACACACACATATATGTGTGTGTTTGGGTGAGTGTGTGCATGTATGTACATGCACGCACATTTTATTACTTTACTTAACTGTGAAATCTCTCTAATCTAAAGTAATAGACACCATGCAATAAAATATTTCTTTTATTTTTAATGGGTCATTCAGTTAATGGAGTAAATGTAAAATGGCGTTTCGCTTGGCCTACAAAATGAATAAAATTTAAACCATATTTTTGTTAACAGACTTCAAAAAAAGAGGTTATATGTTCCACGCGTATTTTTCAAGCTCGATGGTTCTTTTCTTCCGATTCTTCGAGATTTATGGGCCAATTTGCGTGATCCTTCTTTTGTTTGAAAGAGTATACTAGAGAGATAGTTTTATGTAAACATGGTGATGATCTGACGATGAGATCCGTAAATGAGCAATGGAACTCGTTAACAAATGGTTATAAATCAACTGTGATTCAAAATATTTGCTACTGGTAGGTGTCACAAAATTGCTATACAATCCACCAGATCAGGGTCTGATGATGACTTCAGGAGATGAACAATGGAACTCTTTAACGTATGATAGTAAACTGTAATTTAAGATATTTGCTACTAGTAGTTGTCGCTTTGCAAAATAATTACACCATCAACCAGGTCGGGGTCTGATGATGAATTTTGGAGATGAACGACGGAACTCGTTAAATGATGGTAGTAAATAAAACCTGATTCAAGATATTTGGTACTAATAGTTGTTACTTTGCAAAATAACTACACCAAGTGTGATTCAAAATATACATAAATGCAAAGTATTATATTTTAAATATACTCTTTATGAAATTATTTCGTACTTTGAGTACGTAAGAAATTAATGTTTCAAATTTATATTATAAATTAAGTAAGATTTTATATTTGCTTAAGTTGGTCGGCAGTGCCGGCACCGATTACCAAAATAAGTAACTTAAATATTTATGGTGAATATATAGGTCACTCTTTTCAGTTAATTATTGAATAAATATATTTTGTTCTCTTTTTCTATTGCATTAATCAAAATATATTTTTTTATCAAATTAAAGAAGAGGAAATGAACATTATACCAATTTTTTGAGTTTCAAAGAAGGTATCCTCTAAATTTGCTCCTCTTTAGCAAATTTGACAAGGAATGAGTTGCAAAAAGCGGATCCTTATGAAATAATTGTATGAAACAAATAAAAATTGATCTAAATGCTTTTTAAATGAAGCTTTGGTCTATCTCCTTACAAGAAAATCATTTTACTACATATTCCGAGAGTTTATAATGAACTTTGGAAAAATAGACCATTTTCGTCAAAAACATAAAAGCTTCCTTGATTATTAGATTTTGTTTTCTTTATTTTAGCTATTTGTCCAAAAGAATCTACCCGATTTGAATGTGTCATATTAATGCGATTAAAAACGGTCTCCGCAATTCTTATAGAAACAAATAGGTATAAAGAATTCTAACAAAATGTTTTATGACAAAAATTGTGACGTAATTTAAATTCCTTATAAAATCATTGTTATGGAACATTTGAATAAATCATTCGGAAATATAAAAAAACGAGTGTGCTTTAGACCACACGACTGAAGTAAAACTTCAAATTCACAAAATATGAACTTTAAAATGAATATACAATTTTATTTACTTTAAACGTAGAATATTTAATGTATTAAACAAAATAATAATTTATAAAATATTTCAAGAACGAAATGAAATTACAAAATAATCAAAACATCACCGTTCGCATAACGCTAGCAAACTCGCATATATATATATATAAATATATATATATATATATATATATTTCATGCACTGGCTATGAGAGGAAGAGAGAAAGAAAATGTGGGCGCGCACTGCTCTCTCTTGCTCCTGCAGTGTGATACAGACAATAGACTTGCACTGTGTCTTAGATATACGAACCATAACTGGCTATGAGATAAAGAGAGAAAGAAAATGTGTGAAGTAATATACGAAACGTTACTCTCTCTCTCTTTCTGTCTTCACTAACTTATATCTCCCTCTCAACTTCCGTTCGTCTCACCCGATCACACTTTTCGTAACGCTCTCGTCACGCATTCACCAGTTTACTCCCCAAGTCGTAAGAAAGTGAAGCGTGCGTAAAGAAGTTTTACTTCAAAAAAGAGAAATTTAGTTACATAGTATTAAGATTATGATTTTAGCAGTCATTTTATGTTCCACTCTAGCAACCAAACTACCGAACGATTTTGACAAATGAGGTATAGATGAATTTGTTTTAATGCCAAGAGTTATTAATTGCCTCGGATGATACAAAAAATTCATTTAAACCAGATTGAGATAAGTGTATAATTAAGTAATGAGAAGGTCACAATGAAATATATTATATGTGTATATGGAACTTATATTCCCTCATAATTCCTAAAGCGCCAGACTAATATTATATGTGAGGTATCCGTTAATTTATCTTAATAACCCGAATAATACAACTACAATATTTTGGTTGAATTTTTCACAAAAAACTCATGATGACCGATATTCCATTGGAAGAGCTTTGAAAGACCGCAGCAAAATTACATACCTTCTTGGAAAATATTGAGTCATAATAACGAAAATTGGAATAAAGTAATTTAACTGAAACTATCCTGAAGAGTATCAATAGAAAATATTTAATAAGCAATATAATAATACCTATGCAGAAAAAATGACTTATAGAATTATTTGTTACCAATAAAATAAGTTTCGATTTTTTTCTGTTTTCTATGTTATCGTAGTTTGTTTTTCTGGTAAGTAGCATAACTTGTTAAATATCTGTAAAGAAATAGTGCGTATGATACGCATAGTGTTCGGAGATTATATCGTTCAGCCTTACCATCTCTTCACCCCGTCGAGACAGATGTTTAGGTGCTCTCACTTCTTGAAGCTCCTACTTTTTTCCACAAGCATCACAGCGACCGCAATCGTATATAAATATATTTTCTTACCGTCTGCTCGACGGTTCAATATATTTTTTTTCAGCAATAATAGGGGAGGTCATTTACATTCAAGTAATCTAAATATATCTCGGTATTACATTCTGTAGTTTTTGAGAAAATTCCATATATTACTTTTTGAAATACTCGAAGACGGCTGTTTTATCTTGTATTTTTTTTAAGTTTGATAAGTCATTATTAAAAACAATTAATTATAATAAATTTGTAATTGAAGATTTCCACAGCATACTAATTTAAGTATTTGATAGTATTAAATGAGATAGTA
Source organism: Druceiella hillmani (assembly GCA_039881145.1). NCBI lineage: Eukaryota > Metazoa > Arthropoda > Insecta > Lepidoptera > Hepialidae > Druceiella > Druceiella hillmani. The sequence goes on along the minus strand of JAYKKI010000021.1, from coordinate 20,213,505 downwards.
TAAATGATAAGTTAAACTATTATAAAAGTATGTGCACTTTCTAATGGTGTATCACGTGTGCACATTGTGACTAATTTCTTAGAGCAGCGAAATAAAGGAACCTATCGAAAAATTGTATGAAATTACAGAAACGATGTTCTCAAAATCAAAGATGCAGTAGTCACTATGCTTCAGATTTGCACTATACAGTTTCCGGCTTTAAGTGCCACGTAATTCAAACATTTCAAGTTGTAGTTCCATTTTTAGCTTTTGACTTCTTCATGGTTACTTTGCATCTATTGAATTTATTAAAAAAGTGTAAAGGTGTTGTTTGCTAATACAGAACATATATTTTGTTTGTGTACGGACGAGTTAACGGGTTCTATCAGGAGCGGTATCGTTTGTGTGGTTGTTAAAGCCTTTTATAACGTCAGGGAATTATATAACATAGAGCCTGGAACTACAAGAGGATATGAATAAAAAAAAATATATACAATTTTTAAGACGAGAACACTACCACTGACAAGAATATTGTAGCTGAAGACCTAAATGTATGATGGTGATCAATTGTGTATAAAGAAGGAAAACACTCCTTTCATTAAACAAAAGTATAATATCTCAAAGAAGGATTCTAGGCTATACAATTTTGTTGATTTCTTATAAATTATATTAAATTCCGTCTAAAATTCATGCTGTAGACTGGTAAATAATAATTTTTGAGGTAACAACAAAAATGAGTCCTGCGTTTTTTAGTCAAGAAAAGAAGAAAAGTTCCACCAAGTTTGTGAGCAGTCAATTTATATTATTTATCACTACGAGCATTTAGAATTCCTGCAAAACGATTTGCCCAAGCCAAAGACGTAATATTCCTTGCGTTACAATTTAGAAGCGATTGCCGAATTATCTTTCAAATAGACGAGTATATTGCATATTTTTGTCAGAAATTATTTAAATGAATCTTTTTAAACGGAGTAATTGGGAGAAGAGACTTAATGCCATCGCCTGACTGGACGTTATTAAACTTATACATCTGGGACATTATAACGTATCATTTATAAAAAAAAATTAAAAGCGTTACTATTAAGAGTAAATAAAGAATTCAGAAACATTATCAGAACAAAAAACTAATAAGCAACGATTAAATATTTTGTTACTATATTACAAACTTAAAATTGCCTTTCCTATTTATCCAGAAAATATAAAAATTGACGTATTATCGACAACAGCAGATTTTATACGAACATATACTTGGCTTGTTTGAATGCAAACAAATGAATGAGTACGCAAAATATAAAAAAACGAGTGTGCTTTAGACCACACGACAGAAGTAAAACTTCGAATTCACAAAATGTGAACTTTAAAATGAATTTACAATTTTATTCAATTTTAACGTAGAATATTTAATGTATTGAACAAAATAATAATTTATAAAATTGTTCAAGAACGAAATGAAACTACAAAATAATCAAAAAATCACCGTTCGCGTAACGCTAGCAAACTCGCATATATATATATATATATATATATAAATATATATATATATAAATATATATATATATATATATATATATATATATATATATATTTCATGCACTGGCTATGAGAGAAAGAGAGAAAGAAAATGTGCGCGTGCACTGCTCTCTCTTGCTCCTAAAGTGTGATACAGACAATAAGCTTGCATTGTGTCTTAGATATACGAAACATAACTGGCTATGAGAGAAAGAGAGAAAGAAAATGTGTGCTCGCACCTCTCTTTCTTGTCCCTACAGTAATATACGAAACGTAACTCTCTCTCTTTCTGTCTTCACTAACTTATATATCCCTCTCAACTTCCGTTCGTTTCGCCCGATCACACTTTTCGTAACGCTCTCGTCTCGCATTCGTCAGCTTACTCCCCAAGTCAAGCGTGCGTAAAGAAGTTTACTTCAAAAACGTGGAATTTATATAAAAATATACAAATAAATACAGATATAGCCACACGGCTGCGTTTGCGTCGGTGTTCGTGCCTGCACCCATCCCGCGCCTGCTCGTGTTCGCGTCCAGAACGCGCCCGCACACACGCACGCATTCACATTTATGTCCATAAATAAATATATAAATATATTTATATATATATATATATATATATATATATATATGTATATATATATATATATATATATATATATATATATATATATATATATATATTATTTATTTATTTATATACACACACAAAGATATTTAACATATAAAGTACAGTAGCAGTGATTGGTCGAGTCCGTGACGTACTGGACTGCGCATGCCTCGCGAATAGGCATGCGCAGGAAGCGCGGATCGATTCCCTCTCCTAATATTACTCTCGCACGTACGACGCAAAGAACAAATTGACGACTAATAATGAAACACTTTACAATCAGAATAATTTTAATACTGGTAACTACTTTCAATATATGCTACGCGAATTTGGAAGGTCCCTTCTTGTTCTGGGGACCAAAATCGCTCGAGACCTATAGGCGGCCTGCTCTCAAAAACTTAGAGCAAGATGACTTAATTCAAATATATGGAAAGCTGGCCGCGATTGTGGTGTTTAACAACCAAGACTCGGTGCCGCTCTCCAGTGAAAACTTTCCACGCCTGAGGAAATTGTTGGAAAGTAAGGCGACGCTCGTATTGCCGCAAGATTTCTTAGACGTTCATCCGGATTATGTCAACAACGAGACGCAGGTTATATTGTAACTTTTGCTAATAATTAATGTATTGAGTTTTAATTTTATTGACGATTTTTTGTATAGCATGAATAGTACAGATAAAAATATGTTGTATGGAAATTTCTTTATTATGGATTGTTGTTGGTTACGAATAAGTTATGAAAATTTACGTAGTTGACACCTTCATATATTGTTTGACACCTTAAGTGGAGTTGAAAATTTACGTAGTTGACACCTTCATATATTGTTTGACACCTTAAGTGGAGTTGAAAATTTACGTAGTTGACACCTTCATATATTGTTTGACACCTTAAATGTCATATGTTCACTCTGAAAGATTAAAGTTAATATAATTTTTTTTGATGTTATTTTATCACGTGGGAGTGGCTACTGTAATAAATAGTTCTACCTACATATCTATAAACACATTGTAAACTTACATAACAGTAGATTTTCAGAATTTATTCATCGCAACTGAATTATCCATAAACATGATATTACTGAAGGGTAATATTTCGACTATGCCTGTGATCTTACTTAAGGTAATAACACGGAATTAAATATTATCACAGGCTTTTTATATCGCGTGGTTTCAACTAAGTTTCGTGTCGTTACGATAGTAGCTTAGTTACAATAGCCGATGTTACGAACGTCATTAGCGATTTTCAAATAACTTGCGAGCAAAGCTAGTGTGCACCGTACCAGTAGTTATCTCTCTTGTCCTTGCTCAGTTCAACAATGATTGCATTTTGTTTTAAAATTTTTTTTTAATAATTATTATTTACGGCTAGTTTATTAAATGTACTCTCAGTGGTTTAATTATTTATTTTGTGCTTCAGTCGAGTATTGAATGTAATAGAACGATATTTAATAATTAGACACACACACACACACATATATATATATATATATATATATATATATATATATATATATAAATATATATTTATTTATTTATGGACATAAATGTGAATGCGTGTGTGCGTATCATGTAATTTTTTTTGTACATTTTATTGTCATATACATTTACTCTTAAACACTATTTTTATATGGATGAAATGATTTTGATGTTTAACCCAAAAATAATCACTTCAATTCTCATTTGCATCGTTATTTTTCATTATCCATACTTTTGAAAAATATTAGGTATTCCCATTTGGATACTATAAACTATAGAAGATGTAAGTTTCATGTCAATAGAATATGCCGACTTTATCCCAAATAAAAGGAAGAAACAAAATGTTCTCTATTCAACAGGTAGGATTAACTTTCACTATGTAAAATAAAATTTATTCTGTATTTATATAAGTGAAACTATTTTCTCCGGATCACCTTTAGAATCGTAAAAATAAAAATGTTATTGTCTTAGTCCCTTTCGGGCAATGTTGACAATATATTTAGAAATGACAACGTAATACTAAAATACGAATTTATAAATTAGCTAAGGTTACAATTATGTAAGCAAAACGTAAAGTTCATATCTTTACTGGATGTAAATCAATGTAAACGCATATAATTATATATATAATGGATATATTACAGAAAGTTTTGAAAATTTTACTAATGTTGAACCACCGAAAGTTTATATATTAATGCATACTGTATACATATATACGAGTACATTGCACTAAATATTTCTGTAAAGTAGACGTTGTGTGTGGTACTGATATTAATGTATGTTTACATAGATAAAATCATAAGTAAACACAAACATAAACTGCAACAAGACGTACCCACATATGCAAATGCATATGAAAAGGCGCATGTGTTCACAAGTACACGAACGGGCACGCGCCACATGTATACGCGACACGAAGCGCTCTTTTATTTCAGCCGTATTTCACTTTGTTTGACTCTCTGTTGATTATTTTGTACTTTCTGTATACTGGCACTACCGGTATTACCGTGGACCATGTCACTATTGTCATTTATTGCGTATCGCATTCAAATTATGCTATTACTTATACGCGTACGCATTTTTATTGACATATTAAATTATTAATTTGCCCACGCTTCTGGCTGAAAAAATTGTACTACATTACGATTTTTTATGTCTTCAAACTTTCTGCCTTGGGGTGTACCCAGTCCGTAGCTTTAGAAGTTTATAAGTAAAAACGGTACAGTCGTAAATATAAACGCGTTATTAATTAAAAACGTACATTGAGAAAAATAAATAAATACTGTAGTAGAGAATCTCAAAACTACCGGCTTTTGAAATATTGGCTCGAATTGGAAGATTGCTAAATTGACTTTAATAATTCTTTCGCTAATTCTGTAAACCATATAGTAATTCAAACATACGTAGGTAATTATATTAAACTATATAGTAATTCAAACACACATAGGTAATTTATTTGAGTTTTGAGAAGATAAAGTAAAGAAAGCTTCGATTTACCCTTATTCAATCTATATGCTATTTGTTATCATAAATTTAAAAACCGATATGTAATGAAACTTTCTTCAAGTTACACCAGGATATTTGAGTAGTGAATATGAATTAAACTGGATTAATACTTTTGAAATCAGTCCAAAAAACAAGTAGCCATAGAGACAGTCTTGCGTTTAATATATATCTGTGGAGACAGAATACATTATGAACTTCATTCAAGGTATTTACACTGCAAGGTCCGAACTCAGAACGAGATGCAGAAATCACTGAAACATTTAATCGCCTGGAAGATATTTACGGTAAAGGCAAAGTGTTGGGAGTGTTAGGAAACTCAGTATCCCAAGACTATTTGGATAGGACATCCAACTCAGATGAGTACCAGCTAGAGGAGCGAGGAATTTACGAGCGAAGTCGCAGAGATGCACAAGAAACGCCATCGAAAGAAGAAGCAGTGCAGCCTAAATATGCTCTTTATAATGCAAAAGGTAAATAACATTAATTCATCGGTATTGAAACCAATGAAATATATGTAGTAATTGTTAAAATAATAATTGATAGATATTTATGGTTATTAAATATTAGTTAATTAATCATTGTTGTACCTCTGCATTTTTCGCCTGTTTCTTTAATTTACGTTGAAAGTCATTTTACGTGAACAGCTCAGTTGGAAGGGTTGTAATTTAACTAGTGATCCGTAAGTTAGTTACCTACTAATGTTAATTCGTGATATTACACAACGTTTGGTCATTGGGCTTAATAAAAGTATATTGTTTTTAGAAAACATAGTTTGTCAAAGTTTTGTGATAGAGTTTAACTTAATATTTCTCATGAGAGAATGGATAAATTGTACAAATTCTCATAAGACTGACCAAAATATAAGGGTGATGTGCTTTAATTTTTTAAATTTTGTGCATATATATATATATATATCTATATATATATATATATATATCTATATATATATATATATATATATATATATATATTATAAAGTTAATTTAATTACTAGTAATAATAATTTACCGATAATCATAGAAATAATATTGAGATTCCTGTTGTAATCTCTCCACCTGCCTTTCAGACAAAGCGCTTCTATATTCGAGCACTTGGCCGATGCTGCGCTACAATGGCGGCGAGGGAGATGCTCTAGGCGACCCACTTACCACCACTGTGGACACTCGGGACCAGATCACCCGGGTTGTCGTCTCTTTTTCTAGGGAAGGCAAGGTATGTAGCCATTTTAACTTTTAGTGTGATTTTATGCTAAAAAGTATTACTATTGTTAGAAAAAGTAGCTTCTGCTCGTGGCGTTGCTCCTCCTTCAGTAGCAATATTTGCATCTCAAGAGCACCCCCTGATCGGGATAAAATATTATGTATCTTAGCAGGAACTTTAAGGCTACGCACTCAGTTCTTGACGTGTGAGCGCCAATAATTGAACGTTGTAAGTTCTTTGGAGAATATTTGTTCGGGTAGAAGAAGGTAGCCTGCCTTTTAATCTGAATGCTAAGATTTTTTCACTGAAATTCCATTTAAGTCGTTTGATAGTGTTTACTTAATGCTCTCCACAAATGGACAAAGAGACAGACGGAAAAAACTGTATTTTTGTAATAATCAACTAAATTTCTAACAGTAACCAAGTCTTACACAGAAAAAATATGTTGCAAATCTATGAAAGTGCCTATTATTTCACACATTTTTTGTATCTGATTTTGATAAAAATACATGCCGTTTACTATAAAAATAAAACATACCGTAAAGATAAATAAAACATGAACATACTTTATATTTTTTTATAAATTGTAAATTTATTTCACATTTATTAAAGCATGTGATGTTTAAATAACGCTCGGTCTAACGAGCATAGAGCTGACAGCAGCCATTATTTCGAAAATGCTTGTATTTCCTTTGAAGCTTGTTTTTAGTTTCCTGATCAAACCAATTAATTATTTCTTTTGTGTATATATATCGTATACCGGCTATTTTGTTATATATGTATAGCTAATGGTACACCAGGGCAATGCCATTATGGACTGTTGAGAATGTCGATATTAATGACAGAAAATTGTGACCATCGTCGTTATGACGTTAATCAGAAGACACACATGAAGATAGATAGAATATTATTGATGTAACATCAATGCACTTTTGATATTGTTTACTTCATGTGAGGAGCCCAAAAGCTCGAATAAAAGGTAATAATTTCAATTTTCATACAGATATGTCTCTTATGAATTTGAATGAAGATGTAAAAGTTTTTCATCCGAGTTTTTTCAAAACGTCATCGCATTCATAAAATTATTATATGCCTTATTTTAATCTGTCAAATATTTCTTTTAAACTCATAAACAACGGAAAATAAATATAGTCTTCATATTTAAACATAGAGTAAAAACAAATGCGTGTCAGGATTTGTATAAAATAGAATTCCGAAATTATCTATGGTTCTTAGAATTGTTGTTGAAAGTTAGCTGAAATAGCTTTAAGTTAATAAACAGAAGCAAATAGCTCAGAATAAATAAACAGAAGAAAAAAAGTTAATAATTAGTATAAAACTTTTTTTAGATTTTTCATACCTATGATTAAAAATTTAAAAGGGTAAAGGACACATCGCAAGTTACTTTACAGTTTAATATTTTGGTTTAAAACCAAAGAAATGGCCAAGAGTATGTCGGCACATGTCTATGATAAAATTGATACAGATACGCTCATGATAGTTTTAGGTTTATAGGTATAATCAGTTGTAAAAACATGCAATTTTTAAATAGGGTTCTTGTGGGACGATGATAACTCTGAACTTATCAAAAGTTATTTTTCAGTATTTTCTTTCAATTTTTTAAACGATATTTTTGAAATTAAAAACCGAGGAAGCCTTGATGACGTTGTTCAAAGGAAATATCTCAAAGACCAAAATATTAGAACTGTTTGGTTCTAATATAAATTGTGTTGCTTTTAGAAATACATCATCCAACAACATGACTTGATGTGGCAGATTATTTTTTATTTCTTTCATCGTAATGAGTCAAAAAAAAGTTTTAAAATTTGATTACACATTTCATTTTGCGTCATTATCTTTATTTAATTACTGATCGACAGGTACAAAAATAGTAAATATCTGTTCTGAGGCTACAGATCCTAAAAACGATAAAGGGAACATTTTTTTTTGAAAGATTTTTTCAATGTGCTTATGTACGTTCCGTCAGTTTTTTCGTAAATAATCCATCACGTAGTCATTTCAGTCGCATTTAAATACCTTTCATCCTTCTTTTCCATTATTCAAGACTAATTTCCGTACATAATGACTCTATCCGTCTGTTCAAAAGTATGTCATAGTATCATAGCAATTTCAGTTTAAAACGTTTCTAATTAAGTATCAAGAAATGAAGGAAACATTTTTTTATTTTTTAAGGGTTTCTCGGTAAATTTGAGAATGAGAATATTTTTTTGGGGGAATACAAGTGGAACGTCTTTCAAAATTATTTCGAAGACGTCAAGAAATATTTTTTTAATACGGCATCACCTTCGCGAGAAATGAGCGTCTTAAATGTTTTACATGCTATTAATTTAGTCAATAATTCAATACAAAATTAAATCAATCATTTGACATCAATAAATTAAAGAGATATATGCAACAAACCAACGATTTGAACGCTTGTCTGTGGCGCGTATTCCATTGTATAGTGAAAAATGTAAACACTTTTAAATAGTTTAATAGAAACAAATATGTATCATTAAATCTTTAAACTTTTATGTGTACTTATGTGCATATGGAACTCGCTAGTTTGGCACGGAAACGATCCTCGACTATAAATTTTCTAAACAAATGTACTCATCCTCAATGTTACCATGTAATTCATATCATTTTGAATTATTTCTTTTGAACAAACATCACTTTATTCGTATCAATAAAGTTTTCGAACAATTTTAGATGTGTAAATTGATTAGCAGCGGAGACACGAGCACCCCTGCTATCGAGAATGTTTGCTTTTTGTACTGAAATTTACGAATCTTTGTTCAGTTTGAAGAAGTGCATTCAGCAACGAGTTAATTATTTTTAAAATCTCTTCTGTGTAATCCAGCAATCATTTGAGAATATTACATAATTTATTGTATTGATAAAGATTTGAACGCTTTTTTAAATAGAAGTTCCTGTCATCATCACACATCGAAACATAGAGCTTCAACATAAGTATTCAACCTAAGACGATTTTTTGCTAGAGCACTTCACCCCAGAATTTTCGCCTCGTCCATTACTGTACGCCTCCTTCCATCCATACTGTTTTAAGGTATTCTCTCCTTCGGCTGTTTCGCGGATTTTCCAATCCTAAATGAATGTTTATTAGTTATTTATAATTATTAAATTTATGTATATTAACGTTTTAACAATTTCAGAAAATAATACTAACATTCCGTTTCCCGATAAAAGCAGACGGCACGTGGTCGTTTGGTGATGTAGAGGTGCAAGACTTTCGTTTCGGCACTGTGGTGTTAGCGCCGATGTCACCCGAGCCTGGCGCTAACCGTGGCTTTTCCTATCACTGTTCACAGCCAGTTTTATTCACCAACGGGACGGTTACTTTATCCTTCACAGATATACAGGTGCGTATTTTGTCTGTGACTTTTGGAATTTTTACGAACGTCGGATGATTGCACACTATTTACCTATATAATATTTCACATCATAATTCTACAGTTGTGATTATACGATGTATAGATTAAGCTAACTTTAATGTATTACTCACATGTTTTTTGACGTGATAACGTCTTATAAATCGATTAACACCAGCTGCACGCATGAAAAAGTGTCACGTTTCGCCTGAGCCTGAGCGTGCAAGCGAGAGCGCGGAACAAGTGATAGAGAGGCACGATCGGCCCAAGCGTCGGAATTTATCTCTCTTCAAGCGTGACGTCAGAGCTAGTAGTTCGAATAGTTCTGCTACTGGACCGCCGCCACGCGAGTTTCTTCGAGAACTTCTACAATAAGCTCCGCCAACCTCGATGAAAGCCATTATCTGCAACAAGCGTTGAATACGAGACAACGTGTTTTGTGTTTTTTTTTACAATTTAATAAGATTTTTTCAAGACACATTACACTTGAAACACTCCCCTTGATTTCGTACTTTTCTTATCATCGTCCTATCCTAAACAGAATAACGCAGATTGGAAGATCTTAAATATGACACATGTATATAAGTTGTAAATAAATTGTTAATAGCACATTGTTACTTGTAATTAATCTGAATAATTTAAGTAAAAAAATATTTGAATTAACGAGTGTAAATAAATGTTAATTTATCGAAAAAATTGTAATTTTCAATTAACTCCTTCTTTGTATTATACAAAATAATAATAATTCAGTGATAATAATTCAATTTAATTCATAAAAGTATGCAATTTTTCATCAATGTTTCTTTATGACGTTATCACGTAAAACTATCGTCCATAAACCGACTTTATAGACAACCAATTTTTATTAAGCATATAAGTATCAGCAAAATTTTCATTATCATCATGAATTTTCCTTTTTGATCTGTTTCCGATATAAGTACAAGCATTTGTAAATGTATTTTCAGTCAACTTGTTTAAGAATTAATGTTTTTTTATATATTGTAGTTAGCGATCGATTAACTTTCTCTTCTTTTATTAAAAAAACCCTTGATAACCTTCTTCATTAACTTCATAAAGATTTTAATAAAATCTAAATTTATACGCTTTTTTCATAGCTTCACATAGTTTTTTCCATCTGGTTTCAAATCCACTTACTTGTTTATGAAAAACTTAGACTGAAAGGAGGTCTGCTTAATAAACTAAACAGGTTTGTTACTGTATTTGGTTCATTTATTGGAAAAATTGTGGTTATGCAAAGAATTTAGAATTATCAGAGGTAATAGTATTTTATTATGACTAAAAAACACACAAAGAGCTTACTAAGGATTGTGATTGTATTTTAGATACACCTAAGGTTATGATTTTTTAACGAAAGTGCGAATCTCTTAGTTTAAAAACTATTCCCATCACCACCTGGGTTTTTTCAAAATTCCACCAGAAACTCGTGACAACCCAACCGCACACAAAAAGAGGATTTATGAAGGTCCTTTAATAGTGTCCCGTATCTACCATCAAACGCTTCCACCCAAAAGAGTTAAAGAAATGTAAAAACTATGAATAAAATGGTTTTGTATACCGTCTTAGATCATATTTAATAATATTTTACTACTTTTTTATGTTATTTACAGGTTCAGCCAGTATTGATAAAAGGAAATAGATTCGGAGATGCTTTTCACTGTATCGGCTTTACTACTGTTCCTATACTGTAAGTACCTAATTTTATAAAGGTCATAATTGATCAAAAAGGGCGAATTTGCCCTAGTTCGGATTGTTTTCGAATATTTTTAACAGACATGGTGCATTTAACTATTAATCTTTAATTTCCTCTATTTTACTTGTTTTGAATACAGGAATCAATAATAAATATTTGGAAAAACATTTATAACTTTCGCATGGTTTGACCGATTTAAATAAAATAAATATATGTTGTAGATATATTAGAGGCACATTTTTATTAATCTTTACATCCATACATCAGTTTCTATCGGACTCCATTATTACATTTAAATGTGAGATTATTTGACAATATAAAAATTTACAACCAGCATTGTCAAAACTGTTCTATTAAATTTAGAAAGCACGCAAAACTAAACAAAAAGAGATTTTTAAAATTCAATCACTTTTGATAACAATATTTTTATAACCTTGGTCAATAAAGCATTTTTAATTTCTCAACGTTTGTAAATGTTGATGGTTCAATGCTGCATGTATATTCTAACTCTTGGAATTGATTTGTAGTTAAGGTTATATGAGCTGTTCATCACTGACATGTATACTTTAAAAAAGTATTCTCTTAAATAACTTAACACAGTAAAAGTCAGATTCCGTATAATACGATATGTCTGTAATAATTCTGATAATATGTAGAACTTATGTTTCGAGTAATATCGGCATTATTAGTATAAGTTAAATATGGATTATCAATTTGGCTACAAAATAGTTATTTATGCTGATTGTAAGTAGCTATCACAAATAAGTATTTTTTTTCATGTAAAACTTTTTTGGTAGTTATGGTTATTTATAGTTATATGGCATTTATGGTTACAGCTCTTCCGAAAAGTGAAGATGGAAATAATCCAATCAAAAACGATGTTGTTTTAGTTATATAATCATTTGAAAAATTCTGAAAAGTATGTTTTATAAAATGGTACTTTGAACTACTTAATTTAATTTTTTTGAACACTTGCTATTACCGATATAATGAGTATTTTAAAAAATTCAAATTTAATTTTTACTATATTCTCTTCTTGCAAAAAATACAAAAATAATATACAGTAGAATATAACTTGAAGATTAAAAAAATATTGTATATAAAAACAGAGAATAATCTTACATAAAAATATTAAAATTCAACCTTATTATCGTTTTATGCCCTCGCAAAAATTCAGAAAAATATATTTTAGATTATAATTCTTTTAGAATAAAATGCAAATAATTTTTTTGATGCCTTAAAACAATTGGATTTTTTTATTAGTTACGAACGGATTCAATATCAATAAATAGAAGAAATAGTTCCATAGAAACTAACAGAAAGAAAAATTAACCTCTATATTCAAATCTACCTTAGTGAAACAAAATTGTACAGAAAAATGGAAAAACAAATTTTTTAATTAAACCTCAAGTTTTCGATTTTTTTTTCAATAATAAAAAATTAATTAGTAATGAGAGTTTACAAATTGGTTCTTGTTCTTATAAAAATTCCTTTTTTACGTAATGGATTTTTTAATAAGGATTTTAGAATCTCAATTAAAAGAAGTGTAAAAATCCATACATACACACACAATGAAATGGAAACGAGGCCTTTTTGTGTTCATTACGCACAAACTAATGGACGAATTTTATTGAAATCTTAGATCTTAGAGTCTTGGGCAAAATATGCAATAGAAATTATTATAATATTTTTAATGGCGTTGAATAGTTAATTAATCGATTATTTCTTAATTACATCAGAGCGACATCTGTTTTGTTTTAAGTAACCACATTGATGACTTTCTTTAATAATAAGTCTTAGTTTTATAATTCACCATTAGATGGTAGTATGGTAGATAACGTTATTTAAATAGAAATTTTTAATGTAACTTTGCATTTATTTTACATAGTAGTAACATCAATCACTCATTTAACAAACAATCACCCTGTATGTATCGCAGAGATGTTGCAATGTCAAGAAACCTGTATTATAAATTTCCCTACGCGGGAATGGTTAGAATTATTGGATAGGTGAAAGTAAAAATTTTAGGCGTTAAAAGCCTTTTTTATTCAAATACTATGAATCTACAAATACCACTATAATGTCTAATAGAAACTTTAAATTTGTTATGGGAACACCTCTTAATTTATTTTTAAGCAGTTAATTGTGGTTAATATTAATAATGAAATAATTGAGAATCAATGTAATCTATCGACCAGTGTTTTTATAAAAAGGACCAAGTTTAAGTTGAATGCCGCAACGAATATGTTTCTTTTAATGTCGGCAATTCCTATTTCAGGTCGGGATTGGGAATATCAGGTCTTCTCATCCTCGGTGTAGCCATCTCTACGTGCTGGATAATGGATATTAAATCTATGGACCGGTTCGAGAATGCCAAAGGCAAAGTGCTCCAACTTACCATATCAGAATAAAATATTTGATACCAATATTTTATTGACAGTAAAATTGAAGAGGAACGATTGAATGAGAGATTCTTCGATTTGTTTTTATTTACACGTTAATTTATACATAATACGATCCAAAAATAAATAAAATGTGTTCTCTTTATAATCAGATATTTTAAAAATGATAACAGAAGTAATGATTTTATTTTGAAAATATATTGTGTTATTTTTAAAATGGGTTATATCCATTAACTATTTAAGTAAATAATTTTCAGTGGATGAAGACAGGATGTTGTTAATGATGAATATAATTATCTCAAAAAAAAGTTTGTATATTTAAATTGGCAGTGTAGAGAGATAAACCACGTAATATTTTATCGTCCGCATCTGTGAATAAGATTTTTTTGTATGATACTGATAGGTTTCTCGTAGATCCTACCGTTTGTCATTGGCACCTTTGGAAGATTGCTGTTCGAAGATACACGTAAATAATTATAAGATTTTTTTATAATTATATGATGTCACTGGTATTTTCCTAATACTTTTTGTGACACTCACGTAGTATCACCAGCGTTTGATCGAAACTTTTCTCGTGATATCAAATTGGTGTTATTGATCTTCCATATGTTTTAATAGTGTAGAAGTAATTTCATTTTGAACGAAAAGTGAAAAGTATTTTATGACATATCAAATTAACAACAATATTTAATTTCTTATCACTGGGCACTGTCAATTAGAGTTTATAATCGCATAGTTTTTTGAGCCTGAATTTTAATGAGCTATGTTATTGTTATAGTCGCTTTCTAGATGATAGTTCCATAGTTACTTGTTTTTTCAGTATTTCTTTGGTTAATTAAAATAAAAGCTTTAATTTGTTCGTGTATATTTAATTTGTTAGTTATTCTGACAGGTAAGAAAATTTTAAAATTCAAATATAATTAATTTGTGTAATTATCGAGTGCCGACTATATTAATTACATTTTTTTGTTTACAAGAATCAATTGTTGTATGTAGAGGTAAATTAGAATGTAATGGTAGATTTTAATATATAATTTTTGGTGAAGATATTAAAACAAATGCGCTCAATAGTAAGGTGGTCTCTACAATATAAACAAATACGCTCAATACTAAGTTGGTATCTACAATATAAATAAATAAGTGGTCTCTACAGTATAAACAATAATGGTCTCTATAATATAAACAAATGCGCTCAATAGTAAGGTGGTCTCTACAATATAAACAAGTAAGTATAATTGTAGAGGCCACCTCCACATTATAAACAAATGCGCTCAATAGTAAGGTGGTCTCTACAATATAACTGATGGTCTCTACAATATAACTTGTAGTATATAACTGATCGTCATACTTATAACAAGAAACAAAATAACAGCTCACTGTGCATTGATGTATGGCAATATGTCTTTGCCTACGACGTAGTCGATTTGAATACTGACATTATGACGTATTTAGCTAAACTACGTGTTGAATACCTAAATCTTTGATTTATACTGCCATCATAAGAAATGTGCCAAAGATCTTATTTCTACAATAGATTTCATGATATATCTTTGATAGTACATATATATTTTGAGTCATTATATAAAGTACAAAAATTAAAATGGAAAAACTGTGTTTATCCGAAAAAGGTCGAGTTAAACATGTACGGATGGGGAATTATTTATCCTTATTAAAATAAATGGAATATAAAGACAAAACCCTTATGTAAATATTAAATTGATAGACCGTGATGAATTCTAATTTCTGAAATATACGCAGAAATTTAGTAACTGTAGGAGGTACACTTATGGGAACTTTACGTTTCCTCGCTATTAGGGGAAGTTATTAAAATATAAGATATGGATCAAGAATTAAATCCCTTCGAAATATTAAGGGCCGTAGCTAGAATTTCCCACAACTTATTGTAATTTTTATAGTGAAAATGGTGACATACATACATAATTACTTTAGCTTCGTACTCAATTCTTATTTTTGTAGCTTCTACTGAACGAAAGCTTCCCAGCCACTATTTTCTTTCTTAGATCAAAAAGTTATCTCTACATATCACACTATTGTAACAAAGTGAATTCTGCACATGCAAAATATTTTAAATAAAGCGATTGATTTTGCGTATAGAATTATAATAGATGACAAAAAAATTGTTTTTAGGATTTTCGTCTTTATGTCTCTGTGTTAATTTGTTTTTCAATCACACGATATCTTCTGCACGTATTTATATGAAATTTGGAATGGTAATAGTTTATATCCTTAAGCGACATATGGGATACTGAATCATTTTACCTCAATATTACAAATTTAAAAAATTCTGACTTGGAGAATATTACGATAGTAATACTACTACTACCTACGCCATCTATGTATGCTCATAGACATATTACGATAGTGACACTACCTACGCCATCTATGTATGCTCATAGACATATTACGATAGTGATACTACCTACGCCATCTATGTATGCTCATAGACATATTACGATAGTGATACTACCTACGCCATCTATGTATGCTCATAGACATATTACGATAGTGACACTACCTACGCCATCTATGTATGCTCATAGACATATTACGATAGTGATACTACCTACGCCATCTATGTATGCTCATAGACATATTACGATAGTGATACTACCTACGCCATGTATGTATGCTTATAGACATATTACGATATGGTACTGCCAAAGCCATCTATTAACGTTTTTAGTAAAATTTATGCTCATAGATATTGCAAAAATAAAAAGGGAATAACAGTGATGACAATAATAATAGTCTCAATAGTTCACTTATATTACCCATGGTTAGCACGCTGGCACGGTATGCCGAAGAGTGGGTGCAATTCCCATCGGCCGATCGACTTTTTTTTGTACAGTTAACAATAGTGGTAATTACACTGATATATAAATATACTACTTTTTAAATCTAGTTTTAGCTTATAATATAAAAATAAATGTACAGCAAACGTTACCCATTAACGGTATTTGTAAGTTTAAAGTTCATAGAAAATAAAGTCATTCTGTTGATATTTTAAACAAGTCTATGTTGTATCCATATTTATCCATCTTTCACTCACGGCCTATATTTTTACATATGATGGTTATTCTAAACAAAATCGTCAAAGAATTTCAGGCAATGGAGTCGCAGGTACAGTGGTCAAATAGAAAAGGAACGGTGTTTCTATTACTACTAAAATGTTATGTAAAATCATATTTTAAATCTGATCATATAATTATGATCGTACGTGGATTGAACAGTTTGCGGCCTCTTACGGAAAAAGTTATTACATTGTCCTAATACTTACATTACACCTATCAATTCTTTAGTTGTTACTGTGAAACATTTTATTGTTGTGTTGCGTTTGGTTCCGAGTTTATGCCTGTTTAATTGATGGTAAGCGAATGATTTCTTTAATATGTGTAGAATCGAATATCGGGCCGCTGGTAAGTACCTGTTGAGGAAAGGATTAACCGTGAAAAAAGGAAGAATTTATAAAAGTGAAAGAATTTAAAATCAATGTAACCTATTGACCTGTGTATGGTAATATAAAAGACCAAGTTTAAGTTAAATGCCGCAAAAAAATTGTTTCTTTAGATATAGGCAATTCGTATTTTAGATCGGGATTAGTGATATCAGGTCTTCTCTTCCTCGGCGTGGCCGTCTCCATGTGCTGGATAATGGATATTAAATCTATGGACCGGTTCGAGAATGGCAAAGGCGAAGTGCTTCAACTTACCATATCGGAATAAAATATTACCAATGTTTATTGACTGTGAATTTGAAGATACCAATGTTTATCGATTGTGAAATAGAAGATACCAATGTTTATCGATTGTGAAATTGAAGATACCAATGTTTATTGATTGTGAAATTGAAGATACCAATGTTTATCGATTGTGAAATTGAAGATACCAATGTTTATCGATTGTGAAATTGAAGATACCAATGTTTATTGATTGTGAAATTGAAGATACCAATGTTTATCGATTGTGAAATTGAAGATACCAATGTTTATCGATTGTGAAATAGAAGATACCAATGTTTATTGATTGTGAAATTGAAGACGTAATAATTGAAAGAGAGATTCTTAGATTTGTTTTTATTTATCAGGTTAATTTATATATAATACGATCCGGAAATAAATAAAATTTGTTCTCTTTACAATCAAATATTTTTAAAAAAAATAACAGAAATGAACGTTTTACTCTGAAAATTTTGTCATTGTGTTATTTTTAAAATGGGTTATATAATTTTTTATTAATGATGATGAATATAATTATCTCAAAACAATGTTTGTATATTTCAATTGGCAGTAAACAGGTAACCAGTCAAGACTTTATCGTCGGCATGTATGAGCAAGATTTTTTTGTCACATAATTTTGAAACAGATTTGGGAATTTACAGTGGCGATGCTAAAAGAATCAGCTTCATCGTTGTAAATTAGAGAGATATCTGAAATTATATGCATCTATCACAATTGTTCATAACGAACTGAGCTTTTATAAGGGGTCTGCGTGATGGGTACTGAGACTCTTTCAGTCGAACAAAAATACGATAGATCTGTGATCTTTTTTCCCAATTAAAAAAAAAATTGTATTTAGTCAAACATTTTCATTAAATGATGAAGTAGAAGTTGCAGTTAATGCGCATTTTGTGGGCCTTGAGAAAACATTTTTTATAAGTGGCTTTAGTAGCTTTTAGTGCATGAAGAAGTGCATCGGGCTAGACGGTAACTATGTTGAGAAATTAGAATAGAACATTTCAATTCACCCTAGTATAATGGCGGTCTTTAAAATTTGAATATATTTTATTTTGATGTCGTGGGTTTCAGCTTCAAAATCAATTGTTCATTTCACACAAATTCAAGTTAAGAGTGGAAGCAAAGCTACGGTTACAAGTCGAGTAAAATCGTACCACTCTGCGGGGTCCGCCACGAGAACGTTCGGCGCTACAGTCAATTTCTAAGTCAGTGAGTAGTGACAATGTTATTATATGACAAAGATGATAAACTATATACTACGATATTGAGGTTTGTTATTTTAAAGTGGGATTAGAAATCTGCGAAATAATTTGAGATAAATACAAATTTTGTAATTCTTAATGTAATATTACTTGCAAACGGTCGGTTGTCGAAAACCATTCATACGACATTTAATGTTCTACAAAAAATGTTGTTTTGTCACTTTATCTATCACTAACTACGAGATATTTGCGTTCAAAATTTTTGAAAATGTGATGAAGTATGAAACTTCTAAGACCTACTAACTTTGTAATTAGTCAGGACGTGACTTTAAATAACGTTGTATAAAAAATTGGATTAAAGAAACCGTGTATTACAAACTCATAACTTATACATTTGGAAATGTGAGTGGATGATAAGCGAACAGCAGAGTTTGAATCCAGCGTGTATTTTATATTTGAGATACTCATAAATATTTTAAGGTATATAGTATTTCTGTTAAAATATTGGCAAACATAAAATTTTCAAAACGAAAATATATGGCCTACTATGTCTTACACAGGCGTAAAAACATGCTTCATACTTAAAAAGTTATGAGATCTCGTATAATCACTATATTGAATGTATTTGGCTTTAATTTTGTAGAAATTAATTAAATAAGGAACTTAAAGAAAGTAGAAATAATACTACATCACGTACTCACAATGAAATGAAACTACGTGATGTAATATTATTTCTACTATATTTAATTTATTTACCACGACCTAGGTTTCGTTGTATTACAACATCTTCAGGTGGGATATTAGCAAAGATAATATCCCACCTGAAGATCTTTGCTAATATCCCACCTGAAGATGTTGTAATACAACGAAACCTAGGTCGTGGTAAAGAAATTAAATATAGTAGAAATAATATTACATCACGTAGTTTCATTTAATTGTGAATAATCACTATAGTTTTAATAAAACCGTTTGCGTAGGTGTTAATAACAATTATTTTTTTCATAAATGTAGGCCAAATATTTTAGGAAATAAGGGGGAACGGGGAATATGTTTTTCAGTACCTATTTCTTTGCGGATAGTAAAAACTGTTAAATAACATTTTGAGGTCTTTTCAACACTTTTAAACGATACCGCACACTATACATGGAAATAAAAAAAAATCAAGTGTTTACTTTGCTCTACCCCTAGGCCTCGCCTCTAAAACTTCTATTTAAATATTTTTTAGTGTTAATTATTGAGATATATGCATGTTAATATGTTCTACGTCAAGCGGTTTCTGAGGAAAACTGCTGTGATAGACAGACGGACGGACACGTGAGTGATCTTATAAGGGTTCCATTTTTCCTTTTGAGATACGTAATCCTAAAACCAAGCAATATAGTTTATAATATTCATTATCGGACAAATCCCACATATTAACTCAACCCAAATAATTTTTGATAAAGATAACAAAAAAATGCTGTTTTAATGCTTAGGAGCAAGGTGGTTTCGGTGAAATGGAGACATTGTATATCTCTATTTCGTCGAGAATGAGAACTATATATACTGTAATAAATTCATATATTTGTAATCACATTGATTCAGAACTGCCAAAACAATAGAAAAGAACATAAATACCAAAGTTAAAATAAAATATTTAACGTCCATCGAAAAAAGCAGAGCCTCCGGAATATTTACCACTATCTTCATTTGAAAGCAATGAGGCTATAATAGAATGGCGAGATTCTTCTATAGCGAGCATCTTCTCTAAAACAAATATTCAATTTTGATAGATTTGTACATATATATACGCATATATATATATATATATATATATATATATATATATATATATATATATATAACTTAAGATTTAATTCTACTGGTATCATTTTGTTTAGAAAAATAAAATAATACCAACAAAATTCTATTGTTAATGCATCTTTATAAAACTGTATTTTTGCGTGTGAATGGAGACGTTACTCTTGTAAAATTGGTATTTCTTTTGATTATGAAAGAAATATATCTATACAATATCGTTGAGAAGATTTTTATTTTTCGTGCTCAATAACCTCTTGCCAGTATATCACTATGGATCTAAATTGTATTAGAATTCTTTACTCCTCAAATTTTATATCTATATAATAATTTGTTAACAGTTAGTGAAAATAAGCTTGTTGAAATTAGTCATCACTATTTGTGTAAAATACAGTTTTTGCACTAGCTTTAACCCACAGTGTCACTCGCTTGTGTTTTTGATTAAAGTGACAGAACTCACATGTAGGTTTAGACTCTAGAGGCCTGAAAGAAAATAATTAATTAATTTACACGCTGCGTCATCTATTGACATGATGTAATAATACATACAATAAAAATATCCTACAAAAGTTATGTTATTTCTTGGGTTTACATATGTTATAAGTAAAATTTATATTAATTCGAATCATGAACCACTTCTATCCGCATAGCAAGTTTCATGAAAATCTTACTCAATTATATAGATGAGTGAGCATTTTTCGTTATATTGATATTCCATACAATTTAAGCAGCAAATAATACGTATGTCGTTATATGTATTCCGAATTTCGTAGCGATTTGTTGCTTGTTTGCAGAATTATTAGGCAAGAAATCAACAAACAGAAATTCTTTCACGTTTATAGTATTAGAGTTATTATGGTCCACAAGTTTAATAAACCTGTGAGCAACCGTGTTATATATACCGTGCAATATGTCTTGTCACTTGATTTAAAGAGATTTATTCGAATTATAAAAACAGAATTTTGTTTTCTTTAAATTGGATATTTTATACTTTCTCTGGATAATCATGAGTTTTGTCAATGACTTCAGAAAAATAATTATGTTGGAAGGATTATTCGTCCTTATATCATTCGACATGAGTTTCTTTGCTGTATGAGTATTTACTGCATCAAATGAACCGTAATCGACATATTAAATTTTCCTTCGCATTAAAAAAGCAGATTAACAAAGTAACATTATTATGTAACTTAATGACATGCGCAGAAACACTTGTTCATTGTATACTTATTCGTGCCTGATAAAAGATAGACGCGAACATTCACACACGAGAGTTGAAAGAGTTAAAACGACTGAGAGATAATTAAAAGAGATATTTAGATATTTGAATAGAAATAAACGATTGTGCGACGCGGCGCGCCGCCGACGAGACCTGTTCTTATATTCTGTGAAATGTCGGAGAAATCTCCCATCGAAAGCCAACCGAACCGGCTGGCGGGGGCCTTTCAAATATATACGGTCAGGCCTGAACGTCACACTCGATGCCGGTTTGTTTCGCGCCATACGTCGAGTTAATGATTCCTATAAACGCAGCCCCTTCTCAAATTGATTACTACAATGCTTTCTCAGAGCAATTAAGTGTATGAACTATTAATTATTACTTTATAAGCATATACGAGATGGCCGTTCAGGCAGACATTGCAAGAGATGCCAACGTAACACACGTTAGACGTATAATCTTTCCAAGTTTGTACTATTTGTGACATTCTCGTCAAACAGTTTCAGACGTAGTTTCATTTAATAAAGTGAAATAAAACGGAAATAAAGATATAAAACACTAAGTCAAGACAGGGGAAAAATGGCGAGAATAAGTGATAAAAAACCTATTAAGTACAAATAGAGCTCGCGCTATGACCCAGTTCCATAAAAAATTAGGTAAACAGACAGATGTTAAAAGGTTAAACAGATGTATTATGGTCCCTTAAACGTTTAAACTTTTAAGTTTAAACGTTTAAGGGACCAAAATACATCTGTTTAACCTTTTAACAAATATTAATATGATTATTCATCGTCTAAGTACTTTGTGTAGTTTTCACTCGCACAGTCGCTGTACTTTCCTATAAACTTAAAGTTAGCGTCTAGCATTAATGTCATTTTCATAATATTAGGTTTATTGCTTTCGAAATAGAGGGGATGTATTTTGACATGATAACGTCTTATAAATCGATTAACGCCGGCTCCACGCATGAAAAAGTGTCATGTTCCGCCTGAGCCTGAGCGTGCAAGCGAGAGCGCGGAACAAGTGATAGAGATGCACGATCGGCCCAAGCGTCGGAATTTATCTCTCTTCTCGCGTGACGTCAGAGCTAGCAGTTTGACAACCATCGAATTGACTTTTTCAAGACACATTACACTTGAAACACTCCCCTTGATTTCGTACTTTTCCTATCATCGTCCTATCCCTAACAAAATAACCAGATTGAAAGATCTTAAATATAACACATGTATATAAGTTGTAAATAAATTGTTAATAGCACATTGTTACTTGTAATTAATCTGTATAATTTAAGTAAAAACATATTTGAATTAACGAGTGTAAATAAATGTTAATTTATCGGAAAAATTGTAATTTTCAATTAACTCCTTTGTACTATATAAAATAATAATAATTCAGTGATAATAATTCAATTTAATTCATAAAAGTATGCAATTTTTCATCAATGTTTCTTTATGACGTTATCACGTAAAACTATCGCCTATAAACCGATTTTACAGACAACCAATTTCTTTTTTCTGTTCTATTTTGCAGCACATTTGTAGAGATATTTCTTTAAATTATGGAATAACGTTTTTGACTTCTAACTAGTCTTGTCATACGATATCCTGCACAACTCATGAAATAAAAAAAATCAAGATATGCCGATTATTACGTTGCAATACTAAATCAAATTTAACATTTCTGCATTGAACGGTTTCTGAGAAAACAAGACGGAGGTAAGAGACAGACGGACGAATTCATAATAATCTTACAAGCATTCTCTTTTTTCTTTTAAAGCATGGAACTCTAACAGTTATGTACTTGAGAAATAATTGAATTCAAATTTTAAACTTATTGTTCTGCTTTTATCATAATGTTTCCTATATACTCACTTCAAACAAACACTGAGTAGAACTTTTTCTTAATCAGTCACTCCAAATATATAAATACTTTTTGCGCGTTTTGTTATCAAATTGCAGTATGTGTTACACATATTAACGGAAGAACATAAAAATAGTGTTCTTGTATTTGGTATGAATACATTTGCTTAGCAAAACTATTAATAACATCTCGTTATTGTCTGTTCAAGAATGTTATCAAATGAAGAACAAACTAACAAGTTAAATGTTGTGCATAATGAAACTTTATATAAGCAAGATTAAAATATGTTTCATATAAACTTATTGAAGTAAAACTTCTTTACGCACGCTTGACTTGGGGAGTAAGCTGGTGAATGCGTGACGAGAGCGTTACGAAAAGTGTGATCGGGCGAGGCGAACGGAAGTTGGGAGGGAGATATAAGTTAGTGAAGACAGAAAGAGTGAGAGTTATGTTTCGTATATTACTGTAGGGACAAGAGAGAGAGGTGCGAGCACACATTTTCTTTCTCTCTTTCTCTCATAGCCAGTTATGTTTCGTATATCTAAGACACAGTGCAAGCCTAATGTCTGTATCATACTGTAGGAGCAAAAGAGATCAGTGTACGCGCACATTTTCTTTCTCTCTTCCTCTCATAGCATGAAATATATATATATATATATATATATATATATATATATATATATGCGAGTTTGCTAGCGTTACGCGAACGGTGATTTTTTTATTATTTTGTAATTTCATTTCGTTCTTGAACAATTTTATAAATTATTATATATTAAATATTCAATCAATAATACATTAAATATTCTACGTTTAAAGTGAATACAATTGTAAATTCATTTTAAAGTCCATATTTTGTGAATTTGAAGTTTTACTTCAGTCGTATGGTCTAAAGCACACTCGTTTTTTTTGTATTCAGTTTAGTAATTACAGTCTTCCAGTATTTACTTCATAAGAGTGTACTAAAACGAGGACGAAAGAGGAAGAAAGCAATCGGAAATTAATCATATACGTTGTGAGATAAATAAGGGTAGGAAGTTTTAATTTTAGGCGGAATGCATATTTAATGAGATTGGATGGCATTTTTTAATAAACTGTTTAATTTCAATTAAATTAATTGTTTCTGTGCATATTGGTAAATATTTAGAGTATTATGACCATGATTATTTAGGGCCGTGATTTCTTTCAATTAAAGTGAGGCAAATTCTTTTATAATTCCTCAATTTAAAGCTTGTGTCAACGTGCTACAGAATGATAAATGCCTTTAAGACAATACTTATGTATTTTAGTTTATACAGGTTTCATTTGTCAAAACTGAGAAATTAATACTTTTAAATGCGTCTATACGAAGTATTATTACAAGCAATCACGTGAAATAATCGTATTTCTACCCATTTCAACATACGTCTCAAATGTAGTTGGTTTTTCTTTAATTTAACGAAACCACGAGACGTGGAAATTACGAATAATGAAATATAAATTTTCACCTTTCTCTCAATCACACAGTTTATTTGTTTATTTTAGGCTTTTGAGTCTACTTTGTTTAAGCTTCTAAAAACAAGTAAAGCTTTCATTTTGTCCTATATAAATATTACATTAGATCCTGCATTTATTTTACGTAAATCCTACATTTTGAAACACATTTGTTATATAATACATAATGAAAATGCTATATAAATATTTCTTACAGATTTTTGCACCATTTTTTTAAGATTATGGTTTCATTGATTTATTTATAGTATTTTAGTTTATATTTCTATAGAATTTTCGTTAGATGGACAGATAAGATAATTTATAACATTAACAGAATAAAGGACGGTTATGAATAGAAGCCGGGCATATCTTCAAGTCGTATGCCACCTTCGCCAAATTAAAGAATTTTTATGTTACGCGCCTTGATACTTTTCCATTTCTAATTTTCTCACAACTTGCTTCACCATATTCAGTACGTTAAAGAAAAATGTAGAAGTCGTTTACGGATCAGACTGCGTCTTTTCGTCGCTATGGTGACGCACTTGCTCGCGAACTTCATCGCAATCGCGACTACTTCTCCGTTCCACATTCCTTTGCCAATCGTCGTCGCGCTCGCTCGTCTCCACGGCTCACTGCAGTCGCCCTTAGCCGTGATAATTAAAGCCTAATGCTATTGATCAATGCTATCGACATACTCGCTTAATCAATATAATCGTGGTAGACTCATATTAGATGTATTTATGTTTTTTTGTTTCGTATTTACATTGTTTCGTATGAAAGTGATTATTGATCTTATTATATTTATGGTGTACGTAAAAGTATAGTTTGTGACATCGGCTTCTAATTTTTGAACATAAAGGTGAGATTTACATATTATTTCATATTGTTTTTATGAGTACAGTTAAAGGCATTAATAAATAATTTAATTTTTTGTTTCCTATTAGAGAAGTTATACATACTTAAGTAGTTCCATTTTGAGCACAAAGAAAATAAAATAATCCTTTCCATATTAAAAAATAAATTTTAAAATGAAAATTTAGTCAATCTAAATTTTTAATAAAACCTCTCAGGCGTAGCGAATGAATTTAAAAGTGCTTCATGGCATTGGAAGATGTCTATGATAAGATCGTTAATTTAAAATTATCTGTATATAGTAAGTAATGCTAAAACACAGTACAAACGAAACTTTTACCAAGATGGATCTCATTATGATCTTACATTGTGATTTTGATACGGGCACGGTTAAAAGTTTTGAGATTTCACTTAAATACGCTATATTTTAACATATCGTGAAATAAACCTGTAATTTTTTCTGGGACTAGTTATGATTTTAACTATCTTTGTAATAACTTAGTTTAATTTTCACTATTACACGATAGGTAAGCGAGCGGCAAGTAATCACGTGGTCGTCAAAGTCTTATTAAACAATTGTAACATCGAAATTATGGTTATAGACTGATTACTCTTCATTTTCCTCCCCCTTACCTTCCTTTCGTAAAGTAGCTTCGCGAGATGATGGTATAATCACTACTTATTCCTCTTGGGCGGTGAAGATCGTGAAGGTACCTATATATAAAATATCAACAGCTACAAAACTAAGCTGACAGTATACTGATTAATGGGACGTCTTTTATCATTAAAAGGAAGACAAGTATTTTAATTTAAATAAGATACGTTAAATTCTGACACCAACTTTTTTGTGCAAGAGAAAATGGTTTATGTTTAATACCTCTATGATATGATTAAAAAAGGGATGTGATATTCTAAAACACTAAAAATATTTTTATTTTCTTAGATACAGATGTAACATGTTCACAAAATTCACAATTAAATGAAACTACGTTATGTAGTATTATTTCTGCTTTCTTTAATTTCTTTACCACGACCTAGGTTTCGTTGTATTACAACATCTTCAGGTGGGTTATTAGCAAAGATATTATAATAACCCACCTGAAGATGTAATACAACGAAACCTAGGTCGTGGTAAAGAACCTAAAGAAAGTAGAGATAATACTACATCACGTAGTTTCATTTAATTGTGAATAATTAATTTCTACAAAATTAACGCCAAATATATTCAATGTTCACAAAAATAAATAATATGATTTAAGAAGTTCAGGAAAGAAATATGTGTTAAATATTTAAGGGCATATTTGCTAGTAATAGTTCTACTTGGTGAGGGAATACAGAGTTAGTTGGACCTTTTTTGCATTTTGAATAAAGTTTGTCTCATCCCTGAGTGCACATAATAGAATCGTCTGTCATATTAATATTCTTATGGTCGAAATAAGATTAAAGTGAAAGTTCCGAATCGAAACGATAATTCATTACGATGCAACTTTCATCGAATCTCCATGGAAGACATGTGTGACGATAATTACCTCTAAATTGTTTGGTGCCGTTGAATCCGTTCGTGCATCATGCAGGATTGTTTATTATACAAGTAATATTTTTATGGTAAAAAGAACTTAAATTATCGTATAATATTTGTGTTATCTCAAAACTGAAAAGTGCTCTGTAAAGATTTTTAATTGTGTTTTAGGAATATTATTTCTTTGGCTATATACGCAATGTTTATGAAAAAAGCGGTCAAGTGAGAGTTGGACTCGCGCACGAAGGGTTCCATAGCACCAAAGAATATTAAACCTATAAGTTTGCATTTCTCAAAAATATTTAATAACAAGTTATTGCTGTACCGAAAATATCACATATCTCAAAAACTGCCAATAACATCTTATTTTAACTAATTTCCGTTGAAAGTTTCTTTTAAGTTCTGTTACCATATTGTTTTTCAAAGTTTTACACATGTTAGTTGAAAAGTGAGAGGTGGGGGAGAGGGGAGAAAATACGTTTTAAGGTTTTAGAAGCGAAAATCTCATCTAGTGTTGGCTTAAACAAAAAGTTGTATTGGAATCTCTGTATCATTTTTAAGATCTAAGATACAACTGTGTGCCAGCCCTAATTAATTTTTTTCTTAATTCCACTATTTTATTGTATAACGGTTCATAGAAAACACCAACTATCCAAATTTCATCTATATAGTGCCAATAGTCTCCGAGTAAAATAGCCGTGATATATGGACCGACAGATAAAGAACCATAAAAAGTTGACACGCAGAACGGCGGATTCGTACAGAATTTACATCCTACTCTACCCAGTAGCACTTAGTAAGTAAATAGTTAACGATTTATTTATGTATTTTTTACATCCCTAGAACTCGTGAGTGAACTATTTATGTGAATTCAAAAAATTATTGTTTTGGTGACATTTCGAGTTTTCATTCAAAGCTTAAAAAGTAAGCCGAATATTCGAATGTTATATAGTTTTCCATAAAATAACTTTTTATATTTAAAAAGCTATTATTATAGAAAAAAGATATTGCTACAAAATCATAACGCGCAGTGATAGAATTTTTTTGATAATTGGTATCATTGCATAATTACTGCATGAGTTTTATTTAAGCTTGTAAAAATAAAAAGTAAAAGCAAAATAATTAAGTCCATTATTTAAGACTGTGATAGTAAAATTACATAGTTTTCATCCGGAGCATCAACGTATTTCTATCTAAACAGGAATTAATTTCTCGATCTTGTAAACAGATTAGAATTGCATTTATTATATGTGAATGCGAAAATTATTTGTTATATGTTGTATTTTTACTAATGCTTATATTAAGAATATCCAACTTTATGTATCTAAACGATAATTATAATATATAATTAAATAATTCAAATTCATTACAATAGAATTACTTTCATTGAAAGTTGATACAAAAAAAGCTACAGATGCAAGAGGCCGATGACACTTCGTTGCGGTTACATTTGTCCTGTTCTGTGTTATTTTTTGTAGTCTTTCCTAATATTTTTATTATTTATTAATATCAAAGGACTTATGTTTAAAAATTTATTAAGAATTTAACGAAGTGCATTATATTTTTCGAACAAATCGGTATTTATATTATATATACGAGTATATATATAAATGTATTTATATTTTGTTAATTTTTAATAAATTTCGTGCTTTTCGAACCTGTAAGTTATTTAGTATTGATTTATAGATACGCTCGATTACAAAACAATAAACATTTGCGATGCATGTAGAGATTGGTAAGCTAGGGAGAAGTCGATACGAAAATTGACAATGTCATTTGCAATTCAAAGATTTGCCTTTGCTCAATTTTACTCATTTTAAAAAGAAAAGCACTTCTAACCAAGAACTATTTTTTGCCAAAGCTTGAAAACCTGTAACTTATTTAGTATTGATTTATAGATACGCTCGATCACAAAACAATAAACATTTGCGATGCTCATAAAGATTGGTAAGCTAGGGGAGAAGTCCATCCAAAAATCGACAATGTTATTTGCAATTCAAAGATTTGCCTTTGCTCAATTTTACTCCTTTGAAAAGCACTTCTAACCAAGAACTATTTTTCGCCAAAGCTTGAAAACGATTTCTACACATATACTCGAATATAACACATTACATCTACTCGTATATTACACATTCGTTGGCAACACAATATGATAAATTCAATTCCGAATTGGGAGTTAAAGAAGTTTTTGACATCAGAGTGGTTTCAATAGAAATTTTTATAGAATTAACCACAGATTTCAAAAA
The DNA here is from genome assembly GCA_039881145.1 of Druceiella hillmani. NCBI lineage: Eukaryota > Metazoa > Arthropoda > Insecta > Lepidoptera > Hepialidae > Druceiella > Druceiella hillmani. Next base: position 20,183,811 of record JAYKKI010000021.1, on the reverse strand, counting down.
TGTTAGTATAGTAGTTTCGGGAATAAAGTACACAGTATACATTAAAATACAAAATATGATTTAAATTATGACCAAACAATTTCTGATGAAGCGTTAATTGAATTAAACATAACAGTTAATTGGTTTTCAAGCAAATCCATTGCAGATTTTGATCTTTCTGTAATAAATAATGCTAACATAGAAATTAGTACTGATTGTGCAAAAAGAATTCCCAATACAGAACGAATTTTTTGATGCCATGCTATAATCAAGAAGTAACAAAGGAAGTAAAATATTTTGTGTGAAGCCTTCGGAGGTAACATCAAAATATTCTTGATTAATTTGCTACTGACTAAAGTTAGATCTGTTTGTAAATTGCAATGGCCTCCGTATAGTCCGGAATATTCGCTACCCTTGGGAAAGAAGTGAAACATGAAACCTCCAAATTATAATTTTTTAAAAGTTTCAAATTATGTTTTAGAATATATAATATTACAAAAAAAAAGTGATATTGCAAATCCGCTGAACGATTATTTATTAATAGTTTGAGACGAGGCAGCCATGTCTCACAAAAGTTGGATGGAAGCGCTGGATGACAATGCATGAATTACGCAATGTCAATACATGCACTTATGGGTGACTGCACAGTATAACTTTAGGGGATTTTTGTAAACTTTGCTCGTTGTCCCAAGAGGAACCTTGGTCGATAAAATTAAGCCTTTTCTAAAAACATCTTACCTTTGCGCGAATGCTACAAAAATGGAATTTAAAATAGATATGACAGTTGCAATGTCTTCAAAAAAATTAAAATGTGTACTGAATTGTTACTTAAAATAGTCAAAAGTCAGCTATCAGTGAGTAATGAACCTTAAACAATAAAGTTAAGCCTTTTCTAAAAAAATCTTACCTTTGCCCGAATGTTACAAAAATGTAATTTAAAATACATATGATAGTTGCAATGTCTTCAAAAAATTATATTATTTTGGAATTTACACTTGCTTAACTTATATAACGGGACTCGCCTGCAAATAAAATCATTAAAGTTTTTTTATTACATGCACAATTATAACTGGGTGTAGATTAAGAAAAGGAGTTTCAATAAAAAATATTTAAAGGATTCTTTTTAAATTTAAGTGCGTTCAGTCGCCAATAAACCTTTGTTTCGCAAAGATTATTAATAAAGTTCAGGGGGGACTATTAAAAGTGACCGAAGGAAATTTTAGTGTGGGCTGTTTTTTTCCCATAACCGACTACATGTAGCCCCTATCCCGCGCAATACCAAATGGAAATTTTTATATTTTAACATCATCGAAACAAACTTTAAATATAGTATACTATGAAACTTTATGAAAATAAAATAAATTTTGTTTCAGTAACCGAGCGAAGTCAGAGTGATGAACGCTAGTATTAAATAAACATGTCATTAGCGCCCTAAAATTGGTACTTAAAAGAAAACAATGGCTCGAATGCAACTAACTATTTTATATACGTGCTTTTTTTAACTTCGTAATATTTCCTATAAGTCCGCTTGGGAATTTTACATAGAACCACTGTTTCATAGGTTTTACGAGAGTGAAATATTAGCGATTTAGTATATGGTTCTTGATCCACGTTGCTTTTGTCTTTTTGTATTCCATATCAAATTTAGTTTTTGAATCTTCTGTATTACGATAAAATATATTCTCATATATAAACCTTTAGTTTAAATTAAGTTTTACGTCGTTATATTACAGTGTATGTAGTCTGTGAGTTCCGCTAACCATAATACGAGCGGCAAATCGCTATCAGACACTTAAAGCTTTTTTTTTCAAATCCTGATGACATGTTTAAAAAATATTAAAATAAAATCATTATTGTAATTTGTTATAGGGATCGTTCGTTATACAAGTACTCTCGAACGTATACGAATTGCTCTCTGTCTATGTATTACATTTAGGGGATAATAACCAGATTATAAAAATTTATAATGGTATGTTCAGAGGAAAAGCTAAAAAATTGTATAAATTAGGATTCCTTGGTAGTCTATATCTCTTAAAACGTACTAATTAAAATTAAGCGAAATGATTTTAATTGGAAGTTTTTTAAATTAGAATTTTTTCAGACCTAAAAAATTCATGGTTGAAAACTTAGAAGAGGAGGACACTTTACGTCAGTTTGAAGGGCAATACTTCATTAATGAGTTAATTCCATTTACTCCGATTTAATTTTTACAAACCTACTCCGCTTGCTGTATTGTGGGAAAATCAATTTCTCAACTTAAACATATGGATATTTAAGAGAGATAATATACTTTTTAAAATATTTTGCCACTTATTACCTGAATAATTTATTTGCAAAATTCCTTATATATAGATTGAAAACTGTAGAAACTACAAGGCTTGGATAAATGGTCCGAGGACCATGATAAGGTTCCCTTCTTTTACCAGGAAAAACTGAAATCTATAACGTTTCTTTGAAACTTATAATGTATGTTTATAAATCTTCTGCGTCTGTGAATTCAGAGATCCAAAAAATATACAACTAAATAAACTATTGAATTCCAATTAAAGCTTTATGTCGCTGATATTAACAACTTCATAATTAATGATTTTAATTTCTTTTTGAGAATTAAACTGTTACGTAAATAACACTGCCGTCTTTACAGTGTTTCCTCTTGTACTGGAAAATAGCATTTGAAAATTTTGTTTACATCTTCCCCGCAAGAGGCATCGTTATAAAAATAAGTTAGCACGTACATAGTCTTAAGAGAATCTACAACCTGTTTATTGTATTATTTAAATTAATTTTTGAAAAGCAAATTTTTATAATAAATCGATATCATCGGCGGAGTCGTGCCGATTTTTCGAAAATTTTCAATAACTTTCAATTCAACTTTCATAGTTAATGCAAAATTCAAACCGATGTAACGTGACGAACTAACTTTAAATATTTTCGATTCAAAAATCATTGATTAAGAATTGTTGATAAATTCCGAACAGATGTCAGTGCTTCACGCCTGTACACATATGTATCTGTATACACTACCTCTATTCCTACTCATATATCAGCTGCTTCATCTTTGCCTTTTCATATAACTTTTTATATATTTTTTATTGATTTTTTATGTAACTGTATATATTATGTACCTACCTATTTAATCGTTATTTTCTTACTTACTTCGAGTCAAGCCAAACGACCTATCACTATCTTCCGGCTCCATTATTGTACCCTAATTTTGCTAAAGAAAATATGTATTTCGCCCTTAGCAGTTTTCAAAAATTTAAGACTTTATCATTATGTTGAAATTATGTTTATATCAACTGCTAGAGATTTGAGGTAACATACATAAAAGAAATTCAGTCGAATTAAGAACGTCTTCCTTTTTTAAAGTCATTTAATTCAAATCAACGCGCTATAACGATAACGCACCGAGTAACATGTGGGTGCCATAAAAGTATTTTTGTAATCATTTGTTCCTTATACTCAGACAAAAACTGTTAACCGCAATGACAATCAAGTTGTTTACAAAGAACTTTATAACAATGAGCGAATTTTTTGGCAATAATCACTACCTGATCTACTACTGGTTATATATATATATATATATATATACACACACACACACACACACATATATATATATATATATATATATATATATATATATATATATATATATATATAGACTCACAGACAAAACACACAAGCCACAGCAATCCAGAAATTATTATACCCGTTACAGAAAAATCTTTCAATATTTATGAAAACCAAATGGATTTTCTTTCATTATCCTTCAAAATCCGTTATAAAATATATTTTTCCGAATAGAAAACAGACTAAGCTAGAAGTCGGTCGAACCAGTTTTGGAGATAAAGGAGTAAGTCAAACCAGGAAGTAAACCCACCTTAGGTATACGTTAGCGACGCTGAGTACATACCCATATTATGTAGCCCCTTATACGAAATTTTTAGATATATTTGTTACAATAGCTTGCTCAGCAAATTACGGCTTGCAGACATACAAGAAACTGAAAGACGCGAACCAATAGTAAAAACCTATCATTAGGAAAAAGGGAACACTGGCGTAAATATTACTGGATCACATGAGAAACGTGATTTTCAAATTCGAAAATAACTGCAACTTTTCTTTATAATAGAAGTAAAACAGAAACCCTTCTAAAAATAATAATAAAACAGAAACCTTACCCATACTGGCAAAATCAAAATCTTTAACTTTCAGTGACACGTTTTCGAAATATGTGCAAGCATATCATATAAACGCAGCTATTACACAGCCCGTCATTAAATAGATCCTTAAATTCATGCGACACCATAGAATACCTATGTCTATTAGTATATCTTTCACAAAACTTCATTAGATTGCATAAAAGTCAATTAATTAATCTACATTTTACGACAACTGGAAATGCGCGAAGTAATCTGTGATAGAATGCTTTCATTAAATTTTACTGAAAGAATTTGGGATAATACGACTTCAGTACACAAAACACAATTTTGGAAAGATAGATACCCTAGTTTTAATTTAATTTATCATTTGAATTTATAATTTCATTTATTACTTCAATAGAAGTCTATTGAGATTAGGGACCCATTAAAAAAAGTGACTCTTTAAATATTGTTTTAAAATGGACATTTCTCCAAAATTGTATCATTACACACAGATAAATAACTCAAAAATTCTAGCAAAAAAACTTTACGGGTGAAAAAACAACATAATAGAAGCAAAGATAAGTAAACGTAGTTCAAACTTACAAACCAGACCAAGTTGCATTAATTTTAAATATGGTAGTTCAAAGAAGTGACAAAAAACCTTAATTCATTAAATCAATTTTATAGAAAAAATACCAATGAACCGAAAGATTAAAAATACCCTTATTACATACAAATTTTTTGTTTCCGGCAGCCAAAATAATCTGGGGAAGCATAAGATAAATTTAACCAATAATTGTGGAGAAAATAAAATTCATTATGGAAATGTGATGCAGGTTTAAGGTTCCTTTAGTACATTAGTATTAATGATATATAGTCTCTTATGTTTAATAGTAAAAAGATTATTAAATACTATACATAATATAAATTAATCCTTGTAATTTTCAAAACTGAAAATTATACATCATAATTCATTGAGAATAAAAAAATTAAGAAATGCTAAAAACGATCGTTAAACACGTCTCATTGGATTTTTCTCTAATTGTCGATCAAACTAAATTTAGAAATTATAATTAGTTTATTGATGTAAGTAGCAAGTATTCTATTAATTTTATTGTGTGTATTGCCTTTAATTTATATTCAATTACCTTCAATTTATGCTTGTTATTCAATTTACGCAATACCATTGCTGTGATAGCAATACCATTATTGGTCGTCCTGTAACCAATCATGCCGTTATTATGAATCACTATCCAAAAAATTGATAACGTTTATAACGCAAATAAAAAATAGGTTACACAAAAAATCTATTATATTGCATATATCTAACATATTGAAAATACAAAATTTATACCAACTTCCCCTGTCAGTTATTTGGCTATATTCTACTTGAGAATATCTGTATACTGCATTTTTGATAGTAGCCATAATTCGGATCACCTAAAAGTAATGTTGTATCAACAACATCGACTCGAGGAAGATAAGAAAGCAGAACATCCTGGCGACTAAAGAAATGTGAAGACATTTTTCTTTGTAATCAGTATGACTTCCTCGTAAGGAAGGTACACGCGTTCCGAATAAACGATGTATATTCGCACATGGAAAAAATGAATACGCGTAGGGGATACACCAGACCAGCACGGTTTGGCAGCGGAAAAACGCGGCGTACTTATATTTGCATGCATTGAATTTTTCCGAGAAAAAATAGACAATACCAATATATGAACATACATAAATAAGAAGAGCAGTAACCAGACATTTATACATTTACATAACGTATGAAAGTATATATGCCTAATCACGTCTAAATGAAAAAAAAGAACGGCCAATCGAATCTCAGAGTTTCTACATACCCTGTTAGGCAAAATAATTTTATAGCATATATCTTATTAATGCAAGTTAACGTAAATAATTTTTTACTGGAGTATTAAAGGCCAGTATCAAACATTTCAGATTTTCATCATATGTGGTTAAAAAAGTAGAAAAGGAATATAATGTAAAAAGTTTTAAATATTTGCAAAGAAACATCTAATATAATGTAAAAGGAATATAATGTAAAAAGTTTTAAATATTTGCAAAGAAACATCTAATATAATGTAAAAGGAATATAATGTAAAAAGTTTTAAATATTTGCAAAGAAACATCTAATATAATGTAAAAGGAATATAATGTAAAAAGTTTTAAATATTTGCAAAGAAACATCTAATATAATGTAAAAGGAATATAATGTAAAAAGTTTTAAATATTTGCAAAGAAACATCTAATCCAAAAATATTACTTGACCTTTTTGATTTCACTTTATTGATTTGCTACTAGATGACTTTCGTGAGAAAAAAATGCATCCCCCAACTTCCGGGTATAGATTTAGGTAATTAAAAAAAGAATAAATTTTCTTCACTTATATGTATTTACCGAATTCAATTAAAATCTGTAAAATACGGGCGGGCAGACAAACATAACGAAGTTCGAACGGTTCCATTTTTGCCGCCCGGCTGCGAAACCCTAAAAATTAAAGTAATTCCAACACCACTAACTAATATTATAACTACTACCTAATATTATAATCAAATAACATTTTAAAGAAATTTAAGGGCAGATTATTGCTTGAGTGCAAAATGAAATTATATATATTACGCAGTAATAAGATTAAGATAAATTACGTAATTCAATATAAAACACGTAATGTACTGACTCTAGTGTTTAAACTACATATTTTTTCTTATGCTCTTTGTACCGTTATGCCTCTATGTAACGTTAGTAAATTTTCACACAGGCTTACGTGTTAACTGTGCCATACTAACAACTACACCTTTAGCGTAATTTGGAGTGCACCGTTAATAATATTGAGACCTCTAACAGTTTACGATTAATTATCACAAGCAATTTAAATTAAAACATCATATTCTTATTTCAAGTCGGAAAAAGTATTAGCGGGAAACCAGATAATCAATGAAAAACCTTGCAGAAGTTATATTGATTGATAATACAAATTTATTTTTAGAAAATATGTTTAATTAATAACGGGTGTATTTTTAGAGGCATACAATTTTAAAATGAAAAAAAAACGGATAAAATTCTTTATAATGGCCATATTATTAACTTTATTAAAAAAAGATAATTATATACCATGGCTACGTCAATAAATAAAAGTTCTGGTTTGAAGTGAAGGAAATCCATATGCTATTATTGACGCCGATCCACAAAACTCATTATTTGGTGGGCTTTACGGACTAGTTGAATCATTGACTCGTATTTCTTGAAAGATGATGCCAGCGAGAAGATTACGGTCAATGGAGAGCGTCTTAGATAGCTCTGGCTTCAACAAACGGTGCCATACAACAACAAAGTATGCCATACAACACGCGACATAATAAATTTATTGCAGAAAACATTCGATAAGTGCATAATTTCGCGTAATGTCCATATAAATTGGCCTTCACAATCGTATGATATCACACCAATGGATTATTTTCTGTGGAGGTAGGTGATTTGCTAGTCTATGTTAATAAATCACAGTCGTTGGACCACTTGAAAGACGGCCCGAACGACCCACACTGTTCGAAAAAGTGTTTGAGAATTGGACATCGATTGCGTTTTATTCGAGCCAGCCACAGCACCCATGTGCCTCAAACCATATTCAAACAATAATGGCATAAAATAATGGTTCCGTAGCCTCACCCTTATAGTTTCATCATATTTGTCTGTCTGTTATTATTCTCTTATTTTGAATGAAATATAGTGTACAGATATAAGTTGCATTATTAATTTAAAATCGGATATGGTATAAAATTTAAAAAATACATTTTTGACCGACCCTTCCGTAAAATGGAAGAAAATAAAACAAAAATTGCCTATTCCATCAAGTGGATATTATGTACATTGTGTTCACTTGATGGAATAGGAGTTATCGGATAGGTCTTCTAAAAAGCGATAAATCTTGTTTCCGAACTAAACAATTTTAATGCTTCGGTTTCAAGATATTTTCCTTTTAAAGTGGGTATTAAGGCGTCCTTCCCACGGTAGTACTGTTGAAATTACATATGACAGATAATATAGCATTTGCAAATTAAAAACAATGATGACATTTTCTCAAGGTGGAAAATTATCATCTCTCTAACATGGGCACTATTTTAAAACTTCATGATTTTATAACATCTAATACCTATAAATCTAAAATTAGAGAACCCTACTATGTGATTGTCCGACACGCTCCAGGCGTTTTTTTTCCTTTTGACATAGGGAACCTTAAAAAGAATAATGTTTCGATCATAGTAATATCAAGATATAGGTATATAGTGAAAGAATGATAACAAAAGCACTTCCTATATACAGGAAGACATAATTCAATACATACGTTAATTCATTTATGTTTATTTTTTCATACCACGAAAATTACAAAAGGAAACTATTGGTGACATAGGTCGTTATCATATATATATATATATATATATATATATATATATATATATATATATATATATATATATAATATATATATATATATATATATATATATATATATATATATATATATATATATATATATATTTATATTTACTACAGTGCCATAATCCTATTTATCAGAAATTATTATATGATCCGTATGATAATGATCCGGTGAAGAAAGTTTGTTGAAGTTTGTATAATATGGTACAACTTTTTCTTAGAGAAAAGCAGCAAAATTGTTAATGTTATCGGTTTTCATTCATCTGTGAATTATTTTAAGTCTTGTACCTAGGTTAATCTTCAAATATTGAATTTAATGAATAAACCTTTATAGAGATATGGCATTAAATCGCGTGCTTTACATGTAATGTCACAAAAAACAGTGAGCCGTCACGAGACGCCTGGCAGATGTGAAACATCGTGTTCGTACAAGTAATATGCATAAAAGACAAGATTATTACAGGAACTAAATAAAGCATAATGAATATATAAAGTATTACGAATTTCTTACAGAAAATGGTGACTTTATTTACTAAAAATTTATTTACAATTAATACAAAAATAATAAAGCACAGGTTATGTGTACTGTAGTAAACAACGGTGTCGAACTGAGTGAGGAGGGGGTCGCGTAGTCGGTTGCGCATGGCGACACGTCGCCATACCGTACACTCTACTACATATAGACTATATATATATACCTTAGTATAGCGTGGCGACCCGTCGCCACGCCAACGATCCGGTTTATACCTGCGCCTATAGATGTTTCACATCAAAAAATATATGTATGGAATGTGTAAACTTTCTAGTCAGTCGTAAAACTATATGATGAGTTTAATATTAACACAAGTAGAAGAATCTAAGCTATTTTACGATATTTTATCAACAATAGGCAGTTGAACCTTACACGTCAAATATCGTAGGTGTCCCCTAACGGCTATATAATATCACAACTGTATATTTGGAAACTGTGAAATATCACCGGTCAAACGACTCTACGTTAATTACATCGCTCAGCGTCGCTCTCTGTTGGGTCGAAAATAAACGGATGATATATATTTTTTACAGTTACCATTTTTATATTTCAATTGCAGCTAGTCAAAATTATTTGTGTTATATGATTAATACATATATTCAGTTAAATAAAATAAAGACACGTTTTTGTATTATTAACATATTTATATCACCTCCGGTGGGGTTGGTTAGGTACCCACGGAACCATAACAGAGCTCGCATTGTTCGTAATTGGGTATTTTACTAAATTTTTTTATTTCATTAATCATAATTTCAGGGCACAAGCTGATGAAGAGTGAACTTTTTTTAATAATCTTAAAAATTGACAGAGTTATAAAAGTTTAAATTTTAACTTTAGAGAAGGACAGCAATACTGTGTTGTGAGATCATTTTTAGTATTGCACATTATATTCTACAAGAGGAAAAGAGACAGGGATATACCCAACTCTGTCCGTATCTTCAAATTTAGAAGCCTACAACTGGCTTATTTTTCAATCAATTTTTGAATTTTTTTCAAGACTGGTTTTTAATTAACTTATATTTCACAATATTGTACGAAAAATATCAAAATTTAGAATGAGTCCACTACCGTATTGGGTATTTATTGGGCTACGTCTGAGGCAGTAAAATTTGTGAAATTAACTGTTGCCCTTGGTAAAAATGTATTTATGCTCGAATTGGATACGAAGTAAATGGTATTTTAAAATGATCGTTTTGTGAAAACATAAAATTATAAGTAAGCGATGATATGGAATTGTGTATTTCCTGGGACGAAAACTATCTTATATATTAGTTTATTATACGTTCTATTAGTGTGCAAAATTTGAAAAGGATTATTTAATTCCTTAAAATACTAAATTTTATTGAAGCTTTAAGTAAAAAATAAACGAGGACACTTTCACATGTATAATATTAATAGGGATAAATGGAATGTATCTCCGTAGAGTGACAGTAATGTGATAATATATACACTCAAAAATATACTATTATGCCTAATAAATAATTATGCACTATTAAAAAAACCCTCATTTGAGCGGAATTGCAACCTGTGGAGTTAGTTATATAGAATCACTATACGCGATTTATATTTTACTTTATTAATTTTATTAAATTTCAATAAATAATAATAAAAAAAAAATCGCTTCTACGAATATTGCTTTTCCTACCAAATGTTTTAATAAACAATTTACGGATGGTTACCCGGATCGACTGGAAAGTGTTTGTGTGTTTTTGTTTATGTGCAAATAATACTGCGTTGATTTTTTGCGCATAAAGGGAAGGCCAAACAATTCTATGATTTTTTTTGTACAGTTTTATCTATTAATTTTTTGGCTTATCTTAGGTCTTAATTTTTACATTTAAATTTCCTTCTTTTGCTTTCTGACTTCTGACATTCCAAAGTTGTGTGTATATAGTTAATCAAGGTCATTAACATGTACCGGTATCAAGTTTAGTTTTTCTTTTACTTTTGTAAAAGTTATAAGGGTTATTTGGTTCGGTTTATTTTCGTTAGATTTCAATGTGTATTTTAGCGTTGGTTAGAGTTTGATAATTTTCGGTCCCTCTTTTTATAAAAGTAAACGTTTGTCATCATACAAGTTTATTGCGCGGGTTCACAATAATAAAAAAAGTCATACAATCGAGAAACAGAAGCAGAGTTTAAACCTCATAAAATAACCTAAATGTTAATCTAGTATTTTACAGAGTCATATAGTGTCTACTTGATTGGCAGCCTTGCATAGCATGTTGCGATAGAATGCTTGGTAGATTCTTTGATTTGAACAATAAGGACAAATTAATAATATGTCTTTTTATTACCCGTATCATCTTACGTTTATTTATTGCTGCTAAAATCTGTTGATGTAGAGTATGGCCTTTAAATAACTATTTAATAGCAATTAAAAAAATATTGATTTGTGTTTGTCAGTCAAAGTAGTATTTTAATTAAAAGTTCTAATTAAATGCTAGTTTCAAGTTTTTTTAATCCACGGTTGAAGAATTAGGAAGGGCGCAAGATTGACATTGCACTTCATTTAGAACTGATGTTTCGATAACGTGTTTTAAAAATCGTCTTTCATTTCAAATTCTTTTTTTAAACCTTTTGAAAAATACTTCGACAACCTAACGGCAAATTCTTATTAACTTAAACATGTTTGCCTCTATAGTTGAAAGCAGAGTACCAAATTTAGATTTTGTAAGGGCATCCGAGCATCATAACCACACTATTCTAAATAACCCACCTAGTCTTGAAACCTTTATCCAAAATAATTATCGTTTTCTTTAAATAAAAAAAACTGGACTACTTTCGTCATCACGGTTGTTTTTAAGTATCATTTTATATTCTTACTCACACTACGCGAGCGGTATCATGAACAATCGCTGAATCATATCTTACGATTCTTCCCTAGATTTAAGTTCTGACGTCTATTTAACTACTTGCATTTGCGATAATTAAAAGTCTGACGGATCCAGGATTCATTAATATACTTAAAATAAGAAACTCATACACTTATAAAATCTTAAGAATAATTTTATATACGTTTCACTAGATTATAATAATTTAAGAATAAACCTATTAAGGTTAATACAAAAACATCAACAAAACTTAAACAAAAAGGCAATTATAATAACTAAATATTGTCGCTAACGTCAGGTTTATTTTGTTTGTATACAATGAAGACGTAAGTGGGTACAGTAAGTTGTAAAAAAAGCTAATGATATTTATCAAGGTAGGTGTAAATGATTAAATGTACCTTTTATTACAATTTCTCACTATAGATCTAAGGGATGTTTTTCAGGTGGTATATTTAACATTTAAATCAATTTTTTATTTAATGCTTGCACAATGAACATTCGATAGTGGTAAGGTTCCCTACCAAAAAAGTCGAGTCCATATAGGATAGTGTGGTGCTGCGAAAATAATTTTGTTCAACGTTAAGTTGCCTCCAAAAAACGCACTTCCCTTCTAGAAAAAAAAGATATATCTGCAGTTTAACTCCAATAAATATATAACTCTTCTACTGTTATCAAGTAAATTTGGAAGGTCTTGTTTAGAATTATTTAAGAAAATATTCAGTCGCGATTACTTTATTATAAAAACAATTTAAAAATTACATACCTGGTTAATTTTTTTAAGCGGGTTTCTTTTCATTTAATTCATATTTTCTTTGGTAACTAAGAAATTGTCACACAGGCATAAACACAACTTATTATAAATTATTAAGTATTTATCTTAAAAATAAAATAAAATTCAAACGTCAAATATTCACTGCTACTTTATAACGACCGATTATCACAGATGCAAAAATTTAATGGTAACAAAAAGTATAAATCTGCATTATTTATATGTGCTTGTGTCGAAGTATCGAATTTAATCGTTTATTTTTTTCAATATTTTGGCTTTCATATTATTATTTTTTTAACTTTCAATATATATATATATATATATATATATATATATATAAATATATATGTGTGTGTGTGTGTTTATATACACCCATCCCAAAAAAATAGCGTCAAGCGGAAGTACAGAGGTTGAGAATATCAAGGCCTATACGAAATCCTTTTCGCAGTTCAGAATTTTTTACAGTTTTTAGAAAACAATTTTTTATACTTTCAGAGTCGTAAATTATTTTTTGAATTATAAATTTTTTTTTGAATTCATTTCAAAAATATTTATAATTCATCAAGTTTTTTGAACAAGAAATTTAACATTGCTACTTCTACGGAGTGATTCTTAAACTGAATTTTCTTGAAAGATTTTTCTTTTTTTATGTACGTTGAAATGTATGACTACCTGGAGTTTTTATTACATAAATTATTTATCTACATTTTTATTATATAAATTATACATTTTGATTATTACTTTATTAACAGCCTGATATTTGTACTTCTTAATACTTTGATATTTATACTTGTTGTATACATTTTTACCCGATGTGAGTGAGTCGGCATATTTTTTATGGCAATGATATGAAAGAGACCCGTTGATAAGTATCAAAGTAGTGCTAAAGCGGAGACTCAAAATCTAAGACAGATCGCGTACTCCAGGGAAAAAGATAGAATTGATACCACATCACTAAAATTTAACAATTAAAACCTAAAGATTATGAGACAGAAGAATATGATTGTGTCACAAAATATGGAGAAGCAAAGAGGAAAGTGAAACTTTTTTAATTTAATATTGCGGACAAAATTTGTAAGAGAACTGTGGTGCCAATCTTTGGTTTGGCTTACTGAATAGTCAGCTAATTAGCCTCTTTTATATCTCAGATTACTTGAACGGGGAGCATTACACACAATTTTTGAAGAGATTATTTAACTGAGGTTCTTGAGGATGTATATTTATAGACGGCAGCGGATATATATTTACAAAATGATGGCGTAAGGTAAGAAATAATTTTCTTGAACGTAAGTAATTATTTACGAGTAAACAAGAGATTCTCAGGGAAATGGTTAGTCATGTTTCCATGTGCGGATACTACAAGGTGCTAATGTACTCAAATAAAATCAAAGTTTAGAAGAACTGGAAAGAAGTTTGGGAGAAACCGTACAATCAATTAAAAACCATGCGGCATTGCAATATAAAAGAGATTTTTTTCAGCAATGTGTATTGAACAAGACAGTTGTAGTTTGTAGATGTAAAATTTAAAAAAAAATGTAATAATAACTAGCCAAGTGCAAGACGCATAAAGTAGGGTTTTGTTTAGGATTCTGTCTTCTGGGATTGTTGGCGCAAGTTAACTAAATTCCAATAAAATGCTATTATTTATAAGTATTTTATACATTTTGCAAAACCTTATTTAAAAAATATCGCAAAGGGGGCTTAGAAACGAAGTCATGAAGTAAAATTCAATTTTATTTCAAAAGGTCTATCCAGCTAATATTCTGATCAATAGAACCCGAGAAAAAAAATTGTTCGCCACTTTATTTTGAGAAATATTTACTAAAGGTATATGTATACCTGTATGAATGGATTACAAGTGTAATAATAGTTCCTTTAATGTACATGTTAGTAATAGTTCCTTTAATGTACATTTTAATGTACACTTTAATGTAGTAGTTCCTTTAATCGATTACAAGTGTAATAATAGTTCCTTTAATGTATATTTTAATGTACACTTTAATATAATAGTTCCTTTAATGGATTACAAGTGTAATAATAGTTCCTTTAATGTACATGTTAAAGTTTTAAGTAAATATATAAACCAATATTGCGATAATATTTTTCTTAGAATTGTGGGTATTTCTAAACATGATAAATATTGGTAACATTTAAACAAATATTCATTAAACTAAATATTTTTTGTCAGTGCAACTAATAATTGCAAAATATTTTATAGCAGGCAGATATTTAATGGAAATACCAGTTAAAACTTGTGCAGTAGACAACTTCGTCACATTACTTTCGTCACAGTACAAAGCAATAAATAGTCAAATTGCGCAGACAGGTCGCTCCCGGATAACTGACCGTCGTTAATCGTTTGTTTCAGATTAGTGGCATGAGCAGAGATAATCAGCAAAAAACTTGCGTCAAAAATGCGTCGAGCATTTTGGCACCATCGCTTCGTTAAACTATCATGACAAAATCGACAATGAATCAACACTGGCCGGCGCGAATGAGCGATACGAGACTGTGAACGATTGGTCAAGTTGAGTGTAAGTGAACGGACGGAAGTTACGATGAACGAAAATCGCGAGCGGATTCGGCGCGAGCGCGAGCGCGACAAGAACACTTATACGTCACCGAGGCAGGCGTTGCGGCGTGTTCTTCTACTGGCCGAGGGGCGACAGTTCAGGGAGGCGGCAGCTATCCTTGCACGTTTAAGTCCCGCTGTGCTCCAGAGCGTCGCTGAAGAGCTCCCCATTGATCTTATTGTGGAAGCTTTACCACACTCGGCGCATTTACTCGAAACTCTGCTTGCAAGGTATGTCCTTATATTTTCTATTTTTAATTTACTTCTATTTTTAATAGGAATTTGAAAGTGTGAAGATAATATTTATCACTTGCGACGTTTCGAAATTCCGATTACATGTGAAATTAGTGGCATACAAATGCCGATGGTAAGTTCTCTAACGTCCCATTAATGAAAATAAGAGCGTTGATATTTAGAAAATTATTGTTAATGGATTTCGATTTAATTTATAGACGATTCATTTTTACTTTGCTACTGAAATTTTCGAAGTAACAAATGCAATGACCGGAGCGGACCCTATGGTATTTGAGGTTCCAGTCTCAATGTAGGAACTAGGAATATTTGGTGGGGTTTAAAAAAAAACTGTTGAAGTTATTAATGTTAATTTGTTACTACATTGACTCTTGTTATTTACCGACACTCAGAGCACCTAAAATTTTCTAAATTTTGGACGACGAACACCATTGATTTTTTTATTATTAGATAATACTTTTTCGCTTTTCTGGCCATTTTCGGTATCTAGTTCCCAGCACTTTATAGGTACCCTAGGGTAGAGATGTTTGGTGTTCCTTTGCTATTTAAGTTTGGCCCTATCCCATCTCAGTATGAAACACTTGATCACTTGATAGAACGATTGAGCCAATCGTTCTATCAAGTACAAACAAAAAAGTTTGTCAACAAAAATGTTGAAAAGGATAGAAGTATAATATATTTGCAGATGCCTATATGTCACGAAGTTGATAGGCTCTTGGGCCATTTTTATATAAGCAAGTGTTAAAATCTCCTAACAATAAACAATTCGGATAAGACGGTATTATATTTTCAATAGTTTCTTCAAATTTATGACAATAGTAAATTCTAGGTGAATTCTAGGTGAAGGAACTATTATTAATAGATTAGATGCAAAAAGGAGACTTTGATTAATAAATATTCTGGGATAGACGACCGATTGGCAGGTAATTGTATAATAATTTCGTAATAAGGTCACGAAGATTTTCGCTGAACTTATATAAGTGATCGTTAGGTTATAAACTGAAACCGGTTAGTTTGAAAATATCACAATTTTGATTACATGTTTCGCTGACAAGGTTTATTAAATATGGTAACAAAATCAGAATAATACCAAGGCAGATTTGCTCGTTTATATGACAAATATTTAAATTTTCGTGGTCATTGTCGATTGCTGAATATAAAATAACATGCAGAGAAGAGACCAAGTCAACCGAAAAAATTGGTTTACTTGTAGAGGGGTTTGAGAAAAGAGAGTAAAAAGAATCCTAGAAGGTAATATATGTGTTGTATATACAAAATTATCTAATAATTAAATGAACACAGAAAGAAAAAAGAAGCCAAATAAAATATTAAAATTATAATTATGTAAAAAAATTATCCCTAGGTGCATTGATGAAAAAGGTAGTAAGGAAAAAGAAAAATGGATATAAATAAAAACATTAATAAACAATGCAAAAAAAGACATCAGACTAAATGTTGCGCAGTGGGAAAAATATTGCTCAATAGAAATAAAAACAAACACAGCAATGCAACACAAATTTACCTCATATTGGAATATTGCCCATATAGACTAGAAGCCACGGGCGAATTATTAAGTGATGCAATACACATAAATTATTAAATAAAATGCAAAACAAAAATAGCAACCAACAAATTTACCTCATATTGGAATATTGCCCATATAGACTAGAAGCCACGGGCGGATTATTAAGTCATGCAATACACATAAGTTAGTCAATAAAATGCAAAACAAAAATAACAACCAACAAATTTACCTTATATTGGAATATTGCCCATATAGACTAGAAGCCACGGGCGGATTATTAAGTGATGCAATACACATAAATCATTCAATAAAATGCAAAACAAAAATAACAACCAACAAATTTACCTCATATTGGAATATTGCCTATATAGACTAGAAGCCACGGGCGGATTATTAAGTGATGTAATACACATAAGTTATTCGATAAAATGCAAAACAAAAATAACAACCAACAAATTTACTTCACATTGGAATAGCGCCTACATAGATGAACGGCGTTTGAAGTTTGAATATGTGTATCGTCCACCAGCCAAGAAAAAAAGAACATAAAGCGATCCAATAGTGATAAAAATACACAATGGGTAATAGATTATTGCAGCAACAAATATGTGACTGTTAATAAATGAAAGAATGCACATTAAAAATAGCGTATCGATGAAAAAAAAATCAGTCCCGATTATTTTATTATAAAAAAAATTGTTAAAAATTCATACCTGGTTCATTTTGTTTGCACGGGGACATTTTTAAACGGTTTTCTTGCACTTTACTAATTTACATTTTCTATTGTCTCTAAGCATTTATCGTTTCTATTGTCTCTAAGCATTTATCACGCACACAAATTATTATAAGTGACTCAGTATTTAAAAATATAGTAAAATTCAAATATCAACCATTAATTTTTATTTAGTAACGTCCATCATCATAAGTAAAAAGATTTATAAAAAGAACAAGCAAAAATAATAATTCTTTGATTGTACCGAACTAGTCAGTTTCTTCCTTTTTTTACTTTGAATGCTTTATAGTTTTCAGTTTTTTTTTTAGATAGTTTATATCATTTTACATTTATTTGTTATTTTTTCATATGAAAATGGTTTTCGAAGTTCCTCTCAATACAATGAACTTAGAGATGAATTCTTTTTCCCGTGTTTAATTTAATAGGGTATCATCAAAGAGATTTTTTAAAAATTCGATTGAAAAGTCTAATAATATAATCTCCTTTACGAGACTCACTTGCTTTTTTCTTGTCTTCAAAGTGGTGCAAACTGTACTTCCCCTCCCCTCCCGTAATTTTTTACCAACGTGTGTTTAACCTTTGAAGAAAAAACTGGATAACAATTTTTAGCGACTATTTCGATCAAATTTTTTTCGGTCGACATATATGATTAAATTAAAGAGATATACAGCAAATTATTGCACGTATGAAGCATCAGATAAACTTCATATTAGTTGACTATAAAACTATTTTGTCGTAAATAAGTTGATCAATTTTTGCGGTTTATACCGCTTAATTGCGTAAAAAGCCTGTCCGATACACCTTTGCAATTTTTTTTTGTTTAGTGGCGGTTTCTGTTGTGTTTATATGATATACATACTTTCATTAATCCTATATCAATAGTTGTTTATCTGGTGGTACGTGGTATTTGTTGAAATAATTTGTTTTGTTATTGTGACTATTTGAGTAAGCATGCTCATCTATATATATATATATATATATATATATATATATATATATATATATATATATATGTAATTATTTTAATTTCGCTATAATGACAAAATAGACTAATTGGGATAAGTCTCAGATAAAAATATTGATTAACTGAACAGTCTCAAAATAAAAATTTCACATACATTCAAACTAACTTGATTTTCAAATTAAAGTAAAAGTGTTAAGAGATAATTTTGTCGTACACTTGTTCCACATTCGGCTTGCTGTTATATCTATTTGGTTGATTCAACTATTTAACGACGAGTTTCACTTTTGTATTGCTTGTTGAGAACCTGTTTTGTTTAGACCTAAGTATTCACACTATCGTTGAGGTGTTTGGGTTGTTGCATATGCTTTTTCTATATTTTATGGGTCGACCCATAGTATTATGGCTTGCTTTTTATTGCCTTTGTATAACCTAGAAATTTCTTGTAAATATTTTTTCATCCCCTTCCTCGACCGTTTCAGGTACATTGGCTATATGTGGTTTAAGATAACCGATCAAAGTTACTTGCTTTATTTACGAACAAGCTTGAAGTATACTAAAATCATATATTAAAAAATAGGGACAATGTGTTTTAATAATTGAATATGATAAGTTGGATTTAACTTAATACTAACATATATCATGTCAAACATTTAAAGAGCGGTATCGTAGAAATTCCAGCAAATAAAACTTTCATAAAAATGAAATTATGCAATGCGTAAATCACCCTTACAAAAGAGTAAAACAATCACAATTTAATGCTAAATTAAGTAACCCTATATTACGTCATAAATATGATTAGATGATTTTGCATTACGAGTATGGTTTAACGCGGAAAAATCCCGCGTATATTTCATAAATCGTTTACTTTTAATATTGAACAGACGGATAAATGATAGTAGCCAGGCATCAGACATAATAGTCTGTATTTTGGCCAAACGGACAGACGGTCTGACAGATTATCGTTCCCTAGCTCCTTTTTGCGTATGGTATATAAATAACTAGTAAAATATAATAATATGTAGAGAACTGTACAATTGACCATCATTATTCACCTTAAGTCTAGCGACAGGTGGAATAGACGCGAGGGGGGCGATGGCAGAGTGGGCCGCGTCAGTGTCGATGGACTTTTGATGAACGCAGTGAAAGTACGGCCCGAACTTGACCGGCGCAGTGGCAACTTTCGATCGGACCGGTCGCATCGAGGTCGCGTGCGGGCTTTTGAATTTTTGAGTCCATTGTTATTTATTAGCCTCCGCTGAGACGGATCTATGACCGGTGCTACGAGGCAACTGGCAGAGCGAGAAGTGGTAGAAATACCGATCACCTCTCTTTGTCTGCATTTGTAGGGAATACATGTTTTTGGTCGATTCTGAAATGCTGATTGATTTGTCATAAAATAAATCGTGACCGGACTTTATACCAATATCAAATTAAAATGTAGAAGATAAGAAGGCATTTAGGGTTTCAAACTATGTAAAATTGAGCAATACGTATTCCCTATTTCTCCAATAATAAAAATAATACAAATTTACCTCATATTATATTTGTTTTTGTATTAAAACAAATATATTTAAGTACAGAATATAGGTATTTAATATTTCTATTAAATTGTTTACAAATATCAAATTCATTTTTTGCTACGTAAATGTAATGTCTAGCACTTTTTTCTTAGGTGTAAAATATTATGAATTTCTCAAAAACTAATAATTATTGTTACTCGTAATTTTTGGGTAAACTTCTCATAACGTGTGTCGTTTAAAATGTGGACAGTAGCAATTTGCGAGATTTTTATTTATAGATATTTTGTGAACATTTTCAGCAACATCTCTAGGATTATCTTACATACAATTTTAAGAGTAATGGTTTGTAATGCTTACATCTAGCTCTTTCAATACAAAGGATGTCTGACATAAAAAAATGCAAGTACTTAATTTCGCTCCCAAAACTTCTACATAACTATCTTCGAGACTTAGTAATTGAGATATATTTTGGTTAATATACGGACTTTGTCGTTATCGGTACTGTGTCGGTAGAATGTTAAACCTGGAAATCGATCCTGGAGCTGAATACGATGAGCAGACAATTGTCTGATAATCACACTCACGTCGCATGCTGTAAATACATTAGACAATATGGTTTCGAACATAAATATTTTTATATGGAGTAGACCAAATTTTTTATATAGAATAGAGTAGACTTATGATAATAATCAAGCCATTTTCTAATTTTGCAGTTCGTTTGAACCTCGCCATTTTAAATATGTCAAAGGACATATTTGTGAGTTTCTGGAAACTTAATATTTCTAACGTGATATTTCTCAACATAGTTATGAACGCAATTGATATATTTTTTGTAATTTTGTAGCGCTTTAATTGCTTTAAATATATCAAATATGGCGTATTGGTGCCGTTTTGAAAATCTTAATAATTCTAAACCTTACAGACGTAAAAGTGTTTTTGGTCGTTCGGTTCCACGTTTTATTTAGCTGTTTATGTGTATTCTTTTAAAATTATTGTAATGCATAATTTTTGTAATACATTTCAGTATTGAAAATTTACCTTTTTTATATCCAAGACCCTCAGAGACCCTGATTTGGATTAACAGGATCATTGTGGTTGTAAGGCTAAAACAAATACATTATGATATATATCTATAGAAAATTAATAATCGGGCGAGGGATTTTCTGTGATTATTAAGTGTAGTAAATGTTGGGGTGGTTTTGAAAACAAATTGTTTTTATACGAATATACATATATATATATATATATATATATATATATATATATATATATATATATATATATATATATTGATGTATATATATACATATATATAAATATATATATATATATATATATATATATATATATATATATATATATATATATATATATATAAGGATACCTACTTTATGGAAAAGAAAAGAATTTGACTGTTGTACGTTTTTTAACATTGTTTGCCTTTTAAACTTTCACCGATGCCATGCGTTTTAAATATATCGAACGATCTGTTGGCATTTTTAAATAAACATGATATAAATTTAAAAAAGCATGTAGCACCTTAGATACAATAATTTTTGCGAAGGAGATGTTGTTTTTTTAATTATTTCAGTTTCCAAACCCTCATTATCGCTTCACATGTTAAATACATAAAAGCGAAATTTTGGTAAATTTGTACTGCCAACATAGGATGGAAGTTAAAAATTTCAAGTTAGTAAACATTCAAGTTATTTTTATTAATAATGATAATTGTGTGAGTAGAAGGAATTCAGTTTTATCTCAGACTGTCGGTCGTAAACTGGTCATTATTTTCTTGTTCATAAGTCGGATTATTTTTAAAAGAGTACAGCCATCACCCAGAAATAGAGGTCATTGACGGCATAAATTGTTGAGTCAGTAATTTGGATAAATCTAAGTGATCGAATTATAATTGACATTTGTTGAACTCAGTAATAATGTTATTAAAAATATTATCAGTGCTTATAAGATAATCTGTAAGTATTAAGCTCAAGGACTCAGGAAATGTCAATGAAGCAGTTCAATTTAATAAAAGTAAGTTGTCATAGTTTGTGTTTGGTTATACCGCGATTTAGTTAACTCATACAGGTCGTGAAGGTGTACCAAGTGTAACGTGAATAGGAAATCATGGTTTCGAGATTCAAATTCAGTAAAGTCGATCTTCTAAGTTGTACTCCAAGCCGAAGCGATGAAACTAAATCATATTTTATTACTGTAATGAAGAGTAGAATTTTCTAAGATTTTTAGACGAATGCCAAAGAGGGTCCCTCTGTGCACTTATAATTTTGTCCTTTCTGTTTGCCTATTGATTCGTCCCACAAATCGAGCTTAACGATAATATTTTTTGAAGTAAAACTTCTTTACGCACGCTTGACTTGGGGAGTAATCTGGTGAATGCGTGACGAGAGTGTTACGAAAAGTGTGATCGGGCGAGGCGAACTGAAGTTGAGAGGGAGATATAAGTTAGTGAAGACAGAAAGAGAGAGAGTTACGTTTTGTATATCTAAGACACAGTGCAAGCCTATTGTCTGTATCACACTGTAGGAGCGCGCGCATATTTTCTTTCTCTCTTCCTCTCATAGCCAGTGCATGAAATATATACACACATATATATATATATATATATATATATATACATATATATGCGAGTTTGCTAGCGTTACGCGAACGGTGATTTCTAGAATATTTTGCAATTTAATTTCGTTCTTGAACAATTTTTATAAATTATTATTTTGTTCAATACATTAAATATTCTAAGTTTAAAGTGAATAAAATTGTAAATTCATTTTAACGTTTATATTTTGTGAATTTGAAGTTTTACTTCAGTCGTGTGGTCGAAAGCACACTCGTTTGTTTATTTTGACAAATCGTTTCGACTGGGGAGGGGGGGGAAGTCAATCAAAAATATATATTAATATTTTCTGATACGGTGTCTTTTTCGTGAGGTTCTGAATTCCCAAAGTATTTTGAAATGTACATATCCCCTCTCCTCCTAGTTTTAAACAGGTGCTCCAAATTAAAGAAAAATAGAATAACGGCATTTAATAAGAAATTCAACACAAGTTTATTTAAGTTTTCATTCAATTTATATTTATAAACGAAAGAGATATGGGCAACCAAGTTGTGTAACGCCTATTTATGGAAAATAATATCATTATTTACACATAGTTTAAAAAAATATTCTGTGTCCTTAAATGTTAACTCTCGTGTTGCAAGTTCAACTTGTATTTAACAGTTACTTTTTTATTTACGGGTATTAAACTTTATAAAAAAATAATTAATTCAGGGGCCCATTCTTCACTTTCACTAGCATAAATTTGTGAGCTTTGTAATTTATAAACACGTATATATAAAACACAAATACATTTATAAATGCCCGTGATAATAAATTAATTTCAAATTGAGGGTCAATTTACACGAAAGCAATTGTTGTATTACTACTTTATTAATATGAAGTTATTATATATACCAGGGTGTTGTTACAGAACATTATGTCTAATACGAGTGTACTTGTTAAAGAGTTGTTTCTGTCTTAAAATAGTTAAATAATTCGCCAAGGGGGCTTAAAGCTTTTAACTTGTTTTAAGATAGAATGCATCGTCAACTTCAACGCTTAAATTACTGTCTTCTTTAATTAAAAAAAAATTCGTTAATCTCTGTTTTAGGGTCCCATAGTGAAAATAAACCTTTATAATATTATTGTGCCTGTCTACGTCCGTCCGTCCATTAGTTATAGTCTTACAGTTTCTATATACAATTTCAAGCCTACATGCAAGAAATTTTGTAAGTAAATGCCTTATTAAATCAGAGTTCCACAATGTTTGTTGTAGAACAAATATTCTTTTAACAAGACACATTAACAAAAATAAATTGTGGATAGATGAACAGTTCATTGTATTGGACACCACTTTCTGCGACATGGAGCACGCAAGACCGAGTTTAAGATACGCATTACGAGTGGTATGTAGATTCTTAAAGAATATCACCTTATTGTTGATATTTTGACGCCTCCTCTCCAGCCTTGGAGCACGCCCTATAAACCAGCATTTCTGATATGCACTTGGAGCTTGTAGACCAATACATTAAAATTGCGGACGGTTTCAAGTTCGTTCCAGATCGTAAGATCCTAGGTAGCAAATTCAAGCGATATCTAAAATGATTTTTGACATTTAAAAAATAAGGAGATATTATTTAAAAACATTAGAAAAGTAAAATAATAAATAAAAAAACGAGTGTGCTTTAGACCACACGACTGAAGTAAAACTTCAAATTCATAAAATATGAACTTTAAAATGAATTTACAATTTTATTCACTTTAAACGTAGAATATTTAATGTATTGAACAAAATAATAATTAATAAAATAGTTTAGAAACGAAATGAAATTACAAAATAATCAAAAAATCACAGTTCGCGTAACGCTAGCAAACTCGCACATATATATATATATATATATATATATATATATATATATATATATATCATGCACTGGCTATGAGAGGAAGAGAGAAAGAAAATGTGTGCGCGCACAGCTCTCTCTTGCTCCTACAGTGTGATACAGACAATAGGCTTGCACGGTGTCTTAGATATACGAAACATAACTGGCTATGAGAGAAAGAGAGAAAGAAAATGTGTGCTCGCACCTCTCTCTCTTGTCCCTACAGTAATATACGAAACGTAACTCTCTCTCTTTCTGTCTTCACTAACTTATATCTCCCTCTCAACTTCCGTTCGCTTCGTCCGATCAAACTTTTCATAACGCTCTCGTCACGCATTCACCAGCTTATTTCCCAAGTCAAGCGTGCGTAAAGAAGTTTTACTTCAATAATGCAATTTCCCATACCTATATGTAAATAGAAAGCTATTTTTTTCATGCATTTTGTTGTTTGGGGTGTAACATTGGATACATTCTTTAAAACGAAACTGACATTTCTCTATTTATTTAGGTCTAGCATATGATTACAACTTTCAATTAAAATTGTTTGGTTAAATTGCATAGATAATTTCAATAAATACATTTGGCATGCTTGTTATATTCAATTCGTGGCTCTTTTAAAGATGCAATTGGCCGGTTTATGCAAACATCTATGATTTAATGTAAAGCGGCATGCTTCCGGCTTAACAAAGGGCTATGTTTAAAAATCTGTAATTCGCCGAAGTAATGACGTACCGTAATTGATTAGTACGTCGGGTTCCGTACTGTGAAAAATAGAAGTTATGAATTTACCAGAGCTTTGATCAAACGTTCTAAAAAAATGAAAGAAATTACGTCCGCCTAAGGAAAAGAGTTTAAAGAAAGGGGATCCTGTTCTGTGTTACTCCTGCCCACTCATTACGTGATCATTAGTGCTGGAATGATCTGGTTTTATGTAATAGTGGCCATTGATCTTCATAGTAATAATTGAATGTTTGATATTGCATGAAAGTGTTCTTTCCTCATCATCACATCTAAAAGAAATATCAAAAATCCAGAATGCTGTTTACACGTATAATATGGGTTTTAAGATGACGTCGTTTTAGAAAACCTTTTTAGTGTAATCTACAGATTAGTTAGCAGCACTTTAATGGTATCACACTAGCATATTTAGTGTTCGGGTGCCACATAACGGAATAAAAATTAATAAATTCGTTTAGAATATAGGCAAGTAAATAATAAGTAAAAGCCGTATCACTGGAAAATAATCACAAAAGTTAATAAAAAACGTAGCGTTTAAGTGTAAACTATAGATTCGGCAAAATTGCGTGCTGAATGCTTAAAAACAGTAATAGAATTAAGTATCTAAAGAAATGTTTATTTAAAAAACACATAACGAAAGACGTACGTCATAATAATTGTTAATACTTATAATAATTCTAAAAACTTTTTGAAATGCTGTATATTTAAAAGAAAAATTAATATTGTAAAAATAATTTAAAATTGTATTATATGGTTCTTTCATACTCTCTTACAATGTAGTAATATGCACTTTCAACCTTTGGCTAAAAACCACGCCTCTGCCGACAAAATACTACCTGGAATTATAATTACCGTTTACAATTAAATGAAACTACGTGATGTAGTATTACTTCTCCTAGACCTAGGTTTTAGACTTACGATCTAGGCTTACGACCTAGGTTTCGTTATATTACAACATCTTCAGGTGGGCTATTAGCAAAGATATTATTTGTAATACAACAAAACCTAGGTCGTGGTAAAGAACTTAAAGAAAGTAGAAATAATACTACATTACGTAGTTTCATTTAATTGTGAATAATGCATTTCTACAAAATTAACGCCAAATATATTCAATATTTCAAAATTACCGTTTATTTTTTAATTAACATTAATTAATTTTTGATGATAAATATTATAAAAATTAATTACAATACTATTTAGCATAATCTTTAATAATTTTACTGTAAATTAGTATACTTACTAATTCTACTCTAAATTAGTAAACATCTTTACCACGAGATATGGACCAAAAACCGCAATATCTTTGAAGCTCTAATTTATTTCTAATATTAAATATCCTCTACTTTATTTAGTATTTATTAATATTAACGATGTTAAATATTAAACATTAACGATATATAAATACCAGCAGACCTCTTTTTTTAACCCGTAAAACATTCTTCGGCTAATATATTTACATATTATTTAAAACAACACTTGAGATAGCGTAATAGAAATACTTCTTTCCCGTAATTGTTAAACTTTTCTGAAAATTCAAGTGTGAATTTTACTCATAGTTATTGCATTGTTTAATCTACTAATCTTATTTAATCTTATCATTTAAAAAACATTTTTTCAACCATACATGATATTTAATATTGTGTAATCTACAAATAACACATTTCATCTCAATAGTATAGAGAAATTGGACGGTGACATATAAATGGCCAGACATGAAGAAACTATAAGGGTACCTGACTGAGGCTACGGAACCCTAAAAAGCGATACTATATTGTTGCCTTAATACTGCATTCGAATCAATCAGTGTGCTGCCTAAGTCCTACAAAATCACGTTGTAGGCAAAACCTTCGCTGTTGTTACACCTTGTAATCTTATTGCGTAAAATCTTTTATGAACTTGTAGCATTGTAAAACTATATATACACACACATATGGTTTTAGCTTTTTTAAAAAATTAATTTTATGCCATTTGTATTTGAATACGATATCAGGTTTGTAGGCGCCGCGGATGGCTCGAATGAAGTCCAATCTAGAAATTCTATTCTCAGCCACTTTTTCGAGCAGTTGGGGTGGTTTATTGGTAATAACGGTTAATAAAGGTTGTCCTCTAAGTGATATAACGTCGGTGATTTATCAGCATAGCCTAGCGATTTCACGTATCCTTACAGAAAATAATCCATAGGTGTGATATCACACGATTGTGGAGACCAATTCACAACAACATTACGCAAAATAAATGCATATCGTGGAATGTTACCTGCAATAAATTGTTTGTGTCGGGTATTGTTTGGCATGTTGTGCCTTTTTTGAAACCAAAACTCTTGAACATGCCAGTCAATTGGGGATCGAAAAAGTCAATAATAATGAATCTAAGGCAGTTTTCATTGACTGTGGACCAATATGGGTCAATGATTTTACCAGTCTTTTTGTGGTTTTAATGGCATCTCAATAATGGGAGAGGGGATTTTTTCCGCCAGATCTGGCAGTTTTGTTTATTGATGTAGTCATTCAGCCAAAAATGAGTCTCATCGTTGAAAAAATTATTGCTCGAAAAAGTGGTTGAGATTTGGATTTTCAGATTGCGCTTTATTCGAGACAGTCAGAGCGCCCATTACGCGTACTTAAACAAAAATGGTATATAATTAACTTTTCAATAAAGCTAATATCAAGATTTTTATCTACTTTTTTCCATAATAAAGTTGCATACATCTAAAAAAACACTCGTTATAAACTTTAACATTGACGTACTTATAAGTACTTACCTAATAACGTAATTGATTTTTGAATTTGTATGGGGCTTATACGAAATCATTTCCATCCAAAGAAAAAGAATCGTGAAAATCGGTCAAAGAATTTCCGAGTTACGGCTGTGCAAACATCAAAGAGATACGTACGCGTTGACTTTAAAACTCTTCTCCTTTTTGAAATTTGTTACATACAAATATGGTTTTATGTTGATTTGTTGTGAGAAAGATACGTCATTATTTTGATCTCAAAAACCCTGAAATTGAAATTGAGGTACTCTTTTGTCATACATAATTATGAAAAAAATAAAATATTTAATCAAAATAAATTTATAACCCTGCCTAGGAGCTATTGTTATTCTTCTATTAGGTAATTATGACGTATAAATAAATAAAATTTACATCCACCGTTAAAATAAAAATATCACTATGCATGATTCAGTGTTACGAAATGTAAATAGAAAGCACCGAGGCAAAAGAGCGATGCACTCTCACTTCGGTGCTTCGCGGGCTACTGAGGAATGTACATTAATTTATTGAAATTTCACACGGAAAATGAATAAATTTGCCAGAAAGCACGTTAATTGTGGGAAAAATAAGATTTTGGTTTGCTTTCTATTTATTGTAAACTTAAAAACTGTGATAATAAGCCCTATGTCGTACCATTTCACTTTACTCAATGTATACTTTAGCTAACGCGCGACAGTGGCGTTTATTTTAATATTCGCTTTAATAATCGGCATGCTATATAATACTGGCTTTATTTTAACCTTTATTGTTCATTAAAGTAACGCTATTTTTCGTGGGGTTGAGAGAAAAGAATAGAATTAGATAATTTCATGAGCGGAAAGAAAAAGACAGCTATTTCATTGTACTTCGTATTTTTGGATTTTTATAGGTTATTTTGTTTTGTTTCGCGTCAAGTAACTAACATTTATTCGTTGTGTCTCTTTCAACATTAGTCTCAAATTGTCATTATAATTTTTTTTATTTCTTTAGATAGTCGAAAGTATTTTGCAAAAGTATTAATCGGTAACGTATTTAATACTGAGATTTTCCTCAATTTTCGATTATAAACTTTATTGGTGTTTTTGCAAATGTAATATAATTTTTATAAGATGAAATATATAACGACGTTTGTTTATATCTAATAAAATAAAATAACATAATTCTCATAAGGTAACTATACAAATAGGTTGTTTTAGTTTTCAGTTCGCCCAATTAATTATACTAGTAAGGCTAAATTTACAAAATTATCGAAATAAATATTTATATAACCTGTAAAGTTGGCCGTAAAATCCACTGTTTTGGCTTCCTTTACGTAAAGTGGAATAAGGCGACATTTTAACATATGTAACTATCAAAACAAAGATTTTACGACGATACAACATGCGGACAACTGAAAGACTACTTTATACATGAAGTAACGTGATACAACATGGGACTAAATATCTAGATATTTTCAAAATGTAACAACTGGTTAGGTTACTGCCAAAGAAATATTTGAGTGTTTTCTGCGATATTTCACAATTAATATCATAACTGATTCATACATATTTTGGGCAAAGGATTTATTTGTGTTGTGCGATATGAATTTTAACTGTACTTAATGTTTATGAATTAAAAAGTGTGGAATGTGTATTTGAGAAAATATAGACCAATAAGAACAAGTGGAAACACACGTAAGTATACAAAAGTTTAAACATTCATTAGAACATAATATGTTTAATAACCATATACAAATATTAATACTATTTTTTGTATTATTATATTGGCTAATATATTTTTCGCAGTCAAAAATAATTTTGTTTGTGATCGTATTGATCAAAATTTGTAAACTATAAACACAAAAAGCTCTTAATATTGCTGTTCCGAAAATTTCGGACGGAACCGCTGCTATAGATATCAAAATATCGATAGTGTTTATAAGTAAAAGGGAGAAACAAAATTTCAGCGTAAAAAAGTCGATGACCTGCCAAATCATGACTCTGAGCAAAACAGCGACCAAAACGAATGACAGAGTTGTTTTACGGGTAGTTAAAGAATATATTACCTGATAAAAATTTCTTTTGGCTATTTGTATTATTTGTATGTATATATATATATATATATATATATATATATATATATATATATATATGGAATATATATATATATATATGTATGTATGCATATACATTTTCTAAAAAAGTAAAATCGACGCAGGGTGGAAAAACTGCCATTGGCTGAAGAACACGACAAAAAGATTTGCTTGACCAAAAGAAAATAGATAGTGAGTGAAAAACAAAAGTATTTTTTCGGATGATGTTTTTATTAAGCTGCAAAAATGGTGAAAATGTATCAATTGCCTACGTTTCCATCGACGTAAAGGTTGTTTCTAGAGGAAAAAATTGGGTAGTACAAGATGACAATGATCTAAATATTGGTGCCACTTTGTACAGAGTGGAAACAAGAAAATAACATTGACTGTACTGAGTTCAGTACTGAGTTGGTCGCCAAAGGCATTTAAGATGGAAATTGCAAACTGATTTTTGTGAAGGTTTTCATTATTTCAATATTAAACAAGGTTAGCTCCAATTCACTGATACAAGAAACAGCCAAAAATTATCGTGACTTTCTAAAAAAAACTACAATATTTGGAATCGGTGCTTTAGTTATCCCGCAAACTTCAGGTTAATTTCTATTGACCTTATTTTTTCATAATTTTAACTTTAAAGTTTCGAAGTTGAGAAAAGGGCTAAACCATGCTTCAGCAATATCTCTAAAACGGAAATTGTTCTAGAATGCTTTATAGTTCGCCCTTTCACCACACATAATCGATACTAAATAAAGTATCTTATTACGCCAAATTTGTTCGCCCAACATTTTTAGATAATTATTTGTAAGATTCTTACTATGACAAAATATGCAATAAGCTCTATGATTACCACATCGAAACGTGTCTGAGAAAAAGGGCTATGACAAACAAACAGATGGACACGTATTTGTTTGTCACAGCCTTTTTTTATAAAGATCCCAATTCTTCATTTTAAGGAATAAACCCTTACAAACTATATCGTACAAGTTTAGTGTTTAATGATGAAAAACTCTTCATATATCACCAATTTTTATGGATGAGCCAAATTTTAGGCCTTTTTAAAAATTTATTCGTACAATTTTTAGTAAATCGGTTTGGGTAAATTAGACTAAAAAACTAACAGGAAGCATTTTATATTTATTAACTCAGACCGAGAAATTTAACTCAGACATATTCGATTTATATTTCGTAATCTCTAGAAGTTTAACACATATATATTAGATTTATATCTAGTTACAGGCTTTAATCGCTACAGAGTAGCTGTTACTTTAAAAAAGGGAAGAGCGCTTAAAATCGTTGTCTTCCTCTATCAATGTACCTAACATCGCTCATGTCGTTGACGTTGGATGAAAATAGATGAAAATAGAAAATAGATAAATCACTACTATCATATATATCTGAATTTTGCTAAGTTTCTTCATTATCGAATTCATAGGGCCATCGATTGGTATGATGTTTTGTGGTGGCAAAACACCATAAGCTTATTACCTGTAAGCTTTCGTTCAGACTGATCATCTGGTCAACGTTACCATTAAAAATATAAATTTAATTTAATGAACTGTGATTGCAATATATATTTTTGTTTATTGATAGTATATTGTATATCATTACAAATTTCAATAAAGAGTATTATCATTGATGTTTTTGTGTTATATACTTACGTTATATAATACGTTATAATGTGTGTCCATTGATATTTTTGCAGTCGACCTGCAAGAGGTTATTCTACCATTCCATTGGATTTCTGTTCTAATCGGTTTAGAGACTTGAAAGGTAAAAAGGAACTCTTGTGGTTCAACTTTCACAACAACTGCCAAGGTGTAGTAAATATAGGGGTATTTTATATACTTACCATATTGTTACCATATCATATTGTTTTAAGAATGTTTCATATTTAGGTACAAAGAACACATAATTGCGGTTTATCACTCTATTCTCTGGCGCGGTTATCCTCTCAAATATATTCTATGTTCGTGTGGTAACACTTTAGGGTCTTTTTGCTGTCTAATTTTATTTTGTGGTAATCAGACAAATATTGCCGCCTTTTTTATTTTGAAGTTATTAAACAAATATTTTACGTGATGTATAAATATCTGAAAGTATCTGGTTCATCCTGCAGCTAAGATTTTATAACAACACACAAATTGAGAGATGCTCTTTCTAGTAAAGTCATTATCAATACAAAATTTGAAATATGGTAATCAGATTTGCTTATAGCCAGTATTGGTAAAATGAAATTAGCAGCCACTATTAGTTGATCGACTATTTGCCACTAAATTTGAGTTTAACGCAAGAGTAAATAAAAAATCCTCATCCAGATAAATTGCTTATATAATTTAAAAGGTTTGGAGAATATCACATTTTTTTATATTGGGCTGAGTTGTTTCAATATACCTTTATTCTAGAGCTACCAATCGTTATTAGCATTAATAAACAAGTCAACATTTCCAAAACCGTTTGTAAACTTGTATATTTATTCAATTGTTTATTAATAAACCCACTTTTTTCCACGTTTCAAAATATCACTGATAGCTTTTCATTTAACGTTAACTTAAATTTAACGTATAATATAAAAACAGGCTATAAAATTTACCATCAAAATAATATACGACATTTGTGCTTCTATATTTATTTCTCATTTTTATTGAATTTAACTACATGCGTAATGTAAATGGAATTAAAAAAGAATAAAAGAAGCATAGCCATAATTTATTTATATGGATATATCATCTAGGTTTTTCTTTTACTCTTCATATATCAATACCAAGAATGTTACCGTAATGTTAACGTTATACCCGCAATGTTAACGTTTACGTGAGGAAAAATACGCAAGAGCTTATTATTTTGTAAGTTTATTGATAAACTTTCACGATAGAGCTCAAGTATCTACATTACCCTATCTGACCTTTTACAAATCTTGTTGAATAGTTTATTACTTTATATTTATTTATTGCTTATAATTATATATATATATATATATATATATATATATATATATATATATATATATATATATATATATATATATATATTATTTTAAGATAATATTACTCCCGTTAATTTTTATTTTATTTTAGCATTCTATCTATATAGCCCTGAAATTGCTATTTGCAACTTATTACTTGTCTTAAGTAGATTTTAACCGTTATAATATGGGCTTATTCACATGATACTTGAGTCATATGTTGCTTTAGTTAGGTTTTAAAATTGGTATTC
Source organism: Druceiella hillmani (assembly GCA_039881145.1). NCBI lineage: Eukaryota > Metazoa > Arthropoda > Insecta > Lepidoptera > Hepialidae > Druceiella > Druceiella hillmani. Next base: position 20,150,329 of record JAYKKI010000021.1, on the reverse strand, counting down.
TCATAGTAATTGCATTGTGCACAGCACTATTACACTATTCAAAAGCATTCATATATCATTATGAATCAACATTATTTAAGTACTGGTCAGACATTCTAATAACTAGTTTAAGTATTGATCACACAATTTTTAATCAAGGATGAATATTATTCTTCATGAGTAGTAACCGTGTCTGGTTCATATACGTGCAGTAGAATATTCATTTCAGCGTGCTCAAATCTCACGTTTCTTGTCACATGATCTCGTGTTGTTGGTAACATAGGCTCGTTGATAAATCTTTGATTCCTCTAAAACATACTCAGTATTAGAGAAATAGTACAATCCTTTGATGACCCAAAAATAATTTATTTATTGTAATTGGAAAAGTACGCGGTAAATATAGTACAACAAAATTGGCACAAAGTGAAATGAAACTGAATTTGTTTTTAATATAATTCGGAAATGAATTACGTTCTTTTATTTCAACATCATACTCTATCCCTATCCCACATTTCAAACTTCGAGAACCTTTATATATTATAAGACTTTTTGGCTCAATTATAATTGGACTTTTTGGTTCACGTTAAAACATAGGATGTACAGTCTGTTGTGGCCTGTAAAGGGGAGCGATTAACAAATCAGTTAGTCGAGTCAGCGGAACACCACTGAAACTTCTTTCAATTTGTTTTTTCTATTCGAAACACTTTCGACTTATTTTGGAAGAGGGTGTGGATGCAGATGGGGGATATGGAGTTTTACACAAGGTAAGGTATCCTTCGTGTTTGTATAGATATTTTATGGAAATAGGGATTGCGTTTTTTATTATGTTTCAAAGAAAACAAAATTTTTTACATCTCTCCAAGCCTTGTGTTTAAAATCGGTTTCATAATCTATGTATTCGAATAAATTTTGGTCATTTAAAAGGGATATTAATAAAAAAAACATCAAGTACAATACTAACTACATATGAAATATACGAGTAATATATATTGTACACATTTTGTAATACTCGACGATTTTTCAAGGCTTACTATTTACTAAGATTTTATAATTTTTTATAACTTTTCTTGTTTTAGTAACAAAATCAAGTTTTTTAACGTATTGCTAACAAAAAAGGTTAATAAATCTTATTAACAGACAATTAATATTGTTTAAATTCAAATAATTAAAGAAAAAAAATGGGTCAATTGCAAGCTATACTTGCACAATTAGTGTTCTGTTCCATCAGTCCTCCGCTTAAATATTAATATAATACACACCGAATTTGTACTTAAAAGGGGTGCTTCCGCCGCTCTACCCGCCGCCGACCGTTGCAGGTAGTAATGACAGCCAACTTTTAAAAAATTCTCCTCGTGTTCTTCTACATCTAATTAGTTCTTGCGAAAAGACATTTAAGCTATTGTACCCGCCTCGCACAATCGATGAAATATTCGTATATTTTGAATACAAAATTTCTATAGCAAAATCACGTTCTTTGCAGATCTTTGAAATTAATGAGTTGAAGAGCGAACTCACTTCTGTTCGTTTTTTGATGTTCTAAAGAAGAACTATTTTTGACATCATTCATTCCTCCATGAGTGTTTGAAATGATTAATCCCCCTCCCCACATTTTTACTTAATTTGCAAGAAGATTTATAAACACAGTTGTTAGAGTCACTCGTAATTCTTTTCCCATTCACTGTTGTACACGCATACTTTTGCTTATTCTTACTTTTCTTCTTCACTGACATATTTCATTACGAAAATAATTGTTATTATAACATAATTAGTACCCTAAGGTAAAAATTGCACCGATAAAATGCCTTGCAACAACTGAAAGCAATTTAAAACAATGATTAGTGAACTCGAACGAGCAAGTGGGATGCAGAAAAGACTTTTCCTTCCCGCGCGAATTAAGTGGATGCCAAATTCTCACTCTGCGGTCTGCCGCCGAAGTACCTTATAGATATCGCACCGATCTCATGCTAAATACACAATGAAATTGCTACAGAAATGGCAGATTTATGGGAAATAAACTTCAAGTACGACGGAACGCGTCTCATCGAGCTTATGGACTCGTATATAAAAAAACCGCTTCAGCCGATGACAGATTTATGAGAAATAGATCTTTCCGCTTCGTAAGACCACTGTCGACTCAACGCTAAATACACTATTGAATTCTCCACACGGATGACAGATTTATGAGAAATAGATCTTTAAACACCATGGGAACGCGTCGTATAGAGCTCAAGGACTCTCCTTAAAACCTGTTTTCGAGAGGAAGCGAGCAGATACAAACAAGTAGCAGATACAGACGTATCGATACAATATTAAGTCGTCTTATATTATTAATTGCAATTATTAAATTAAGTCTATTTAAAAAAAAATCTTCTCGTCTCGTCGAATTTTCTAACTGGTGCGCAAACAGAGATAGCGCTCCTTTGAGATACGCTGAGGCCACGACGCTGCAAGTTTAATCAAGGAAGTGGATCTCAATCCCAGACGTGCCGTTCAACAAAAATATTGGGAATTCTTCAGGGACCTTAGATGAGGACACTGCTGCTATTTATTCTCTTGTAAGTATCTTCTCCTTTGTCCATTTTATTGTATCTCGCCTTTTCTACTCCTGAAGTAAAATACAGAAACAAGTTTGTAATTTAATTATCTGGAAAATTAATTGAATCACAAGATCCAACCAAATAATATTATTAATCCTCCGCGACTTCGAAGTAATAGGGATGAGGTTGAAATTAACCTTCCTCGGGTAGCTCATATATCAAAATTTTATGGTACTTCAGAAACATTATCCCTTTCTTAAATGTTGCCAATCAAATCCCAAATACATTAGGTGATTTGAGTGGATAAAATGTGTGTGCTTTACTCACAAGAGTAACCGGTAGAGCCAGTGTTATTTTATCTATGATAACACATAATTACGACCGGAATTCTATAGTGGCAGATTATTAAATATTATTTCTTATAAAAAATAAAATAGTAGAACAATTTAATAATATGGAAATGGTAGAACATATGATGTATACTTATATACGACTAAAATATCTTTAATTATTAATGTACCGTACTGGAACAAAACACAGTTCATAAATATAACTTTCTCGCAATACTGCAATGATTTAATGATCTTTGAAGCTCAACATATTTATGACAATAAAATTAAGAAAATTAATTATAAACCGAAAGGTAAATTGACTTTTAACAAATATTCGCAACAAAACTATAATACTAATTCCAATTTTAGACCACAAAAGTATACGAATCCACCGTCACATATTTCTTGACGAGTAAATTCTCAAAATCGTAGACCCGCTTTTAACAATAATTATAATAATAACAATAATAATTTTCATCAAGGTGACGTCACTACACGCTCTCTACGATCTCGATCAAATAGCAACCATAGCGTAAGATGAGGTTTCGCTTCACAGGAAGTATTTGCACACGAATATTATTGTATTGTCAAGAAGAGCAAAAATTACTACATATTCACTTCGTAGGTAACAATGTAACTTTTTAAATTTTGATCGAAACCGGATCTACTGAGTCATTTATTTCTATATGATTAGGAGATAAATATTTATACGATTGACGAAAAATTTGTAATCAAAACATCTCACGGGACGAGTCTTCTTAACGAATATATTGTTACGCCCCCGTGGAGAAAAATATTTGGTAAAAATGAAACAAATATGAAATTGTACGTATCTAATTTTTCAGATAATTATGATGCCCTGTTAGGAATAGATGTAATGAGGCAATTGAAAATTAAATTAGACTGGTCAAATAACATATTAATTACGGAAAATGAAACGATAGAATTAAATAATATAAAAACTGACGATTACGAAACAAATTGTGTACTAAATAAATATAGTAATATGTTTACAGAAGATGTTACTCATAGCGCAACCACGACCATTCGTCATTTTATTAAACATAATTACCAAGTCGCCGACACAATGTTACGCTTTTCATTACATTTACACGAAAATAACTCTAATTTAGCAACGATTAACGAGAGCGATTCCGATATACAGTCGACAGTCCATAGCAATTTCAATGATTCTAAAGACGGAATTACAATATTACAAACACATTACCCGTATAAAATGAATAGAATATTGGAATATGATTCGGAAGTTTATAAAGTAAACGTAATAAAAAAGGACAACGGTGGTTTAGATTTGAAATGTCGCTTAAACAAAAATAATATCACAGAAGATTTTATAAAATTTGTTAAAGATTTTTGTAATAAGAATAGATATGGCATATTTATAGAAAATAAAGAATTAGGAAATATATTAAGTGAAATTTAAAGATTAAACTTTAATAAAAAAGTTTTAAATATCATTTGGTATACTGAGCCGCGTGACGAAAGTTTGTCTGATGACGGACCCCATATAGAAACCAGTCATATAAACCGCATCATATAAGAAACCCACGAATGCCTTCTTAAACATTCCCCTATGCTACCCCTATGTTTAACGTCGCCCATCGTATAATACCGCATCATATAAGAAACCCACGAACATCTTTTTAAACATAGGGGAATCAAGAGATTGATTCCCCTATGTTTAAGGTTTCATGATTCTAGAATTAAAAAGATAATATTATTTCGAAGACATGTCTAAAAAGGGTCAAAATTTTGTTAATAAATGTCAAACATGTAATGTAGCTAAATATAGACGGTAGTTCAGAGAGGAATAATTAGAGAAAATGGTTATACAAAATAAAGACAAAAATAAATATGACGCTAGGAATAGAACTAAAACTAGGCCCAATAGGGAAACATTTAAAATAGTAGATGAAATATATGTTAAGGCACATGAGCAAAGTAAACATGTAAATCCGTGGATAAGCCCATATAGAGTAACACATATATTAGACCATAATGTCATAGAAACAAAATCCACATTTCTTATATTAAAGTGTGTGCTTTACGATTGCTATCGTCGTAATAAACGTTTCTCTAATATATCGCCTGACCGTAGTAACCTTTGCATATAATTGCAAATGTATATAAATGCAATATCTTAAGTTAAATGAAGCATACACATTCACACTTCATGATACTTTAAATCCTTCAATTATTAACAATATATATCTTGAAGGTTTAAAAAAAACTAAAAATCGATTGTTACTAGATATGTTGATATTCATATTTCCAAAATTAGACCACATATTATGAATTTAAGTTTAAAATTGATATTTTAATAACAATCCCACTACTAGAAAGTAAAAGAAAATGTCGATGCCAAATTCTTACACCGCGGTCCGCCGCCAAAGTCACTGGGAGGCATCACACAAATCCCGCGCCAGATACACAATCAATATGGCTACAGAAATGACAGATTCATGTCAAACCAAACTTCAACTGGCATGGAACGCGTCGCATCGAGCTTATGGACTTTTATATAAAACAAGCGCTTTTTAAGACCACTGTCGACTCAACACCAAATGCACTATTGAATTCGCCACACAGATGACAGATTTATGAGGAACAGTTCTTTAAACACCATGGGAACGCGTCGCATAGAGCTCAAGCACTCACCTATAAAATCTGTTTTCGAGAGGAAGCGAGCAGATACAAACAATTAGCAGATACAGATAAATAACGTCTATTTTAAAAAAAAAAGTTCATTTCGCCTCGTCGAATTTCCTAACTCGCGTGAGGCGGATGTACCACCCGTGATCCCCTGTGATCACCCTGCGTTTCGCTCTTTATTGTGCGTTGCTGGAAGTGCGTGCACAATTTCTTGTCCGATAACGGATTATACAAGGAATTAATTCTACCTCTACATACCTACAAGCTGGTGACAAGTGACTGATTACGATGGGACTTGGATTTATTCAACTGAAAATTGATTTCATAAATATATAATTAATAAAATAATTTTTTGAACTGAGATAGCAGGCCTGTTGATGGCAGCTTGTATCATCGGTGACAGAAACAAAACACAAATGCATAGAAGTTTGAGTACATTTAAAAAACGAACAATATTTTCCTTTAATATCGTGTATATCTATTAAATAAAACCGTGATCTGATTTGATCTTGTATATTACAGGCGTTACTTTTTTGCTGAGAAAAATTGGCTTGATGTAATTACTAGCGACCGTCCCGGCTTTGCACGCGTGAAGCAAATAATTTTATTTGGTTTTATCATAATACAATTTATTATATTTCCTGCTCCACTATTATTTTATAACAATAGCCCCGCGTCGTTTTATTATTAAAATGCTTCACCGTACGGTCCACCTTGTAGGACTAGCGGAAAGAAACGCCGGTATACAGAAAAGTGCGATAGATATATTGTTTAATATGACGTTCTCATAAAAAAATTAAAACGACATTTTTTATTATCTAATGCATAAAAACCTTTCACGATTAATGCATAATTAAATGTAAAATTAGCCTAGAAATCCGTTAAGTAATTTTGGAGATTAATCCGTACAAGCAGACAGATGTGGTCAGTAGGTTTATATAAAAGTACAGAATTCTGGTGGGAACAATTTTTACGGTGACATTTTTTGTATTTACTATTGATGTCAATTTCATTTACCATGTCTGGAATTTTTCATATTAAGTTCGTTATTGCAGCTTAAATTTCTTTGAACTGATGCACTGAACTGATTAAATTGTGGTAATTATTAATAAAAACAAAATAATTGTAATGATAATTAAAATTACTAAATTATACAATCTTTAAGAAAAATAAAATATTTACATAAATGGTCTTGGTGAAATATGAATTTCATCAATACCAAATTCATATTTCACCAAGACCAAATTCTCTATTAAGCAGAAAGCCACGGTTTATTTGACTGTTAGTATAGTCAATATTATTTGTTTAATCATTCTGGTGTTATACAATTTTAATATCTTAAAGGCATACGTAATCTGGGTAGTGCTTTCTTGAAATGTTACAGTTGGGTACAATTGTTATGGTTTTCAAATATTTTTGTATTACTTTTGTTACATTTTTCATTATTTGATTATTATTTAAAAGTATTGATAGATTTTTAGTAATCTAAACAATAGCCTATTTTATCGCGATGAAATACGATCATTACATAAGCTGGAGATCAGTAGTTAAGACATATATCTATTAGACGTATATGAGGATTATTATTGTAAAGTAGTGGAAAATATCGAAATAAATGCATTTATTAACGCATAATAACAATATTTTAGCTGTCATTATTCAAAATATATAACATGCTTTTGTTTTCAGTTCAAACAAAATGATAATAATCAATGTTCACAATTAAATGAAACTACTCACGTAGTATTATTTCTAGTTTCTTTAAGTTCTTTACCACGACCTAGGTTTCGTTGTATTACAACATCTTCAGGGACTATTAGCAAATATTTTTGCAAAGATCTTTGCTTTCTACTTCAAAATGAATTTCTTCTGACATCGATTGTGGTTGGAAGATTATATTGTGGGTAATCCTTTGATTATCGTACTCGTTATGTTGAATTAAATACGAAGAACCTTAAATTTTCTCGGTTACGACAACTTTCATTTTCTTATTTCTCGTTAATAAATATTTCTCTCAACTTCACGACGAAATAACAAGATAAATAACCTAATATCATTTAACATGATTTTATCGGAAATAAAAATAATGTTTACTTTTCTTCGATAAAAACAACAAGAGAGCAATTCATATGTAGCTATGAGCACAAAATAAAGAAACATTTGAAAGTAAAGTCGGTCGACATTTTTCGTTATTTTTATGTAATTCACATAGTCATCTATCAGAACCGTTAATTTGAAATGTATAGATAAAACTGACGAGTCTTATTTTGCGGTCAATAGATGGCACTTATGTCAGGCACCAAGCGGATACTGATTAAACTATTTATCTCAATGACAATCAAGTGCTCTTTCGAGGATTTTCACGAAAATTTAATTCTCGGTGTATATATATATATATATATATATATATATATATATATATATATATATATATATATATATATATATTATGGCGACTTTATTTATGTTCGGTATCTTCTTCAGATAAAACGCTAGTATTAGAAAAACGGAACACTTCAATAATACAAACACGAAACAACTCTATACCTGGCCGTCGATCCGTCCGTAACAACCTGGTTTCTCAGATATCATACTATATAGAGCTTAACTTTGATACAGTTCTACTTAGTATCCAATTATTTATCTAATTATTCAAATAAGGCGTAGAGTGCAAATATATTAAGGGCAACTTTGAGGAATCAAATGAGTCATAATTTTTTTCTCTAATAATAAATGTGTCGATTATCAAATGGAGACTGAACAATATTTTTGAAATGGCAATAAAAATTGTCGTTCCGCTCTTCTACCTGTTAAAGAATATAGTAAAAAAAAGACAAATAAATATTTGCATTACACGAAATTATCGTCAGCGCATACGTATATGTACGGAAAACGTACAAAACTATGTTTGGTTTATCTTGTATAGTTTTTTTTTTATTAACAAAAATGCAAGTGAAAATGTATGTTAATCCCCACAACTCCAAAATCCATGGTCCATAACATTGGAAATTATTTATGTAAACATCTAATTGTTTCAAGATTACAGGCAAAATTTGTTTATGTGCCTGACTAATAGTTTTCAAAAGAAACAAATGCTTTTCCAAACAGCTTATTGTGAAAAATGTCCCATTATTTTCCTAGTATTATGTCAAAAATTGCTTATTTATTAGTGCAATAACTGTATATTAAACAAATAGTTATTCACGATACGGAAACCTCACTACGCGAGTACGCTTGCACTTGACTGATATGATACAACGTATCTAACAAAAATAGCAGAACGCAGTTGCAGATATTAGCCTCCTACAGGAGTGACTTTTGGTGTTAATATAAAATATCTATCATTTAACATTTCTCCTTCACCCCTCACAGACTGAGCACCTTCGAGCGAAGCGCGCACGTCGGCAGCGCGTGCGAGGCGGCCGCCTGGCGCCTGGTGCGGCTGACCGGCGCGGATGCCCGCCTGGGATGTGCGCGTCTCGTGCGCGAGCTTGCAGCCTACCGACCGCAGCTACGCGAAATACTAACCGCAAGACGCCGGCAACTTGACGCAGCCGTGCACGGTTAGTGAAGGCATTGCGTTTTTATTTTATAAAATATTTTAATACTCGTTGTTTGTAAAGCATTTGTGAAACGGAAAATTCCGTTCAATATTTTTTACTAGGCTACTGGAAGCAAAGGACATATCATTTCTCGTATTAAATCAAATCTATGACACTACTTAGCATAGTTTTACCTCTTTATTTGCACATAATTTAGCACACGACGGTAAATAGTTCGCAGATTATAGATGCAAGCAAGAAAAAAATGTATTCAAAATTAGCTTTAAATTTCTCGAGATTTGGCCTAACTGACAAAGATATACACAGATATTGTATATTTAAAATTATAAAAAGTAGCTTCGAAATTTCAAAGTATGTGTATATTTCCATTAATATGTGAAATGTAGCTAATGCAAAACTCCTTATATACGAAAGGCATGTTTATATATTTTCTGGTGTGTGTCTGTACTATATATTTAACATGGGTTGACAGGATTGGGCACGCACGGGTTGACGGCGGACTCTAACGGCGCGCTCGTCTCGCTGCATGCGGCACTCCGTACCGAGTTACAACGGCACGTCGACGTGTACAAGGCTGCGCTGCACAAGCTTGACGAATTGGTATGTTAAAACATTTTTAATTAGACTTAGGAAACGAAATTTTACTATTTTTTAACGCATACAGAACATCTACAGTCTGGATCAATTGTGGTTCTTCCATATACATAAAGGTGTATGTAATTTTATGAATAAAATAATACATTATTCAAAGTAGTTTCAAGATAATATAAATCTGTTAAGAACCAGTAGAACTCGTACTACGAAGGGTTCCGTACGCACTGTCTATTAGAATAGAATAATTTAAACTATTTACAAAATATAAAATTATTTTCCAACTTGTAAATGTATCAGGTAGCATATCTTCCACAACCGTCAATTGTAGTGAATTTCACAAAAACTATTAGATTTGGAATCATCACTATAGTTTCCGCATAACTGTGGGTGCACTTCTAGGTATATTATTATTTTCGTAATTTTAACTTCGGTAATTTTAGATGCGTGGCTGTAAAAAAATACATTTCCCTATCCCCAGATAGGGAAATGTATTTTTTCGCATGTTTTTCACCACATCGTACATCTCTAGAGATGTGTGTCTCCGGAGATGTGCGAAGTGCAAAAAAAATATGAACAAAATATTTTTAGTTTCTTTATAAGTAGACTTTTCAAACGGATAAATTAAATTCAACAGAAATCGAATTGGGACTGGTTGTGAAACTTTCACTGTAATATCACTATGATTTGTTGTTTAATTGAACAAGCTGATATTTCACATTTTTATCAGATAAAACATCTAATTAGCTTTAAGTATATAAGAATTTTTTTATATTGAATATATTTGGCGTTAATTTTGTAGAAATTCATTATTCACAATTAAATGAAACTACGTGATGTAGTATTATTTCTACTTTCTTTAAGTTCTTTACCATTCAATCTTTGCTAATCTTTGCTAATAGCCAACCTTTGCTTTCAATCTTTGCTTTCAGCCCACCTGATAATGTTGTAATACAACGAAACCTAGGTCGTGGTAAAGAAATTAAAGAAAGAAGACATAATACTACATCACGTAGTTTCATTTAATTATGAAGAATTTTTTTATTAAAAAGAAAGTATTAAATTAGTTTAGCTAAATAAAAATATTGTTTTTCCCAGTAGTTTTTATTGTGTAAACATATTTATATATATATATATATATATATATATATATTTATGTGTGTGTGTGTGTATACACACACGTATATAGATACATATATACATATTAGGTTAGCAACCTATAAACCCGCCATCTCTGTACACAAACTTTTCAACTTTTTGTATGTACTTGAAATTAATCGTTAAATATATAAACGCCGACGGTATCGACTATTTGTCGCTAACGTGTAGGTAAAGTTAATGTTCCCTCCTTGTGGAAATATTTGGGCCTTTGACTGAAAAAAACGGTGAATTTTGATTTTTCATATAACTTTCGTCTTTAAATTTTCTATCAGGTAAATATTAGACAGAGAGCGAAACAGTTGGTAATTAGATGGCAAAATATCTGGAGAGTATGGGCATGAAGCAGCATACTCCATCCAAGTGAAAGTAGTTTTTCACGCGTTACTTTTGCTACTCGGGGTCGAGCATTGTGACGTAAAAAATAAACTTTGCTTTGATCGATAGGAAGTTTAACGGTGACTTTGCTCAATTCTTCACATTAAATTTTAGCTGTAATTTTATTATTAGCTTGAAAGAATTCTCAACGAAAAACTCAATGAATAACTCCATTTATACCCCACCATGCACTCAAAAGTATCTTTTGTCCAATATTATATTTTGGTCTAGGCGCACTTTTTTCTGCAGCTCCTGGCCACTGGCGTTTACACTAAAAATTAATATACGCCACACACTTCATCTTTTGTAACCAGATACCTCTTGTTGATACGATGGGAACTCTATAGCTCTAAGCACACCTTTGCTCTTCTCTGAAATTGAAAGGGTGTTAGCTCATGTGGTAGCTAAACGAAATATTTCCACTTCTTTCTCGATGCATGAAGTTGATTTTCCAATGCAGTATAACAGCATGGAAATAGCTCAGCCAAACAACGCGAACTTAATCTGGGATCTGTTTCAATAATGCTTTTAAATTTTTTTAAATCAATTGTATGAGATCACTAAGATGAAATTTATCGGACAAGTTAAAATTCCCTTCTTTGAGTCTTTGGAACCAGTGATTGGCTGTGTCATAAGAGGACATACCTTCACCCATCGTTGTGCATATATTGCAGAATGCTTTGCTGTTTTTTCGACTTAAACGACATTCATGAAGAAAGAGTCCTGTAAATTCACGTTAATTTTTAATTTATTCTTTACTTGCCGATTACTCGATTGAAAACTGAGCTGAAGTTCGAATGCCGCACTCTTTATATGCCGAAAAGAAATATTCTAGAAGCTGCTATAATATTCCAAATATCGGACATTTATAGCAGCTTCTAGAATATTTTGTTGCTCTAATATACAATTTTTTTTGGATAGTTCTTACAGGCGGAAACCCGTGGTTTGATGATGACTAACATAATCATACCTGGAACTTAGCTCTTATAATATATAAAAATATCTTTAGATACTTGCACCTGTTTATAATCTTTTAACAATATTTTGTGATGTGGCAACTGTACTGCTCTGTTTCGAATTATTATCGCTTTTATTCAGGGTTTTTTGAGCTTCCTAGTTCTCTGAATTTATATTTTGTTACACACACATGATTAGAGTATGCATATGTACGAAAATTTAAATAATAGTAATGTTAACTACAATCTCTGGAAGGATAAATGAATGACACCAGCCAAGCGTAGCCGATTATGTACCAAGGTCCACTCGTGTTTCCTTGCGTTGCAAATATTTCGAGAACATACTCATTGAAAGGCCTCATTGAGAGTGTACTGCGAGGATTGCGAGAAATAACTAAGATACTGCAACCCAGCAAGACTTGGCACCTAAGAAGGCCTATACTTAAAAACTCGTCGTTGCCATTGACGAAATAAGTTTAAACACATTGCCATTGTCGAAATAAGTTTAAACACATTGACATTGTCGAAATAAGTTTGTCACATACGTGAAAACAAATAAACAAAAAGTGCAACCCCACTCAAATCATAGCATGCCGCCATTTCGACAGCAATTGTGAATTTGTCAATGACCGATAACGCGATACGTCTTTAGACGTTTTTGGAAAAGTTTATCATTGACGTTATCAATGATAAACCTTTCTAAAAATTTCACGAAAAAATTTCAACAGAAATCACGTAACAGTTTTAGGAAGTTTATACTAAGATTTTATAATTTTATTTTTCTTTTATATAGTATATTTATTTAATCTCTATAATATTAGGCGGAAATCGAAAAAAAAATGTAAGAAAGTCTGTATGACTAAAAGTATTTTGGAAAGATTTTTTTTATCTGACTATATCTGTTTGTTTGCACACGATCATGCATAAATGACTGTATAGAATTTGATGCGATTTTTAGAGTTCTTTACCTCGAAAAAAAATTGGGAACTCTTGTAGTATCTTTTACGTCTCCATCTGCCATACCTCTGGTTCTCAAAAACAGCTTAATGTACAAACTTGTAATTTAGCGTATAATAAAGAATATTATTATACGCTAAATTCTAATTAAATAATGTGCATTTATCTCAATGGATAACACTAAAAAATATATACATGGAAAATGGGGAGGTGGAAAATTAAGTACTAGGAAAAATAATTTTAAAAAATATTGGAAAATATGCAAAAATATTTTTTCACTTCATTACTTTGGAAACGATGATGATCTAAAATTATGAAAAAAGGTGTTAAGATGTCTATGCAAAGATTGTAGGAAAACTGTAACCATGATTATAAAAGGTGAAACCGTTCAGATTTTTACGTTTCTTCTATTAAATATTTTTATTTAAATTTCAAAGCATTGAATGCTAAGTAAGTTTCATTATTCTATTCTTTTTTTGTTTCTTAACGATATTTTTACTGTAATGTGGAATGTCCTAATAAATCCTACTTGTCACATCGTGAGAAAGCCTGAGTATTGTTAAGTTTACTGAATAAACACTTCGGTGTTAGGACTATCTGTAGCATACAAATGTATGTTCTCTCAAATCAATATCAACATTGCGCCATAATTACTGATATTTATATCTTTTCTTCATTGCTAGGAAACCTAGAAAATTTAGACTCTTGTTCCAAATAGGAAGCACACCTACATCACTGCACAAGGAAATAAATATTAGATTCTGGAATAAACTCCTTTTGTTTCAAATTAAAAGAAAATTCTGAAACATTTACGGTTATAAAAACACCTTTTTAAGAACTAATTTGGACTGAAAACATTTCGTATTATTAATTCTAAACAAAAACGCAAGGTTTTATACCACGTTGGCCAATGGAATATTAAAGTTTTATTTGATAATCTTAAAGTAAAGGCTAAAAAGATTTGAGGAAATAAAAAAAGGAAGAAGCTGAAAATGACTAATAGTAATATGAAAAAAGCTAAAAAGTTGGAACTATTCAAAGGAAAGATAATCAGCGAGAATATCGATATATATTAAAGAAAATAAAGGGTCAGGTGTGTCTGAAGTGTCAAGGTTGCTAGATAGAATACATAAAAAGCCCATCTTATAACCATGAAGAATCTGAGAAGATGGAGAGGACACGGTGATTTCATTTTTTTTGTAATGAAGGATACAGTATCAGTTTTCCCTTAGAATTTTTAGTTATATTTATAGAAGTTAATTCGTGTTTTCAGGCAAATTAGTCAATTCAGTTTCTGTATTATAAAAGTTTGTTCAATTCGAATCAGTCATTAATTTTTAATCAAAATTCATGGAAAATTTTGATTAAAAATGAATGACTGATTCGAATCAGCTTGTTAGTGTATTTGTTACAGTTTAGTTAGCCGCAAAAAAGAAAATAAGTTTCATTTTCATTAGATGAGATTTTTTTATTTCTTTGCAATTTTTCCATTTTAACAGATCTGAGAAGACCCATAACCTTATTTTGGCTAAATTATTGTATTAAGAATTTCAACTTAAAGGACATGGCCAATTTCTGCCTAGTTGTATTTACTAATGTGCAGGAATATAAATTACTGAATTAAAAATAAATTAATGAATTATGCTGAATTGTTTGCAACCCCAGAGCTCGCGAGTAGCTATTTACATGAAATAAAAAAGGAATTGTTTTGACATGTATTTTTCTCCTCTATTTTAACATTACAGTTTATGTATAGAAAGTAAGCCGAATAATTTAATGGTATACATGTATTTCTACATTGAAATGATAACTTTTTAAAGTTAAAAAACAATAATTATGATATAAATATTATCTGAACTATGGAATGAAATACGAAAACAGTATTATTTTAAAATCGTAATGCATTGGATAGAAGTATTTTACAGTCGGTAACAGTGACAAATGACGGCAAGAGTCCGTATACTTGTATTTTTGTATTCTTTCGTGATGCTTTCGTTCGTTAGGTACTGTGCGAATTTTATTCATGCTCGCTATTCTACACTGAATAATCATCCACGATATCTTTATTTATATTGCCTAATATTTTGGATATTGTGTGATATCTCATTATGAGTTGTATCAACTGCTACAAGCCGTGCAACAATTGCGAAAGCATGTTGTGTCTTTGTTGTCAACTCTTACGAAAAATACTGGGACGATGGTTTTCAAATCAGGTACGGATAATATAAATATTTATACAAATACTCTGTTTATATTATTAGTTTATTACGTCCGTAAATTATAAGATATCCGAATTTTATCCAATGCGTATTTGTAACTCTAAATAGATGGAGCAAAATTTTCGGACATGCGACAGTGCAATTTCAGTTATTTTGTTACGCTTGTATTTGTTGGTGTAAATATTGTGTTTTTATTGCCTTCTATTATTTCTTTTTATTGCAGGACTATTTACGTTTAAAGATTTATTAAGAATTTGACGAACTGCATAAGATTTTTCAAAGTCTATAGAAGTCTAAATTCATGTCTATAGTATGTAGGAATAAAAAATAAATGTATATTTATATTTCGTTAATTTTGTCAAAACTCTGAGCGTCTTGAACCTGTTTCTTATTTATTATGTATTTTTAGATAACCAGGATTTCAAAACATTAAACATTTTTAATGCACATTGAAATTAGCAGAAGTCCGTCCGAAAATTGGCCATGTCCTTTACACTAAAATTTCTTTATGATTATTTGGCGGATAACAATTATAAACGTTGATTTTACTTAATACTGATTTAAAAAGATTTTTCTAAATTTAAGTTTTGATAATGATAATATTAAAGATATTTTGCTAAAAGTGAGCTTTGTTAGGGGACTGTATTTTATTTAAAAAAATGTTTGATATGCAAAACACGACTTCATTACGATTTTTGATACGTGTAGATAGATACATAATGTTAACTTTTGGTCAGTGACGGAATTTCAAGGAACTATTAAGAATCGGTCACTAAATCATATAATAAAAAAAACATTTTCTTGCCTTTAGCTAAAACTACCTTGGCAAATAAAAGAATTTATACTCATACTAGTACTTTAAATTAGTCAACCATCAGCGACGAATGAAAATTACCGCCTTACCGTGTCCCCTAACCTGGATAGGTAAAGCACAGCAGAGACGTAACTAATTCAATTAGCGCCGGGCGCTTAGAAAATATAGATGCTCCGTGTCTCTTTAGCTTGCAAGAAAATGTCTATCCGACAGTAATAATTTATGAGTGAATTTATGAAGTTTAAATTTTGTGATGAAATACAGATGTGAAAGTTACAAAACTTTAGAAAAACATGCAACTTACAACGGCGAAATGGACGAATAAGTATTAAAATGTATAAATAGAAGTTGAATTCGGTACGTTAGTTATACATTATTGTAAAAAAGTTGAGTTCCACTATTTTAAATACGCCTTAATGATATTACGAGCGAAATGGACGAACAAAGATTAAAATATATAAATAGAAGTTGAATTCGTAACGCAAGTTTTCAATTATTGTAAAAAAAGTTGAGTTCCAATTTTGATATACATCTTAATGAAATTACCGATTTCAATAAAAAAATTTAGAAGAGAGTCATTTGGTTAAGAAGATATGGTTTACGTATGAAGTATGAATGCAAAATTGGAATCTTATTTCACAAAGTAAAAATAGAGAATTTTATTAATTGAAGCTTAAGTAAAATAAATACTTTTTTGAAAGGTAATTAATAAATAATAATACTTAGAAACGTTGTCCCAAATTTGTTATTACATGAGAACTCGCGTTACACGTCCGCGCGCAATATCTGTTAACATTCGGCACTTGACCTTGAGCGAACTGACGCACGCGTATTGACAGATTCTTGGAAACGACCTCGGGTGACCAGTCATTCCATGTTTTTAATTTCTTTTATTTTATTCCTGTGGGAATGAAAATAAATGTTTTTTTGTTTATATTTGAACTCTAATATATGCTTTCCAATTACAGTCATTGATTGAGAAATATTCTGGTATAAGTTTTCATTAAGATACATCGTAACGTCAATCATTACCGTTTTATTACATATTTTATTGTAAATAAATAAAAATACTATTCAAACGTAAAGAGATAACTTATTACATATAACTCTACCTCTTCGTGGATAGCTTTAAAAATTGCTGACATAATGATAATTTCGTTTGAAAAATATTTTTCGCAAATTACTTATATAAACTGCGTACGATATATACTAGCTAATTGCGGAATTATAGTCTCATATACCTTTTTGACATACTTACACGCACGCTCCGCATTGCTCATTTTTTCCGGTGTCTACCTGCCTCTTAACAATAAAATTTGTTTGCGCAATGTGTTCATAAAAACTGACGACAGTTTTTTTTTAAGTTTTCTTGTACTTTCTTGTTGTAATCATTGGCAAACTGTTAGAAAATAACTTCAGTAAAAACTATAAAGGTGTAACACCAGTGCATGATTTTAGACGTTGTGAGAGTTGTAGCGCTTCGTCATAAAATGTTGTTGTGTACCAAATATCACCATCCAGTTTATATTTAGAGACACTAAGGTCGGTTATTTCGGGGCCATTTTAATGTTGTTTTTGCCAGAGCTTAAGGAATGATAAGTTCCTTGTTCAGAGGGAAGTCGTGTATGGTCGGTAGTGGTCGCATGTTAGGGAGGTAAATCTTTTGGCTTTTTAAAAATCATCCCATAGTACTAGGACAATAGTCTACTTTTCAAATAAGTATGGCTTTTTATCAAGGTTATTTGAGTAATTTGACTCCCCGTTTTAGGAGGTAATTTTTTGGCTTTTGAAAATGCATTCCACGGTACTAGGAGAATAGTCTACTTTCATATAAGCATGGCTTTTGATCAAGGTTATTTGAGAAATTTGACACCCCGTTTTTATTTAACCCATTTTTAACAGCCATGTGGTATTACTTAAAAATATTATTATTGGAGTCGTGTTCATTATTGCTATTTCCAAGTCAATATCAAACTGTTTTTTATACCAAAGCGTTTAGAAACATATTGGGCATACTTGTTTCCTTTGCGTATTTACAATAAAAATGGTAATTTAAATTTTGTAAATGAAATTTTTGTGAGAAGCAAAAATTTTCTAATTTTTTGTCTGTCTTTGTAGGCCTTGAAATGTTATGTACTGCCTTCTTTGTAGGCCTTGAAATTTTATGTACTGCCTTCTTTGTAGGCCTTGAAATGTTATGTACTGCCTTCTTTGTAGGCCTTGAAATGTTATGTACTGCCTTCTTTGTAGGCCTTGAAATTTTATGTACTTCCTTTTTTTAGGCCTTGAAATGTTATGTACTGCCTTCTTTGTAGGCCTTGAAATTTTATGTACTGCCTTCTTTGTAGGCCTTGAAATTTTATGTACTGCCTTCTTTGTAGGCCTTGAAATGTTATGTACTGCCTTCTTTGTAGGCCTTGAAATTTTATGTACTGCCTTCTTTGTAGGCCTTGAAATTTTATGTACTGCCTTCTTTGTAGGCCTTGAAATGTTATGTACTGCCTTCTTTGTAGGCCTTGAAATTTTATGTACTGCCTTCTTTGTAGGCCTTGAAATTTTATGTACTGCCTTCTTTATATTCACTTTATGTTCTTAGAAAATTTATTGATTATTATTCCTTTTTTACTATGTTCTTTATTTGTATTACCTTATCATGTTTAAGATTTTTCAAAGCATCTCTTATCCTTTTTCCAATTTTTATTCATTCCTGTGAAAAGAAGAACTCATAATATCTGCATTTGATACAAGACATTCATTTATATTGATTTCTTCTTGTATGCTCAAACACCTATTTTTCAATTCCCTAACATGCAGTGGCCAGTTGTTGCCAGAAAATGCATTGGGTTAATATTTTCCTATGTAAAAGTTCTATTAATATCTTTCATATAACTAGAGTCTGCGGTAATTTTAATTACAAAATTACAACTTTTCGTTGTATTATGTCTTGATAGGGAATAATATGATTACCAGTGAGAGTTTCAATAATCACTTATGTAATTATCTCTGGAATATATATATATATATATATATATATGTATATATATATATATATATATATATATATATATATATATATATATATGTATATATATACATATATATATATATATATATATATATATATATATATATATATATATATATATATATATATAATAGGTAGGCAACTTATAAACCCGCCCCTTTTTTCGACTGATTTCTGGGACGTTATACAAGATTCTAGAATATTTGTTATAGGGTATGTAAAGAGTGCAGTATTTGAACTTTTGTTCAGTTTGCAATTGAGTAATCGACGATTAATGAATAAATTAAAAATGGAAGTATTTCAAAGTGAACTTCCTTCGTGAATGTCGTTTAGGTATAAAAACAAGCAAAGCATCACGCAACATAAAGATGGGTAAAGGTATGCCTTTTTACGATACAGCCAAGCAGTGCTTTCAAAGATACAAAGAAGGGAATTTTGACGTGTCCGATAAACCTCATCCACAGTCAATTGATCAAAAAAAAAATTGATCAAAAAAACAATAAAAGCATTATTGAAACAGATCCTAGATGAATTCGCGTTGTTTGGCTGATTTTCATGCTCTTATACGACAATGGAAAAACAACTTCATGCTTTGAGAAATAAGAGGCAATATTCCGTTTTGCTTCCACATAACCTAATACCCTTTCGAGTTCAGAGGAGAGCGAAAGTGTGCTTAGAGTTACTGAGTACCCATCGTTCTGCTTAGATTTATTGTGAGCAAAGTCACCGCTAAACTTTTTTCAAGTGAAAACAAAGTTTATTTTTTACGTTACAATGCTCGACCCCACGTAGCAAAAGTAACGCGTGAAAAACTTTCACTTGGATGGAGTATGCTACTTCACCGACCGTACTCTCCAGCTCTTTCATATAATTACCATCTGTTTCGCTCTCTGTCTAATAATATACGTGATAGAAAACTTAAAGACGAAAGCCATATCGAAATCGAACTTCAGCGGTTTTCCAGTTTTAAAATTTATACCAGTCGTGATTGGTATACCTCACATAAATTGTATAGCATCAGTCACTTCATTGTTACTAAGAAGTCTTATCATTAATCTTTAATCTGTAGTAACTAAGCTTATAGAACAGGTTATTCTGTAGCAAGTAATACTTTCTTTTTAATGAGAAATGTCGTAAAAACTAGGTATAGCTCTTCTGATTTCCTCTGAGTAGTGATAATTTTTGTGCATTTCATTATTTTGAAGAAATTTCTACTGTAGCAATAAATCTGCCATGCGTACTTTGCACTAAAGTTGACAAATTGATGAAATCAATCAAAAATATACATTTAAATATTAACTAAATGCTCGAATTAGCTTTATTTCCCTAACTTGTTTAGTCCTCTAAATATCTAAATATTAAAGTAACATCCATTAAAGTAACCCTTCCCGTGAGACTGCTCCTATATATCTATATATGTAAAGACGATAAATCATATTTTTATTGTTTATCAGAGTTATATATAGTGTATCACAAGGTGATATATGAGTTAAATGTACTTTCCTATTTTGAGGGTTAGGGACATTTTACTTATACTGCTACGCCATATTTAAAATGATTTGCATCAATAACAGTTTATTCCCGTTAGGCAAGCGGAGGAGATACTAGGCAATAATAGTACAATATTTCTTTTCTTTATTTATTCTTTTTTAAAATTTATTCCAATAATTTAAAAACATTTCTACGTTGTTTTTGTGAGTCGCAGTTGGGTTTTGATATACAATTTTTAGAGTTTTATAGCCAAATGGCAAAGACTCTTATAATTGGTTATGTCCATCGGTCCTTTCGCATGCCACATTATCATAACTTTTTCAGTTTAAGATCAGTTATTGTGAAATTAATAATACATTGAAAACATGTGGAAGATTGTTGTTTTATTTATTGATTAGCATGTCAAACAAATAAGCAAAAAAATAAGCGATTAGACACCTCAACCCGTAAGATCATTCAAGTAGGAAGGGGAAGCATAGTGATGGAGTCACAGATTATATATTCTCTGTCGCAGATAATAAGTATCGCACAGGAAAGAAGAATTTATATATGATAAATACAACGCTGATATTTCAAAAATTGTGATAATTTTTTGTGATATAATTTTTTTATTTTTTCAAGTAAATCCACATATATCGAGCTTTAATACGAAGCACTGTTTTGTTTCGAATCTCATAGGGTGTCGTTTAAAAGGTCCCTTCACATACAATCAAAAATAGCAAGTCACATTTTTTAATATGGCCTTTATGAGAAACGAGTCAACCCCCTAACTTTTTTTAACGACGTATATAAAAAATCTGATAAACGGGATAATCGATAAGCAAAATTGTTTCGCTCACTTGTGTTGTTAAATTATAGATATATAAATTAAGTTATTTTTGAAGCTTGTGAAAGTTACACTAGGCCATATCTTCACAAGTGAAAAAATATTTTCAAAATTTGTTTCTAAATATTTGAAGAGAAGTACTAGGTAGTCTAAATTTTTTAAACTTTTGTGTGTACCCAAGTATGTCGGAACTCTCTTAATGCGTGTTATACTCGTATCTAATAGGTTTATCTTAATTACTTTATCTTTCATTTCAATACAATATGAAATAGTACGAAAGATAATACAAAAAATGTGAAAGGACGTGGGAACGAATTTAAAAGATTCACTCAGATGGATTTATTACATGCAAATATATCTGCTTAGCGCCGACTAGAAGACGGATGAATAAGACTATAGAGTGTGACGTTGTGAAAGCTTTTACATAGCCGGTGATGAAGGCAAGTTTTTAAAAGTACTTGCAAAAACATTTACTTTAAGGAATGGAACAAGTGAATTAAGAGAAGAAAGAAGAAGAGATAATTTTTGAGTTTTTCTATTGCCATTTAATTTCTGTTGTTAAGAGTCAAATTATTCCGTAGCGTGACGACACAAATATAGAGTGAATGTTTAGGAAAGGTGCACTGATTCTACAATTATAACTTTTTGTTATGAGACGAAATTAGGGGATTACGTGGGTAATTTGAAATAGTATAGAATAGTAAATCAATGTAAAGGTTGCATTTTGTAATAATAATATAAGCCAATTGTCGGTTAAATTTAGAAATATATATATTTACAAACCAATAAAAAACAATTTACACAAATCAGATGTTGGTTAAATTTAACTAGTTAATAGATGGAGTAAATTTAATAAAAGGTACTCGGGGGTAATAAAATTGTTAATTTTGTTACGACTTTGTGGATACTGTATGTTTGAAAGTATTCCATGTAGAATTTAAAAGAGAATAACTATACCTATTCAATAATTTTAGTCGTCAGTAGAATCAATTGCTTTCTCTCACTGCGCCGTCAATTGTAATAGAAATTTTCGAAGAAGTGTTTAGTAGTAAAGCGCAGGTAATTAATTTCTACACTTTACAAAGAAATGCACTTAATAATATCTATTAACAAATATTGTAGGGTATTTAATTAATATCAAAACGCGTGCAATTTCAATATTGGCATTGTTCAAAAGAAGCATTTAGCATTAAATTAGTCTCTTGCAATTTCCTGTTTAAAAAAGGCACTATATATAAATTTATTCTCAGAAATTTACCATCATAAACAATTTATACAAGTATGTATAAATTGAGCAGCATTTTTATTTTATAGACATATACAAATAAGTAGAAGACGCATGATCAGCTATTCCATTAGGTTAAATTATGTATTTCTCATGGTATATAAATATTATACATATTTACCATAATAATATTTAAACCATTTTGCAATTTTCTATCATGAAGTTTGCCTGAATAATTCATAAAGTTGCAAAGACAGAGTTAATAAATCAAAATTAGTGTGTTCTTGTAAGTACATACGTATAGATTAACGGAAGAAAATACATGTCTTTTTCCAAAGAAACATTTAGATTATAATAAATATTTTAGAAAATACAAAAGAATGGATCATTTTTAGGAGAAGATCTCCTTTTTGCAAAATCTATATTAAAAATTGATTACTTATAAACACTAATATTAAAACTTGTCTACAGGCGAGTGTGTGTTAATTATTAATGTCAGACCAGGGCCCGGTTTTGTATCCGGTGCACTATTTATATTTATGTGTACGACATAAATATAAAATCAAATCGGGAAATAATCATGATGCTATTTATTGTATTTTAAATTATTTATATGAAATAATAATTTCATTCTTCTGTATTACATTAGAGTAAGTCCTAATAATGTCAAGCAAATAAACTGACTATTAGTGAAAATACACTAATAGTTAAAAAACAGTTCATTATGAAGGTTTAAAAACTTGATAAAAATAGATCAAAAAATGTTTTTTTAATATGTTTATCGTACACTATCGTATTTATACACACACACACACACATATATATATATATATATATATATATATATATATATACATATACAAATCCGAGAAAATTTAGAAATATTCCAATTATTTAATTCAATCAAAATTTTATCATAAATATTTTATATTATTAATGCCATTATGTCGATCACAATAATCAAACTTACTTAATAATATATTTAAATAGTTAATACATCTAACTAACGAGCCGAAACTATGAAATCAAAACAAATATAGACCTTTGTTTTTTTTTTTATTAAAGTAAGTTAGCCGGCATTATTTTTGTAATGAAACAAAGTCTGATGTGTTTTTAAGGACTCCGTTGAGAAAAAGGAATTTTTTGCAAGTATTTATCTCAAATACGACTTCTGACTTCAAAAATATTGCCTGGTTGTGAAACATCAGCGCCGCCTAGCGTCCGTAACTTTAAAGGCGTATCAATTTTATTTGTACGCTTTAAATTAACAAAAATTAAAAAACGAA
The DNA here is from genome assembly GCA_039881145.1 of Druceiella hillmani. Taxonomy (NCBI): domain Eukaryota; kingdom Metazoa; phylum Arthropoda; class Insecta; order Lepidoptera; family Hepialidae; genus Druceiella; species Druceiella hillmani. The sequence goes on along the minus strand of JAYKKI010000021.1, from coordinate 20,126,319 downwards.
ATACATCAATTTATATTACATGCATTTTTCCTTTATATTGTGTTTATAGTTATGCATCAATTGTTCTTTTGTTATTTTTGTCGGAAAAAAGCAAGTATTATTAGTGTTTTCGATAAATCATGTTAAGATGTATTATATTATTTGTCTTATTTATTGTAAAGTAGAAGAAAATGTCTAAATAATGGTTTTTATTAACGAATACCAATAATAACTTAATTTTAGTTGTCCGTACCAGCATACATAATATACTTTTATTTTCAGATTAATAATGTAGTGGCAAAGAAGTATAATGGCATAGAAATGTTACAACTAGTTGCCGGTGCGGAATAGCCGCTACCGAAACTCTTTGTTAACGTAACTATCTATTTAAGACGGTAAATCGGCAAAGTTGGTATCATCGTTTCATATTTATATAACATCATATATGTTACAAGATATTTTGAATGGTGTTATCTCTAAATGTTGGCGTCTGGTTATATTTATACGCTTTCGCATCTTTAGTAGTTTATTTAAGAAATATGCAATTATGGAACAGTTTATAAATAACTATATAATGTGCTGTGTATATAATACTTACGGATTTTATTTTTGCAATATATTTGTATTTTATTTTCTGAAGTATGTAGCTAAAATTAGTAAAATGGATTATTTAATTAAGAGAAACTTAATTTTACTTTTACTTAATTATATGTACATACTTATATATATATATATATATATATACATACATATATATATATATATATATATATATGTATGTATGTATATATATATATATATATATATATATATATATATATATATATATATATATTTAAATATATATATAAATATATATATGTATATATATATATATATATATATATATATATATATATACTCTTATTCATAAACAATACACGTTAATGCTGCTTTCTATTCCGGTACACGTATATCGGCTCTAGTCAACATCGGGCGAGCGCCCGTGACGAAACTGACCGAGCACGAACATGCTGTTCACACAATTGTCGTAGGCCTGTTTCGACAAGTGTGTGAATGTGCCATAACAAATTCGGAGTTGCAGCGTGGGGAGTACAGCGGGGCGTTGAGTTTGCACGCTGGTACGTACTGTTAAACTCCTGACTTACCAGCCATAATGGCCCTGACTCCATGATTCCCATGCATATAATATTAACATAATAACACCATTCGACGCCTAGCGTCTCAACATCCTAAGATAAGGCTCTGTTCGCAGAAACGTCAATAAATAATATTCCCAAATGAATTCCCATTTCTACTCTTTATAAACCCATTTCTACTCTTTGATGAATTCCCATTGCTACTCTTTATATACCAGCCCCACAGTTCTCAGAAATCTGTAATCCCAATTTATGTCAGTCCTAGTTCCAGCTCAATTTTAATTATATTTAACACATAAGAAATTTGTATAAAACATATTTAAAAGTGTGTGCCAATTTATAATAAATTGTAATTAAATAAGATATCATTCACAAAATTATTTTTAAATCGTGTTTCAATAAATCCATTATAACAATTTGATGGCAGCTTAAGGGATCTTGAAAACAAATCCAGAAAACTCTTCAGAATTGTCACTTTTTGCAAACTATCAGCGAAAAGTACTAAATCAAAAACGAATCGAATAAAATCGCGCAACGTAATGAGCTCATCAGCGTCGAATTAATCTTCATCATCCAGCACAACATACTTCGATCAACACATTTTTGTCAAAATATTAAATTTTGCAATAATTTATATTCACATTCCATTTGTATTCAAATTGTATTCCATATATAATAGTACTCTCTTTCCAAATACGTAGATTATACCTAAAAGTAATTTCGTCATAATTTTTTTCCAATATTATCGTTTTATTATAGTGAATAGCTCACACCTATTTATCACGTTCCATAATTAACGCATTTCTATTACAAGTTTTTCGAAAATTAAATTCATAACAATATAAATATGTTCTGAGAAGAGAGGGCGTCACAGACGAACCAAGGAATTCAGAATCGACTCCACTTAATATAATTATATAATTTATCAAACCGCATGATGGATCCCGCGAAGATTTAAATTTATTTTTAACAAACTGCATTAAAGCGATAAATTTAGTAAGGCCACCTCAGGATGATATAGTGTTTAAATTCATGATTAGTCAATTACAAGGCAAAGTGGCCATTGCTTGTTCCATAAAGGAGTTTGAAAATTGGGCCTTACTTAAAAACTTCCTTAAAAATCAGTTTGGGGAGCGTAAACACTGTACCCACCACTTACTGATTTACAGAATTCTAGGCAGGGCATTAATGAGACAATAAATCAGTTTTCGTTGCATATAGAAATGCACCTTTCCAAATTACTCACTGAGGTCATAATTTCTAATAATGTAAAAAGAGAGCTTAAAGGACGTATAGCGGTGATGGAAGACCTCGCCTTAAATACTTTCACAATGGATGTTCACCCCCAAATTTCAAACATTATTCGGTGGCGAGATCCCAAAACATTAAATGATGCAATCAACCCATCTCTGAGGAGAAAATTCAAAAGTACACACAGACACCATACGTATCTAAAACTAAACGGATCGAAAAAATATAAATTTTGAAAATAATTCACCGAAGCCTAAATTAATGCTTATGTCAAACATACCTCTTGTAATTCAACCGCATGCCGCTATTGTAAGAAACTAGGTCACATGATCGAGATGCACCGTTTACAAAAATAAAACAGCGATGAGTTCAATAACCACTTTAATTCTCAGCAGTCGTCAACTAGACCTAGATATAATCATTAGTCGACACCTCGAATTCATCTTGTAAAAATAATATTAATGAAAATCCCAATGAAGGATATGACGCAATTGATAGTTTAAACGAATAAATGTCTCGTCCAGGTGTCTTGCGAGATTATCTTGGACCAAATCCGACACCATTTTCAATACTTTAAATAAGACCAATGGACAGGGTAATCCGCCCCAATCTCACAGCCAACCTAACTTAAAATATAAGGTCCACACAGATAACCACACCGGTAATCCCCGAGCAAGTGACTATTTAAATAAGGTTAGGTGACCGATTACTATTTAACTAAGGCAAGGCGACAGGGTGACCGATCACAAACTCAGAGCCAATCTAATATAAAATACAAAATCCACACATGTAACTAGCTCCAGATGAGTGAATGTTTAAATAAGGCTAAATGATAGTATCCGTAAGTATTATAAAATCCGTAAGTATTATATACACAGCACTAAAACTCAAATCCAATAAAAAATAAAATACATAATCCACAAGCTAAGCGACTTAAATCTCGAAATCATAAAACAACACAAAACACTGTATTACCAACACAAGATTCTCATTGTTCCGAAAATATATTTGAAATCAATTTTAACTGTTTTAAAGATTACTACCCCATGTCATATTAAAAACAACCCGTTCACATAATTTCTTATCATTCTTAGTTGATACTTGTTCATATCCAAGCTTAACAAGAAAATTATAAATGCAAACTATACCTGGTTTAGTCCCAGATACAATAAAATTAAAGGGCATTGACATTGGTAAAAAATCCACCGCCACACTAGAAACATTCGAACTACACATTATTCCCCGATCATTAATTTCATATAGATTTCATGTAGCCAAGAAGATCAATTTGGACTATAATGATATTATAGGCAATCATTTCTTGATCGACTTTGAATGCGTTATAGGTTATAATTTAAATATTTTAAATTTATAAACTTCGCACATTAAATTACAAATGGAATCTGTATACACTATTTCTGTACCCAGCAAAACGGAAAATGAATGTTCGGTATCAAACTCTGAAATTAAACTAGGTATTATACTCGATTAACATATTTCCGAATCCCTACTTTTAGCGAACTGTGCGATTGCAAGATAATAATGAAATAAATATATCCATTGTAAACGCTTCTGACAAACCTGCTTCATTGAATTCTAACCAGAAACTGCATTTTGTTTTTCCTCAAATCAATCTGTAAATTCATTACAAGTTTTAAACTTACTCTTAATTTGACAAGGAAATAAACACTTTATTTGACATATGTTCTTGATATTCAGATATATTTCACTTATCTTCGGGACCGTTAAGAAAAACCAATATCGTTGCCCAAGAAATCAAAACAACTTGAAATATACTTATCCATACTAAATCGTGTCGATTTCCAGTGTCATAAAAAGAAAGTTACCGAACAGATAAACAAAATGTTAAATCAGGTTATAATCAAACCCTATATGCTCCCTCGATCATTTCATTAGTACCAAAAAATTAGATGTCTCAAATAAAAAAAATAGCAATTAGGCAAAAATAAATATTCCACAATATTCGACCTCGCTTCAGAATTTCACCAGATAGCCATGGCCGCTGAAGACGGGCCAAAAACTGCACTCAGTGTCCCACAAGGACACTATGGATTTACGCGCATGTCATTTGGGTTAGAAAATGCGCCCTACATATTACAACGCCTAATGAATTCAACTCTTTCCGATATTCAAGGTATTCAGTGTTTTGTTTATTTGGACGACATCATTATATATTCCCATGATCTGAAATTACATATAGAAAACTTATCTATTATTTTTGGAAGAAAGTTTCTAACTCCAATCCGAAAAATGCGAATATTTTACGCAAGGAAGTCGCTTACCTAGGCCATGTAATCGTTGAAAAAGATGTCAAACCAAACCCTGAAAAATAAAGTTGTTTATGATTTTCCAACACCTCAATCACCCAAGGATATTTAATCCATCTTCGGTATACTATGCTATTCACAATTATCCTAAAAACAATGGAAAAACGAACAACAATTTACTTTGGAAACTCTAAAAATCAAATTAATCTTTACTCCTACCGCCTCTTTACTCGCTTATCCAGATTTCACCATACTATTTATCTTGACTTGTGATGCATCCAATTACGCCATAAGTGCTATTCTTTCACAAGGAGAAATTGGGCAAGATCGACTAATAACATATGCCTCGCGAATGCAAATTAAGTGTGACAGAAAAAGAACTACTGGACATTGTTTTAGACTGTAAAATCTTCCGACCATATTTCATTGGCCGGACATTGGATTTAAGTGGTAAGCTTCGATGTTGGCGTTTGCGATTAGAAGAGTATGAGTACAAAATTATTTCTATTATATTATTTATATATAAAAATAATTATATTCCGTGGCCGACGTCCTTTCGTGTTGTCCAGTAAACCCTATTCAAATAGAGGCCTACGATAAAAATGACCAAGATGCTTCGATTCCAGATCCAGATCCGGATCAACAATGGTCCAATTTCCTTGTAAAATATTCCGAAAATATTGATCTTTCGGAAATATTGATTTATCAAAAAGATTGTTCCGAAAATAGTGATTTATCTTTTAAGCGATGATATTCTCGATGAGTTGTATTCCAAATACCTGAATCTTTCGTAGAAAATTCTCGATATAACACAAAACTAATTAAACATTACGATAACCTACTGAAAATACAATATATGTATTGATTGTCATTCTCACATCTATAGACTTGGGCGGATATGTACATTTTGTTGAAAAAATCCTGAAAAAATATTAAAATTTTTAAGAATTAGAGAAGTCTGAAAGAGTCTCACACCTCGATTAAAATAAATTAAAAAACCTGTTACTTATTATTTACTACAGTCCATCATTTTGATTCTTGTTCGTTTATCGACATAATCGATACTAATATACTAATAAGTTACTAATATGCTCCAGTGAATCTATAAAGGAAACTAGCAATTTCAGACTTCAAAAATACTTTTGATAAGTATTCATACATTGAAATATACAATATCCTCGCATACCTATTGCACAGTACCAGTATTCAATTACATATATACAAAAATGGAATTATTTTCCCATTACTAAGAGAAATACTTAGAATATTTAAAAAAATAGTGAGCCGTCACGGGACGCCTGGCAGATGTGAAACATCGTGTTCGTACAAGTAATATGCATAAAAGACAAGATTATTACAGGAACTAAATATAGCATAATGAAAAAATAGAGTATTATGAATTTCTAATAAACATTTATTTACAATTAATACAAAAATAATAAAGCACAGGTTATGTGACCGCAGTAAACAACAGCGTCGAAATGATTGAGGAGGGGGTCGCGTAGTCGGTTGCGCATGGCGACACGTCGCCACACCGTATACTCTACTACATATAGACTATATATATACCTTAGTATAGCGTGGCGACCCGTCGCCACGGCAAGCGTCGCCACGCCAACGATCCGGTTTATCCGGTCCTGCGCCTATAGATATTTCACATCAAAAATCATGACATTTCTATTGCTGGATATTTAGGTTTATCCCGTATAAACCCACGCAATGTAACCCGTCATTATGATGAAATCAAATGAGCAAGGATAAATAATAATATCAAGTCCTAAACTATTTTTTTCCTCCACTTTTTTTTTTGGACAAGACATAACAACGATTAATTCACGATTTTCATATTAGATTTATAGTAATAATTTCTGCCGCCAATTCAATTTTTATAAATTTTAGGGTACAACTTTTACAAGGAATTTACAAATACAATAATGAACATTTTTACAAATTTATTTTATACGTTTTACAATATCGTCATCTAGGCACGTAGTGATCGACAGACAACATGAGACAAACTTATCAATGATCATCCTAGCGTTGTTATCCCAATGGACGTATCTTTCATAAAACCACATTTGGAAAACACGAATTTTATTTACTAAACATTGAAATTTCTTTGCAAACAGCGTATTATCTTTGACAACATGGAGTGTCATTTTCTCGTTGAACCACTTTTCACTCACTATCATGATATTTTAGATTCCATGTCCATTTAATTTCTACAAGACCCAAATGCTTAGTTTTGTTTAAGGGTATTGGAACAGTTTTTTAACATTTTCTTGGTACAACAGACGGATATGACGTGGTAAAGTATAACAACTTCATTCAAACTGTAGAAATAAACCTGGAGAAATTAGCTAAACACGTTACACACAACATTTTAATTACATCATCAATACTTTCAGCATTTAAAGAAGCATTACATAAAACAAATAGTAACAAACAAAGTTTGAATAGCACTGTTGAGAGTATTACATAAAGTTTAAAATATCTAACTGCTGTATCAAATAATTTGCTGTTTAAATATCAGTTTCTAGAATTGTTAGAGAATAATCTATTGATATTATCATTCAACATAGAAGATATAATAAATTCTGTAATATTTATTAAAAATAATATAAAATTATAGACTTATATATAGTTTTAATTTAGTACTTATATCATTAAACATATATATATATATATATATATATATATATATATATATATATATATATATATATATATATATATATATATACGTTATAAAATCTATAAATGTATTAATTTACGTGGATATCTAGTAAAATCCTTCAAACCAAGGTACCATAGATCCTGGATCTATTTCTGATACCAATATAAGCAATTGTCCAATTCCTGTGCCTAGGATTCAGGAAGTTTATGACATAAAGTGACATAAATGTGTAAGTTTAGTCTTTAAGAGGGGAGCTGTTATACCCTTGACATTCAGTCGTAATATAATATTAACATAATGGCACCACCTGGTCCCCAGCATCCCAATAACCTGAGATAAGGCTCAGTTCACAGAAACCTCAACAATTAACATTCCTAGATGAATCAGCATTTTACTCTTTATAAACCTCACAGCCTCACAGTACTCAGAAGTCCGTAATTCCAGTACACAAATGTAAAATTTAATTTGTTAAAAAATCAACATTTGGGAGTTGTCGTTGGAGAATTTGGTTAACACTTTTAATTTCCGTTGTCATGTTCAATTTTAAATTATTTTACCTATGATATTTAGTCAGTCGTCATCTCAGCTGAGTCTTAATTATATTTAACACATATTGAACATATTTGGCGTTAATTTTGCAGAAATTAATTATTCATAATTAAATGAATCTACGTGATGTAGCATTATGTTTATTTCAGTTCAGTGATATTATTGCAGGTGACAGGTACAACATCTTCAGGTGGGCTATTTGCAAAGATTGATAATAGCCCACCTGACGATATTGTAATACAACGAAACCTAGGTCGTGGTAAAGAACTTAAAGAAAGTAGAAATACTACTAAACGTTTCATTTAATTGCGTATATTTAACACAAGGAAATATTTGTAATAAATGTATTTAAAATGTTGTTAATTTTACGATCATTTATAATTAAACCAAATCCAATGGACGTATCTTTCATAAAACCACATTTGGAAAACACGAATTTTATTTACTAAACATTGAAATTTCTTTGCAAACAGCGTATTATCTTTGACAACATGGAGTGTCATTATCTCGTTGAACCACTTTTCACTCACTATCATGATATTTTAGATTCCATGTCCATTTAATTTCTACAAGATCCAAATGCTTAGTTTTATTTAAGGGTATTGGAACAGTTTTTAAACATTTTCTTGGTACAACAGACGGATATGACGTGGTAAAGTATAACAACTTCATTCAAACTGTAGAAATAAACCTGAAGAAATTAACTTAGTCGTTACGGTTTGTATGTGACAACGTGACTTAAAATGCTGGTTTATGCTATGCTATGCAAAAACATCACTGAACTGCAAAAGAAACAAATGGGAATTACTTTCATATGTAAATATTATTATTTAATTTCATTTTCAATTAGCAATACAATTTTATAACATCGAAGTAGATTATTATTAGAAGAAGTGCCCCATTTTCTTTGGTGTTATGCCCTCTTAAAAAATTGTGTACCCAAATTAAAACATCCGAATTGCTTTATACTGAAAAATGTAAAATTTAATTTGTTAAAAAATCAGCATCTGGGAGTTGTCGTTGGAGAATTTGGTGTAACATTTGAAATTTCCGTTGTCATATTTAAATTATGTTACCTATTGATATTGCATAAACAATCATTGTATGTAGGATTAGGGAGAGGCGCGAAAAAGGCAAATGTTACTTTTAATCTTTTATGCAGTCTTTAATTTCTTGAATACGCGAGCCGATATTGTTTAGAATAAGTAGAAATTGAACACAAAATAAAATAAATCATTTTTTCTTCCCTTTTTGAATTTCTTTAGTATGGGACCGATTATTTTCAAATTTTTATAGTGGGCTTTTTCACCTCTTTTTACACACTAACAGACACTAAGCTAATTCGTTTCTTTTTATATTAACAAAAAATCTAAATAATTTTGTAGATCAATGTGTAGACACACACTAATTTTGTAGATTACTGTGCACACACACACTAATTCTACAATTTATTAGTAGCCTATTATCAGTCTAATGGAATTATTAATAACCAATTACACACACAAACGCACACACACACACGCATTTAGTGATAATGCGTTTTAATGCTCATTTTAATTATTAAAATGTTAAATTGTGATGTACAGTTTTTAGTAATTTTAAATATTCTTCGGCTATTGGTTGAGGTTGGAATAATCATTTTAGAAATTTAAGGTGACGGCCATAATCATACTTCATATAAGCCAAACAACGCACCACATAAATCGTTGCAAATATGCATCGCCTGCGTCAAGCAGTTATATTTATATGCGTTGATTTCCCGGAGTTAGTGGAAAAAATTATTCTGCTGGTAACACTGTGTACGTAAGGCGGGGCGCTGGGCCTATAAGGAGCGCGGTGGAGGAGGAGAAGATTTTTGGCATACTCGCCTTCTGTATTACTCTATATTCTAAGAACAGTACGCACGAGAGCATGCTTAGGCCAATAGTAGCTTAGTGAGGTGAGCCGATCAAATACGGACACCTGAACACGCTCACAATGAATAATTGCGAGTATGCACGATTAAATCGTGTGTCGGTTTTGTGAATACTCAAAAGCGAACTGTGTGCAGACGGTGCTCAGCATGGAAGATGGCTGTCGATTTTAATAATGAGGACGTGCACGTTGGAGAATGACATTTGCTTAAAACTAATTGATGAATCCGAATAAAAGAGGATTTTACGAGATGATTTTTTTTCTTTAACGTGATACAAATAATAATAAAAGCCGATGTTGTTACCGCCACAAACACAGGTGTCTGAGCGCACTGATCACTGTTGTTCCAAAGTATACTGGTTTGACTAAAAATTTCCTTCTTTCGTCCATCGAGCATGCTTAAGTCGAACGAGCCAAATTTACCTGGGCATATTCAGGTGCGTACAAAGTCTAACGTATGAAAAATTACTAAATGTCTTCGTAACGGCGTTTGCAGCGTGCTGTTAAGCACTCTATCCAGCGGCCGGCGTTATGTTTAGCGTGCATTCTGATATACTTGAATATGTATTAAATATCGAAATAGGACATTTTCACTAGCGAACATAATATTCGTAAATTAGCGATTATGATTACTAAGACATAATCATTTTTATTGCGATAGAAATGTTTTTACATTATTAACGATTGAAAATATTCTAAGACGTAAGTAATCATACATTTATACTTTAAATAAAATAGTGGGAATTGTAACGAATCATTTTGTAGCTTTAGAGACTTTTAGGCAACGGTAGATGGTTAGACGTATGGGCATCACAAAATAATAAAAAATTCTGCTTTAATACGGAACTCCAAGACGAAATAAACTGAATCAAATCGGTAGCGTTTAAAATTCAATATACAAAGATAAGACAGTAAGTAGAATATACATAATAACCGAATATAAAGCCAGTTACCTAAACAATAAAATTATTAAACGGTACAAATATTCAAGAAAAAATAGAATGAAATATTCAAAGGAAGAATCTTTAACAAAATAATTTTTAAATTGCTAATTTAGGAAATTCACATGCAATCTACGGACAGACAATGCTTAGATACAATCGCCTTAAACGCTTTTGTAAAAAATTAATTTTAATTGACCATATTACACTGATGAGTAAAACCTGATGAGTTTACCAAAAATTGATCAATAACAAATTTTATTTCCTATAGCTTCTTAAAATGAAATTATACGTGCAGTTTTCATGCATGTATTAATCTAATTATAAATAGTGAAATGCCTCAGGGATCTAAAAATAAGAAAACTTAAGAAAAGAAATAAAACTTAGAAATTAGTCATTTTGAATTAATTTTAACGAAAGACTCGAAATGGTTCTTTTTCAATTTTCAATTGTTTTTGTGCTAAAATATAATATTTTGTGAAGCCAATTGTTACATTAGACCAAAATTTACGGGATATTAATAATTATATTTTTAATTTCTCTAAGTTTGTCTCGTCTTGTTTTTATTTTTTTTGCATATCTGGATATAGACAAGAATTCTATCGGTTGTAGACAAGCTACCCGCTACAAATTCGATTAATCCATCAATTCATCTTGTCGTTCACTTAAAACCCTCAAGTTGTTAATCTTTTGGTAATTTTTATTACTTCTCCTAAAGTTAAACCTGATATAGAACTTGATCCCAATTTACCGCATATTGTATAATATTTTCAGCATCATTATTATTGTTGCTTTCGCCAATTTTAATTAACCGCTACAAAAAAAAAATAATTCTTTAAAAACGAATTAACGTGTCATGTAATAATGCTACAGCAAAAATAAAACATAATTAAAATTTTATTTTTTACAGCAATCGACTTTTAGTTTATTATAAAATAGTGTATAATGCTATTACTTGCTAATAAAATATTAGATATTTGCAACAGACATTATTTACAGCTATATTTAATTATACTGATTATGATTCATTATCTGGAGATTACAATCAATAAATTGAGAAAGTAAAACTTACATATAGCAAAATACAAATTAAAAAAACTCGCTAAGCACGATTACGAGGGTTCCGTACATATTTAAGCATTTATAAAAATTTTATGGTACGTGATATTGCTATTAAACTATTTACCAAAATTTAAATTTTTTTTACCAAAAATATATTGCCTACTATATTTTTCATAGGCGCATATTTAAAAAAATATTTATTTTATGTGATTCTACCCATATTATTTTATATGATACTAACGATTTTCGTATTTTTTACTTTACTTGTACTATGAGATGTTGCTTTTTACTAAATTTCATGATTCTAGGTCGATGGGAAGTAACCTATAGGTTATAGGAATAGGTTTTCATTTATTTGAGAGTATCAAAATATACGACATAAATGGTCGTATTTTTAGGGTTTTTTATTGCGTTATCTTAGAAGCTTGATTTTTTTTTGAAGCTTGATTTACAGCTCAATGGGACTATCGAACTAATTATTTGATATTAATTTTACCTTGATACCTCCACGCGTTCCTGAGAAAAAGGGTCTTGACAGATAGACAGACTGGTGGTCGGACGGACAACGAAGCGATCCTATGAGGGTTCCTTTTTTTTCTTTTTTAGGTATGGAACCCTAAAAAACATACAAAATTGTTTACGCCTATTATCTACCTGATTTAAATAAAAATATTATATTTTTCTGAAACGTCTGGGAGTTCATTTTTTCCGCAGATTATTGTTGATGCTCATTTTTATTTTATTGTATGTATATAAAATTTGCAATTTTGAATAAAATTATGTATTTCAAATGAATGTTTTCCAATCGTTGATAAGAAAAGATAAAACAAAGAAAAAGCAGCAAATTTTTTTTTAACTTTTCCAATGTTCAAATCTCTACTAAAACGACTATTATTTGCAATTAAACTTTTTATGGTATGCCTCGCTATAAAACAAATATAAGAGAATAGACCGACGAGAGCGATACGACTTAGTACGGTCCGTGGGTTTCGCTTCTATTTATATTTTTCTAGTTGGGTACTAATGCTATTTCTAACGCTATGAAAAATACATAACACGTTTCATAATTCAACTTCATCCTTTTATTCCTCATTATTCTGTTATTTTATTTCTTGTCTTCTGACACATTCTTTTAAGGTGTATTTTGTACACAAAACATAGTAAGTTTTACTCTATCGTGCGTCCTGCGACGCAATTTTTTTTTATTGAGAATCAACGGAACAGATTTTTATTTACCGTGAGTTATTAGAGAAATATCATCTTCAGGTATCTATGTACCTATTACTTTCGGTTAGAGGCTATTACTTTCGGTTAGTGTTTTTATTTATAATATTAGGTTATATTAGCACCATTAAATACCGAAGTTAATAAATTCGATTTAGGCGTAATACATAGCAGTCTTCATAAGAAAGAAACATGAATGAAATTGTTAAACCTATTGTCAAAAAGACTCATTAGAATACTTGTTAATTATAGACCTGAATGAATTTAGTGTCAGATCACCTTTAAGCTTTATCATTATTTATATCTTTGATGTATTTAAATAACTCCACGTGTCATTCAATAATTATATTATCGCCTCTTGCAAACATTATTCGGTAATATTACTATTAGTCTTACTCTATGATGCAAGAGTATCAAAAAAGTAATATTACCATTACTCTTACTCTATGATGTAAGAGTATCAAAAAAATAATATTACTATTACTCATACTCTGTGATGTAAGAGTATCAAAACAGTAATGTAACTATTACTCTTACTCTATGATGTAAGAGTATCAAAAACGTAATATTACTATTACTCTTACTCTATGATGTAAGAGTATCAAAAAAGTAATATTACTATTACTCTTACTCTATAATGTAAGAGTATCAAAACAGTAATATTACTATTACTCTTACTCTATAATGTAAGAGTATCAAAAAAGTAATGTTACTATTACTCGTACTCTGTGATGTAAGAGAATCAAAAAAGTAATATTACTATTACTCTTACTCTATGATGTAAGAGTAAAAAAAAAACTAATATATCTCTTCCATATCTTTTATGACGGTCATTAGAAACCATTTTGGCATTTAAAGGGAATGTAATTTTTACCTACAACTTGGTAATGAGGCCGTATCTGTGTGCGCATCACGCAAAAATACTGGTCGTATTTTTATGACACTTCGCATTTTTTGTACGTTATAAACTTGGACTCGACTTGTACTTAATTAATTTAATAGACCTCTACTTAATTAATTGAAAGCGACATCTCTTTTTTATAAGCGATCGTCATAAATGTGTAGTTTCATAATCCTCTGCTAGATTACTGTATATATTTTATTTTAATAATTGTTTTTCATTTAATAATATTTTTTATTTTATTAGCTACATTTTGATCATTATTTTTCATTTATTAGACTCTGAGGCAACGTACTGGATGTACATCAGGAGGAGAAAGCATGAAGAATCGGAAATGTGTAACAGAATAACTTTACTCGTACGAATATTGCTAATTGTTAGTACCGAATATATGATACTAACCATGTCAATTAAATAATCAGATCAAGCAGGTGATGATGAAAACCCGAATACGTTTTTCCTTTTATTCTATGCCTACTACTTATTCATAAGTACTGTGTATCAAACGGTCCACAAGCTTTACATTTTCATGTAGCATCACGTCACAATACCGACGTTACGAGTATGTCTCATAAGCAGGATTATTAGAAATATATATTCTTTTATTTTGAAATAAAAAGGAGATAAGGGAAAATACTGGCAGCATCAATATCCGATTGAATATAATGCGTTTCTAGTCCGTGTGATTAAAACGAAATATTATGGTCATATTATAATTGGGTTTACAAAACATTTTACATTTTCGCCGTGCTATGTTCATTTTCTGGTGGAGTAAAGTGAAGTTTAATGAAAATCTTGAACAGCGTGTACACTCTAAATATGGAGTCCAGTCACAGAATGGACACTAAATTCTTTTGGCAGATATTATACTGATAGGAACATTCTTTTCACAGAAAGAATTTCACTTTTAGGGAAGGGAATCGTGAACGCGTTCGCTAAATATTGTAAGTCAGTTTTATTATTTTATTACTCATGTTAAATATGACATTAAACTTGCACCGAAGTATAAGTTACTTCGGTGCTATCTTTGGTCAGGTTCGTGCTAATTTATTTATTTGTTCTTTGAGATATCTATTGAATTTGATGTTCGAGTTTACCAAATTTCCAGAAGTTCGAACAGTTTTGAAATCCGATGCTTCGAATATCAATTAGGTACCAGATAGTAGGGTATCATGTGGGTATGGCTCGTTTTTATTTTTACAAATACTCGTCCGTTAGGTTATACTCTTAAATAAACTATTATGCATATATATGTATCTGTATGGTGTATTTATTTTTAGGTACGATCAGTGATTAGATAATTTAATAGATGATTAGACTGAATGAATTTGGATCTTTGGGCATCAATTTCTCGATGGAGAAGAATTTTACTATTTTTTCGCATCAATTTTATATTTTTAATGCAACTGTCGTACTAAATTAGAGACTTTAGAGAAAGATGGTTATAATGGCATTTATCAATATTTAGGTGATTAAAATAAAAAATATGGGACTACTGTCTAGAACATAACATTTGGAATCTATTGAAAAATTAACTGCACTTTTTATCATTTTTAATAATGACCTTTAAACAATGTTTCGATGTGTAAAAGTTTGCCTTTTGATTATGTAAGAAACAACAGGCGCCAAAGTAAAAATGTAGTTTCTCACTTACAGCTCTGGGAACTTTAAAATGATTTATTTTGTCATTATATGTTGTATGTCGATGTGTAGTAAGCATTGCGTAAATATTTTTATTTATACGCGATTTAAAAAAACACAATTTTAATTGTTCGATTTCCAGTCACCCGTAACTGTGACACAAGCCCCAGCTGCCTCCTCACATCAGCGTCTGCTATCACTCTCGCAAGCAGACATCGAGCGGCGTTTGATCGACAATAAGTCCCTACTGACGGCCGTTGAGAAACCGGCACTGCGTCAGCTGCCAACCCTGGTAGCTGCGTTGGCTGCACGCGTTGAGAGCGACAAGGAGGTCCTTTCATGTATCGGACAGATTAAGAGGGTGGATCCGGTATTCGATGCTACCGACACCAGGTATGTGGTTTTGAGATGGTCACTATATAACAAATAAGTTTATTTATTTACTATTGCCCGCGACTCTGTTTACGTGGCAATTCTGTCGTTAAAATTGTATTTTTATTGTTGTGTGGTGTCTACATTTTTTTTGGTGCCGATGTCTAATTAGTTAAAGTTGCCATTAAAGATTTATGTTAGTATTAATATCTACGTCGTTCGCATAAACACAATCCCCGCATATTTTTCTTTGTAACTTTAAATATTTATCAATATTTTGTTAAAGTATTAATTGGAAGAGACTGTTGTAATTGTATTTTGATACGTGTAATGTTGATGTTTCCAAGTAATATTCATGTGTAAAGGAGGATATAAATAGGAAATTCTAGTTATTTTAAATTGAGAAAGTTCAAAATGGTAATACAATTTGATCGTGAGTTTTTATTCATAGATATCAATGGTGCGTGAAGGAAGCCTAAGGATTTAAGGGCGGTAACAAATTGTCCCGGTTGTTATAGCTTGAAGACGAAAAGTAAGGTATAGACTTGGCTCTCATCTTAATAGCATCCAAATGATAGATATTATTTAACATTTTTTCACAATTTTTTTTGCACTTATTTTTAGAAATACGTAAATATGAGTTTTCCTTATAAGATTGAGAGCAAACTAGATTTGTATGAAATGTGGATTATACGCGTCAAGTTTTTTTTAAAGTGATTATTTTGACACTTTCCGCAACCTTATTTTAAATATTACTATATTAAAAATGTTCATTTTAAAAAAAAAATGCTCTAATATAAAAATAAATCTGTTAAATTCGAGCACTCGCACCACTAGGACCCCATACACATCAGTATATCTGTTAAACTGTAAAAGCGAACAGTTTAACAGATATACTGATTATTCTTCACTTTTACTATTCTGCATTTAGCTCTTATAATACTTATTTAAATAGAGGATATGAGAAATATTAGAGTCAGATTATAGCTGAATACGTAGTGCTGTTTTTGATATCGATCTGGTAACAAAATGGTCTGAAAATGGCGCCTTTATAGTCCGAAAAACTATTATTTTTCAGTGATAAATTAAAAAAATACCAATTTGTGCTTGTACCTTTACAAGTTCGGGAGCCGCCTCAAATATTATTTATTTAGTAATTTTGAATATCATTTCTTATTTTGGGTCAAGGAACTACACCATAGAGTTAATAAGCTAACCTCCGTGAACTGCATATTATTTGTTAATTTTAAATTCCTACCTTATTTTGCTGTTAACATCTTAGTTCATGGGAGATATTCATTATGAAGAATTTAATTAAATAGAATATATGAATTTCTCATTTTAAAACTACTAAGTTTTCTACTTATTAAAATTTTGAAATGGGTGGTTTAGACATTTTTAACTTTTCGAACTGTATTATGCTGTTCGAAAAGACCGTACAAATTAAAGCGTGGTGGTAGATCATTGGAATGTTTATCTAAAATTATGGTTTTGTGATTAAGAACCAATTTTTATTCATTGATCGTGTACTCGGAGCTTGATCACTTGTCACATTAAGCTTTAACAACTATTTTTAATAATTGAATGCAAGTAGTTTCATATTTTGGCAATATCAACACGTGTTTAATTTACTTGTAGTTTGCATTTATTTTCATAGCGTTTATATTTCGGAACTTCTCATATATAAATATAATAGTTAATATCAAAGTTTGCTTGCAAATTTCAAACGAAGCTACTGATTCGTTATATAACAAAGACGATTCCAGTGTTCTTCTCAACATTCCCATGCATAAAAAAGCATGCACAACAATAGTTGTGAATAATTACCCGCTTCTTCCAACGATATTTCACTACATTTATCTACATAACGGCACCTATTGTGCTCTTAATTACTGCTAGTTTGCTCAAAACATTCCAAATTTCATATTAAATATCTCTACCTTCATCGTAATCACGAGAAGAAACGACTACTCTGACTTTTACTCAGACGGCCGTTACAATAAGGTGACTTGTTGAATTCCACAGAGCATTTGTTCATCTGGGATCTATGTAAAGCCTTACTTACACAGAACATTTAATATATACCGTTATTCATGTATAGACTACCTTTGTGTGAACACCAAATAAATCAGTTGCAATTTTTATAAAGATACTGCAATTTTTATAAAGATCAGCGTCGAGTGAACTGCTATGTGAACACTTTGCATGGGTACATATTTTTTTGTAGATTGAATACTTCTTCATAAAGTACTGAGAATTTTTTTCTTACTCCACTTAAACTAATTTTTGTTTCTCAAAATTGAGTTTTACATGGAAAAAAAGTACATAAATAGATTAATAACTTTTGTATAAAAATACCTGAGCACTGGAATATTTCGTAATGATTAACAAAACAATAAAAATATAATCTAAACGTTTAACAGAACAATTTGGTTGCAAAATACCGAAATTAATAGAACTAAGATCGAATTAATACAACATAGACCGGAATTAATAGTAATTAATTAGGACAAACAAGAAGAATTGACAAGAAGTGAATGCAAAATTTGAAGCAAAATTACAATGCTAATTGAACATATAAGAAAAGAAAAATTTCTATGTAAGTTAGCATCTTTATCGTGTAATTAATTTAACAGTTTATGATAAGCTCTCTTTTATCTTTGTGTTTAATCAAAAGGTTTTTATTTTCGCTGTCGACGTTTTAAATGAAAACTTATTTTGTTATATAATATTTGAAATTTCGCGTAATGAAAAGCGCGATGCGCTTTGGTGCCTGCACGCTGAGACCGAGTGAAAGGGATATTGATTAGCTTCGTTGAGAAAGTACGTTTTTACTTCGTTATTTTGCCAATGAATCATTGGCGCAGCGGTAAAGCACTAGATTACGTACAGAAAGCGGTGTAAGTCTGAGTTCGGATCTCGATGCATGTGTTTTTTATTATTAAATTTATTAGTGTTTCTCGATAGTGGGGTGAGTGAGCGAGGCAGCTATTAATTAACGCGTTCGGTGCGGTGGAGAGATGCGCGACCTCGTGGGAACGAAGCTTTCTTCGTTCACGTGATATACATGCGACTAGACAGTTTCACTTTTTTTAATGCGATTGTTTGAGGGAATGACTTCAACATGAAAACGACATGGGTGAGATTTAGTAATGCTACCTAACTTTGTTTTCTTTGTTTTTTACCTAAACCTATATCATGTTTCAGTAAAGTACTTACTTATATAAACCTGACAATTTTCACCTGATTCCTCAATTTTAATTATTGGTATAGGGAAAAATTAAGACGATTCAAAAGCACTTACTTTAAGTTTATCTGAATAAAGATTTTTTTGATTTTGATTTTGTACTCTGTATATAATTATTTCTATGAAACTATGATTAACTCTTTGTTTACAGATTGGTCAATTAAACTAAATTGAAGACATGTCAAAAGAGGGGAAACACTGGCAATCTAAGTTGTTGATTGATCTTACAATCAAATCAGTGCTAGAACACAAATGCTTCCCCAAATAATAATGACAGTCTTACGCCAAACATCGAATGTGATTCCTACCAACACACACGTCAAGATCAACATGACCTGGTTTTGCTAAATTTCACTGTGATAAATATCTGCCTTGAAGAAACTTACAGCGAAACCTTTGATCCAAATTTTCCTTTTGATGTGTTAGAAGATCCACAGTTACTTATAGCGACTAGTTCGTCTGAAGTTATACAAGCTGTGGGTGAAGTGAATACACAGAGTGAGATGATTGAAAGACTGTCTAACTATGCTAATAATTTGTCTAGTCTATGACTAGTCCTGCTCTCTCCAATGGTAATTTAGTACTAGATGAACAAACAGCAGGACTCTTTGTACCTTCTACTATCAGAACTGGAATATATAATGTAGCAGTAATGAGTTTTCTTAACGAAGTAACTGGTGAATTACAAAGAGTGGAACAGCAGGTCGTATCTAGTGATAATGACGATGCCTCTGAGGTTTACAGCAAAAGTAGAGGTTTTAATAAGAATCGGAGATTAAATGAGAAAAAGTATACTGGTAGAGAACGAGTAACTGACAAAAATGGAATTTACAGTTATGAATTTGTCGAAAAAATCAAGAGGTTAAAAAAAGATAGGCTTTGTCCCCCGGTGCTACAATAAAAACGGATAGAAGTTTCATTTGTGGTGAAATGTCTGAGAATCAACGGTAGAGCATTTTCCGATACTTTTGGAGCTTAGACTCGTGGGACGCCAAAAAGGCATACATTACAAATTTAGTTAGTGTACGTCCTTTAATACGGCGAGGAAAACAATCACGAAACGTGTCTAAAAAAAACAAATTGAATATGACAAATTACCTAATGAAAATAATGATTTTGGTCAGGATGTGCAAGAAGTTCTTCATCATTACTTTGGATAATTACGACACTTTATCTGATTGGACAAAGGCTTTAAACTCGGAACGTTTAGAGACCAAAAATGGTGTGACAAGAAAAAGTAGAAAACAAAATGTATCAGATGGATGCTCATGCCAGAATAGAAACAAAATTATATTATGAACTCTATTAAATTTGTCTACAGAAGCAAACGTATAACTCGAACAACAGATCCTTGAAAAAGGTCATACCGTGATGGAGGTTGACAATATTTTAAATACTCCTTCCAGTCTTTTTAATACTCCTATTTATACGGCTAATGATTACGTAAATATAATGAGAAATACATGCCCTGCAAAACCATCTGACGGGCATCACTTCTATTTTAACTTTTTTCAAAACTATGAGAAAATATGCCAATTTTCTTCAATCAGTCCATGGTAAAAAGCTGATGATGCGGTGGTAACGGATATAAGAGGCCTTCTTTACAAAAATAGAACTATCTATTACAAATTACAACATCCAGAAAAATGGAAACCTCTCCCCTAATGTCAACACACAAACAGTAATGCACTTTCAAATCTGTATGATTCACCAAAAAATTAAGTCTAAGTTTGATAGCTTTCAATCTTTGAAAAGATACATACATAGGGATCACCATCATCTTTATGATACTCTCCATCATCATGACTGACTAATTGATATAATTTTAAAGTCTGATTATGTTAAAGAAGGACTGTTTTTATATTTTTATAACTTTATTGTTGTTACTTAGTGATAAGTATTTAATTGTACCTGGTATTTTATTGTGATTCTTTAATAAGAATTTACAACATTAATCTGAGTATCCAAAGAAGACAACGAATATGATATGGCAGCTTTATGTTTATTACGTTTATTTTACTCAGAATGGTGTTTATGTTCATTTTCAAATGTTAAATTTATCAGAGATTTTATAGGTCGTTTTTTTATTCTTTATTACCCATCACATTAAAGAATTGTCTTTTGCCCTTTAAGAAGTATATTTTGTTAACACCTGTCTACCTACGTACGGTCAAGTGATTTTGATATTTTATCGAGTACAGTATTTTTTATGGTTCTAGACTGTTCCTTTGCATAATTGTTTTTGAATACAAGTGACTGATCTCAGAATATTGTTGTTGTTTTATTTATAAAAAACATATAACTAACTCTGATAATCCTTAAATAAATATGAATTAAAATGCCTATGTGCATGATTTACACATTGTGTTTAGAAAGAGCAAAATCAATACCTATATATGCACAAAGAGTAGAAAAAAAAATCATATCTTAATTTGCAATGAATGAATATTTATTTATTCTCAACAAACATATTTCTTGATTTTTTAACACTATTTTGACATACATTTAAGTAATGATTTTAGTCAATTATTTCATAAATCAATTTTTTGACTCTCCTGAAAAGATGCTAAAATGCACATAGTGGAATTGGCAATCTCACCGACATATCAAAATCCAACTTTACCGGTTTTTCAGCAAAAGATCTAAATGTTTCTATGAGGATGGATCTTTAGCTCTGCCTACACGTTGGCGACAAGTGTTAGATACCGACGGTGTTTATATAATTAACGCTTGTTTTATTGACTACATTTAAAAAGTCGTGTTAAACATTTTACCCCTTATATATATATATAGGGAAAAATATTTACCACGACTTTTTAAATGTAGTCAATAAAACAATCGTTAATTATATAAATAATTACCTAAATTTAAAATACCTTATTTCGAACCGAGAACAAAATTTATAGATTTAGATATATTTTGGTGCTTACTCGTAAATCGACTGAAAGAAGAGAATTTATTTCCTTTCTCTTATTTATGTGTGTGTTTTTACATATTTATTTACATCACATAATAATACTGACAATAGAAATAAAGGAAGATAATTCTTTTATCTGAAAAGTTAATTATATATGATATATTAAAAGAAGGCTTAGCGAAAACTTTGTTTTCTTTTCCATGTAGAATATAATAGACAACATAACTGTTGAAAAATTCGTGCATTATCTAAAAATGTGAGATACCCGGAATTGCCATTATTAGAATTTGATTTGCTTAAATGGTTTATCGTACAATGAAGATGAATTGTTAATACTCGCCAAACTACTTTAAACAATTTTATACATTTTTCACTTATTTTTATAAAATGAAAAAGCTATCAAATCCTTTTAAGAATAATAGCGTTTTATTTTTATTTTAATCTGGCATACTGTAATACAAAATACCGCACGGTCAGACTTTAGAGGTATTTTAGAAAAAAAATAATGAGTTTACTATCAAAGCTCTGTACGCAATCGTTGCTTATATATGTATTTCAAAATAAGAGCTGATATTTACAAACGAATATGCAATTATACACTAACAAATATATATTACTATTGTTGCTTATGTACCATAAGATATACTAATGGGAATAATTAATATGCTCCTTTGGTAATATCAGTAAACATCAGTAATTTGTGAGTTTTCTAAATATGTGTAGACATAAATATTATTGCTTATGTACCATAAGTAACTTACTTATATAAACCTGACAATTTTCACCTGATAATGGGAATAATTAATATGCTCCTTTGGTAATATCAGTAAACATTAGTAACTAGTGAGGTTTCTAAATATGTGTATACGTAAATATTATTGCTTATGTACCATAAGAAATATTAATGGGAATAATTAATATGCTCCTTTGGTAATATCAGTAAACATTAGTAACTAGTGAGGTTTCTAAATATGTATATACATAAATATTATTGCTTATATATCATAAGATATACTAATGGGAATAATTAAGATGCTCCTTTGGTAATATCAGTAAACATTAGTAACTAGTGAGGTTTCTAAATATGTATATACATAAATATTATTGCTTATGTACCATAAGATATACTAATGGGAATAATTAATATGCTCCTTTGGTAATATCAGTAACTTGTGAGGTTTCTAAATATGTGTATACATAAATATTATTGCTTTGTAGACCAGCGGCGGGAATCCTGATGAGTTATTCCCGTGGATGCTCTGGCGTGCTGGCGCTGATGTCGTCGATGGGTACACCACCTCGATCTCCACCTACCTCCTCAGCATGCAGTGATGGTTACCACTCAGATTCTGAACATGAGACAGATGCTGCCAGGTAAACTTTTTTCTCGTTATTTTAGGAAGTTGTTGAATCAATTTCATTACAAACTAAATCAAAATTTACGTTAGGATCTAAAATAAATTAATAAATATAAAACAATTAATTTATCGTTAACTTTAGGAGTATTCCAGTAATAATTTCGTGTTATATTTGGAAGTTAACTTTTGTTATCAATTAAATAAAATGTTTTTAAGCATATCACTACTATAATCAAAATTTCACCTTTTACTGAATATGCTGCGCAGATTTTGTTAGTTTTAATTAGATTTATTTTCTTTATGTGTTAAAAGGATTGCCTTAAAATATTTCCAATTGCACCGAAAAACGATACCAAAATGCATAAAAAAACATACGATTTAAACGTTTCGATTGTTCTATGTAATTAACTATAGCTATTAATACCCTGCTATTATTTATTTTTGCTTTTATAAGTATGCAATGTTGTGATATTCGATACCGACCATTTAAGTGGAAATGAAAGTAAAAAAAAAAGAATTTGAATTAAATCAGCGTCACTTTTAAATGCATGTGTAAATTATATCATTCAGCGAAATTATATTCTGCTTCTAGGAATTACTTGGTGAGTCGGTACGGGCAGCTCTTTGCAAAGGCCCACAAGGAGACGATGGAAGCCCTCGGTGCCCTGGATCCTCTGCAGCACGCTCACCAACTCAAATCCAAGATTATCTTCTCCGTTATTGTAGTACGTTAAAGAATTAAAAATTAATATTATTTAGGAGTGTTAAAAAAGCTATATTAAACGATTATTAAGCTAGTTTAGAGGCGAAGGTAGTATTTTAAATAACTGACAAAATATTAAGACAGTAACTCCAGAAAATAAACAGACATTAATGAACGATAAATTGTAATTACAGTTTAACTAGGTATAATGTACTATATTTAAAACTATAGCTACTTTGCATTAAGGTTATATTAATCAAGATACAGTTAAATAATACCTCTTAAAGTTCTTTTATTAAATTTAAAAAGAAATTTATTACTGATTGTGTCTTTTGATTTTTATACGAGAGAAAAATAATGTATTCATATGCAATGTATATACTCGTAGAAAGAATAATGTATTCTATTATAGATGTGTGCGCATTTTTATCTATAAAAGTTATTCGAAAAACTCTAACAATTTTCTAAAAAAAAAAATACAACAATAATATCAAATCAGTCTAGTGTAAAAATCATGTTAAAGTAGTTACCCAGTAAAAGTAGTTACAAAAACTGAAGAAAAACAAAAAATATTTAAACCGAATAGACTTGTATGTAACTCTTAAATAACATGCAAACAATAAAACTAGTACAGTATTTAATGAATAGAAAATGAAGCTCTTTGACTAAGTGGAATATCATTTGAAGGGGTGAGTAATGAGGTTAACAAAACTATTTTTTTCAAGAATTTATATACGTCACTTCTGGAGATATTGCTAAAATATTCATGAAAACGTATTAAACCCTCCCATCACCGAAATTGATGAAATTAAATTGATAAAAATATGCTTATTATTAACTTACCTATAAAACAGCAGTGCTGATTCTTTTCAGGCATAAGGAAAATATTTTTCAAAAACTTTGAGATTTATAGTCATCGCCGTAACTTCCAGAATATTTTAAATTAACTTGAAGCGATTCTGTTTTTTATAGTTGTGACGTTGTAAGTTTAACAGATTTGAATTCAATTCATTACTATTGCGGAATATGCAGGTTAGTAAGCTTCATTACAATATCATAAGACTAGCCTGGGCAGCCAACTTTAAAATTGAAATTTCTTTCAAAATGAAAATAACAGCTGAACAGAAAGTTTGCATACATGACCAGTGTATCCTACCAGCACTTACTTATGTTATTAGTAGCATAGTATATTAGCTGAAACCTTGATCAAAAAAAATCCGTGCCAAGCTCAGAGTGGTTCAGAGAGCAATGAAAGGAAACTGGTAGGTCGTGCTGAGACCGAAAGAGAGATGAGTGGCTTAGAGAGAAGAATAGGGTCGCATACATAATAAAACGTATTGTGATACTTAAATTGTAATTGGCTGGCCACATCGTCAGAAAGCAGAACTCGCGGTGCAAAGAGCTCGTGGAACGGAGACCGTGGTTCGAAAAACGCCCACAAGGAGAGCCAAAAATGCGTTGGTACGATGATATCAACAGAACAGTTGGAATGAAATGGTCAGAGAAAGCACAAGATCAAAAAGAGTAGTATAGATTGAAGGAAGCCTACATCTATGCTGTAGAACATGGCTAAAAAAGAAGAAGCAATATCAAAAATTAAAATTAAAATGTAAGACGATTTGTCAGAATCAAAACAGTTAATGACGAACAAACGGTTGAGCGATCATAATGTTAGTAATTAAACAATCTAACGATTACGACATTGATACCGAAGTGGATAGTACAATTTAAAAGTAATAAAACATACGAGTAAAACAAAGACGAAGGTGAGGTATTTATTTTTAATTAAAAATTATCAAATTAATCACTATCGACATCTTTCGGCAACTAAAATTACAACTAAACTTTGTCACTTAATATTATTATGTTATAAATCAGTCTTCTCCAATCAAATAAATTGAAATATTTTACTTAGGTCTTCTTAATACACTTTAATTTTTAGAAAAAAAATTAAAGGAATTTATAATATTTAATGGAAAAAATATAAAATAAAAAGTAATATTTCGCAAATTTAGTAACTAAAATGAGTATTTATTGTATTTTTGTTCAAAAACCGCAACAACCTTAAATTATACGGAAATCAGCGAAGTCTGTTTAAATGATGAATGTTATAGAAAACAATATCTCGGATTCGACAGAACTCACCTGGAAACTGAAGTACTTCTGCGCCATATTCTTTAAGTTTAGATAAAGGACCTTATCATGCCAGAAACCTAATGCATCTACTTCTCTTACTATATAAAGGATATCAGGTTTATCGATTTCTTCCTTGAGAGAATCTGACAATAAAGAAAACAAATACGCTTGTTTCTGGACCTATTTAATAAGATTCTTAAAACGTTCCATATTCCACAAGTCGTAGATGTCTGTGTATACCTGAATAACAATTTCATCGTCTCTGTATATGACTTTGTTTCGTAATTTTGTTTAATCTATAAGACGTCTTATAGCTGTAGAAATAGTAGACTGCAAATGGAACTTACGTGGTTTATATTTAGCCTAATTGTGCGATTCTTTTACCTTAGAAGTCGTAAAACCTTTTATTTACGTTAAAATTGTGGTTCTGCTCGTGGAATAATTAAAATATCTATAAATACACCTTACTTCTGTGATTATGTTATTTATCGTAAATGCCTTATAACATCATCCAAAATGACTTTAAATCTATTTGAGTTTGATCAAAAAGGCTAGCTTAATAACCAATTGTAATGAGTACGTCAAATATCTAACGAGCACAATATTTTTGGATATTTTCCAAATTGTTTTGAAATCGACACTCATGTAGAAGATCTAACCAAAATAACACATAATAAGAAAATCGTTTGACTTACAATGAAATGAATCTGCGTCCATATATAAGTGGTTATCACGATATTGAAGCTCCCGATTAATGGTTCTTTTAATTTAATACTACGACTCTTCTATAATTTTATTGCGAATATAGTTTATTGTTGACACTATTGCCTGTTGACACTATTGACATATTCATATGTAAACTCCACGAATTAGTGAAATATGTTAAATGTCAGCACATATTTACACAACAGTGGTTCAATTTATTTAATATTGATTATTTCAATCATAATCACTGTGTATTCAATTAATTGCGAAAAGCAAAACAAAAATAAAAGAGATTTCTGCTACGTTACAAATGATTATGCCAAGTTTAACAAACATTTAATTAATATTATAGTTGTAATATGATGTTTGAGATGGAACAGGCGTGGAATAGCAGGGTTGCCGAATGAAGTGAATATTTCCTGATTGCAATGATTGTGCCAAATTTTTAAATTTTTTTTTCATGTATCGGGTCGATATAAAGATACAATGAAAATACAGCTCATATACCGTTTTGGTATGGGATATCGATAGTATCTCATAAGCGTTTTGTAAAACTGAACTGTAAAAAATGTTTAATGTTAGTAGAAATTACGGTACAGAGGAAGATTATTTATTAACGTGTTATTAATTTCTTTCAAATGAAATGGAATTTTTCTCATACTTTAAGAGATACCGCGCTGCAATTTGATCTCTGCACAATCGATCATTTTTTATTTGTCTGTTGAAAATCATGGACATTTTACAAAACATCATGTTTAATTCCACAAAAACCATTGTCCAAAATATTATATAAAAAACTATTTTAAAGCTAATACGAGTATTTCTTTTTACTATTTCTATTAAAAGTGTTTAAGTATTTATTAAAAATTACCGTTACTTATGGAAAATGTTGGTTAATTTACGATTCTAGCCACAATTGGCCAAAAGCCACTGCACAGAATGAAGACGTTAAAAAACTATGTAATAAGTTTTCTCAAGCATGAAAACTATACAAACAAGTGTACGTTTGATATGTGCCTCGCCACTGTTGTTCTAAAATTATCCTTAAATTTATTTTTGTATTTTTGAAAATAAATACTTACTCGCTTCTAATACATAGATGCAAAATTACAAATATTGTGTAATAAAAATAGATATTTACACAGTTAACTTAGTGGGATGATTCCCATTGTGATACACCTGCTTTACTTTGTATATGAGTTGCGGGTAATGTTACATGGAATAAAAGATATAAGGTTATCGGGGTAGGGTACCATAGGTCATAGACCACAGGTACCCACGAACACAGTGTAATTTGCGGTCACAGTAAATTTCGTTCTATTTGAGGTCGACTAGGTAATATTTTATTAGTGATAGTAATAGTAAGAATCTAAACAAGATTTAAAACTTTCATTAAAGGTGTGTTCACAATAAATTTGCGATTGGCGGTAATGAAATATTTCGAATAAAGATAAGACTAAGACAAAAATTAGTAAAGTAAGGAATTGCACGTCTAATTTTGTATAATAAATTTAATCATCAATAAGTCTCGATAAACAATTACAATATTCAGACACAAATAATACTAGGTACTTCAAAAATGGTTAGTTTATTATTCAATACTTTTTGTTGGCAGTTTTGACGGAGTGAATTTTCCATTAAGGCTGTTGGATCTGTATTATATGGATGTGTCAGGTTTCAGAACTTCGGGAGACTTGAGCAGTACATTTACCACATACGTAAAGCCGTCTACTGACATGTTATATTTTAATTACTTATTAAAGAACACCGAATGCCATTCCGCAGAAATTATGTTGTTTCTTCAATTAAAGAGTACTCTGTAAATTAACTTGAATCTTAACCTAAATCTACACAAATCTTTTATGAACATCTATATAACCATTTAGGCATAATTGGGACACAAGCATCCAAAAAAAGTTTTCATAGCATTAGCATTCCATGCGAACGTAGCCACTAGTAATGACCTATGGGTCTAAATCTCTTCAGCCGATTGAATAATAAATCTATTGTTCAAATCTCTTCAGCGGATTGAATAATAAATCTATGTTTCAAATCTCTTTAGCCGATTGGATAATAAATCCATGGTTCAAATCTCTTCAGCCGATTGAATAATAAATCCATGGTTCAAATCTCTTCAGCCGATTGAATAATAAATCTATGGTTCAAATTTCTTTAGCCGATTGAATAATAAATCTAAAATATCTAATCTTTCGCATTTGTAATATTAGTCGGTTTAATGGCCTTACTGTGGCTAATGTTAAATTTTAAACAAAAAAATTATCAGTTATTTAATCATTTGATGTGTAAATTATGTTTTGAATTACATGAATTTTCTGTAGCTCAGTAGTCTTCTTTTAGTGGCTTATTTTGTTTTGCTAGTACGATGATGTAGTTTTTATTGATCATGTGATGATTTCAATCAGTTCATTTTACAGTTCGGATTAAATACCAAAATCATAAATTAGCTTTTCCAGTATAAAGATTGGAAATAACTACTCGTGGAAAAAAAAGTCGACAAACAACTTTACGAACACGGCTAGATATGGTTATGCACACTATTTTTATCCGTCATGAGATATCAGAACTTGCATTAATCGAGTGAATGACAAACATTCTGATCGTCAATTAAATTTTCCATTCTTCATCGACTTCATCAGATATTTACATATTTTATTTCACCTTATCTACACTTCCTTATGATTGATTCTACCAGGGCTTTCCTAGGATAATTTCCGCAAAATACTAAAAACATCTTCAACAAATTATGACCAATCTCCAGAATATTGCTAATATTTTTATAGAATAATGTAAGGTTTTTTGCAAGTTAAGGTACGAATTTATGCAAATTATGATAAATGATTTTTGTATAATATACCCATATCGTCAAAAAGGATTTTACCGCATGTCGATTAAATCGACTTGAGGGCTTTTGTTAATTTTCATTTAGATACAAAATTTATATACTTACACAATTTTATATCTTTTTCAGTCATATTTTCCTATTTTTCATTTGCAATATTCATGTCTCCTCTGTGCTCAACAACAATGTGACTTTTATAATAAATATCGAACTGTGGGACTTCGATTGACTTGATCGACTTGAGTTTTCGACGACACTTACTGAACGTCAATTAAATAAGTTTAATTGTCGGCATAACAATGGTTTTAAATTGAGCTTCTCTTGCACTACTGACTGATGATATTTCTCATTGCTGTCAAAATGTTTTTTAAAAAACGTACGTTACTCTGGGTAAAGGCTAGTTGCGAAGAAAACTATAAATTAAACATATTATGAATGCATTTTAATATTCGGTTTTATATCAGTCAGTTATGCCACTATTTACACCCACACCTCGCAGGGTAACAGCGCGTGCACATATACATTTCACCTATAACCCCTCGATCACGTTTTGACATAATGTGCTTTTGTGATGTGCCGCAGGAGTTTGATGATTTATTATTTGTTCAGTAGTGAACTTATTTTTGTTGATTCTCTTCCAATAGAGACGATTTAGAATTTATGTATTATAATTAATCAAAGTTCCAATCCAGTTCACAATTACAGGGTTTCAATTATAATGGCATATTGTATTTTTAGATCGCTCTTTTACCTACTAAATGGAAGGTAAAACAGGGACCATAAATGTGCCTTAGTCTAAACGAAACAAATATATGAATATTCTAATAGGGATAATAACATCTTTGAGGCCCATAAATCCACTATAAATCTCATTATTAGGAATATATTCAATACTTCAAACATTACACCTATCTATATGTGTTCTAATAGGAAAATAACGTATATTCTTCTCGTGTCGTGATAGCTCCATTTTCACTCTTCTATTCAAATTATTTGGCCATTATTTATATCTAATTAGTTAACTTTCTCAATAATCATCATCATCTTAATCTATTTCAATCTGATTTTAGACTTGATCACAGTACTGCTACTGCGCTAGTAAACGACCCTGATATCATCCGTGTAGTCGTGAAAATGACTAGACTAATATGAATGTATTTTTACCTTATTGGCGTGTTAATGCTGTGGGTTTTGACATTTTATTAGCCTGATTGAATTCATTGTGACAGTCCATATGTTACAAATGCTTTTGCTGCTCTTTTTTCAACATTTATTGACACCGTCCTGATAAATCTCTAATGTAACTATTATATGTACACGGACGATGTAAATTCATATATTAACCCTAACGATATTTAAAAACTGCAAATGCCTTGAATGCGGTTATAAAAAAAACAAGTGGTGGAAACCATTAATTTTTTATTAAATCGAAATTAGCCTCCGTCCATTATTAGTATTAGTTCCATGTACAATTGTACCTTTTCAAAATTGAGTACCCTTCGAAACCAAATCTCATCTCGTTCAAAAACTCTTACTACTCTTACCAGGAATACCTATAAAAAGGCATGTTGACTTAATCTTAACGAACTGCTTTTGAACACGATAGAAAATGCTTAGAATTATATTTCAAATAGTACGTTCATATATCAGAGATTTTAATAAGAATATTATCTCAGGACGTGTGAAAGGTGACATAAGTTCCGTCACAGTTCATGTTTCGTCTTTCATTTCAGTTCAGCATTATTTAATGATTAATTTGATTATATGTATAGGTAAATTGAATAATGTGGACATTAAACGTGGGGTGCAGCAAATATCATGCTTACTACAGAGAATATTATATATTTTGATGGAGGCAGAGAGTATAAAGGTTAATTTTGTTTTATATATAATGAATTTACGCATTTATTTATAGATTACGACAAATTTTTTATTGATTTGTGTCTTGAGAATAAGTCTTTAAAGTTTGTTTCGGGTTTTATAATTTTATGAATCCTCGTCGAGTAGATTTTCTGAACGAAAAATACGAAACCTGTTCGGGGGACCAAAAAGATTTGAGACTATTTTTTGTTTTATTTGTTTTGAGATATCAATCTTAAAAAAATTCTGTTAGTCTGGCGTTGTTTATTTTTTCTCGTCTAAAAAGGGAAATATATTATAACTTTTCTTTATTTTCTTCAAATGCATTTGAAAATTTATAAAAATAATTAAAATTAAATTGTCATGTGAGCTTAAAATAGTAATTGTCCAAATCGTGCAGCGTTTGTGAACTTAGATCGCGTTTTTTAATTAAAGTTTTTAAAAACTGTAGATGCGTAAATTATTCGCGACCATTTTGAAACATCATGTCTCATAAACCGTTACTTTGCTCAATTATTGTTTTTTGGAATTAATATCTGCTGCTGCACCCTCAAACGGATGAAATAATCCCTGTTGTATGTCTCTTAATTTTTACAAAAGCTGAAATAAAAACTTTAAAAAGGACGAAGTGATAATATTTCTTCAACCAGATCGATAGA
The DNA here is from genome assembly GCA_039881145.1 of Druceiella hillmani. NCBI lineage: Eukaryota > Metazoa > Arthropoda > Insecta > Lepidoptera > Hepialidae > Druceiella > Druceiella hillmani. The sequence goes on along the minus strand of JAYKKI010000021.1, from coordinate 20,093,936 downwards.
ACAAAACATAAAACTGTTTTGAAACTCATTTATAATAACTGACAGGCATAAAAAAAGCATATTGTCATTTCAATCAGTAATTCAATTATAATGAAGTGGTATTACGAACATTTGGCATGAAATACTTTTTTTTTATTAAAGCCATGTTACCTGTCGCCAATTAATTAGCTATCGTTCCGAGCGTGTAGCGGCCTGCGTGAGCGACGCCTGGGTGAGGCGCTGGTGGCGGTAGGCGCTGACGAGGGCGCGCCGACGGCAGTGCGCGCGCGCCTCCTTACCGCCGCTGCCGATGCTCTCGTCCACACCGTCGACACGTTTCCACTGGGTGACGCCGAGCGACTTGTTGCTAACCAGGTTATCATTTTTGTTAATTTATTCTCATATTTACAACATCGCCACAACCTACTGATGTAACAAATTAATGTTAATGAAAGAATTATAAAGGTCCGATAATTAATGCAAACTAGAATTTCTTTACCATTAGGAGAAAGCATAAATGCCGAGGTTGAAGAAAAATAGCAAAAAAGAAATACTAATCAATTAATGAATCTTTAATCAGAAATAATTATATTTTAACAATTCATCTTTAAGTGTTCAATAAAATTTTATAACATATCTTGAAGCTGTACTCCAAATTCATTTAAGTTGGATCAAATACGTTCACTAATTAGATATAAGAGCGTTCTTAATAAATGAACATTGTAAAAAACCTGGTATATTTAAAATTTTTTTTTTTCGATTATTTTTTTCGTCGTCGCATATTTTAAAATGATTTTGAGAAGATTTATTTTTACAACTGTACGCTATTTCTTGTTTGATCAATTAGTTCGATAAGGAACAGGCTAGGAAAAATCACGTGACGACGCAAAGTTAATGGAACTATAATTAGAAAACTAAATACCTTAGCAACAAATAACTGTTGAAACTTTCCTAACCATGGTCTATCTTATATTGTTGTGTTAAAGCCATAGCGTGACGTGATTCTTACTTATGTCTGTATCGTGTATCTTACTTATATTGACGTCTTAGACACATAATGACACCTACAATAAAACTGCCAATATCACCTATAACAACTGAATAACACCTATACCTAGAAGTCAAGTCGGATTATAAATGAAGCAAGACCTTATGCCGAATAGACTGACTCAGCAAAAAATGATAATTCGACAGAAATAAAGTGAAATAAAGTGTGTAATATTGTTCTGTAAAAAGTAAACTCAACTAAAACATAAATAAACATTTTAGCCTGTCTATTTGCTGGGTTTAAATTTATTATATCTTACAAATTTAGCATACCTTTTCGATTGAAGCGTATGAAGTATTTTAATTATGGTTTTAATTTGTTAGTTACCCCTTCAGAATATTGATTTTGTTCTGACGCTATTATCCCTAACGGGGTGTTTCGTTTTATTACCAAACAAATTATTTCCAAAACAAAAGTATTCTTCATTTACCTCCACGAGGCAGGTTATATATATATATATATATATATATATATATATATATATATATATATATATATATGCAAAATTGCACGGAGATTGGTTGAGTTGTTGAGTAGAGCGAAACGAACAAATAAATAAACGGACTCACTTTGACATTTATAATGTTATTAGTTAAGGTTACTTTACTGATATTAGTATATATTATAAAATTATTAGTATAGTTTCAAAGAATTTAATTTACTATTTATTCAGCTACTTTTTGACACATTTCTTTCATAAAGCTGTTCTATAACTATCATTTTATCTTACAAACCTGTTACATACATTACAATTTTATATTATATAACAGTATAGTAATAATAATGGCACAAATCATTAGAAACGTAATGTAACATTCTAATATAGAAATGCCAATTGGTCTAAACAGGGCAATTACCTCTAAAAAATACCAGTAGGATCAATCCCACCAGTGAAAGTAGCAAGAAACCACGAGTTCAGTACATATATTTACCATTTTTGGAATTTTAATACAAAATTAAAATTACAATTGAAATAAAAAATCTCTACAAAATCTGAAATATTGTGTATTAATAGACAAAAAGCAATTCTTTTAATTTTCGAATTGATATAAAAACTTAAATAACTACGGAATTACATTTCTTCCAGATATTCTTTCAAGTCTTTTTCAGCTTATTATTGAACGATTCTTAAAAATATACCTGTGATGTTATGGGGAAATATTGTAATCATTTTTGTCTAAACTTTAAATTGTTTTCAACATATTATCTAAGTATATTAAGATTACAGCAAGGTGAAGGTAAATAACTAATTAATTAACTTTAACCTAATAAATATTTGTTATTTTTGTATTCCGCTTATTGGTTGATTGAAGATTAAAATGTATTAAATATTTTAATTAAACTATTGATGTGATTTCGATTCGAAATAAAACTCCCGTCAATTTCTTTGCATATGCATGGCCATTTAACAGAGCGCCATCTAGTTGACTTCTGATAGTTAATTTATAACGATTTCATACTACATGACGAACCTATCTACGTCGTGTGAGATAACATGCTTATTAATTAATTAAAAGGAAATCAGCGTGGAAAACCATATATTTGTACACCGATTTCTCTACATTGTGGTGATTTAATATAATAATTTTAATTTTTATAGATTTCTAAAGTTTCATTTACGGCCGAAAGAAAAAAATATGCTCTCAATTAGACACTTTTCAATTAGACGTTCTCTGTTAGACAAATCAAGTGTACGTAAACTGCGGATGTTTTTCAAATAACCGTTAAAAAAATGGAAAAAGTGATGAGATTCAGAGTTTTATTCAATCCGATGTATCCAACAATACATCAACTGTAGCATAGACTACTTAGTTAAATACAGAATAGTAATAAATTATATACCTATTATCATTTTTAAAAATAAAAAATAGAGTATTAGAAATTTTAATATCCCACAGATATAAGGGTTTAAACTTATTCTAGATATAATATAAAACGAGAGTTAAAATCTTAGCTAATGTATTATTATTTCTTAATATTACATCGCGTGATTAGATATTGAATTAATCCTTCCCCAATGATTGCAGGTCTTACAGACACTCCACGAGTACCCTTGCTTGGAGACCTGTGTAGCACTGTTTCAGTATATTGCCTCCGCTTGTCGATTAGCGTGGACTTTTTGCAATCAACAGCCTCCAATGACTATTGATACAGACTTTACACCGGGTGAGTATATTTATTTTGTAGCAGCGACCTGTACATAGAATTTCTGTTCAAATTGCTTCACAGATCTTCAGTATCGAAGATGTAGTAAGGAATCTTAATAAATCTTCAATTTGTAAAGCTGAATAAATTTAAAAAAATATTTTCAATTTTACTCATTTTCTCAGTCACTATTTATTCAGTACTATTCTAAAGGCGTTCAAGAGATAATTCAGAAACTTTCAGATAGTACACATCCTCATAGTAAAGTGTCGTCGCCGTGGTGTGTTGGGTTGATCACAAAGCATAGGGTCTTGACGATGCGACGCACCGCGGAGACCCAGATTCGATTTCCGGCCGTTCGTCGAACGGGGCTGGACTGGTCTTATGGTTGGCTGGCTGTAAGAGATTGCTCTTGTAGCAATAAGTTCGCCATATGCATTTGTTAGATACATTAAAGTAGATAAATAAATAAAGATAATAAGATGTTTTAACTGAGATGGTCTTCAGTTCCAAGGCAAATGAAAATTTAATAGCTTCAGTGAGTGAAAACGAAAAGCTCAATAAGTAATATTTCTTAATTGAGGTTGTCAGTTAAGATATCGATCACTGAATAGATCCCGCTATTTTAGGGTAGTATAAAGTATGATGTATCGTTTGTGATAGTTGCCGTAGATCATAAATATTCACCTTAAGAAGGAGTTTTTTTGACTACTGATAAACATAACCTAAAATTGAATAAGATTGGCTAAGCAATCCATTAATCGAGCAGATTAAGATTTGCATGTAGAAGGGATAATTGAAACAGAGACTTATAACGATAGTATGAAAAAAACAGGAAAATATACTCTGTCTGGTAAATAGTTACCAAATTAGTATAGTCTGAATATATGCTTGAGGTTCTTATAGCTTGCTTACGATCTAATATAATTTTAAGTGCGTAAGACATACACTAACTTTAAGCAAGTTAAGAAAATATATACTTATGAATTCGATAAACATGAATATTGTGAATTGACCAGAAGTAAGATGTATATTATAAATAGTTTTCTTATAAAATTTGGTTGGAATGGATTAAGTACATATTGTCAATGCACTTACTGACACTTTCATATAATTTTTAATAAATGTGCAAAAATAAAAATTAGAATGATGTATACTCTATGTCATGCATTAGGACTTAATGTTCTTTACTGTTGACTTAAAGAGAAAAATATAAAGACCTAACTTTGCTCTCTTAAGAGTTTAAATTATGGACACGTTGTTACAAAAAATAAATGAGACTATTCAATGTTACTAACCCATGTATGAAATAATTAAGGTAAATGCTGTTAATTATTTCCTATAAATATGTGAAGATATTAATTAAATTATTTTGAATATTTCAAGGTTTAAAAAATTATTAATATAGCCATGATCTTCTCTTTCTCATTTCTACCGCTATAAAAAGATGAAAAGGCCAGAAAATGACAAACAAATTTATATGTCTTAAACTTTCTAAAATTACTCCTGAAAGGCATAGGATTTAAATAAAGCTGGGTAAAACAAGTTTCTTCCTTAGCGACTAAAATACAGCTGGGGTAAGATAACTCTAGTCAACCGCCAACTAGTAGGATGTGGATGAGAAAATTATTTAAATTTGGTCAAATTGATAAAAAATTTCAATGGAGTGACGCCGTTATGGACACTCCCTATTTGTCAAAGAAATGGATTCAAATCTATTACTACATTCCATAATCTAAAGGGACTAAAATCACTATTTCTTTTAATTAGACATTTGTTTTAATACATTCTCATATGGTTCTGCTTTACAGACCTCTCTCACATGCTTTTTGGCAACAAGCAGACCGAGCAACGCTAACGCAAATTTAGCGAGTATATACTATTATTCACAACCGTTTAAATATGTCAAGTCATCACAAAATCAATTTCGCGTATGTGACAATGTGTAGTTCAAAAACTATTTGCTGCCAAAACACATTGACAGCAAAGAGTTTCAGAACTACGTAATAAGAATCCTGTAGAGGTATAAAAACATTTGGTATCAGAGATGACAGAGTAATCATTATGAGTTAGAAAGCTAACAGGTATTGATACAATGGCACATCAACGGGACAGACTATTTTAAATCTTTTAAAATAATTTGTCCACTCGAAAGATGCTGTTCACAGTTTTTTGAGAGTGTGATCGAATATTATTGAATGATAAGCCAGTCAATGTTATCTACGGTTCTATGCTTCTATATTTTTGGGAATATTTTAATCTGCAAATTTAGCAATTACATAGTATAACGAGATGTTTTATAATTTGTTCCAGTTATAATGCGACCAGAAAAGCATGTGCGTTTCATGTCATCCGACCAAAGATCGGATCTAATCAGATCGTTTATTTGGCCGGCGCTCATGGACGGGCCACGGTGTGTCTATAAGGCGGTCGTCACTACTTAAGGAGGAAGATAACATTCCTATCTGCTGCAAACATGTCCATATTATCATATATTTACATTAAATACGTAGAATATTGACAAAGCATAATACAATAAATTCGGATGAAATTTTCTGCCGTATTTAATGACACGCAAGCAAAATTTGAGAATTTTTAATGGCTACTAATTACAAATATAAACTTATTTACGTTGACAAATGCAGCATAATTTTTAATATATAATTTATGCATTATGTACGCCAAGAATTTTTCTAACCACAATTTTTAAGGTATTTTATTTGTTATATGTATAAATAATGTGAAGTAAATTAACTAAAATCCGACTATGTGAAAACTATTTTCATAATAAGACAAAACGAGATTGGCGATAAAAGTATTAAAGTCAGACTATTTTTTTAAGTAAGTTATTACTTTTCAATGGTATAAAAGCTTCAGTAATTTAATGGAATTTATATTTTTATACGATTTGTCCTTATGTCGCACTTGTTAAAGCTATTAACCGAGATTAAATTTTTGTCGGAAAAACATTATAATGTAGTCAATTCTCCTTCATTTTAATATAAAAACAAGTCATTTCTGAAATTATAAATTTGACAATATAGTTCTATAGACATATTTTTTAATATGTATATGTTATTTTCCGTATTTGTCATATATTTTTGAAATATTTTTTGGAAAATTTTAATTTAAACCCCATCATTCCTAATATATTTTTATATCCTTTTGCAATATGGTGTCTTATGACCACCTTGTTGAATTTTGTGTGCCTAGTTTCTACCCTATGATATTAGACAAATGAAGCAGATAAATGTTTTGACCGACTTTGTCAAGTGATTAATTTACTTAACAAAGTCGGCCAAGTCATTTGTCTGTTGAAAAAGATCTAATTTCAAACTTACATACATACATAAGTGTTCAAATTATAGCTTTTCGCTTTGGCTTGGTCCCAGCCGGATAAATAATCAAATTCTTTATTCTCTAAAAAACGTGGGCAGAATAGGTTAGCTAACGTTGGAGCTATCATAATTAATTTATAAAGTAAAAGTATTAATAAATACAAGAATAATAATTTATTTTTCTTTTTAAGAATGCAATGACGATATGAAAGCAAGAAAAAAATAATATAATTTTGTGAAAAAGCGTTGAAAAAGTGCCATTTTCTCGTTTCGTCTCCACACCCTAGGGCAGAATGGGGTATAGTCTCATAATTAAGTAATTACTCATAATTTAATTGCGAGCATAACTCACATATAAGGGCAAAATTATCGTCATCACTATCTAAGCTGGTACGAGATAAGTGAGTTCATCTTTTACACATAAAACATGAACACCATCCTTCGACTGATTTTGAGTAAACTTCAGAAGAGTAGAAACAATTTGTACCTTCCCCTTTATCAGAATCCTCATCATTATATTATTTATTCATCCTACACTTTCCTTTCTCTCTTTTCCTTTTTTGCTTGTTGACTTTTTCGTCTGTCCTATGTTTCGCATTCTTACTTCGCGAAAGAAAGGACGGATGAAAAAGTGTTCGCTAAATAATCGTTTTGTAATTTTATAAATCTTTGCTTTTTTATCGGCCTTTTCAAAAGCTTCCTACAACTATAAATTATAAAAAACTATATCAAAATTGCAATATTCCTTCCTTTATTTTCCTCTTTCTCCTTCTTTTAAGAAAAGAGTTGTACTCTTTTCTTTCCGCTGACACTTTGGCAATGCCATGAATTATTTAGTGAAATACATAAAAATGCAGTTGTACTGATTTTCAAAGTTGGATTATCTGGCACCCAATTTTGAACTGTATTTTTTGTTGTTCTTGCAGAGAGAATAGCATTTTATGTGTTTGATACCGGACCGTACCGGAGGTGTCTTCTACCGGAGCTGGTTCAATTGATTGAATTGGCGATAGTTCTGTAGTTTTGATGCTACAGTCAATAACTACAGACATTGAATATAATTCAATGTCCGTTGATCTAATTCAATGACAATGACGACAGAAAATTTATTAGTTGAATCTTATTGAATGACATTGATGGTAGAAAATCTAAATCAGTAAATACATTGATATATCGGATTGATCAAACTCCTGTTTTGTTAAACCACTGCAGTTGTCATGTTGAAAGAGCTAAGAAAACTTCGCCAAATATTTTATCTATTTTGTAAAGTGTATTATTTTTCTTGAATGTGGATTAACCATTTTCTTGATTCTTCTTCATAATAAAGACTCAATGGTTTCAACGAGGTGACATCAAGAGGTTGCAATCGATGTGAGCAATGTGAATGAAAGCAGTGCAATATAACACCATTGTTTCTTGATAAATTTATAACATTCAAATTTTTTGTTTGGAATGCATGACTATCCAGAAGAAATGACATAGGATTATCGTTTTTGTTTTTGAAAATTCGATAAACTTTGTAAACAAATTTTCAAAAATGTCTAATGTAACATGTACTTCAGCATATCCACCCGCAGGCAATGCATCTTTTAATACCTTTTGTTTACTTTTTGGAGGAAATTAACATTGGGATATATTTTATCAAGTAACTGGGATACATATTCCAGCAGTAACTGTATTTTTTCTCTCAGCAGAGGTCAGGGCTCCTACCTTTCTTTAATCCTGTCAGACAGTTACTTTGGATTTACATTGACGCCCGTTTCATTACATTTATAGATTCAGTCTTCGGTTAAATGTTGTTATACAACTATTTCAGTAAATGAATTGAAAAACTGTGAAACAGCAGTTTTATTAAATCCTGTAGCCTGAGCGCCTGATACGGCTTCAGGTTTTATTAATCTTATTTTCGTGATTACGTTTCGAAAAACTTTAGGCTCAATCTGTGCTCAATCATTCAGATATCGTCAATCTCAATCAGACCTACCATTTCTGTGCCCTTCTTAAAATTATGAGATAATTTAATTTTCGAAGCAATTTGAAATGCAAATTGGTGAAGTTCCTCCATCGTTTTCGAAACGATTTCTGATTCTTTTTCTGCTATGAAAACAGACAATTTAACACTTTTTTCTACTACAGTCTTTTCATTATCTCATTTTTCTCGACATATTTTCAAAAGCAAAAGAAGGTGGATTGAACTTATTGAAAGCTTTTAAATATTTCATATCTTTTTGATCACGGGTTGCACAACCTTTTTCATATTTCTAATAGACTATTTTTGTCAATTCAATTGTATGAGCGTACGTTTTGTAAAAATAAAATAAACAACTAAATTGAATGTAAAACAGTTCCATCAAATAAGAGACGGAATGGTATAGCACCCCAATCCATCTCGCCCCATCCCGTCGCCGAACCTAGCCCAATAAAATGTTAAGTTTATTATCGATTACTTGAACTATGTTCAAAAACAACAATACAGTTGAAAAAAGGAATGATGTAGTTATTAGTTACATTACAAGAGAATTATTTATTAAAATAACATGACTTAATTTAAAATAATATGAAGAAAAATGACATGAATCGTTGCGATTACCATTCCGCCACACTATTCCATTCCACCCCATATTCCCCTACATATACGAAATAAAATCCTAGCCAAATTATTTGCTCACGGAGTCATGTTTACGATCTTTTCAGTAAAGATTTTTTAAAATATAACATTCTCATAACTTGCCATAAGATTATAGGATTTTGAATTTAATTGGTTGCTTAGTCTTTACAACAGAAAGACTTTTAAAGTAAACATTTGTTTTTATGTTCGTGTTTTATAGATATTCTTAGCGTATATTTCATATAATCATATATCATAAGAAAAATATTGCTACGGATGTTCGATTAAAAGACCTATTCGATATCTTCAAATTAGAGACGATCTACTGAATAGAGATTGCGTTGAAATGTTTTGCAGGAAAGATAATCCATACTAATGAGGTAAACTAAAAGAGACTGGCAAAGTTTCCTAGCTAGATAATCTGTTATCGTAGTCAGCAAAAGGACAGTGCCAGCTGAGGTATGCACCTTATGCCTCCAGTGGCAAAATTAGTGTTAAGGTTTTAATTTCATCGAATACATTGTTTTATGCACACACAGAACTGGAGTATTCCCTATAGAAATTTGGGACTGTATTTATATGACACAACAAAAACCATGGCAAGTGTTGATCCGAAAAGTGAATTTCAGAAATATTTTGTCTCCATCTAATGATAGCTTAATTAGCGGTTAACTTTGTTCTACGAGATTTATGTATCTAGTATGTGTAGATGGTGCACTTAGATGAGACTTATTAATGTTGCTCTAAGTTTGAAATGATACACACCTAGTATTAACACATCTGATAAAATTATTTTTAAATTATATCTAAAATATCTTTAATACAAAAAGTATTACAAATTGTAAGGTATGGAGAAAAATAAAATTGATTTTGACTATTGAAAAAATAAAATACTAAAATTGATAAAAAGAAAATCTAAATTATTGAAATGAAGGTTTACTTGTGTCTTTTGTACATTGCGATCAACGTTTAAACAGAAACTAGCTTTATCCTTTTCCAGCTTGCACCATTATTTAATAAAATTACGGTAATTTGAGCATTACATTAAAACGGAGGTAAGTCATGCATTTCCCTACATTTCCATGCATTTTACTTTATGTGTAGTCAAGGGGTGATATAGTAAATAATAATTCATTATCCCCTTCATGATGTAGTAAATAATAAAAGGGTAATTACCGAACCCTGTTCTTGTCAATTAATGCATGTTAATATTTTTGTTCATTTGCCGACAAAAAACAAACGACAAAATATCAATAGAAAATTCTATTTTTGTTAACAAAAATGTTTGTACAAAAAATATAAATATAAATTTTCTATGCAGAATGTTTTTGGCGTATGGACAAGATCTTGAAATCTTGTTACTAGATCCATATCCTGCTGGCGACTTAAATTAATGAGTCGCACTGATTTGTGATTAAGTGATTTATATGAATTTAAGTAATAGTTTAAATTTGTTTTTACTTTACGTTGTCACCTTAAGTATTGGCAATCGACTTTCTTCTCCACAAATTATTTTAGCTTGCATGTAAACATTCCTTTCTGAGATGTAAAATGTTTATTGGTTACAATTTTTATATTATATGGTGGTGGTTATTTTGCAAATACGTGAAGCGTGCTCCAGGAAACTCTTATTTTCTTAACTGTACCAAATAAATGGGCGCAAACGCTAATATCTGTTTGCCCCCTTTTGTTTACAATTATGGCTATAGGTTGTATTTGCGAAACTTAATTTTACAGACAATATACTTTTAGGAATTCGGCTATTCGTTTGGGAATTACGAGTTGTAAAACAATTTTGTTTTTAAAACCTAGCAAACAAAAAAAATACATGTCATAAAATAACATTCTATAAGCATTTAGACTCTTGAGAAAGTACCTGTTATAAAACAATGGTTTTAAAAATTGTTTAAACTAACACAAATGTATTTGCAGTGGCAACATAGAAATTATTTGAATATGAAGTTTAACAGATAAGAATTTAAGAATTTATATATATATATATATATATATATATATATATATATATATATATATATACAAAAACGTAGTTGCTGTAAAAATTACAATATTTACAGTAACCACGTTTTTTCTAGAATTATAAGTGTCCATAGCGGGAGACGGCTATTACTTCAATTGTCTCTCATTATGTATTCTTAATGTGATTGCACTTAGCAACAGCGAGATTATGGCAGCCCAGTATTGTTCTGCTTTACCAATAAACAATCTTTTTTTCATCTTCGTGTTAACGCAAGAACTATCGTACAAATGTAATTTTAACCATACGATCAAAGTACAACATTTAATATAAGCGTATCTTTTATTATTCTCAACAATATAAGTAGTTCAGGTTCAAATTTATGAATGTAAACGCATTATAGTGTGAATACAAATAAAACTTAACCAGATTGTACTATGATAATAAACACAAATCGTATCTGTATTATACTTTTTCCATATATTTTTTTAATAAATTTAAACAGTTTATATTTACAAATTATTTTTACTGTTTATTCTTGGTTAATGGAGATATTGTTAATAAAAGAAAGGTTTAGAGCATCGACGGTCATTATATCTATGTGTAATTTTTTTTAAATTAATAGGTTTACATGTTTGTTATAAAGGTTTTACTTGCTTTCCAGCAGTTATTTTGTAAATTACAAAATGAATACACATTCACTAATACAGGCAAATATTAAAGAGGTTTTAAAATGTAATAAATATTTACATAATTATTTTACATCTTTTATCTTTACTAATAACATTTTCTTTTAATTTTTTTGAATACCTATTATATTTTACATATTATATATTTTACTTATGATTTTGATGAGTCGCCTTGAAATGTAGTTTAGAATATATGCTATATTTTTTAAAATAACAGCTTATGTCAGGGAAAATTTAAGAATATTTCTTGTTGAAATAATTGAATTTGAGAAAATTAGTAACGATAATTACAGTAAATGGCGTTACACATATTATGAAGTGAGCTTGTAGACGTCGTTTGAAAATGCTTGTTTTGAACAGCCACAAATAGAAACAATCTAGTTAAACAAATTACGTACAAAATGTGAATTAAATGTTATAAATTAACATAGACGACAGTCGAATGTTAGGCGGCAGATTGGTATGTGAATACAGTTAAAATATGCTGATATTTATGAAGTAAAACTTCTTTACGCACTCTTGACTTGGGGAGTAAGCTGGTGAATGCGTGACGAGAGCGTTACGAAAAGTGTGATCGGGGGAGGCGAACTGAAGTTGAGAGGGAGATATAAGTTAGTGAAGACAGAAAGAGAGAGAGAGTATATTACTGTAGGGACAAGAGAGAGGTGCGAGCACACATTTTCTTTCTGTCTTTCTCTCATAGCCAGTTATGTTTCGTATATCTAAGACACAGTGCAAGCCTATTGTCTGTATCACACTTTCACTATTCTTGAACAATTTTATAAATTATTATTTTGTTCAATACATTAAATATTCTACGTTTAAAGTGAATAAAATTTTAAATTCATTTTAAAGTTTATATTTTGTGAATTTGAAGTTTTACTTCAGTCGTGTGGTCTAAAGCACACTCGTTTTTTTATATTTAAATTATAAATTAGAATTAAAACAAAACAGCAACATCTTATGTTTTTTTTGTAACATTTAACATTTTTATAGGAATTTCCAATTACACATCGTATATTCCAATGATCAACAGAAAGACGAATAATAATGGAAAATATGCCATGATACGACACATCGAAAATAAAAAGATAGTCAATACGATGGTAATTAATTTATTTGAAATTAATCACATTCAGGTATTTTATAAAATTAAAAGATCATTGTGAGTTTAAAAACATTTGTACACTTTGAAGTATTTGACACTAGCTGTCCATCCCGAGTTTGCCCAGTGAAAAAAGACCATGACACCATTTATATTAAACAGTTTTTTTTTAAATAATAACGACATTTATTATTGACTTGACGAAGCTGTAAAAGGTGTGTTTGTTTATCTCATAAATATTTCTTTTTCCAATTTTGAAACAGAAGAGGAGTCGTAATAGAAAATCTTTTGTAATAGCAGTTTTTTTACACCCTCATTTTGTTTATAATCTTTTTATGCATATATTATATCGATGTAAGTATATCCCAAGAATGCATCAGGCACGTTTGGACTTTTTTTCACTTAAATCCTTATTGTTCATTACTCTCATCTTCTAAACAGATATCATGTTAGTATACCTTGTATTTATCTGAACACTGCCTCGTACCAGGATCAAAATTCATGCCAAGTCCTCAAAAAAAAAGACGAACAAAACTTTCCTCTTCGTAAAATTACTGTGTATATTAATATGACAATTATTATGATAACCGAGAAATAATCAAAAATAGGTAGGCCAGTCATTTTTTTATTTATATATAGTTGTGGTTCCATATGCTTCTCATATCACGTAAAGAGAAGAAAAATATTAATTTTAATCACATTTTTCTAAAGGTTTGCTGAAATGAGTTCGACGTGTGCTGTAAAAGGTAATACTGAAAATTGTTGTTATTTTGAGCTAATTGTTCAGGAAAAATTAGTCCCATTATTTTTTTATAAACAGATTGTGCTTTAATTTAATTGGAATAATGTCATAAAGATATTTCAGAAAAATTTTATTTTACTAAGCTGAAATAGATTTTTGGAAACAGTCCGTTTTGCCGTAAATTTAAAGGTTCTATTCCAAGTGTAATGTCATGTGCAGTAAAAAAATGTTGTTTTTTTAAATCTTCAAGTTATCAAGTTGTGAACATTTTTGCAATTACTTGTACTTTTTTCACGCGATTAGAGTTATTCTTAAGAATTTGTTAATTATATCCCAATCTGTACTGATAGTTTTCGTTATTTTACCAGTTCATATTGCCTGCAAATGTCACCATATCAGGGGGTATGTTGAAGTCTGCCGGTAAAACGAGTTACATTTTTGTTACATTTCTTTATGCATAATGATAATTGTAATATCCTAAAATCCAAACTGATGATAACAATAACTTTTCATAAATTAAATTTACTTCACTCACGTTGGGGAGAGTGTGAGTTTTCTTTGGCGGCTCTGATGCCACCTGGAGTCATCTTTCATTGCTTCCATCTGTGCAGTGCTCCGTCAACGTACTTTTCAGTTTGCAACTTCGAACATTTATAACCATACGGTTTTAATATATTTGAAAGCTTTAACTGTCTACTTTCTGAATATATAGTCATTTGGTTTCACACGATTTTGTATATATGTTTTAATTTTTTGGGGGCAACAGACATAAATTGAGGCGTTTGGAGATTTTTGATGCCAAACTCAATTTTTTTCAAATTTTTGACGAAGACGGAATTAACTGGTTCAAACACCAAGTAATAACAAAAACCATTTACGCATTGTTTTGACTGAGCTAAGCGGAAGAAAGTCCATTAGCTGATACGTCATCATTCGCATCGAAATGGTTCCGCGAGCAGGTGATAGTCCTGTAGTTGGAGATATCATGAAAACTCTCGCAGTCTTCTGAATAAATAAATATTAAGTTTATATATATATATATATATATATATATATATATATATTGCATATATTGCACATATTGCTTACTTTCCTTTCTGTATAATGCTAGGGCTTAAAAAAAGACTACTCTCCTAGTGCTGATAGCATTACAATTGAAGAAATTGTTGTCTCTCTAGACAATAAAAAATTGTTAACTCACTGCTCAACGTTTATTAAAGGCACAAGAACTTGTAATTGCTTATAATGTGTTGGACAATAGATCGAGAATATTAGTTTGTAATTGAGGGAGGGAGGGAGAAGTTCCTATTATCGAACATACAAACAAAACTTTATTGAAATGGGAAGCACAGATGAATTTTTATTTATTTTATTGTTAAAACATGTATAATTAACAATATTGATATAATTAATAATATTTATGTAACCAGTAATGATTAAATACAATTATGGATAAGTAAGACCTTATCTTATCTAAATCAACCAAGCGCGATACTCTGCGGTGGTACGATCTTTTAAATAATGCCGATATCAAACTATATATATCTTTATTTAGATATCTTTGTATGTATGTATATGTGTATATATATATATATATATATATGTATATATTTATATATATATACATATATATATATATATACATATATATATATATATATATATATATATATATATATATATATATATATATATGTATATTTAAATATACAGCTTTTATGGATACAAGTGTACAACTATTTTCCAGAAAAAACTACACATAAAAAGTAAAAGTAGTTAAATATAATTATAGACTTACCTACGTATAATTTAAAGGTAGATAGGGGTACATAGTGTTACTATTAAAGTGTTTACAAATATTTATGTCGTTTTTATTATGAAAATATCATAGGCGTAATATAATAGGCGTATTTATATTATAGGCCTTATCATAGGCGTAATTATATTATGAATTTCCTATTTATATATGAAATACCATGATTTGATTACTCAAAATTTTTTAATATTTCACATTTTGCTATCTTAAAGACAATTTAAGAAAGCTAAACATCGCAATGTTGGTTAAATGCAAGATAGGTGGAATTTTGACACTGAATTACCGTTTCTATATAATATAGTTTTAAACATATACCTGATAATAAAATAGGTCTAAAAATAATGAATTTGATGGTATTTTTTAGAGCGAAGAAAACGGTAATACTAACTACTTTTCAAAAACAATTACATAACTATTAAAACTTTCAAAATTTTTTTTCTCTTTATGCCATGTTATAAGTAGATATTGAATATATTAACTCCACAATAACCATTTTATTTCTTAATTGTTTAAATGGCGCGGCTAACTTTTTTTAAGCCAATTTGAGTATTATTTTATTTTCGTAAAATCGGCAGATATTAGAGTGTTTGTCGATTATGCGAGGCAATGGATACCCAGTGCCACGCAAGCCAATTCAAACATTGTAGCGCTCGAATATACTAGGGGGCGAACCAATTTCTGTCAGTTTTTAGAGACGCGGCCACAGATTAAGTATAGATCGGAAAGTTGAAGCCGAAAATTTGAAATGATCAGCTGATTTGAGTTTCATCCCGCTTTTAAGGTATCTAATGAAAAGAGTACACACAAAAACCAGCAGATGGCGCAAAATGCATTCAGTTTAATATAGGTGTCGCTGAATGTCATATCGCCCAATGCCGTAGCGCCTAGTAGTCCGACAAGTGCTATATTGTTTCTTGCTTTCAATGTATGTACATTTAGTTTTATGTGTCCGCATAAAACTACAACAAAATGTATACACTGGGAAATCTTGTGTTCCATTGCAGTTTATTCGGAAAACTTGTATTATTAACATAATTATTTCATAAGTATTTTATGACATAGATACCGAAAAGTTCTATTTTCATTGTGTGTATGTTGTGTTACTCAAAATACCGTGCATTGTATACTATGGTAACTCCACAAAGAACGCCAGAGGACTCGTAATTTCCAGACTTTCAAAATGTGAAACTTGATAAGTACAGTTTGTCGTATTACTTTTTATTGCCAAACAATAAAACAATTTATTTTAAAATTCCGTTTACGTAAGGACGTACATTTTCATAACCACAAATTATAACGCTTATTTTGTTTTGTTTTGCAAAGCAATCAAATGGTTGAAATAGTGTCGCGAAAAGAACGGAATGAGCCCAATTCTAAGGTCTGCGAAAAGAAATTAATAATTGAAGATTTTAAAATTATTTCACCAAGAAAATTATTACAAGTGAATGCCAATCCGACTCAAATCGGTATCAACCGAAGAAGTTATAATGACAATAACAGCTATTTCTACAAGGAATATGTGAAGTAATTTATAGTATTTCGATACGATCAGTGTATTTTTCTTTCATTATTTTTAACTTGACGCATAATATTTATTGCAAATTATTCGTAGCTTCGATGAGATTTGAACTTGTGCTCACGGAATTATATATTACAGTAAATTTGTATTTACATTTTTGACGAAAAACGTTTATTTTTGAAAAATTTATTATAAACTCTGGGAATATATAATATATAATGTATATGAAATACAATGATTTTGAAATGATTTAATCCAAATAGATTACTATTTATTTGTTTTATATATTTATTTCAATTTCAGTAAGAGGGCAAGTTTAGAGAATTCATTCCAAACGATTATACCTTTATTCGAAATGCGAAAAAAATGATAAAATGCTCAATTCCCCTTATTTACACAAATTTTGCTTGACGCTACAGCAAAAGAGAAAAAGAAAATATAGGTTATTGGAACTAATTGAAAGTAATTACTCCTATTTATGTTAGACGACTCGTCAAATGGGATATGCAAAATGGGCAAAATTATTATTTATATATTATTTACACCATTTTTAATATTTTACGTAAATGTGTGTAACGGTTATGATTTTAAATTTTCTCTATCGTGGTCATTCTGGAGATACTTTGATAATAAAATTAACCATCTCTCAATATTATTATTGTTAGTTTCGGTTTCATACTATTTATTCGATTATTTATTTGTTTTTTGGTTTTGATATCAATTTTGAATATATTCAAACGAATGACATCCCATGACAAGTCCTGTTTTTGTTATAAAAAACTCGAGCCAAGATAACATTCCAGAATAATACTAATTTATTCGAAGTTAATAAACAGAACGTCTAATATAAGAACCTGTTTTATATGTAAAAACTAACTATTATCCACAGCTTCGCTCACGTGTTTACAATTAAAACCATATAGGGACAAATTAAAACACGGAGCACCATTTTGAATGAATTAAACAATTAAACGCCAAGCCTTTATTTTCGTGGTTTTAGAATAGAAATGACAATAAAAACAAAAACATTTTCCTCTTAATTAGGAATTAAATGGAGTGATTCCGTTATTCCCGTTGTGTTTTTTTTAAATTTTAAATAAGAATTTTCCCGAAGAAATGAGATTTTACAAAATAAAATGCCGTCGCCAACTATCTAGATGCAAAAAACCACGTCGATTGGTTGCTGCGTTACGTCATGAAAGGTGGAGAAACAAATACCCTTTCGCAGTTAAAATTTAATTTAGGGTTATATTATTAATTAGGATGAGATTTGCCAATAGGAAACTGTGCAAAAGAATCTTCGGCCCTTTACTCCGACCCGCGAAAACGACAAAGAAAGGCAAATACACTTTTACATTTAAAATATTACTTAGGATAATAATGTTAATTAGGATGAGATATTCTGGGATGAAAAGTAGTCTATGTCGTTTCCTTGTCCATTAATTACCTCTGTGTAAAAAAAAAGTTTCAATTCTTTGCTCCGGCCCAACGTCAAAGAATGGTAAACAAACACATTTTGGCATTTTAATAGTAATTAGGATTATAATATTAGTTACGATAACATTTCCCAGGATAAAAAATGGACTATGCTATTTACAATTACTTCTGGACAAAAAATCGCGGCGATCATGGATCTCTGTTGTAACGTGAAAGCAATAAAACCCAAATAAACGCAATTGCAGATTTAAAATATTAGTTGTGATTATTATATTAATCATAAGAAGATTTCCTGATACAAAAATAGCCTATTTCATTCCCCAATAAGCCAACTATCTCTGAGCAAAAAATTAAATTAAATTAAAGAAGGAAAAAGACATACCTTTTTGCTTTTGTAATATTATAGGCAGGGCTCTAACTTAAGAGTTAAACAGGGTGATTCTAGCGTGTATATTAGATATGTAACGATTTCAAAAATCACCCGGTACTCCTTTACGACGTTGCGTCCTTATGCCCTCTGTATACTTTTTTAGCCTCAAATAAGAATTTTTCCGAAACGAAAAGTATCGTATGTTATTTCCCGAGCCCACAAAATTTGTGCAAAATCCAGTCAATTTGTTGCTCTGTTGTGACGTGAAAGTGCCACAAACAAACGCATTTTGGTATTACATTAGTTAGGATTGTGAAATTGGCCTGTAACATTAAAAATATTAAGGGTGATGTAACACAAGTAATAGAACACAAAAATATAATTTCTTTTAGAAATGTGTGTTTGTGGAGCCTGTTTATTTGTTCACGAATAACGCAAAAACAACTAAATGGATTTCGATGATTGATGGATTTCGATGTTTTTACTGGCAGATTTTGTTGGTTACATTAACATAGAGGTTATATTTTATTGCAATCGACCTACTAAAAAGAAGATATTTCAATGCATTGATTGCGTACTTAGTTAAAAATAGTCTACATGATATTACGTTTATTAATCTTACAATCAACTTAATAGTTAAAGAAGGCAAATTTGACCAGAAAATAAATCATTAGCCGCTTCGTTTTATTTGTATAATTTCATTAATACTAGACATGAGTTACTGCTGGCTTGATAAATCCGCACGTGGAAGATAAAATGATTTTATCTAGCTATTCTGATTAGCTGGCTTAATAAACACACAAAATCCAAAGTAAAACTGAAATAATACTAGTAATTGTTATTATTGTATCGATGTAATTTTAATACAGGGTGTCCAGTGACAGATTTCAATGTTTAAAAAATTGTAAAAAAGAACTACACCTCTAATACAGGTTTATTTTAACTTTATAACAACAAATACGGATTTCATTTTTTAAAAACTACGTTTTCCAAATGGCGGCCATCGAGTCTGACACACTCTTCGAGTCCAGCACGCATGTTTTCAAAAACGCGTTTGCAGAGCGACTGGGGTATCCTACTGACTTCGGCTCGAATATTTTCTTTAAGTTGTGTCAGTGTGCTCGGATTTGTAAACAACGGATTTTAAGTATCCCCAAAGAAAAAGTCACATGGGCTTAAATCGGGTGACCTAGGTGGCCACGGTAGGGTATCGTTTCGAGATATGTTTTTTTCTGGAAATAACTGCCGCACTGCATTCATGGACACATTAGCAGTGTGAGCTGTGGCCCCGTCCTGCTGGAACCATGTGTTTTGGTTGAAAGATGGACTATTCTGTAGTTCTACTCTGAAAAAGTTATTTAACATCTGGGCATATCTCCCCGAATTCACAGTTACAGTTTGGCCACGTTGATTTTCAAAGAAATAAGGCCCTATGATTGCAGATGCAGACATGGCACACCAGACTGTTACTTTAGGCTTATGTAAAGGCTCTTGATGCATTTGTCTTGGGTTGTGATCATCTCAGTAACGAAAGTTCAGCTTATTCACATATCCTCCAATGTGAAAGTGAGCTTCGTCACTAAAGAATATGTTGCCCATCCGGGTAGCAGTACGAAATCTCAACAACATCACCTCCGCGTAAGTTTTTCTTAATTCAAAGTCAGAATCGTGTAAATCTTGAACAATTTGAATTTTATATGGATGGAACTTGAGCTTTTTTCGCATTATTACCTGTAAAGTTGATTTCGGAATTCCCAATATCGATGAACGTGTACGCAGTGATAAACGGGTATTTTCAACGACAGAAACCATAACACGCTAGACATTTTCATCCGTGGTTACCAATGGTGTAGGTCCTGGCCTGGGCCTATTTAATGTTGATCCTGTAGCTCTGAACCTTGCTACCCATGATTGAATGAGGTTGATCGATGGTCCATCACGTCATCGACGAATACTGTATTAAATCAACGGCGTGCTACAGACAGCGAAAATCCACTATAAATGTACGCCTCGACGGCAAAAGCGCGGTGCTCTCCACTCCACTGTTCCTTGGCTACTATCCGAACATTCGCACCGCTTGCGCTTCTAACGATGCGCCCCTCTTATGTGTTGCGTTCAGAAACTATGTTTGTTCAAACTTTGAAATCTGCCACTGGACATCCTGTATTACAAAATAAATAAAACTGATCAAAACATAGAAAACCCATATTTTAATTTTAATTAAAATATAATGTAAGGCGACTATTAGACGCACGATAATATTAAAGCTGACGGATAGATGAACGTGAAATCAACGTCTAACTGTAATGATTGACGGATTATCGAAGGATTTTTTGACAATTAGATGAATTCGCCTAAGTTTTCAAAATAAGGTGATGGGGTTATAACTCGCTGACAACACCAGATTGAGCATTTTAAAAAAATTGTTTAGCAAAATCTACTAAATTTATGGCCATGAAAAAAATATATGTTATTCTTGACAATATTTCTGAAGACCTGGTTATTATCAAAACATGACTGAAATATCTTTTATATCTGAAAAAAATCCAAAAACATCTCGTAACATAAATTTTAAATCTAATTAACTCCGTTATTTATAACACTATGAATAGAATTAAAAAAAGTAACTGTTCATGTCTTATTTAAAATTTTTCTTGATTTTTATTCTCAATAAAGTAAATAGAATCTCAATAAAAAAAATTAACACATTATTTCTCTCGAATACAGAGACGCATTTTGGCGATGTCTATTGCTTCTTTTTTACTCGCATGCAAACCGATAGTGTGCGCTGAGGGGTGGTGCTAGTTGGATCTATGTCGCTTGTTCCCCACCCGCACAAAAAGCAATAAAAATAAAAAGCGATATGAATAAATTAATTTTAAACGGAGGTTTGGATCTGTGCTTTAATATCGTAGAAATAAGTTTACTTAACAGCTAAATAATTTATTACACCTAAGATATTTTGACATTTTTTTGAAAGGAAATGGAAGAATATGCATTATATAATATATATAAATATATATTTTCAAATACTTCGTGTATTTCAAAATGTATGTTGTAGCGATTGCTTATTAAAAAGAAAACATTATTTCAAAATTTGCGCGGAAATACGTTTTAATCTATTTTCTTTCACTTAATTCACCGTTTTTTCACGGCTTTTTGCTTACTCATTTTTAAATATTTTGGGTTTGCCTTTTTTATATTGATTCGGGTTTGTATTTGTAATTGTTTTTACGTTACACTTTTTGCTTATTAAATTTTTGGACGTTTTGGTTTATTTTTTTTAAATCAATTCCTGTTTGCATTTATAATTTTTTTCATAATTCTTTCGCTTATTCAGTTTTGGATGTTTTGAGTTCATTTTTTTGATTAAACGTTTATGTTTTTATTCATAAACTTTGTAATTTTAGATGATTTGGGTTTGTTTTTTTTAAATTATCAATTTGTGTTTGAATTTATGTTTTTTTACGTAATCCTTTTGGTTGCTAAATTTTAGATGTCTTGAGTTTATTTTTTTTTTAAATTATCCATTCGTGTTTTTTCATAAATTTTTTTCAGGTGATCTCTTATCTTCTTAAATTTTTGGATATTTTGTCTTGTTTTCTTTGTATATCAATTCGTGTTTCCATTTATATTTTTTTACGTAATCCATTTTGCTTACTAAATTTTGGATCTTTTGAGTTCGTCTTTTTTTCAATTAACCATTTGGAATCCATAAACTTTTTTATGCGGCCCTTTCTTCTTATTAAATGTTTTAACACATTGTTTTTTTATATAAATTCGTGTTTATGTTTACAAACTTCACACAATACTAGTTGGCGCACCGAGAAAAGCCCTAGGCTACATATCGTCTCGAGAAATATTATTCTAAGTCATATTATCATCCTAACTGATTACATGAATGCAAAAGTGTGTTTATTTGTATTTCTTTCAAGTCAAAGTGGAGTGAAAAATCAATGTAACTTTCTGCACCGAAATAATTGGCGAGCCAGAAAATAACGTAGGCTACTTGTAAACGCGTGATGTCTCGTCCTACTAACACGACAATCCCAACTAATGTTAGAAATTCAAATGTATATTTGTTTGTTCTTTTTCACATCATAATAGAGCTACAGATTGACGTAATTTTCAGCAAAAAGATAATTGTTGGGCCAGGAAATAACATGGGCTTCTTACCAATCCGAGAAATCTGACAAAAACTTTGACCAATATTAAAAATTCTGTTTGCTTATTCTTCGTTCACGATGCAATGGAGCAAAATATCGAATTTACTGTCTGCACAGAAACAGTTGGCGGAACAGGAAATGATATAGACCAATTGTCAATCCGAGAAATTTCTTCCTAACTAATATTACAATCCCAACCTATGTTAAAATTTTCGAAAGTGTGTTTATTTGTCATTCTTTCATATCGCAATGGAGCAACAGATCAATGTAACTTTCTGCACAGAAATGTTTGGCGAGCCATGAAATAATCTAGACTACTTTTTAATGTAGTAAATATGTCCAATTAGGAATAATTGGAACGAAAATGTCAAATAATATTAAAAATTTGCAAGGGTTTTTTGTTCTTTTTCATGTTTCAACGGAGCAATATATCGACGTGACTTACTGTATAGATATATTTTGGGGAAGAGGAAATGACATAGGTAAAATACCAACCTGGGGAATCTCTCTTAAATAATATGACAATCCCAAATAATATTAAAAATTCAAAAGGCTGTTTGTATGTTCTTCCCTCACGATGCAATGGAGCAATAGATCAACGTCAATTTCTGCACAAAAATAGTCGGCGGAGAAGATAATACAGGCTACTTTTTAATGTGAACAATCTTATTCTAACTAATGTTACAATCTCAACTAATATTAAAAATGCAAAAGTGTGTTTGTGTTGCAATCGAGCAACAGATCGACGTGACTTTCTGCACAAAATTAGATGGCAAATCAGAAAATGAAATAGATTAATTGCCAACCCGTGAAAAATCATCCTACCTAACATGACGTTTCCAAATAACACTAAAAATTTGAAAGTACGTGCGTTTGTCCTTCTTTCGTGTCGCAATGGAGCAATAGATCAACGTAAATTTCTGCACAGAAATGGTTGGCGGGCCAGGAAACGACATAGGTAAAATGCCAACTCGAAAAATCTCATCCTAACTAATACGATAATTCCAAATAACATTAAAACATCTATTTGTTTTTCCTTAACGTCAAAATGGAGCAACATGTCAACATAGCTTTATACACAGAGACAGTCGGCGGGCCAGAAAATAATATAGATTACATTTCAACCTAGACAAATTAGGAAGTATATATTTTTTTCTTCTTTCACATACAATATAGCAAAAGATTAACGTGTTTTCTTGTACAGAAATAGTTGGCGGACCGGGAAATAATACATGCTACTTTTCAACCCGGGAAATCTTAACGTAACTAATAATACAATTCCAACTATTATTAAATATATAAAAGTATGTTTGTTTGTCATTCATTCACGTCACAATAGAGCAACAGATCAACGTGACTTTCTACACAGAATTAAATGGTTGATCAGAAAATTAATCAGCCCGGGAAATCTTATCCTATCAAATGTGATATTCCCATATAACATTAAACATTCGAAAGTATGTTTGTTTGTCTTCCTTTCACGTTGCATTCCAGCAACAGATTGAATAACAGAGGTAGTTGGCGGGCCAAAAATATCATAGGCTACTTGTCAACTCGGAAAATCTTATCATAACTAATATAACAATTCCAACAAATATTAACAATTTGGAAGTATGTTTATTTGTTCCTCTTTCACCCCGCAACGAAAAAACGGATCAATTTGATTTTCTGCATAAAGATAGTTGACAGGTCAGGAAATGACATAGACTACTTTTTAACTGGGGAAATTTTACCTCAACTAATATATCAATCTTAAAAAACATTAAAAATTCTAAAAGATGTTTGTCCTTCATTCACGTTAAATTGGAGAAATGAATCGACATACTTTTCTGCATACAGCTAGTTGGTGGATCAGGAAATGATATAGGCTACTTTTTAACCTAGAAAATGTTATCTTAATTAACATAACAATCCAAAGAAATATTACAGATTGCAAATGTGTTAGTTCGTCCTCCTTCCACGTTGCAATGGAACCACAGATCAACGTTATTTTCTGCACAAAGATATTTGGAAAGCCAGCAAAATGACATGCTACTTTCCAACCCGGGAAATCTCATCATAACCAATATGAAAATTTAAAATTAAAATTACAACATTTACATAAAGTACATAAAAAGGAACTAAAACATATGTAACTTATAATTTCGTCTGTTTTGCATTTATTCTGATTAAATTGATATCTGCTGAATATCCAATTTGACGGGGTATCTAAAAGAAATAATAATAATATTTTATAATTAAGTCCACCGTACTATAAATTCATGGATTTAATGGTTTATGATCACACGTAATTGTTTAAACAATTAAGATTTTTAACACCTTACTTAAACTGTTAAATACAAAACTGAAATTAAATATTTCAGTTATATAAAAATATAAAAACAACAAAAACTAATCGGCCTGAATTATAAATGCAGGTTTGATCTATTTCTTCATAGTAAAATAATTATACCACATATTCCAAGAGTTTATAATAAACTTTGCAAAAATAGGCAGTTTTCGTCAAAGATGTAAATACGCTTTCAAGAATTAAGTGTTTCTTAACCTAAACCTTATTAACATTTCAAGGATAAGTCACAAATTATGATCCGTGTGGCTAGCGAGTTATTAACACGGTTAATTTAGATTGTTTATATGTCGAGCGCTTGGCGTTGTTTATCGGAAAAAAGGGGCTGAGCTTGAAAATCAAATTCTGCAAGGTCGTCGAGTGATCTCATCGCCTTAAAGTTGTTGTACGTCAACAAGTGGTATCCCTACGTGTGTATCAGTGAGTTTCAGACTGTTAATATCCCAAGCTGCGGTATTTTGTAAATACATCCCTAAATATATATAGATATATATATATATATATATATATATATATATATATATATAAACTAATTATGCCATGGATTGTAATTTGACTGCAAACAAATATCTTCATTTAACTCATTTGATGCAAATTCTTAACATCGGGATACAGTTAAACATTTGATGTTTTTAATTAATCTTATATTATTCGTTCTCCTTAGCCTCCAGTTGCGTCTCCTCAGCCTCCAGTTCGTTCCCTCAGCTTCCGATTCCATCTCCACAGAAGTCGGTCCCATTATCTCCTCAGACTGTGGGCCCTGTCGACTCAGCCTAAAATGCCTTTTGTTCTGCCATCGACTATATCATTACCACTAGAGTCATCTCTTGATACTTCTATCAATGGATCTTTTGAATCGGAAACAGACTTTGATAAAGCAATAATGTTTTTTCCAAATAATAAGTAAGTTTTTATTAAGAATATTAAGCACTGAATGACTGTACAAAAATAATTAAATGCTAAATTTAAACTATGTTTTCGCAAACTTCTGGATCTATTCTTGAAATTGATTCTTATGATACATAAAAAAAGTATTGCAGGTTAGTGGATTACGAGTCTCCAGTTACTGGACATTTTAGTTATTGCTAATCTTTCAGCGATTGAAACCTGTTCTCAAAATTGTGTGTTTATTTTCCTTGCAATTGGCTCAATTAATGATTTTAAGTGCTCAGCTTCTATAGCTGTTATTCTTGTTATTTTTTTACTGTATCCTTAATGGCTTCATATTTTATTTCTTCCATAAGTCTCATACCATACTGCATTATATTAAAATACTATTTCTTCATCCATCAACGCCCTTTTCGCTTGGGGTTTTTGTGAATAGTGTGATGCATCAGAATGAAAGCGCCGGCTACTCGTGCACGTAAAACGTCCGTGGTTTCTTCGAAACAAAAAATGAGTTCAGGCTGGATCGCTCGCCGCGTGGTTGCCGCTCTGTAAAGATATGTTGTGACATAGGAAGTATTTTTTATTACCAATATGTAAGTATCCATATGCATTTTCAACATGTTTCATCATTTCAATTTCAACATGTGTTACCAGAACTTTTTTTGTAAACTTTTATTGTGATAGCCTTTATTATTAGTTTATCATAAACATGGCAATTATGTAATTTTTTCAATTACTTCTATCACAAAATTTATATTATATAACTGTACTTGCAGATTAATATTACCAGTACTCACGCACATAGCCACAACGGCTACTTAATGCAAACTGCGCCCGCACCCATCCCATGCGTCGATCGGTGGCTTGTCGTAGAGCGGTAGAATTTGGATGGTTTGGAAACACATAGTGCCGTCCGTTCGACTAAAATTTTAGGTGATTTGCTATCATAGTCATAGCTATCAAGAAAACCGGGAGACTATACATTGGAGAGATGCAGTTTAGTATTGCAGCTCCGAATTAATCGTCTACATCTAAAACCCTATTACACCCACTCGATCACTAACAGACTAAAGAATTCGTTACCTACGCCGACTCTTGACGCGAATTTATTGAGCGTGATTGGAGGCGTCTCTAAGTTTGTTTACCGCAGTACATATTTTGATTAGGTGAAGTTACCACGTTCGTTTAAGCCTAAGTATATGATTTAAGTTGAAAATAAAAAAGATGTAATTTTTATATTCATCTAGAAGTTACCCAACTTCACCAAAATTCTAAAGATTTCACATTGACAAGTGGTTTTTAACTTTCTATTACCATTTGGGACGTTGAATTTTTCATACTATATTCACCTAAATATATTACATAGAATAAGCCTGTATTTAAAGCTTTTAGGTACACAAGAACGCTCTTAATCGACAAAGTTGAAATTTCATTATTTGGGTATTGCTTATTAGTTATAAATTTATCATTATAAAGTACTTATGTCAGGTATAGTTTTCGTGGAAAAATTAAATAATAAACCTATTATTATGCGATTCGGGGTACTAAAAGATAAGGCGTGGGAAACGTAGCCATAAATTGAACACCGGTGACGATTGCCCACCGAATGTGACAAGTTTAGGCAAGCGATTGAGTTAATATCCCTCCCTGCCTTTATGGCTTCCGTCTTTCTTTTTGATTTCTTCCCTTATCCAATTCCGGCGTCTTCCTGTTACCACTTACATTTTTCCACCTCTATTTTAACGTTTGATTACTTTTTATGTGCTGTTATTGCTTCATATTAAGTCCATGTTCTATGTACAAAACGAGTTAAGGTTTCTGTGAATATTCTTTCATCTATTTTGACGTCAATCGATTTACATATTTATTTAATATTAGAAAATTGACTTGACATTCAAGTATTATATAATTCGTTCAAGTACATGCCAGGATTTAAAAAAGATTTGCGACGCATTACTGTTTGTACCTCTTCATATTATTGATGCAAGTTAGTAGAGATAATTTTAATTGTAATTTCCAGTGAAATTCTTGTATCCAGAATTTTATTAGATTTTTCATTTCCACGGTAGAAAAAAATAAAGTGGTGAGGGACATATGCACATCTGTGTAGAAATTAATATTTAGCAAAACATATTTAAGAATAAAAAATTTCAAATCTAATCTCAATTTCATTACAAAGTTGCTATATGTTAATTTAGATTTTTTATTCGAAGAATCTTCTTGTAAAATATCTTCTTGCAAGTCTAAAATTGTCGAAAGTGAATCTTCTTGTAAGTTTAAAATTGTCGAAAGTGAATCTTCTTGCAAGTCTAAAACTGTCGAAAATGTAAGGCTGACTGGCGGATGGACGAATTTTGAAAAGGAGTATGCATTGTAACTTAAACCTATTTTATCTTTAACGAGTTAACAATGAATATTATATGAAAAAATGCTGCTTTATACAATTGGCTAGAATAAGCTGAAATATTTCACAATTATATAAAAGAATACAATATTTTCAAAAAGGTTATTTTCATTTTACACCAACTTAAAATTACTAATAACCAAAATTAAATACATTCAGAATTTGCTCCGTCGCTCCTAACTCTAAAAGCAGAAATAAAGAATGCGTTCGGTTAATATCACGTCTTAATCTCGGGACCTCGCGGGAAGCTACGGTGACATCACCATACCACAATTGTGGCTTATTGTTGCCACCGTGTTGTCGCAATAAAACTATCTTTACTGGTCATAAAGTTAGAAAACAATATCTGGAAATGAAATCGTAAAAAACACTTTTTGCCAAGTATCTTTCTATATACGTTTATTTAACTTTTTTCTTCATAGCATTAATAGTTCATGAGATAAAATGAGTATTACAAAAATAATTTTTCCAAATATTTCATTAGATTTTTACCAAAATATCTCATTGCCTGTTCATAATATTTGAAAGTGAGTTATTATAGATCGTACAGTACATTTTATGGAGGAGGCTCGTCCAAAGTTCGATTTTTAGTAATCTCAGTAAATCCTATTCATAGTATATCGAAACACGTTATTATGAATCTTATAGATCATTTAACACTCTACGATTATTATTCAAAGCTTTTCTCTGTAGGATCAATACTTCAAGACATCATAAGTAAACAAATTTTTTTTAAATATATGATTTTGAAATTTATATTTGTATATCGTAAGATTTTAACTCTGTTGAAAAACGTTTTAAATATAAATAAGGAAAGTTAAATGTCCTATAAGATTTAATATATGGTAAATAACTACTGAGACGTTGTAAAAAAAAAATGTTTTTGTGACACTAACTATATGTCACAAATTGATAATGTTACAAAGTTACAATTGCAAAACAGAAAGGTAAACAATTACAGAAATTTAGTATTTCAAAAGACGCAATTAGATATTTTAACATTTGTATAGCGGTTAGCGAAATCATTTGAAAAAATTAATTTGCGAAACTTTTGCGCACTATAATTTGTAACGAGAATGGTTACATGGAGGATATTATATATTTCATACTTTGGGCCAACCATTAAAATTTATATAATTAACCGAATTAAGCAGCGTAATAATAGAAATAGTTGAAAAGTAATTAATAGTTAATTCTGCTGTACGATTTTATGCAAGAGGGCGTACCTATCTATAAAAATAAGATAATGATTAAATAGTGGAATTTCTGTCATAAATACGCTCAAAATGTGGAAAAAATGTACTATTTCCCAAAAAAAATTCACTTAAATGGAATGACATTATATAGAGATAATTTTATGATCGAATAAATAACAATTCATGAAGTGTAAGAACTGAATAATAATATTTATTTTAGGGAAATATTATAATATATCTACCCTTACGTTGGAGGACTAATTGGGGATACATAGGAAATCATACAAAATAATATAAACTAAACCTGATTACAGGGAGAAGCTGGTGTTTATTACTAATTAAGGCTAAATTAACTGCAGTACAATTCAATATCCAGCGCGGTTGCCGTTGTTGGATACAACAATATAATTTTGGCGCGGTATCGACGATATCAAATGACTATACGTTTCTATAGAAATTTTGTTCTACGCTTCTTGAAAAATGACATAAAGTTATTTTATAGTGCCAGTGCGTTGTCTCGTGACTTTTTCTTAACTTTTTAACACAGGCGCGCTATAAGATGTACAATTACAATATAACATTTAAACATAAATATAAATTAGTACAATTTACTGATTAAGAAGGTTTCGATCAAGTCTATTTCCGAGTCAATGTAGTACCAACACTGACTTTGCGAGGAAATATTTAACATGCCGTGCTGCAAGTTTGAGTTTTAATCTTGTTGAAATAGTATTTTTTCGGCCTAAGGCAGTATTGTTTTCATTCATGTTTCGCTATATTGGCGTTGATCAAGATTGACTTCAATTTTTACAGGTCTTACTCCAGCTTCTGAAAAACAGCCCCACGCTTTCATATTGCCAGCTCTATGTTTTGCTTGCTTTTTCATGTGTTTGTGATTTATGCTCTGATGAAATGAGATTGATCGTAATCTTATCACAGAAATAACACACGTGTCTTCTACATGGAAATATATCTAGTATTCATATTCATTATTCGTATCTAGCAAACTAAAACCATCCACGTTGATAAAAAATAATTAATACTTTTCGTAATGTTGTTTCGCAACCCTTATTTCGGCTCTTATATACTTTAAAAACTGGATATATATATATATATATATATATATACATATATATATATATATATGTATATATATATATATATATATGTATATATATATATATATGTATATGTATATATATATATATATATATGTGTGTGTGTGTGTGTGTGTGTGTGTGCTTGTGCGTGTGTGTGTGTTGTGTGTCGAGTATATAATGTAAATGACATTAAAATAACGCGGTTTGTTTTTGTATTTTTGTTTAAAATGCTGAAAATTTAAAACATACAAAAATATGAAAGGTAAATGGACAGATGCAAAAATAAACAAATGAAATAATGTCGTGAACTTCGTTCGACGTACCTAGGATAAGCGTTCGGAATGTTGCCTGCACTGTCGCAGTTGATGGTATTCCATCTACAGGCAATGACGAACACGATAATAGAATCCAAACAACACGTTGTGATTCGTAGCGTCCGAGTCGGGCTCTACGGGAATGTCATTCTGTTAATCAAGTTAATTAACTCAGAGGAGCAGTCGCCTTCCGCAGAACAAGCGACACTTTTATACATCGACTCATTTGTATAATATTAAACATTATTTATGTTTGCGTTGCCTGCGCAGCGGCTGTGGGCGATCTCCTCGCATATTCAATATACAAACGCGGATTACAATGATAACAGTGAAAATGGAAAGAAAAAGTGAAAAGCACTTGGCGTTAAAATCGTTTCACAGTTTGAAGGTCGACGATATCGTGGTGCTAATGGAATTGTTAAATATGAGTCAGTATTGTGAGCTAGTTCGTAATAAATTACTGGATGGTGATAAATTGCTGGTATGTATTTTAGACAATATGTTTGGGTCCTTAAAGCTGCTAGTCAGCATATTATTGTCTAGTTGCTTTCCTTGACGAATATATTAGCTTATTATATATTCATATATATATATATATATATATATATATATATATATATATATATATAAGATACTATTAATAATAAAACTTTAAATGACAGAGGAAATAGATTAATGACATTTGTGTTCTTCAGAAGTTTTAAAAATACTATACAAACAAATCAATATAATTCTTATTAAATATTATTATGTGATTTGGCAATACTTCAAATTTTAAGTAAGCAAAGACATTTTACAATATCACGATATTACTATGGCGTTCTTCGTAGGGCTGAATTAGGTCTCAATGACAGAAATAAGTTGAATGAAAACTAGTTTTGGTCAATAATGTTATATTAAGTAGACATGTCATTAGCGCTCTATAAACGTGGCCAATGATGTTGACAAACTCACATAAATGAAGGTATTTTTGAATTACTATTATTTTTTCCTACAGACTGGTAACATTTATATTGACAATTAACTTTTTGTTGTAAATTCACTTCCAGATTCCAGTTACACTACTGGAATTGCAAAACCATTTTTATGTTTATATAGTATTGTTGTATCAATAATAAACATATATTTGCTTAAATCGTTAATAGAAACAAAGTCATGTCGCATTTAATGTAAATTAAAATCAAAAAATTAGTTATAAAATAATAGTCATAAAGTTATTTTAGCTTGTTAATTCTTTTCTCTAAACTTGCCCCATGACTTAAAATTGTATAGATTGTTACCTACATAAACATACTGTTTTCAGGAAGCGTTACTAATATTTGCAAGCATATTTTTACATTTTTATAAAATACTTATGGAAATGTAAAAATGTGCATGTAATTAAAGTTTTCCTTAAACAATTTAAATATATATTCAATTCAATTCCAAGGTTTCAAATAGAGTTCTAAAATTGTATAAAACTATATATTCATAATGTATGGTTATTTTACGCCATTTGTTTAAACAATGTTGTCAAGAGTCGTCACGTTCTGAATAATTTGTACGGGCGCCGTCTAAAAGTTTCTACTAAATCCTCATCGGTTCGATTCATTATAAATTTTAATTTTCACAAAGATCGGGGCAGATTAATATTGAGAGGCAATTAGATTAACACTGAACCGCACCAACTTGGTATATTATTCGGGATGTAATTTTCAAAAATGACTTAGAATAATTACCCAAAATAGTACAATTTTCTGAACTAGCAAATGCAATTCGGATCCAAATTAGACATAGTCATAGAAGTTACAGACTTAAAAAATAATTCTATGATTAGAGAAGAATAATTCTAAATTCGTAATAATTCTCGATATTATGGTGAATATTTATTAGAATAAATACTGAAAACGTTTCATTTATCATTGCTTAAATAGAAATATTTAATAGTACGTAAAGGAATTATATTTTGCATTACTTAAAAGGATTTAATGACCAGTATATTTCATAAATAAAACAAGTAATATAATAATACAATAGAATGCCATTCCTCGTATTAGTATGGAAAATCATAATGTTTTTATATAGCTGTAAATCCTATTTTTTATAGAATTAAAAACTCCGAGGTTAACGCGTGTACTATCGTACAACTTTTGATTATAAGGGCGCCTGTGGGCGATATTGTCCATCAATATGTTAAAATCATATCTGTTTATTTTTATTACTTCCTTTAAATTCTATTAAGTAGATCATATATCTAGAATTCCTCAAATGCAGTCCCGCTATCTGAGTAATTCAATTATTTGCAGAATCTTACTGAGGGAAAGGCAATGTTGTGGAGGCCTAAAATCAGTATTAAAGATCTCATCAAAGTCGTCGAAGATATGAAAGTAAACCCCGAAAGATATATTGAAATTATTCGCGATAACCGAAATTCACGAATCGGTTCCTTTGAGGTTAAAGGTAAATGCAAAGAACAAAATTCAACATGCGTTATTCACGAAGAAAGAAAAGTTTGTAGTGATTCTGAGAAATCTTTTGGAATCGAAACTACAGTGAATTTTAATTTAAAAAAATCATCGGACACCTGTATAAACAAATATAAACAAAGCAAGGAATCACTTTCGACTGATGATTTTTTTTTGGTGAATGTTAATTTGCAACGAGATACAAGACATAACGACTCCGTTGATATGATTATTAAAAGTTTTAAACCGGAAAGGACTTTTTTATATTCTCTAAAGGATCGAAATAACCCATTTCATAACCCTTATTTACCGATGGACATGAATATTCAAAAAGATCATGGAAACCAAATGTTTAAAACTGTATTCGAAGGCAACTTTTACAAGCGATTTAACCATAATAACGATAAAATAAATTTATGTTCTTATGATAATCAAGAACAAGATTACTGTATACCGTGTCGTTCCGAAGATAGAGGATATTATGCGTATAATATTAAACGAGGAAATGCCAATGAGTCACTTAATAAACACAAGTTTTTGAATACGAATAACACACCATCCAAATCTAAATCAAATTTCCAGAAATTTGACCAAAATATTGAAAATTCAATAACAGAACACTTTTATGAAGATCTTAATGATAATAGGAATTATTACGTAACTGAAGCCAAAGATTCTCAACTTAATAAACGATTTCAGTTCTACCCGTTATCGAAGTCAGCCTGTATGCTTAGAGTTAGTGAAATTGTATCAATACTTTCGTGTCCTAAACCATGTAAATTTAAATATAGTTTTAAAAAAAATGATAAAACTAAGAAACATGTGGACGTAGCAGACATAGATAATTTTACAGTAGCAGAAAATTATAAAATTAACTCACCTGAAGGACATAAAAAACTCAGCGAAGGGTATGAAGAAAAAGGAAATTCAGCAATTTATGATGTAATTAGGCCAAATAAGCTTGATAAAACAAGCAGCGAAGGTAATGAGGAAAGGATGAAGTTGGAAGTTGAGGATTATCTGGAACCAATAAAGCCTATTCGAGATTACTCCGATGTAGTATATGAAACACAAGATGAATCCATTGTAACATCGATTTTGAAGATGTTTGAAAATAATTTCAAATTAAAAAAAGGTATTTATCTTTCTTTTTTTTTCTGCATATTATTTTATATTAACTATTGATACTCGTATATGCGGGTTAGTAAGATATATATATATATATATATATATATATATATATATACACACACATATGTGTGTGTGTGTATTAAGCAAAAATATGACATGTAACTATGCATAAGTTCGCGCTAGAGCTAGACTGCTTTAATCTTTTGCAAAATGCGTTTAAAACGAAACTATGTAAATACAAATTAATTTTAAACAAGTCCCAAACAAAACTTTCTGTGAACCAATTACAAGTCGGAGAAAGATTCTGTCTATTATTAAAATTTAGGAGTCAACAAGCAAAAAAATCTTGTCAAGTATATTTACAGGCATATGAAATATTTTTAGTTGTGTGAACAGGTAGTAATTTTGATTTTGATATATTTGATATATTCAGATTTTGATATAGATACATTATATTTCATTAAACGGTAAAGTATACTGACTGCAATAACTTTGGTCATAATCCTAACTAATATTAGAAATTTGAAAGGGTTTTTTATATTTTTATCTATTTGTTATTTGACAGCTCTGTGTGAATCCACCGATATTGCGGATTAACGTATAGTGTAGTTTTTAGCCTAAAAATATTTAATTCCTTAAGGAATAACAAAAAAAAACTATTTAGAACGTCATATGGCGTTGGTATTGCTTTGTTTACGTAAGAAACTTCGTCAATTAAATTATTACTTACAATCTTTATATTTTTACTTCTAACCACAAATCACTTTTTAATCAGAAGAAATCGCTAGGTAGTAATAATTATGAAAAAAGTTTTTAATCTTAATGTTGAAATATAACTAGACAAAAATTACTTTATTATACAATTTAGAAAAAAGTCAACATGCAGCTTTATTTACAGTCAGATTTTCACCCCAAAATTTATTGCATCTTATGTGGTAATAACAAATTTTAAATTAAATTTATATAATAAAATTGACAGATTAAAATTAGAATACCTTTAAGCTTAGGGAGTTGATGACAGTAAAGTTATACGATTCCATCGTCGATGATTGATGAACCAGAAAAAACTGAAAGCCGTGCTTAGGTAGTGGTAATTTAGACACCGATTTCTTCATAAACTTTTAAATTGAAATATTTTTTCAATTTAAAAGTCACACATTTTTTCACTGTTTTATATTATATTAGCGTATTTTTCCTTAATTTTTTTATTAAAATCACTGTACAGATACTAAATATATGAAAAGCAGACGATTCTATTTACAATTGCTTTAACTCAAAAGTCACAACGCACTAAACGACAAGAGGATGTTCTCAGTTATCGAATCGCATACTGGAAAAACGTCTGCCTTCAGAAAATTAGCATTCAAATTGTTTGCCCTTTCTATTTCCATGTTTTTATCATTACTCGAACCATTAGGCTTAAAGGCAGATACGATGAAATGATTTTATACCACTTTGTGTTCTTCATTTACAATTTTGCAGTGTTTAATGCAACACTGTTTAAGCGGCAAAAGTTACTTTTCTTGTTTTTTATGAAGTAATTATAACATTCAATGGAATCTGTTTCACGATAAAATTCTTTATTTTTATGTATCTTAATCCTTTATATTTATGTATCTTAATTCTTTATTTTTATATATCCTAATAATTAGAAGAAACGTCTATTATTGTCCAGTTATCTTGTCGTGGATATCAGAGGATTGATTAAAAAAACCGGCAGACCCGAGATTATTGTTTAGAACACTTGTTTTTTTAACAACTTTCACACGCTATCATTATATATAGCAGTAACAAATAATAAGCAGAAATGGCTGTTATCATTTACTTTATTTCGGTCTTTACTTTTATCAACCTCTGCCAAATGATGTAATCATATAAAAGTTACTGCCTCCAGCTCCCAAACTATTGGATTAAACTAATTTTAGCTGATTGACTTTGACAACTTATCAAGGAACTTTGCTTCAAAAAAAATATAGAAATGCCTGTAATGATGGCCAGAAACAGAGTCATTTTTTCACTTTGAAAAGAATAAAAATAGCTGATGCCCTTTACGCAGAGATATGACATTTATTCCAATTGCATATACCACTAATATGTGGATTAGGTATGAATACTCATTGTGAACCAAATTATTGATTAAATGTGTTTCAATCGTAAGCAAAACCTAGATAAGACTAATTGCCTTATCTACGGATACTCTTAAATTCATTTCACCGGTTTATTAGGGCACCAAAATTGGAAACACCAACCGGAAACATAAAACGTCCTCCTAAACAAAAGTTATTTCCAGTTAGTGTGGTAATCCTTTAAAGTTTTTTGGGACATTTAAAGGTTGATCAAATACGTTAGAAAAATAAAATTATAAAAGAAATCATTTGTGGCTACTACAGACATAGTTTTGTATATAAGAATCGTTTACGAAATCGGAAGATTTTTTGTTAAGCCCTACGAGTCAGCAGTAGGAAATCAACTGTGGGAAATATGATTGTGGAAAAAAGATGATGTCGGTTTTTAACATATACGCTTCAGACGCATAATAATAACGAACAAGTTATTCTCTCATTACGATGTTCGCCATGCGGGATATTTATTTATTACATAGTATCCATTTATATATGCGTAATGTAGAGTTAACTTTCTAGTTTGTCTTATTTGTGTTGACGTAATTAAAAAGTGAAGAGGAGAAGAAACGTCTGTTCTCACAGTCGTTCGAAGATGCGACGAGCACATGTGCTCACATTGGGTTCTAGTCGGTTTGCTGTGAGCATTAAGAGTCTTACAATACAATTACGTCAATCAACTTCATTTCTTTATTTAAACAATTTTTGACTTAACATTTTGCGTTATGGTACCACGGTGTAAAATAAACATGTGTAATTTAATCAGCTCTATATATTAGTATTTTTAAAATAGGTGCATTTAAATAATACCAAATCTAATAACTTCGATTATATTATAATACTGAGTACATAAATTTGATAAACTATAGTCATATTGGAAATATTAAAGTAATAATTTTAAGGTTCACGATTGCAAAGTATCCGTGATATGTTAATTATTTATAGTGATATGTAAACAAAAAAGAAATACAAAATGTGTTGGTGCGTGAAGGTATCATTGCCGCTAGCGGCGAATTTGTCATATCGGATAGCAACTGATATTGTGGACTTTGTTTGTTTCTCACTTATTTGTTTAAAAAAAGAACAAGAGGATGGAGTTCACAATGTTTCAGGTATTTTAGAAAAAAAATCCTATTCTGTAAATTATTATTTAATTGCAACGTACGTAATTTCTGTTATACTTATAATTTTAAAGATATTTGCCTAATATGCTCGAATACTTCATTTAGATATTGTAGCGACAAATTCTATTAGGAGAGAATTTCATAGGTAAAGAGACAGGAAAAATGTTAATAAATATAATCTTCCGAGCTCAACCAACGAACGTTGCCTTCAAGTGAGTGTCTTAATATAATATAGTAGTTTTTGCTTAGCATATATCATTATTTAAGTCACAGTAGTCGCGTAATATTACATCTAATATAATCTGGCCAAAGGCGAGTAGATCGCGCACATCGAATGTCCGTCATTGGAAAATTATTGATCTATTTAACTTTGGGATTTATCAACAATAACTGAATTTATTTTGACAAAGAATTTTTCTTGCAATTCTTTGTCAATATAAATATCAAACC
Organism: Druceiella hillmani; assembly: GCA_039881145.1. Taxonomy (NCBI): domain Eukaryota; kingdom Metazoa; phylum Arthropoda; class Insecta; order Lepidoptera; family Hepialidae; genus Druceiella; species Druceiella hillmani. The sequence continues at coordinate 20,055,481 of JAYKKI010000021.1, read as the reverse complement.
CAATGTTTTAATTTTCTAGTAATTTCTAAATTACTTTATTTATGGAATAATTAAAAACGTTTGGCTGTAAAAATTCGGAGATTAAAGTGTGACTTACTTTTTACGTATATTTTGGTAATATTAACATAAAAAAAACATAAATAGTTTAAAATGTACAACCAGAACCTGGTTAATAAAATTAAATTATTCGACTTTCCCTTTTTAACTCCACTGGAATGACAAAAAAATTGTTTTCAATCTTTTATAAAAATTTATATGTTCCTATTTTCAAGGCGATAGTGCGTAGTTTCGGAGAAAACTAAGAGCGAAACACTAATAGACAGACGGATTAATAAAGGAAGCCACAGCATCTTTACAATTTTAGTGTAAAACAAAACAGCCTAAAATGTAAAACTCTAAAGAAAAAATCTTTGTCTACAAATTGTTTTGAAGAAGAAAAATATTAAAATTTTTGACTTTGAATAAAAAAAAATTAATTATTATGGAATTTGGACATGAAGGTTCGTCGGAAAAATTTCCTCGTTCTCGAGCCCATATTTCTTTTTAATTTTGAACAATAAAGCTAGCATGTCAAGTAGAAAATACGTCATAAACATAAATTCTACTATATTTGGTTCTACTATATTTGCGCTAATGAAATGTTCATCAATAATATATTTATTCACATGTGTATTACCATGCTAAAGTTTCGTGAGTGCGAGTAGAATACGTTTTATGACAACCAAATGCCCAACCACCGCAGGTCAGATTTAAGAGCTTTAATATTTTTCTTTCTTTCCTGAATATAATCTATATATTTTATTTTCTTTGCTTTTTATAACTCACTTTTTAATAATATCAAATTATTTGGCAGAGAATTTACGATATTTCTAATCATATTAAAATAAAAAAATGGACACAATAGTTAATTTTGAATGTAATGCAGTCACTCTAAGTTACTTACTGTGTGATGCTAAGTTAATTTTTATTTGATGCATGCTTACTTCTCGGTCACTTTGACCAGTCATATTTTAGCAATAGCTCTTATACTTATTTTTATTTTATTATTATAAGATTACATTTAAATTACATTTAAATTAGATATTTTTAGACCCTCGGACAAGTCAACAAACCCCATTTTTAGAGCATTTTTTATTAATTGTTTATAATAATAAATTATTACGTTAAATATATTAAAAGTAAGTATATAAAACTATATTAAAAAATAAGTGATTGTTATGAATAAATATTCTATGAAGAGTAGGTACACGTAGTCCATGATTTTTAAGAAAATAAATGATGAGCTTTAAAATTATCGTACACGTATAGACCCGTAGTTCGGGGCCGATAATAATTTATAAAAATTTTACAAGTACGAGTACACCTCGTCCACCTTTAGGTACTTACAAACATTTCAGGATACACAGTATTTCTCTTAAACTATTGACAAATATTTGTTTTTCACAACACACACACATATATATATATATATATATATATATATATATTTATATACATATATATATATATATATATATATATATATATATATATATATATATATATATTGTTTACTATATTCTTCATATAAAATAAAAAAAAATGTGTTGAGTGCTTTATTTACGATCATAATTCTTATGTGAATACTTTAAAAACATGGCTACTGTAAATGTGTGGGACAATTAAATGTATTACCATTCCAAATTTCAAGTTTTTGAGGAAATTGGTTGTGACAGATGAACAAACAGACAGACACGTATAGTATTCTCATAAGGGTTCGGTTTTTCAATACGAGGTTCGGAATTCTAAAAAAAATTAAGCAATATTCCTTATGAAAACGTTTGTAACAAGTTCTATTTTAATAAAGGTACACTTTATCTAATTTGTATTTATAAAAAATTGTATTTAATCATACGCATTAATTAATGTCTTTGCAATAGACCTGGTGTATATAATGCAACGTTTGTTCATTATATTATATCAAACCTAAGCTACCGAAGCCGTCGTAAGGACCAAAGTAAAAAAAATCTAAGTTTATGTTTTTGATTTACAATTTTTTGAGCTACTAAGTACTTTTTAATTAGGCGTGAGCTTCGTGCAGAATACAAATGCAGCGGAAGTAACGTGCCTATCATATATTATATATTTGTGCGCTATTTAATAAGTGTTACGAAACTTTTCATTTGTTTAGATAAATAAGGCTAATAATAAAATTGAATTCAGGTAAAACGATTTAAAAAGTTTAATTCCTTTATTCCCTTTATATGATAAATAATAGTTTATTCCACAGCGGTCAGAACCACCCTAGAGTGAATATCGGTTAAACTGACTACTGGATATGTTTATATAGGTGTATTGTCTATATTTTATCTTCAGTATTGAGTAACGTTAACATGTGCTATTTGTGGCTTTTTATAATTTATGATGCGTGTGACTGGATGTTTAGGTAAATGGGCGTATAATCTACACAGTTTTTCAGATAAGTAGCCGTACTTCTACGATAGCAATATTATTATGCTATTCGCTTGAAACATTCAATAATTTGAATAATGTCATTTGAAGAATAATGTTAGGTTATCGTGGTATGGTTATAGAGTAGTACTATCCTATGTAGGAGCAATGCGTAATAATTAACTACCAATCTTGTTACCAGACGAAATATTTTAAGTGTGCGATGATTGCCTAGCGCAACGCGGAACACCTTATCTAGTATCAGCAGTTCTCAAACTGAAAAGATCAACCCAAGGTATTTTATTAGGATATAGTCAATGCGACATGCAAATGAGTACGTCCGACGGGGTGATAAGTAAAGTTATCACACCGTCGGACGTGTTCATTGGCATGTATCATTGACTGTATCCTAACAATTACTTTGAGTAAATAATGGGATATTATTGAATCGCTTACTACATCAGATGCATTGAAAAAAATGTTCATTGGGATTAGTAATTGCGTAATGCAAAATAATTCCTAACAATGCCTTGAAATTGCTTGTATATGCTCCATTAATTTGTAGTAGGTTAAAAGTTCAAACAACAAAAACCCACGTGAGACAAAATAAATTCTAATGATTGAATAGTTTAAAGGTTTTTGTTGATCTCTATTGAAGGGGTAGTGTGATTATTTTTTCTACCTTACCTACAGCCATGCTAGATTTCGATGCTAGCTTTCGTCAAATGTTTTCAAGCAAACATTTTTGTGCAAGCAATCTTCGTATGAGAATTACGTAAAATACACCAAATGGCTTTTTATTTTATGAATTGGCTAAAAACTCAAAAAGGAATCCATCCAGATTCCCAAGCAGGCTTTGGATTGGAACTCTTAACGGAAGAGGAAACGTGACTGTTCAAAGTAGATCTGGCGAGGACTATGATGGCGGAATTTAAGAGCATCCACAAAACTTCGAGTGAAGTGATCAAGAAGGTTTTCTCCATTGACTTTTTTTAGGTCATTACATGGAAATATTTTGTGCCTGTATTGTTGTATTGTTATATAAGTTTACATAATCACAATTATTTATAATTTTACAATACTCAGAAGGCTCACAGTTGAATTGTGTTTGTCCAATAATTTTTGATTTCAACCAAAAATTTGAAAATTTTTTCAAAGAAATTTTGGTTATAACAAGAAATTCTAAAGTTTAAAAATATAAAACTAATAAAATGGCAGCATATAATATATTTTTCGATATTTTCAAACTAATTGCAAAATTAAAAACATGAAATGTCTAAAAAATCGAGTGCGGCCTCAAGCATTCCTAAAAAAAACGGCTGTAAGAAAAGCGATATTTTTTTTCAATTACCTGTTTTTAATTCAAGGACGATATGCGTACAAATAATTTAGAATAGAACCCGGGTGCCCATACACAAGAATGGTCGTAGGCAATTTGAATATCCGAGTATATGTATTGTAATACTAGACAATTTTTTTTTAGAAAAAAAATAACATTGAGTTTTATATCATTTTTCCCTAAATTACTCAAAGCGTTTTAACTAGGAATAAAAATAATATTTAAGATCTTTTTACGAGCAAAAATAAGTAAATTTTTGAAATTAAATCAAAATGAGTTCTTTGTGCTGTCAAAAATAAAATATAACATAAAATTTTAATCTAGTGCATATTTTGAAGATTGAAGGATTTGTATGAAATGCACAGTTTTTTAGAATTAAAGATGAGTTTCGTCCGACACGTTCTTACATAGCAGCAAAAAGGACTATGAAAATTTTGAAAATTCTTAAACTGCATAAGAAATTTAAAAAAAAACAAATCGAAGTAATTAAAATTTAAATATCATTTTGACAAATTTAAAATGCTATCTTAACAAAATACTCTATATTTAATCGAGAGGTTATATATATATATATATATATATATATATATATATATATATATATATATATATATATATATATATATATATATATATATATATATATATATATATATATATATATATATATATATATATATATATATATATATATATATATATATATATATATATATATATATATATATATATATATATATATATATATATATATATATATATATATATAACCTTTTGACCAAGTACTAAAATCTCAAAAGCAAGGATTTGTACTAATATATAACTGAATTATCTCGGTTAATCATAGGTTAGTCTATCTTCCTTTGCTGGCTTGACGTTAGTTTTTGGTACTTAACTACTAACATTGTACAGAACCAATTAAGATTGATGTTCTTATATTAAATATTACTCCGATAGATTTAGCTAATATTATTTCTAATATTAACTAAAAACGACATACTTTTTGCAACTATTATTATTCTGTAATCTTAACACAAAGTTTTCACGATTTTCTTCAGACCAATCAAATCGGAAAAGTCAATCAACGGAGAACGATGGATACTTGAGTCCTCCGCTTAAACCTATACCAGTTGATAAAAAGCGGGTTCAGAGTGATCCCAAGAGTCGAGGGGGTGTCATGGCCGATCGTCCCCTGCCCGTACCTGTCGAGAACGAGTTCTACTACATGCAGGTTGACAGAGGACAGGCTCAGGAATTGCTCATGGCGCATGCAGATGGTACATTTATTTTGAGACCATCCAGTCAGGTTAGCAGGCTTTTAAAATTTTGATATATATTCTAATGTCCAAATTTCAGAATATATATATATATATATATATATAGTCAACAAATGAAATGGTTATTTTTAAGCTAAAAATTTCATAATTTCAGCTGCAAAACTTTGTTCATAGTATTAGGACGAAAATAGTTATTCCGATTCTGAAATTTGTACATTAACGTTCTCGAAGATTTTTTTTCCAAATAACAATATTTTTTCAAGAAAACTAACCTGAAATAAAAAAAAACTCCCCTAAAGTTTTGACTGAAGTCTATAGAATCTCAATTAAAAATATTCTGATTGAACATACACACCCTAATATAATTGAAAATCACACATGAACATACGCCATTATTTTTGTTTTGGCAAATTATTTTCCAGTGTATTTTGTTTTGTTGTTTAAATTTAGTTTTTCGTCATATATATATATATATATATATACATATATGTATATATATATATATACATATATATGTATATATATATATATATATATATATATATATATATATATATATATATATATATATATATATATATATATATGTATATATATACAAAGTACATGATCAAAATAACTGCGTATCTGAAAGTAAATGATACGTAAGCTCCTCAAGAATGGATTGAATGGTAATATTTTATCCGTAAAAAATTCATCCATAGCTTCAATTGTCTATGACATGAACGTATTTATTTTATCAAAATATAAGGCATTCAAAAACCATAAATATGATGTCTATTCATATTTTTAGGTATCAATGTTTTTAATTGAAATTCTACAGACTTCAGTTAAACAGTAATATTTTAGATTTTTTTTATATATTAGGCTACTTTCCTTGAAAAAAAAATTGCTTAATTGAAAAAAAATCTTCGAGAACTTTAATGTCCAAATTTCAGAATCGAAACAACTGTTATTATCTCAATACCAGTTATTCCGATTTTGAAATTAATAATATAATTGTCTCAATAATTTCTCAAGAGTACAATGAACTTTCTCTATTGCAGGAAGGATATGTATATTCAATTTCGCTAGTATATCAACAGCGCATATTTAATCTCGGAGTGCGACGAAGATCAGACAACCGGTTGGCCCTGGGATTTGCAAAGAATTCCGAACAAAGTTTCCAAACCATAAAAGAACTCATAGAGTATCATTATAAAGAAAAGTTAATTTTGATTGTGAAAGGTGAAAAAGTTGGCAGTGTTTTATTGAAGAAGCTCCATGGTTAATATGTCTATTTTATTTATGTTTTTCGTTTTGTAAATATTTCAGATAATTTTAAATCTCTTCAATTAAAACTAAAAAAAAACAAATAGTAGTATTTTTATTGAAGGTTATTTACAAGTATTTAAAGAAATTAATTATAAACAAGCCTAATTCGACCTTAACAGTATATATATACATATATATATATATATATATATATATATATACATATATATATACATATATATATATATATATATATATATACATATATATACATATATATATATATATATATATATATATATATATATAATATATAAATTCTTTAGGTATTTTTCACGTAAATATCAAATTCTCCTATTAAGTTCTCATAATGGAATTACTTACATTCCATTTGTTTTACTTTTTTTGTAAGATAATTGCTGTGTGGTACAGTGAAAGTTTCCATTTTAACGTTCAGTAGGTTTAAACTCGATCATTTAATTATTAATTTTAGTTGAAAATATGCTAATTTTTACTTTCATTGTCAATGAAATTATATGCCCCAATACTGTGCAATGACTTAATTAAAATTTCCTATTGCAGTTTGCGAATTCATTCAGTTCAATAGTTCTGTCCAGTCATTATTGTTTTTATTCCATTAAACGTAGTGTATATAATCTTGTATGATATCCGCCACATTTGTTTCAACATTTTTATTTCCATCGTAGCTCTTTCGAATAATACAAAAAGAATAATACGAAAAATTTAATTTTAGAATACTTTCATTTTTAAAAGTTTTGGAACGAAGAAGTTCTTTATGGCACGTTACACGCTTGGCGATTGAAAGCTAGCCCGGAAAAAGTGTAAAATTTCTTGATCTTTATATTTTATTATGTGGCGTTCGTTCTGTCCATTGAAATGTAATATGTCGGACGCTACTTTTGCTACAGTATGAGCACTAGCGTATGTCAATGTATTTTTTGCTGGCTTTCTATAGTAAGCCAGTCATCTGCCAGAGCGTTTCCAATTCGGTATGTATTTATTTGCATTATAAATTATAAATTATTATTTTATCGTACTATACTTAATATTGAGAAATTACAATAAATTTTCCACATATTCGTTTATTTTCATTACAACTTTAGCATTAAATAATTAAAATTAATAAATAACAATAAATTTTCAGGATATTCATTTAATTTCATCACTGATTAAAGTTTATTTAGACTGGTTTAGTAAATTTAATTTTTTCATTTAATTTTTTAAAATAGTTAAACGAAATTTTAAAATTTATTAAAGAATAAAGATAAAATAAAAAAAATTATAATAAAATTATTTCAAATTTAATATAATGTTTTAATCAATATATATTATAAAAGTAAGAGTACAATGTGCATGCCGTCCTCCATCCATGAACAAAGTTCCCGTTTTTACCTGAAGGGCGTATTAGAGGGCTGGAAGTTTCGCCCTCTAGAAATTTCTAGACCAGTCCAGGACATTCAAGAGAATTCAATATTCCGTAACACCCCGGAATATTTTGGAATGTTGTGGAATGTTTGGAAATAGTCTGGAACGTTCTGGGATATCCTGGAACATCCCAGATCATTGTGGAACATTCTAGAACACTCTCGAATGTTGTGAAATGTTCTGGAATATTGTGAAAAAATCGAATTCTTTTTTTTTATGGGTGGGGCTACCCATTGGTACGGGTATATAAAGCAAGATCCGTCGTGGGTTCGAATATTAGTTTCTTATCAGTTAAATGCGGTAAGTGAATAAAAACAAACAGTGAAGTGTGAGTAATCGAAGTGATAAAGTGACTGAATATAAATAGAAATTAAAGTGTTTAAAGTGTACTTAGTGTATTTTTAATTAAAAATTGATTTGATTTATATTTTATACAATGACAAAACGTAAAAGAGGAGGCGATTTTGCCAGTTCTGAAGCAAAGCGGGGAGAACAAAAAGAACAGTGAAAAACGAAACTGTCGAAGAGCGCGAAGCACGTTTATATTACCAACGAATGAGAATGAGCACCGTGAGAAGCAGAAAAACTGAAGAACGACAAAATGAACGAATTGAAGAATCAAGATTTGCGACAAAACCATATAATAAAAGACTGCAAACGCAAACCACCCATAAAACTATCACCCTATGAGAAGCGCGGACGAGGACAAGCAAACAGTACAACCTAACAAATGAAGCATTCCACTACGACTTGACGAAAGAATATAACAAACACAAACGTGTCGTAATCGGAAAAATGGATAACATCTGCCAATTTTGCAATGTGAAAAAATTCAGTAGAGAAATACCGGGAATTTATTGCATGAAAAGAAAAATACAATTACCATCACTAGAAGCACCTTCGCAGGAATTACACTTTTTTTAAATATAAAAGCGTGCAACGCCTGTCTCCAAATGAGTTCTTTTGGTGTCACTTCGATCTACACTAACACAAATGAAATCTATTATGTTTTTTCCATCCAAGGATAAATCTATCACAAAATCATTACTACAAGTGTCCAACGAAGACTAACAATTTCTGCAAGTATATTTCGTCGAAAATAAAGAAATAGAAATTGATCAACGATGCACAACCATCAATGACATGCACAACCATGAGCAATCATTGAAAATGTGCAGAGGATCTTACACAAATACAATCAACTTATTCACATATTTAAAATAGCACTAGACCGAATGATTTCTGATGACTATACAGTTATAATTCGAACCGACAAGAGATCACCTAGAGGACACTAGCGTCGATTTAATGCACCTCAGATAGACGAAGTCGCCATCATAATTGTGGACAATGGAAACACAAGCTGTGACATAATTGTACAACGAAGAAGAGAACGATTACAATGTATTGCAGAGATACCCTCTAATATTCATTAATATTTCTGCACGCAGAGGACGAATATCGTCTTAATGTGAAACAAATCCAACTTGAAACAGGCATAGAAACAAACAAAAAAGTCACTTCCAAGGAGTTCTATGCTCACAGCTTTATGATCAGAGACAATGAAACATACAATCATATTCTCAACACTCAACGTTTTTTCCAACAATTCCTGGTAGATCTGTATACAAAAATAGAATCGGAACGGATGCTTTACATAAGACTGAATCAGAAGAAACTACACACGAAAGAATACATCCACATTCGAGATGCGATCATAAATGACGAAAACATTGAGGATATTGGAACAATGGTAATCTTACCCTCATCTTACATAGGAAGTCCAAGACACATGCACAAATACACTTAAGATGCCATGACCTACATAAGAAAATTTGGACGACCTGACCTCTTCATAATATTCAAATGCGACTCATCGTGGCCAGAAATCAAAGAACAACTAATATACAGACAAGCTCCCATGGATCAACACGACATATTAGCCCGAGTTTTTCGACAAAAACAAATGAGATTTATTAAAGCCATCATAAAATACTACTTCTTTGGAACCGTTAGATGCTGGATGTAGACAATCGAATGGCAAAAACGAGGATTGTTTCGCTCACACAATCTCATATTCAACGGATATCGACAAAATCGTCCAAGCTAAATTTCCTAATCCACAAGCTGATCCGGAGCTGTACGACATAGTACGCACAAGTTTCACAGATCTCAAGACTATTAAATATACAAAGAAGGATGCCAATGCTTAGGACTACTGGAAAACGACAACAACTAGTAATTAACACTACAAGAAGCCTCACTCACGGCCTCAGCTGAACAAGTCAGAGAGTTATTCGCCATAATACTAACAACATGTAACGCATCGAATCCAAAAGAGCTTTGGGACTCATTCAAAGAGAGTATGAGTTATGACATACTGTATCAAATCCGACAAGCTCGTCCAGAACTGGCTATCGCATTCAACGACGACACTTTCAATGAAACACTCATTCGTCTCAAAGATAATACCACGCTAATATCACCATGACAAGATGATTTCAGTGTGCTAAATTTCGAAATTATAAAGGAAAAAAACTACAACATCAATGAAGTACTACAATATATTGCTCACAACAAACCACTCCTCAATGATAATTAAAAAAAAATCTACAACGTTATCATGGATCGGATCAGCAACAACACTGGCGGAATTATTTACTTGCACGCACAGGCCGGCATCGGGAAAACGTTTCTAATAAATCTATTGTGGCAGAAATAAGTTCAAAACAACACATCGCACTTCCACTGACATCATCCGGCATTGCCGGCACACTTATGGAAGATAGACGAACTAACCATTCCACCCTACATCTCTCGTTGAATATAACCGAAGAACAATAAACTTGTATGTAAAATCTCAAAAGAGTCTGGACAGGGTGAACTTCTAAAATAAGCTAAAATTATCTTCTGAGACGAATGCACAATGGTACTCAAAAAACCACTCGAAGCCATGGATATAACATTACAAGACTTGCAAGGAAACTCTGAAGTGATGGGAGGAGCTCTATTTATACCCTCAGGAGATTTTCGACAAACACTTCCAGTTATCTCCAAAGTCAACATCAGCAGACGAAATCAAATACTGAGGCTAACAAAAAATTTTGAGTTGAAGTATCGAAAGACTTGCTCAAAAACTTTTACAAGTAGGCGAAGGCACATATTCTACTGACCAGACGAACTCAACAGTGATTTCTGCAACACAGCCACTACTGAGAAACGAACTCATCGACCAAATTTATTCAAACATTATTCACAATTATACCAATCTGGAATGGCTATTTCAGAAGGCAATTTTGGCAACTAAAAATAATGTTGTCGACGATATCAACTTTAATATTCAATATAAAATTCCCGGTGAAGAGAGAATATACAAATTGATCGACACGATGGTAAACGTTGAAGAAAGTGTCAACTTCCCTACAGAATTTTTAAACTCTTTGCAAGTACCAGGAATGCCATTACACTATCTTCATGCTACTCAGAAATCTCAACTATGTAATGGAATAAGGATGATCGTCAAACAGCTATCGAATAAAATTGTCGAGGCAGAATTTATAATTTGGTAATACAAAGGACACACAGTATTTATCCCAAGAATACTATTGATCTCAACTGAACTTTCATTTTAATTTAAAAGACTGCAACCTCCAACAAAATTAGCCAATAGTTTTACAATTAACAAAGTGCCAGGACAAACTTTAAAACATTGCGGCATTAACCTCAAAGAATCCTGCTTTTCTCACGGTCAACTATACGTAGCTTGCTCTCGAGTAGGAAATTTTAAAATTTTGTACATATATACCCCGGATAACAAATGAAAAATGTTGTTTATAAGTGGTAGTAATGTTATTTCTAAGTGGAAGTATTTTAAATAGTTAGAATATGTTTTGAATAAAAAAATTACCTATTATATTTTAAACTTTACCTTTTATTACAACATTCTCATATCAACTCTCTGAGTGAAGCTGGATACCCCAGCTAGTTCTATATAAAAAGATCATGCTGCTCTGTATGAGAAAATAATGAAGTTGAAACGCGATTATTTGGAAACGGTCTGGCAGATTTTTAAATAAAATTTTTTTTTTAAATTTAATTCTTTGATTCAATTTAGATTTTACCACCATATTATAATCATGCTCCAGTACTTTTATTATTTTATTTCTATTAATTATTTACGTGTTAAATAAAGCTAATCTTGTATTACGGCAAAGAAGTATAAATTCTAACGCTCGTAGATAAGACACATGATCTTTTAATCAATAAAGGATAAATTGTAAAAATTATTTAGTAGAAGTTGAAGATGGTAATGATGAAGTCAGGTAAGTACCAGTGTTAAAGTAACAATAAATTAGTGATTTATTATAAACTTAAATTTTGGTATCATCTTTTATTGGTATCGACAAAAGTTTACCCATATATTAACTTATACCAAAATCGAGTACTGTTCATGTATTATACAAGTTTTATTTAATTAAAAGATGTCGCTCGGATCGCTTTATTCCCATTATTATTTTTTCATATCTTAAAATTTTCGAATATGCTGAAATACTTTTTTATTTAACAAATAATATGTAGCGAAAGGAGTCCGTTCGAATCGAGTATACCGCGACACCTATCGTTATTTCTTTCCTGCCACCAACTCAGGCTTTCCTGTTTGTTTTGCTCACGTTTTGAGTCCTTCGTGATTATGGTATCGAAAAACCTGTCAAGCACGAACAGAATTTCCGCTAAGATGGTTCAGGGTATATATTAAAAAAAATATAGGATCTAAGATAATTATCACTGTAGCTTTATTTATATATCTTTAATCAAATTTTACTAACCCTGTTTTTTATGATTTTTAGGTTCGGTAGTTTCGAAAATAAAACAGCAGTGGTTGATGCTCTATTTTCGCACATTTTTAGAATATCCTTTTAAACTTGCGATTAAAAGTTATGAGTATATATTTATATTTCACATAACAAGCGTTTCTAAATAATACCACACATGATATATAAGATTTAATATAATTTTTGAATAATTTTTTTAACCACCTCTTTAATTCTCGGAGGAATATTTTTAAAAACTTAGCGTGTGAAAAATATATGGGTTATGACCATATTTACAAAATCCCGCCGATCGAGACCTAATATATACTAGCCATAAAATCATTAATCCACGCGTAGCGACGCCGCTAGGGACGTACAACAAATTTATAGCTTATTCGCGTTATCTTGATCGCTTAAATTATAATTAAAATGAAAATATGTGTTCAATGTTTGTATGGTAACCAGTTTTACATATTTTATATTATTAAAATAACGTTGATACAAAAATAACAAATATTAATATATCACAGTATTAATTAGGATTTCATTCATTGACCAGGTTAGCTAACTAAAATGGCTGCGTACAATAATTTTATTTTCCACAGGAGGTAGCACTGATTTGTGTCCACTAATTAAGGTCTATTATTCTCTTGCCTCTTGATAAGCACTTTGATTGGCCTAATTGTTTTCCTGTAAATTAAAAACACAGCGTAAAAATATAACCATTAAATGTCATATTTTTACGTAAATAAGAACTTAAATATAAAAAGTGACTTTTCTAATACTTTCTAAAACTTCGGACACGCTTGCTTTCTCCGTCCTTTCCAAAATGCGTGTAGTTTGGAAGTATACAACTTCGGATCTATTTAATATAATAATTGAATTGAGTTCTAATGCTAATGATGACAATTAAGGGTCCACTAATTTTAGGGCCAGCCTCTTGCAGATTAGCATATCCTAGAATACAACTATGTCCTTTTATTTCTTTATTTGTTTTATTTACATACTTTAATGCACATAACCGATACATATGGCGAACTTAATTCTACGAGAGCAATCTTTTACAGCTAACCAGAATATCGGTCTAGCTCCGCTTGACAAGCGGCCGGGAATCGAACACGGTTCCTCGAAGTGTACCGTGGCGTCAGAGGCTGCATGCCTTGTGACCAATTCAACGCATCACGATCATGATTTTTTAATTAATCGTAACGTGTCACCTTTTAATGGATCGTAACAAACTATCTCAATAAATCGATATTGTAGTGGTGAATAATACGTGGTTTGTTGCTTTTATTCGTAGACGCTATCTTAAAGCCACCTCTTAACTATATTTAAAATAACATATAGAATGTTAGGAAGTATAATTGTACTTTAGTAATTAGCCCTCAATAATAAAATCTACAATAAAATATTTATGTAACTTTGGAAATCTGTTACTCCTTGTTCATACTTGTAGTTGATAGAGTCAAGAATCATTGAAGTTGATGATAGGCAAGTAAGACAAAGTGGCTAATAATTTATTTTTAACTAGCTTTTCCATGTTTATAGAGTATTATTAAGTTTATTGCAAGATTAATACACATAATGCCACATATTATCAGAATTATAAAAGTAAACTTTTTTCAAAGAAGTATAGTTTGTATTGAAACGTCAAATTGTCATATCTTGTTTTTAGTTGGTTGCTTGCAATAAAATATAACCTGTATGTTGCCAACAAAATCCACCAGTAAATTTTTTTTGAAAATCTTTTCTTCACATTTCAAAAACAATATTTTAGTGTTTTATTACTTTTGTTATGGTACACTAAATATTTCCTTCATAATATCTTATCTTCGATATATAAACAGGCCAATTATACAGTTTTATTATCCTAACTATTGTCATGCAAAAGTATGTTTGTTTGTCCTTCTTACACATCGCAACTGAACAAGGGATTGACATGATTTTGCAAATAGATAATCTGGAAATGACATAAGATACTTTTAATCACGAGAAAAGTTTTATGTGAAACTGGAAGAGAACAACAAATAAATAAGGAACATCGTAATGGAGCAACGAGTCGACGTGATTGTTTTAAATGATTACACACGCAATAAAAAGCAGCAAAAGAATTACTCACTTGAATCCATAATATAGAGTCTTACCCTAGTAATCCTACTTAGAGCATATTATAAATGCAAAAGTGTGTTTGTTTATTCTTTTTTTTCACATCACAGCTGAACGTGATTTTACGACGTGACATAGGCTAATTTTTAGGTCGAGCAACTTCGTTCTAAGTAATATTATAATCGTAACTAATATTATACATGTTAATTGCTTTTATTTGTCCTTCTTTCACGTCGGACTGTGGCAAAGGATTGAATTGTTTTTTCTTTGCACAAATATAATTACGAGACAAAAAAATAACATAGGCTACTTTTCATCCTGGGAAATCTCATCCTAATTTATCTTATAGTATTTACTAACATTTTAAATTCAATGGTGTGTTCTTTTGTTCTTCTTTTACGTTACAACGTAGTTATAGATTGACGTGAGTTTTTGCAAATATAATTGGAGGGCTGAAACATGATATAAGCTATTATTTATTTCGAGATCTCTCATTTCTTCAGGAAAATTTTTATTTGAAACAGAAAAGTGAACAATGGGAATAACGAAGCAACCTCGCAACGGAGTCACGATGATTTTATGAATCGCTACATACGCCATATAAGTTTGCAACAGAATCACTTCTTTTAGTCTCTAATTTATAGGGAAATATTATCGTTTTCATTGCTAACAAAAAAAAAATAATTACAAAGTCACGAAAATAAAGGCTTAGCATTTACTTTCCTTTAAACATTTTATTTGGCGCTACATATTGTCATGTCTCCCTATAAGATTTTAACTAAAATTACATTACAAATGAATAGACGAAATAATTCAAATACTTCTTAAAATATTACTTACTAGAATAATTAACTAGAACGAAAAAGTGCAATGCATTAAATAGTCGAATAAATGGAATGAAACCGAAACTAATAATAATAAGGCTGAGAGATGATTCATTTCATTATCAATATAATGCTAGCATGACTACGGCTTAGAAAATTTAAAGTTATAACATTTATATAAAATACATAAATATCTGTCAACCATAAGTAGAACCCGGGCTACGAGGGTTCCGTACACATTTAGGCAGTTATAAACATTTAACAGTGCATAGTATATCTATTGAACTATTTGTAAACTTTTTCATGACGTAAATATATTCAGTAGCTTGGAAAATGAGGGAGGAACGCTAAATAATTGCATGTTTTTGGTATATCTTTTAAAAATATGATTTAAAATTATAAAAAAAATATTTGTGTATGCAAATGATACCCATAAAATATATAAAGTTAAACAATTAAAGCCTTCCCTGTCTACCCGTCTTTAAATTTCATATTTAGAAATTTAAAATGTTAGTAAAAAATATAGGGGTTAATTGGGGGGATGCATTACTATGCTAATTTCATCGTACACGCTTCTACATTTCATGTTTTCTGAGAAAATCGATTGAAAACATAGAAAAACGTAAATACGTTGCCTACTACACGTTCATAAGCGTAAAAATATTATATCATCGCGACAGCTTTCCTATTACCTTAGGGCAGGTTTCTAAAACACGTATTTTTCATAATTTTGTGTTTAGTAGTCTAGTAATTGGGATGCATGATTTTCAGTATATTTTTTCTTAATTTTCAGAATATCTATGAGGATATGATATCTAAAATTACTAAAGAAAAATTACTCTCCTTTCAAATGATAACTCATACTAATATGAAATAAAAAATTGACTTCTTATTAACACCCCCCCCCCTATCTACCTCCGAAAAATTCAATATGAATATTTATAAGTGTAAACTATTCAAATAGGAGGCTCACGCACAAACATTACACACAAAGGACTTAGTTTTGAAGGTTAAAAACATTAATCGAGAACCAAAGCCAAACACATGGGGATTGAGGACAATGACGGCAGTTTGTGCACAGATTGAACGCATACTTGCAATGGCAAATACCAAACGAGCAGCCCGGGTTTCGCAGCACGCAGTCAATGAGCGTGGCACTAGAGAACAAATCGTGAATGTCAGGTAGATCATGGAAAAGAGTCGGGAGTTCAACGTGACTATGCTAATGTGCTTTATTGCTAGTGGAGAGTCTATTGGAAATATGCATACCTATGCATTTAATAACTTTAATAGCAAATCTGAACGAAGACGGCGCCTCCAGGACAAGAGTAAACTATATGCTATCTCTACCGTTTAAGCATAAAAAAGGTATACGAGGCAGAGATGTATTCTGTCTCCTGTTCTTTTTAAAATATATGGCGAATTCATAATGAAAAGGGCCTTGGAACAATGGCAGGGCGGCATCTCAGTAGGTGGCACCAAAATTAGCAATTTAAGGTATGAGGATGACACCACTCTCTTTGCAACGTCAGAAAAGAACGAGCTAACTTCTAGCTAACTAAAAAAAGTCGGATATGAGAGTGAGCAAGCCGGCTTCTCAGTAAACAAAGCTAAAATGAAAGTCATGCTTATAGATAAGGGTGACCAAGTTTCATGGACAGGATATCTCTCTGAGTTACGGTTTGTCAGCGGATTTGAATATCTAGGATAACTACTACCTGACCAGGGAGGAAGCGATTGAGAAATTCGAAGAAGAACGCAAATTTCCAAATTTTACTATGAGCAAACTAACGCGAAACAGAAATGAGGTATTGGAAAGGAAATTGGTACGTATGTTGGGTGAGTTGGTGTTGTGTATATCTTGGAGTATCGATTCGAAAACATTTTGGAATCAGAACCACGCTATCTACCATCAGCTATCAAAGAATCCTCAGTTACTTTGGTCATACTGCACGTAAGGAACTAGATAACTTAGAAAAGCTAATGGTTATCGGGAAATTCAACGACCCCGCGGTAGATTTTCTACCCGATGGACTGACCAGATCAGGACTTTTCAGGATGGACACAACCTTTTTATATATATATATATATATATATATATATATATATATATATATATATATATATATATATGTATATAAAAACATATATATACAAGTATACTAGATAATTGTTTTTACCATGGCTCAATCCAACTATAATTATACTATATATTTTTATTTACTGCAGCCGCAACACAACCGACTTGTGCATGTCAGCGCAAGATGACAAGCCGGTATTACAAAATGTATGGGAAACCAAAAACATATTTTTTGAATTCATATATTTCTTTTTCTCTTTTGCTATTGTGCCAGTTTAATTTTTTTTTAGAAATCAAAGAGAGAAAATGAGCGTTTTATAATTTTTTTGTTTCGCATTTCAAATTAAAGTATAACGAATCCTCTAAGTTTACCCCTCTAGCGGCTTTGACGAGGAATAAGTTTCAAAAAGTCAATTTTCATAAAATAAAAATATGAAACCAATAACAAATAATATTTTTGTAATATAAATGAAGGTTTGTCTACTTTTTCATTTCAAAATCTTTGTGCTGCATATTACCAAAGTTTATGATAAACTACGCAAAAATAAAGGTTTTTCGTCAAAAATATAAATACGCTCTATACGATGTTAACATATTTTATTTAGGGCTACATTAAATTTCAAGTTTCTACGATGTATAGTTTCAGAGAAAATCGGCCGTAACTAATGTACAGATATACAGACACGTGAATGATATTATGAGGGTTTTTTACTTTGAGGCATGGAAATCACTTTTAAAAATAGTGAGTTTTAACAAAATAAGGCGGTAAAATGTATATTGACATTAGTTAGATCTTGCCGTTTGCGGCGCCATCTGTTATAATTTTAAAAAATCCTCATCACGACGATTGGAGCAACAGAGCCATCTATGATTTTAACGTTGTAATACTTTCATATAGGCAGTAATTGCTAGGTGAAAATGAAACCTTTGGCTATTTTGTCTTTACTTTTTCAATAAGTTAAAATTTGTCTTTAATGTAACTGCTGTTTATCGTATGTAACTACCGTGCGTAATGTAACTATTGTCAACCGTTTTTGCATCGCTTTTTGTATTGCATGCTATAATGAAGTTACCGCATAGTATTTTTGAATTAATTTTTTCGTAAATATCTTTTAAGGGTTTCAAATAGTAATTGAATAGAAATAAATAAATGTCAAATGACACGGTATTAATAAGTTAAATTTACATTTAACACCATTTCATTAGACAGATGCATTTCGGAGCCGTATTAATAAAATTTCTTACTATTACATGAACATATTTTTGCGTTAGTATCAAAGATGGCTCTTATAATCTCAACTAATTGTAAGTGCTAACTCTGGATAGCTGTACATTTATAAATGCGTATCGAGACTCGCCTCGTATCTCGGCAACGATTTCAAATATATCTTCATGAATAAATGTTAATAATGTACGTAATGTAATAAATGTAATACAGTACAAAATACTAAAAAGTAATAAACACGTTATAGTGTGTAGTAATTTTAATATTGATATTTTATTAGATTCTGTTGAAAAACAAAGGTTCATTGACCTGTTTTGTCATTTAATCTATATTATATGTTTAATGAACCAATCAGGGTTACTCCCAAATCCACAACCTGTACAGACTATCTTTATCTTTGATTATATAGCGTTCGTTCTCTCCAGAGAGAACCTTTGCCAATGTCAAGTGTAGAAAAAAAGGCTATGCAACACTGATTAAATCATATTTCGGATATTTGTCATTGTTGCTTATTAACAAAATAATAAACTATACAATAAAACAAAAACTAAATAAGAAGTTGGCTACAATTAAACTAAAAGAAGAAAACGAAAAAACTTTATAATGTAAAGAAAGTACAAAATAAGTACATACAAATATACAAACAGACAATATAATGACAAATTGTAAAATGATAAGTAAAAAAGTAATATGTGGTGTTAGATTTGACCTTCTTGTTAAACTGCATTCTAAAGGGAACAAACAATTAAAGCGGGCCTTTGTGCAGACTTTTGACTAAGTACAGGTTAGATAAATTAATTTCAACATAGAAAGTAAACTAAGCTTTTTTAACGTTGATTCACGAGACCCAAATATCGTGTATGACTTTTTTTTTTAATTTACGTAGTGAATTCATCAAAATATGCTCAAAAAAGAAAATCACTAAACAAAAAAATATATATCTTAGTGTCTGGGTAAGAAATACGAAAAAGTAGAGGCGTTTTATTTGATCTCTATGATAAACGATCATTTACTAGTGTCATAACTTTCAATAATATTGTTAAAAGATATTTAAACAAATATGTTTACATGCAAAACTTTTATACATGAGTAATAAAACTAAATTGTCTTATGAAAAAACTAAATTCACATGCAAAATGATCCATTCTGAAACTAATAAGATAAAAAAAATTGACAAAATATTGGATTTAAAAATAAATGACGTGATAGTTTCAGATTAAAAATTGATTTCGAGAACTTTTTCTCCAATATTCCTATTCAAACTGCAAGAGGTCTCGCTTTTGATTACCTTGTCACTGACAGACTCTTAAAGCAGAATATTAAATTAATATGTCTAAATTTAATTTTAATCATGTGACATGAAAAATTTGAAGAATTATGGGGTTACCGGTTGAAGTCATTGGGTATGTTGTTCTAACATTGCTCCAAACCTAGCCCCTACTATTTAATATATGTATCGACAGAGGCAAATTTTATTAAACACAGTAAAATTGTACTTATTTATAAGGCATGTTTTATGAGCGACCCTACGAATCATCATTAAATTTCAGTGTTGCCTGCTCTCTGTAAATTTTTTGAAAAACTCATGTTAAAACTTCTCTGTCATTGTAATAAATATGGGATTTTAGCCTGGGAGAATTCAGCGTGGCAGAATTCACAGGATATTATTTCCAGCCTGGGAGAATTCGCAGGATATTATAGGAGTATTTTGCGACCTCTCCAAAGCTTTTGATTGAGTGGATTATTATACTCTCAGCAATAAGCTGAGCTATTACGGTATTGAGGGAATATCAATCGATCTTATCAAATCCTATTTGTCAAATCGGGAACAACGAGTCGAAATTAATGGTACTAATTCGAAGTGACCTATTATGAAATTGGGAGTGCCTCAGGGTTCTATACTGCGTCCATTTTTGTTTCTTTTATATATTAATAACTTACCATTCATGATAAGACATACGCCAATGAGACTTCCTTTCTTTGAGATTTTTAAAATGGATATAAGCGAAACAGAGCAAATAAATATTAATGAATCTCTAGATAATGTATATAATCTAATAATGTATATATTTTTAGCCATCAACTTGTTTTTAGATGCTAAGAAAACAAAATGTATTAAATATAACCCTACCTCAGGTTAACAGCAGTGTAATTTTGAATCACGATGTACTAGAATTAGTAACTACTGCTACTTTCCCAGGTATAAATCTAGAACCTAAATTACAATGGGCTGCTTATATAATTGACTAAATAGTAGATTAATCTTAGCAGCCTTTGTAATTAAAAAAAATAGTCAACTGACTAATACAGCGACGCCCAGGTTAGTTTCTTTTGCTTATTTTCACAGCATTATGTCGTGTGATATTATGGTATGGGGCAGGACTGCAGATATTAAAACTATTTTTAATCTGCAAAAGAGAGCAGTCCGAGCTACACATAACATGAAATCTGGAGCATCATTACAAACTCTATTTAATGAGGCAAATATTCTTAATTTACCATCGCTATTTATCTATGAAAACCATATTAAAAATAATTTAAATTGTTAAAGAGTCTGATATCCATGCTCTTAATACAAGAAATAAAAATAAAATTCCTAATCCTAAATTTAGATGACAACAATAATTACTAATAATTCTTTCCTGGGTATAGTGTCCGCTTTTTTAATAAAATTCCTGAGGATATAATAAACCTTCCCATAGTTAAATTTAAAACGCATATTAAACACTTGCTTATTTCAAAGGTTTATTACAGTATTAATGATTATGTTGAGAAGAAAGATGTATGGAGGTCATTGCAGTGTTTAATATAGTGTAAAATTCAGATTCTGACCCTTATTGGGATGGGCTAATTGATTAATTATTACTAGATATATATAGAGACAATAAGAATGTTTATTCATAATGATTAAAAATTAAATTGTGACATGTGAAAGGAGACTTTAATAGTCCTACTTGAATGAAAAATAAAATTAAAATAAAAAAATCGAGTGTGCTTTAGACCACACGACTGAAGTAAAACTTAAATTCACAAAATATGAACTTTAAAATGAATTTACAATTTCATTCACTTTAAACGTAGAATATTTAATGTATTGAACAAAATAATACTTTATAAAATTGATCAAGAACGAAATGAAATTACAAAATAATCAATGCGCGCGCACTGCTGTCTCTTGCTCCTACAGTGTGATACAGACAATAGGTTTGCACTGTGTCTTAGATATACGAAACATAACTGGCTATGAGAGAAAGAGAGAAAGAAAATGTGTGCTCGCACTTTTCTCTCTTGTCCCTACAGTAATATACGAAACGTAACTCTCTCTGTTTCTGTCTTCACTAACTTATATCTCCCTCTCAACTTTCGTTCGCCTCGCCCGATCACACTTTTCGTAACTCTCTCGTCACGCATTCACCAGCTTATTCCCCAAGTCAAGGGTGGGTAAAGAAGTTTTACTTCAAAAACGCGTATTATTTGCGTTCTATTATACATTTCTCAAAAAAACACATATTTCATTTGCTTAGGTTGAGGGGTAACTTAGTGTAAATGCGTGTATAAATGCAATGTTTACGTTTCGCGACTAGCACTTTTTGCTCCATATATCACAATAGTAGCAATATAATTTATTTGGAGATTACTATGTGACAATTCAAATAAAAGAAAGTTATATACTTTAATAGAGATGAAAGACAACTTTTTCAAATACAGATAAAACAAATTGCGAACATATGGTGTTTTAAAATAACTTCTGCTCTCGACTTTGTTTAATCCGCTTTAAACGCGAAATAAATACTTTAAAGTTCAGGGATACGGTTTAATGAGTGATATTACCATAATTAAGAGTCGTGTTAAAATTCTGGTTAGTAAGGACAATCACTTGTAAGATTTAAAACTATGAACTAGTTTTAGAATTTTTCTTCAGTTTAAGGGGGCTTCCATAAATTTATCGAGTATTGAAGTTTTCTGATTAATAATCAGAAAACTGTGAAGGGAATTTGAATTAAATTAATGAATTAATCAAGGATAAACGGAAACATGTTTTAAATTTAATAGTGAGATTTGAACTTTGCAAATTGTTTACTCTTCTTAGGTATTTCAAAATTCTAGATACCTAAAAATTATTACTTAGATTCAGAGCTAAGCTAATGCTATGGAAATTAATGAAATATATATATCGGAATGTATAAATGGCGCCTGTTTCAGTTTCGAAAACAGTAGCGTCTTTATTTCGCTGGTATTGTTATGTCGCTTTCATGATTTTGCTTTCACTGTATTTCTTAAATTGAATTGAAAATCAATTTATATTTTGTTTTGGATAGTCAAAAAAAATCGCTCATTTTTATTTTCCCAAATCACATTTCACATTTTTAGGCGAATTATAAATTATTTACAGAAATTATTTTTTGCGACGACTCGTTCAAATAATTTTTTTTGACATACTACACGTTTTGTTACTAAATAATCAAGTAACTAACAAAGCAAAAGCTTCATTATTTGTCGCGGTAATCAGGTGAGAGGATATTGCCTATAAGTATCTACTACACCCCGTAGTAGTCTAGTGTTTAACTATTTATTTTTACGTACTAATGTCACGCGGGGATCAATCAGATTTGACAATAAGTGCACAAAGGCCTGGTAAGGTAAGTAGGTAGGTAGGACATACTATTTACTCTGTCGTCTGTTTTATTGCTACCAATTGCTACCAATCATTTAATGCTACCAATCCCAATAGTAGTCTTTTAGAAGAACTTATAGCTTAAATTTCAATTTAAGGCATTGACATTTAAATACGTTCGCTCCGGATGGTGAAGGAATTATAGGCTAGTGGTACACGTGGTAATTTTTTTATTACGGAGATTATAAGTAGACAAATATAATAATTATTTTGTATATAACAGAAGGTGAATAACAGAAAATCTCAGTAATAATTCAAGTGATTATGCCACTAGGTTAACTATGTTTACGACTTGTCTTTTCACGATGTCTTTGCTGTTAAAACTAATGTTATAATTATAATAATAAATATTTTGTAAATAACAGAAGGTGAATAACAGAAAATCTCAGTAATAATTCAAGTGATTATGCCACTAGGTTAACTATGTTTACGACTTGTCTTTTCATGATGTCTTTACTGTTAAAACTAATGTTATAATTATAATAATAATTATTTTGTATATAACAGAAGGTGAATAACAGAAAATCTCAGTAATAATTCAAGTGATTATGCCACTAGGTTAACTATGTTTACGACTTGTCTTTTCACGATGTGTTTGCTGTTAAAACTAATGTTTTAATTATAATAATAAATATTTTGTAAATAACAGAAGGTGAATAACAGAAAATCTCAGTAATAATTCAAGTGATTATGCCACTAGGTTAACTATGTTTACGATTTGTCTTTTCACGATGTCTTTACTGTTAAAACTAATGTTATAATTATATAAATAAATCATCATCATATATATTAATACGCTAAGGTTTTAAGATGTTACACTCCCTTTTTAGAAAAAACCTCACAACTAATCCACATAAATTATATTTCATTTTATAGATAATTGCTTGCTCTACCGGCATCCACAAATAAAAAATTTATTATTGCTATTGTTTTTGCAAATTAATTAATTATTAAAATTATATACACAAAACAGCAATGCTGCCATCTAACGGCTCAACGTCAATATTATTGACGGTCGGTAAAATTTTTGTTTAATTTCAAATCCACTCACGTATAAATAAAGTGGCGCTTTAGCTCAATGCTTTTGATACTTGCGCCTCTATATGTCAATTTTAGTAAAATATTTGTTTGATCTGTCATCTGAGCTTCATAATGGAATAAATAATGCGAAGACTTCGCACGGGTCACGCTAGTATTTTGTATATAATAGAAGATGAATAACAGAAAATCTCAGTAATAATTCAAGTATTTATGCCACTAGGTTAACTATGTTTACGATTTGTCTTTTCACGATGTCTTTACTGTTAAAACTAATGTTATAATTATAATAATAAATATTTTGTATATAACAGAAGGTGAATAACAGAAAATCTCAGTAAACATTCAAGTGATTATGCCACTAGGTTAACTATGTTTACGATTTGTCTTTTCACGATGTCTTTACTGCTAAAACTAATGTTATAATTATAATAATAAATATTTTGTATATAACAGAAGGTGAATAACAGAAAATCTCAGTAATAATTCAAGTGATTATGCCACTAGGTTAACTATGTTTACGATTTGTCTTTTCACGATGTCTTTACTGTTAAAACTAATGTTATAATTATAATAATAAATATTTTGTATATAACAGAAGGTGAATAACAGAAAATCTCAGTAAACATTCTAGTGATTATGCCACTTGGTTAACTATGTTTACGATTTGTCTTTTTCACGATGTCTTTACTGTCAAAACTAATGTTATAATTATAATAATAAATATTTTGTATATAACAGAAGGTGAATAACAGAAAATCTCAGTAATAATTTAAGTGATTATGCCACTAGGTTAACTATGTTTACGATTTGTCTTTTTCACGATGTCTACTGTTGAAACTAATGTTATTTTTTTCTTTTGCTATTTCATGTAGAAAAAGTTTCAGTTTAGAGGGTTCCTTTTTAAAATGGTTTCTTTGATGTCTAGTTTATCACTTTTTATTTTTTTACTACTTACTAAACCAATTATATGTTTATATTTACAACAATATTTCTTTATTGGTGTATTATGTTCAGAGAATTATTGATGCTTCATTTTAGCTCATCGCAATAATTACCGTTGTTTATAGTATTGTATGATACTATGTCTTAAAAACTAACAATAAGAAAATATTAAATGAAACATATCACCAACGAGAAATGTAGTGTCCACATACTGTAGTATAAAATAAACGTAGTTGATTACTTTTCGTACATTTGAAATAGTCGTCCGCAGTTATTAATTATACGACTTGACGACAATCAATCACGCCTTTCTGTATATAAATATAACATTTCAATAATAAAGCGATTGATAGCACTAATATTAAAACGGACTTGTTTATAAATATCCCGTTTAAGGAGACACGTTATGTTGCGTCAATTTAGTTATTCGACCAAATCAGAAAAGTTGAACGTTTTTATTAATGAAAGTTTAATTATAAATGGACTACAAAAAACCCATTAATGACGGGTTATACGAATTCGATTAATACAATTTTTGTAGTTACTGTTTTGTAGTAAAACCAGTTTAAATAAAATACCGCTTAAAATGCTATCCATTCCTATTCTATTGAGACAGTTCCGATTGTAATGGTTTTGATGTTAATATTTTCTCATAATGTTTTAAGTATCTATAAAAATAATTACTGCGAATTTATAAATATAATAAGTAAATGTGTGCGTCATTGCTCTTTTTTTACTATGACATCGGTAAGGGTTTTATTTTTTATTTATGCATCGCACGTTGGTTCTAGTCATAGGTCATAAATCTAAAAATCAATACCTTAAATTCTCAATTCTAACTACCTCGTTACGTTTTGTAAAATTGTAATATTTTAGTGCCACCAAGGTTAATTATAATTTGAGATAAAAATGCATAATTTTGATTTCTCTTAGTCCCACAATGTTAGCAATGTGCAATTTTTTGACGTGATAACGTCTTATAAATCGATTAACACCGGCTGCCCGCATGAAAAAGTGTCACGTTCCGTCTGAGCCTGAGCGTGCAAGCGAGAGCGCGGAACAAGTGATAGAGAGGCACGATCGGCCCAGGCGTCGGAATTTATCTCTCTTCTCGCGTGACGTCAGAGACCGATTTGACTTTTACAAGACACATTACACTTGAAACACTCCCCTTGATATCATACTTTTCCTATCATCGTCCTATCCTTAACAGAATAACGCAGATTGGAAGATCTTAGACACATGTATATAAGTTGTAAATAAATTGTTAATATCACATTGTTACTTGTAATTAATCTGTATAATTTAAGTCAAAAAATATTTGAATTAACGAGTGTAAATAAATGTCAATTTATCGAAAAAAATGTAATTTTCAATTAACTCCTTTGTATTATACAAAGTAATAATAATTCAGTGATAATAATTCAATTTAATTTATAAAAGTATGCAATTTTTCATCAATGTTTCTTTATGACGTTATCATGTAAAACTATCGTCCGTAAACCGATTTTACAGGCAACCAATTTTATTTTAATACAAGTAAGATTTTACATATTGATACAAGTATAGTCTAACGTAAAATACATGAACCAACATAGATTGACATAGCCTATGGCTGCTATGACTCTTTATGTTAACTCGTAACATATGTTTTTTGTAATACATACACGAGATTTTTAAAATCTTAATTAAACCTTACGATTTTTTTCAGATAATTTACCGAAGTGTTCCTTTAATAGGACGTATTTCTTTGAGCTATGGGATTCAGTAAACGGGACTTGCTAAAAATTATTTCTTCAGCTTTTTTATAAAATCGATTTTCAAAAGTAGCATGGTGATATAGACGATAATTAAAAATGTTATCTGATAAGAAATTGTACGTTCAAAATCAGTTTAGGTCTTGATTAGGCTTAATTGTAGATAAACGACGCAGTAGCGGAAGTGGGATATCGCGCGACGGAAATAAGGCAAGAAAATTATTATATAATTATGTTTGAAATTAGATGTTTCAGCCGAAATTATAGACTCAACAGAGATTTAATTGACCTTTATTCCACAATTTCTCAAACTTTATCTCTGGGATACAATATTAATATGTAATAATTTATTGAAATCAGTTTGGAAACCACGCGACTTTTGGTACAAGAATATCCATAGTACAATCTTCCAGCTTCCGTCGAAATTTAAAGCATGCATTCTATGATAATTGTATATGAAGAGGCTGGTGAAGCTAGTAATAAAATTTTGAAGGCATTTACATGAGACTATACTCGAAAAACGGCTCGCGAACTTACTAATAGCAATTTATGAATAGACCCATGTTACAGCCAGATCCCTTCGTTACAGCCTACGGAAGCTTACCTGGAAAAAAGGGTTTTTTGATCAACCAGTTATTACGTTTCTTAGTAGCTTGGAAAATCTTGTACTTGTTTTCTTAAGAATATGTGAGTGTAGTTATACTCGTATTATTTTACTTTAAAAAATGAGAGCTTTTTCTTCATTTTCAATGTCGTTTTGTATTTAATTGTTTACGGTTTTTTAAATTATTTTGTTTAAGAATAGTAGAATCACTTTCAGTTTACTTAAGGCCATACCTTGCATTAACAGTGCTTAATACTAATTAACATAGGTATTGCAATATATCACTTTTTAAACTTATTTTAATTTCTTTTTCTTGTCATTTGTAATAAAATTATTGATAAATATTTTGTATAATAAAATAAATTAAGTAAACGACACTTTATTTTAACATTTACAAACGTTTTAATACAAATATAATGTTTTATTTCCTAATTGCCTGTTTTTCACCGCCCGCCTTAGAACCATTTACCATCCTGGACCGTAAATATTATTTCTAATAGGTACTATTATTGAATATATTTGGCGTTAATTTTGTAGAAATTAATTTTTTACAATTAAATGAAACTACGTGATGTAGTATTATTTATACTTTCTTTAAGTTTTTTACCACGACCTAGGTTTCGTTGTATTACAACATCTTCAGGTGGGCTGTTAGTGAATCTTTGCTGAAGATGTTGTAGTACAACGAAACCTAGGTCGTGGTAAAGAACTTTAAGAAAGTAGAAATAATACTACATCACGTAGTTTCATTTAATTGTGGAGGTACTATTGTCTTATAGCTTTTATTTTATAGCAAGTGCTAATCGCACATTCATATATACGGATTAAAATAAACATAAAAACAAGAATCATACAAATACTTTTGGCTCTTTTTCATTTTCTATAGCAGAAAAAAATTTTGACGGCATAATAATCTGTCTATGACAATGCTTGTTTAGGAATAATGGTAATTTTTTTATTTTCAAATAATATTTTGTCACAATGAGTAACAATGACAATAGCAAGCCTTAATGAATTACATAAAAATGTTAGATAAGTTTAGTAAATTTCAGTACGAATGTTTACAGTGATTCGTGGCAGGGCAAGGATAATTCGATTTACCATTTTCTATACAAAATTTGCAATAAAAGGTATTTCAATACCCACGTTATTAATAAGCTGTTATCGAACATTAAATTAGATTTAATGACAATATTTTTCCCTAAATGTTCATTGATGTCACTCCCTGAATTAGTGGAAACCTATCACTACCCTAGACATAGATTGCAAAATAAGATTAATTCAGCTATGGCCAAATAATATGCTACGGTGGGAACGAATTCACTCCGCTTCTATAGTACAAATATGATGACCGATGTAGAAATAAAGAAAACTTATTACCTAAGAATAGACATCGCACTATAAAGGCTCCGTACAGCTTTAGTTACATATAAACATTTAAGGGTGCATAGTATATTGAACTAAAACATAGAGTATAGATGTTTATTTTTAATAATATATTACTAATTTGCGTTTAAAAATGTTGTTTTCTGTTGCTTATCGTGCAGTAAAAATCTTTAGTGAGGTATGTATTTAACTAAAATGTGTACTTAAATAATTATAAGACTGTTTTTTCGTTATGTTTATTAGGTATTATGAAATGATAGGGGGAGTGAAACAGAAGTAAGTAAACTGCCCAGTCAGGTTTGTTTTAGTGGTTGATAATTACTTAATTTTATGACCTTTATAATTAATTTCAATACAAAAACCAAATTAATAGAAGTCAAGTTCAATAATGAAATTCAATGAAATTTTTGCCAAAAAGATTCGATAAGCTTATATAACATTCCAGAAGTCGCAAGAAAAAATGGCGGGTTTTTAGTTGCCAATATAATATAAAAAAAAGAAAGTTATGATGAAACTCAACATTGTTTATAGTATTCATAAAGTTGATACTCTTCCAATTTTTAAAAAAAATTAAAACTCAGATTATCCAAGAAAATGTCTTCAAGTAAGAATTGCCAAAAATGTCAAAAATTCTACACTATTATCGATCGTGTCAGATTTTGGATTTATTAGTTTTATAGTGTTATGATAATGCACTTGCCGCTGATCGAAGTTTCGTTAGATTCAAGCTTAAAATAATGTCATCGGGGCGTTCAACTTAATACATGGAGTTAATACGTTGAATTTTTCAGAATTTCCTGGAATATTCTACATATTTAGTCACACCAAAATATTTTTAGACTCGATATCTAACATTTATCGTCAAAATGTAAAGATTCGAGATCTAAAATTTATAATCAAAATTTTATCACGAAGTATACATAATTTGTATAATAATGATAACATTTTACCCAAAATAAGTAAGAAAAATAAAAAGATATTTTATAAGATATATAAGATATTCGATATATAAGATATTTGAAGTATAGATTTTTGTAACATTTTTTCTTAAATATGGAAAAAAGTGTTACAATTTTTTTTATCCACGCGAATATATTTTCACAGAGGCTATCAAGTGAATGTTATTGAACAGGTCTTTTGAAATGAAACTGCTTAGACCATTTGTTTTTAATTTGAACGATTATTCGTGTAATATTAAAATGGTTTTTAACAGCAGTTATTTTAATCCAATCTAAAAAAATCCGAAACATTTTGAAACTAGTGCTTATTGAGTACTACTTCCAAAATATAATTTAAAATTATTTCAGGCATTTAGTATTGAGAAGTATGTTTTATGGAATATTTTTAAAATCCTGCTCTTGCGGTTTGAATTCACGTGGGTTAATGAACAAATTTCCAAAATATGTTTTAAGATTCATTCAATAGATGAAGATGGTGAACGGAAACATTTTCTTTATTTGAATATTTTGTATTTCTGTTTTGTATGATATATACATATAAATATATATATATATATATATATATATATATATATATATATATATATATATATATATATATATATATATATCCTGTCCTGGAATATATATCCGATCATGAAATGTATAATATTTTAATTATAAACTTTACGTAAATAACGAAATAAAAGAAATAATTTTACCGCGAAATTGAAATCATAAATTATAATTTTTTTCATTAGATTACAGCTATAACCGCGGTTCAATATCGGCTTAAAAATGAAGTGATAAAACAAATATTTCACACCGAAATAATTATTTAAGTGCAACAATTATAATTTGTGACGGTTTTTAAAAGAAATTCGTCGATATTTTCACTATTTTCTTTAAAATTAAAAGGACTGTTAACAGAGAAAGATTAATGAAGAAAAATAATATTTATTATATAATATAATTACATATTTGTAAATTACAATATTATATATATGAGTGTTTTTATTTGTTACCTAATCATTCTGCATACCAGCAACGAATCGCGATTTTATGCTAGCACAAGTAAAATGCTAATACTACGATGAGTAGATTTTGATGAACTTCATTAGACATAGTCTATGAATCGCATTGATATTAGTCTGTTTTTTAACCCAGGAAATACCATAATTCCTGAAGGCTAAAAGTGTTTTTACGTAATAATAATTTACTACTACAGCATGTTAATTGACGGGGCAACCGAAATTAAATGGAAAAGTGTTTAATATTATTCATGGAGAGGTGTTGTAATAGTCTATTTGATTCAAGGATAAATATCGCAGCCTTATTTAAAATCTATACGGACGGAGCCACGCAGGAAAAAATAGTTTTTAATTAATATAATAAGTTCTGTGCGTAATTCATATAAAGTGATGAAATTTGCATAAAAATAAGATTAGCTCAGTGAGATAAATTCGTTCATAAAATACACATAAGTATGTCGCGACGATACATAATGACGATCCCTAAACTGATAACTGACCCGCTAGATTATGATAGTCGTCTCGCGTTCAAGGTGGCGCTGTGTTGATGTAAATTGAGTAAATGGCGCGGGTCGAGTGCAGGCCCCGAGATAACGCGTTCCGAATGACCTTAACGCGAGCAGCCAGACTGTGTCGGTTCCAGATATCATCGCATTAGGATGTATCGACCTCTAAATGTATGAAAGAATATCATAAGCGACAAAAATGTTTCCTTCAAATGTTACCGACCCAATCATGCTATGAAATAAGTAATTGCAGCACAGGTAGTATAATTTACGAATAAGTAATTGCTGCACAAGTAGTATAATTTACCAATAAGTAATTGCTGCATAGGTAGTATAATTTATGAAAAAGTAATTGCTGCACAGGTAGCATAACTTACGAAAAAGTAATTGCAGCACAGGTAGTATAATTTACGAATAAGTAATTGCTGCACAAGTAGTATAATTTACGAATAAGTAATTGCTGCACAAGTAGTATAATTTACGAAAAAGTAATTGCAGCACAAGTAGTATAATTTACGAAAAAGTAATTGCTGCACAAGTAGTATAATTTACGAAAAAGTAATTGCAGCACAAGTAGTATAATTTACGAATAAGTAATTGCAGCACAGGGAGTCTAATTCACGAAACAGTAATTGCTGCACAAGTAGTATAATTTACGAATAAGTAATTGCAGCACAGGTAGTATAATTTACGAAAAAGTAATTGCTGCACAAGTAGTATAATTTACGAAAAAGTAATTGCAGCACAGGTAGTATAATTTACGAAAAAGTAATTGCAGCACAAGTAGTATAATTTACGAATAAGTAATTGCAGCACAGGTAGTCTAATTTACGAAATAGTAATTGCTGCACAAGTAGTATAACTTACGAATAAGTAATTGCAGCACAGGTAGTATAATTTACGAAAAAGTAATTGCAGCACAGGTAGTATAATTTACGAATAAGTAATTGCAGCACAGGTAGTATAACTTACAAGAAAGTAATTGCAGCACAGGTAGTATAACTTACGAAATCGATTGTTAATATGTTCGCGTATGTTGTACAAGTATATTTATGAAAAAGTAACAAATAAAATTATGCTAAATACGAATAGAACTAGCACTATAATGGTTACGCACGAAATTACGCACATATAAAAGTTATTATTGAATTACCTGTAAATGTTAACAACATTTTTCACTGCGTATCACATTGACAGGCGTAAACCCAATAATTAGGTTGCCTGGATTTCTTTGATTTATTATTGCAAATTGAACAAAATTAATTCACAATTAAATACTCATTAAATGCCATTATCAGGTTTCTCACTTTAGGTGGTTTAAAAATAAAGGTTATACCACAAATCATTATGGACACATTTATCTTGCGAAGAATATTTCGGACTAAAACATGATGCTAACACATTTGATTGAAATTTAAAAGACGATTATAAGCGTATTGTGATAATATGAAAGGTGTCAAATTTATTGTTCGTGGAAAAGACGAAAATATTTACAAAAAAATAAAGTAGTATTATATATATATATGTATATATATATATATATATATATATATATATATATATATGTATATATATATATACACACACATATATAATCAGAAACTTCGTCATAATTATGTCTATCAGCCCAAATAGCTCAAAAATACTGTATATTTGTGACAACCTTGAGCGGCAAGGTTAACATATACATTTATCAGCCAAAAGGCACTAATTAAACTTTTATCGCACACATATGTATATGTAAAATTATCGAAGCACAAATTCAACTTTCATTTTATAAGGAAAAGTTTAATTTGTGCTTCGATATATTAAAATGTAAAAGACTTTGTAGCTTTTCATTCCTACAATAAACTGAAAGATGGAATTACTGGATAAGCTGATATAATATCAATAAATATGCAATATATTCTTCCAAAGAAAATATTACTTACGAATATAATTGGTTTGTATAGTCGAAGTATTTGTTAATATTGGTAATATGATAAAGATTTTACAGTAATTAATCTTGTTATTCAAAAAGTATTGTAGTATAGTTATCTGTAATTTATATAACACATAATCACATTATATAACACACAATTATAAAAAACGTATTATTAATATACAGATTTGAAATTCTTAAAATCCTTTCCGACAAAACAACGCTATATGACGAAACTAATAGAGAAGTCGTGTTATTGTATATAATTGTAGTAATTTTATTTTCGTCCCTGACGTCTTTGTCAGTTGTGGCAATTATATAACTGAGGTGTGGAATTATAACATTTGCCTGAGTCAAAAGAACGTTTTCATATTTTCATCTAACGGAAATAATACCGGGTGAAAGCATAACTTTAATCATAATTCGATAATTTGAATTGTACTTTAAATATTAATTTTTTCAATCGCTTTAATTGCTTCCATTAATATAGTTAACTCATGTCATAAAAATATTCTTGAAGTTTTAAGAAGTACTTGAAAATATAAGCATTGTTCCTTATTTTTTGCCACTTGGGGATTTTTAATAATTTAATTAATTGAAAAAGTTAACACTTAACTAATTCAAATTGACAAATTTTATATGAAATTGATACCTCACGTTGTAGTAATGCATTACGTAAAATAATCGCTGATCTATGCATTATCTAGAAATAAATTATGACATAGCTAATCTCGAATAGTAGTACTCCAAACTTATAATAAAATAATAAGACGCGGAAAATTTTAGCGACCTCAATTTTTTTCGAAGTATAAAACGAAATAAACTACATAGTGTTTGGTGGTCTTCGCTCACATATATGCTTTGCTGCCACCATTTATAACACGTGATGTGATCGCGAACCGATTTTTAATTAGAGCAAACAAACGGTGCAAGTTATGTAGCACATAGAAAGTAGAGAAAAGGAAGAAATACGAGTGTAAAAATTCCAGGTGCCTCTTTGTGTGTATTGTATGTAAAAAATGCATGATAATAATGAAAATATTGATTGAATAATAAAACATTACGTCTTGCAAACAATGTGTTATTTTTAGTATATTTTGATATTATATTAATTATAAAAAATAGTGGTTGCTCCAAGCCAGGCATATATTTCCTACATTATTTTTTACAGAACTTTTTTTAATAGATATTATTACTTTAATGTATATTAAAGTAAGTTTTGAATGAGAAAATAATTATACAGTTATTAGTTATGTGTGGCCTTGTGTAGTTATGTGTGGTTTTGTTAAACTGTTAGTGATACTCGCCCGGCTTCACGCGGGTACTTTGTAGGGTAGACAAAGATAGTGTTTAAAATATTTCTTTATAAGCCACATTAGGTGTCTTTCCCTCAGGTGCCAAAACTAGCTACAGGAGGATTCCGTACGGGTACTATAAAATTATTTGGTTAAGATATTTTGATATTTATTTTTCCTTTCATAAACGTGGTCATGTGTTTTACTTTAAGTAATCAAAATATAATAATGTACCGCAACTTTAAGCACTTGTACCCAATTCGTGCCCTCCATTCCCGTCTCTATGCGAAAAACATCGCATCAAGCTTCATAAAAATTTGTTTGCTTGCTACTTTTATTTACTTTCAAAAAACCTTTATATTTCGCTTAAATTACTAATCCCAATGGTATAAGTGAAGGGTTAACTTTTAAATATTAATAAATAGACCTAAGCATCATCACTTACGTCCAATGTACTTTTTTAAACTGAAAGCAGTTACTGTGCCTTATGTATGAAAATAGATATGTGCCATCTTTCTTTGAGAAATTTTAAGACTTGTAATTCTCCTATATATATTATTAGTGTCTCTGTAATAGTTTGAATGGAGGCACTCAGACTAACGACTTTTTTTCTAACTACGTTGATATTATCTATATCTTAAAAATTATACAACATATGTTAGTACTATATGTTCTATGGCTCTTTATCATATTAGTGGAATTTAAACTTGTGTTATTGCCTCAAATACTGTTTGCCTGTCTTTCATACACACACACATATATGTATATATATATATAATATATATATATATATATATATATATATATATATATATATATATATATATATATATAATTATAGGAGTAAATAAAAGTTTGGCTGGACTTGTTATCAATGTAAAATATTAAAAAATCCTTTTGAAGTGACAATGACTCGCCCCGCATAAGCATACATTTTCAAAAATCTATCCACGGCGAGTTTTGGAAAACTACAAATAATATACTCGAGATTGGTTTTATCGCCAAAAATACAATTAAAAATAAACGCTGAAACGTTCATATATTTACCTATGTTATTTTTTATATCACCGTCTTATATTAAATCGTGCATTTCTATAAAAAGTCACGTTTAAATTTAGTAATTAATTAAGTAAAAAAATAAAATACATTACATAGTAAAATAAGTTTTATTTTATACATCAACGAAAGACCTTGTTAACGGCAGCCATGTATACCACACAGTCAACCCATTTTTTTCTAATTTTAAAATATTCTGCTCTTCAATTATTGATGCGAGTTAACCAAATTACTTTTACTTGAAGATTCCAATAAAAGTGGAATACCTAGAATTTTTAAAATTTTTCAAATTGACCGTTGAAAATATACGTATGCATCAGGCAACTAAGTATAAAGAGACAATTTCCTACATGAGATATTATATATTGCCTTATTTAATAATGTATTCTTTTGTATGGACTTCAATATTTTTTTAAATAAATGTCTAAATCTAAGAATTTAAATGCATATTAATTTGTATAGGAAAGGTGAATGGGATAATATAGAAAAAGAGAAGAAGAGCAAAGGTTGTCAAAGCGAGAATATTTTGTTCTGACGAGTTTTCAAAATGTTTTGAAACCTTTGTCAATCTATGTTAATGCGTTTTAGTTGCCAGAATCAATTTTTCTCCAGTATTTAGTACTAACAAGTCAGTTGTTTGATTGTAAAGAGAACGAGGGACAAAATATGAATTTAGTTAAAATCGGCTGTATAAATCCCTCAAAACATTAAAGATTTTTTAAAGTTTGGTGTAATCATATTTCATAATTGTAATCATTATATATTATAAAAGTAAGTGTACAATATGCAAGCCCTTAAAACTCAGAAGTGAGTCCTGGTACGATCAAGGGAGTTGGTATGGAGTGGATATGGTGTAGTAGCCCTCTATCCTCCATCCAGATATGGCCATGTCTGAAGCAAAACGGCGAAAATAAAAAGAACAGTAAAAAAACGAAACAGTCGAAGAGCGCGAAGCACGTTTTCGTTCCCAATACTCGTACCGTGAGAAGCAGAAAAGACGAAGAACATCGAAATGAACGAATTGAAGAATCAAGAATTGCGACACAATCTTATAATAAAAGACTGCGAACGCAAGCCACCCAAGCAAATATCACCCTCCAAGGAGCGCGAACGAAAATATTTAAATTCTTAGTTTTAGACATTTATTTAAAAAAAATGTTTACGAAAGAATACATTATTAAACAAGGCAATATGTAGGTCTTGTGTAGGAAAATACCTCTTTATACTTGGTTACCCGATGCATACGATGCACTATATACGTATATATATATATATATATATATATATATATATATATATATATATATATATATATATATGTATATCTATCAATTTCTAACTATCAATTCTAACTATCAATATCAATCTATAAATTTCGCAACAATCTGTTGCATGAACGTAAAAATAAATAAATCTATCACAAAATGGGATCATTACTACCACTACCCAACGAAGACTATACATTTCTGTAAGTATATTTCGTCGGAAATGAAGAAATAGAAATTGATCAACGATGCGTAAAACATCAGTGGATTGATACGAGAAATACTCTACAAAATAGGATCTTACATAAATACAATCAACTTATTCACATATTCAAAACAGCAATCGACCGTGTGATTTCTCATGACTATAAAGTTATAATTGAACCGACAAGAGACCATCTAGAGAGCACTTAATGTACCTCAGATAGACGTAGTTGCCATCGTCACTGTGGACAATGAAAACACAAGCAGTGACATAATTGTACAACGAGAAAGATAAGGATTACAACGCATTGCAGAGATCCAACAATTCATTATATTCTTTATATTGAAGATATTGGAACAATGGTAATCTCACCCTCATCTTACACAGGAAGTCCAAGATACATTCAAGAATACACTTAAGATGCCATGATTTAAGTAAGAAAATATGGGCGAACTGACCTCTTCATAACATTCACATGCGACTCATCGTATCCAGAAATAAAAGAGCAACTAATATACGGACAAGCTCCCATGGATCTACACGACATAATAGACCAAATTTTCACACAAAAACAAATGAGATTTATTGAAGTCATCAAAAAATGTGGTATCTTTGGAACCGTTAGATGCTGGATGCACACAATCGAATGTTAAAAACGAGTACTGCATCACTCACACAATCTCATATGGCTACAAGACGGAATTCATCCCACGGATATCGACAAAATCATCCAAGCTGAATTTCCCAACCCACAAGATGCGGGGCATTAAACCCCAATTCGCCATGTATGAGTGATGGAAAATGTACAAAAAATACCCAAAACCATACTTGAACGACATCGAAGATCATGGCTACCCAAATACAGAAGACGATCACCGAAAAAAGGTGGCTTCACAGCAAAAATACGAACACGAGGCACTGATCTCTACTGAACTACCATTCCAATTTAAAAGACTACAATTCCCAATCAAATTAGCCTATAGTTTTACAATTAACAAAGCACGAGGACAAACTTTAAAACATTGCGGCATCAACTTCAAAGAATCCTGGTTTCCTCTCGAGTAGGAAATTCGAAAAATTTATACATATATACCCCGAATAACAAAATGAAAAATGTTGTTTATAAACAAGTATTGTAAATAGTTAGAATATGGTTTCAATAAAAATTTGTTACCTCTCATATTTGAAAGTTCCAAATACCATGCAATCTCATATCAACTCCCTGAGCGAAGCCGGATTCCGCAGCTAGTTAACACATATACTTATTTCAAAAAAGAAGATAATTTCTACAGAATGAAATTTTGTGTTATCTAGTCAATAACAAAAATGTTGTATTGCAACATATTAATATATGGCCCAATATGTATATATTAACCATTTACCGTTATTTATAGAAATATGTTGTGGTAGTCTCACGAGACCGAAGATAAATTCCAACGTATTAATGAAAAATTCACGGGAACGACGGTACGGAAGCTTCCGTGATCCAAGATAAATATTTTTGATTAACTTTTCAGTATTTTTTAATTAATATGGTCACCTACAATTTGAGGTAACCGTATTATTTGAGATGATTGCATAAATATATACATACAGACACACACACACATACATACATATATATACATATATATATATATATATATATATATATATATATATATATATATATATAATTGAATATTACACACACGCACATATGGACACATATTTCCATCTTGTAGCTAACTGCTAACTTACACGCGTTTAAATCTAAACTGCAATAATTGTAGACGGTCGGCAAATTTTTAAAATGTTTATCGTGGAAACCGAATAACAAATTGAAATACGAGTCATAGTGATATAATATAAGCTAGCGTAAATAATGGTAATTATAAATACTTTCAATTGAGATTTTAGGAGTACTGAATGAACTAGAATTAGTTTTTTGTAAAAATTTGCAAAATATGAAAGTGCTTTATTGTAAATTATGTTAGCGATTTTATTTTTTCTTTTAATTTTAATAAATTCTTGTTCAAGCTCATTTGTGAACATTCTATCTACATAAAGTGGACTACGAGAAAATATTTAGCTAATTAAGTTCTAATTTGATTAGCCTCATTCATTAGCAGATGGCACATCAAACAGAGGCGTATGGCAGTGCAAATAATAATACGACGCTTGTCTAGTCTCAACATTGAATTAATGAGTGTTATATAAAATAGATACGACTAAAGTCGTTATATTTCCTCCTCGGAATCATCGAAAGTCATAAGGTGATGAATAATTGTGTCATGTATAAACTCTTTCATGATATGGGACGTTAGTGCTGTGGATTATATTGTTTAATAAATATAGTAATTGTATAAATTGGTGTACGCTAATTTATTGCAGAGTTAAATGTTAACCGACACATTCAGTGTCCTTTTTCTTTTGATTTCTTCGTCAAAATTTGTTGTAAATATTTACGTAATCGTTCAAATTGTAGATAATCGTATTAACTAGACAATAATCTCATTCAATTTTACCAAAAATATTTAGCTAGGATCAAAGAAGTTAGAATTCAGCTACCCTTGTTACACAGTGGACATGCTATCTTGACTGCACTAAAAATAGAAATATATTGAAATGCTTTCAATATTTAACTCTTCGGTGGCGTGTGGGTTTAGAAAATATGACCGTACCAGTTTCTGATCATAGTGAATTTTTCATTAAGATGTTGGGTTTTATTCCCGGCTACTTGAGACCACCACAATATCTTTCTGTAAATAACGGCGAATGGTTAATATATACACATCGGGTTGTTAACACGTTGCGATACAAAATTTTTGTCATTGAATGGATACCACAAAATTTCATTCTGTATAAATTGTGTTCTTTATTGGATTCAAAAATAGTATATATGTGTCAATTAGAATCATGAAATATGCTTATGCCAAGCTACATAAAAAAAATTATTGTTTTGAGGGATGCATACAGTCGATTTTAACTAAATTATAATTCTCCTTATAACCAAACAACTGATTTTCTTAGTACTAAATACCGGAAAAAAATTGATTTTGGTATAAAAACGCATTGATATAGACTGATAAAGGTTTCAAAACGTTTTAAAAACTCGTCAGAAAAATTTTCGCTTTGACAACCTTTGCTCTTCTTCTCTTTTCCTTTATTATTCCGTTCACCTTTCCTATACAAATTAATATGCATTTAATTTATTAGTCTAAAAATTTATTTTCAAAGAAATGTTGAAATTTAAAATAATAAAGCTTATGGAGTGTGTACTTAGGTATCTATTTCACAACTAAGATACTTATTGCGGAAATACCAATAAGGAGATATTTAACTATAAAAAGGTGGTTTCCTGTACAAAGGAGTCATTATTAAACAAAGTAACATTCAATAAGATATAGCATTATGTATAAGAATTTGTCTTTCTGTACTTAAATGCTCGATACGTATGTGTGATCAATAGTGAGTTATACATGAAATGATTTCAGTGTGTAAGCAGACGCTTTTAATAATGCCACAACATTGTGCTAGATATTTATCTTTAAATCCATAAATGCGGATCCCTTCAGGACATGGTTAATTTATCGTACTTGTTACTTGTTATTGTTGTTATTTTTTATAATTTGTGTAGCCAATAGAAATGATTCAAATAGATGTAATATTTGACAATTATGCCAACATATTTATTTAATGCCGAAATAATAAAAAAAACGAGTATGCTTTAGACCATACGACTGAAGTAAAACTTTAAATTCACAAAATATGAACTTTAAAATGAATTTACAATTTTATTTACTTTAAACGTAGAATATTTAATGTATTGAACAAAATAATAATTTACAAAATTGTTCAAGAACGAATTGAAATCACAAAATAATAAAAAAATCGCCGTTCGCGTAACTCTAGCAAACCGTGTATATATATATATATATATATATATATATATATATATATATATATATATATATATATATATAAATATATGTATATATATATATATATATACACACATATATATATATATATATATATATATATATATATATATATATTTCATACACTGGCTATGAGAGAAAGAGAAAAAGAAAATGTGTGCTCGCACCTCTCTCTCTCTTGTTCCTACAGTAATATACGAAACGTAACTCTCTCTCTTTCTGTCTTCACTAACTAATATCTCCCTCTCAACTTCCGTTCGCCTCGTCCGATCACACTTTTCGTAACGCTCTCGTCACGCATTCACCAGCTTACTCCCCAAGTCAAGCGTGCGTAAAGAAGTTTTACTTCAAAAATGATACTAATATAATAGGTATAGCGGAAGACTGATTATTCTCTAGATCGTGATTCAAAATAGTCGGGTTCTTGTGAGATAATTATGTATTGCCTTAAAATAAAAATGTGATGTGTTTTTCGTTTATTACTGTTTACTAAATTTCGATTGGGAATGGAATTTTAGGCTAGAAATGTGATTAAAATCTTTTATAGCGAACTACTTAACGGACTGTAATTTTGAAATAGATATATACTGGTGTGCAATACTGAAAATAAAGGAAAGGCCTTTATAGAGGGCCATAATACATAAATATTGAAATTGTAGTATTTAAACCTTTTAAAACTGTCTTGAAATTACATTTATAATCTACATACCTACTAGCCATATAACAAAACGTTCGTAGTAAATCATTTTTGGCATATTATTGTTGATGATTATCATTCCAATAGTAATTCTGACTACTACGCACAATAGTTGAAGCAGTAACTAATTTATCACCACAAAAATTGTATTAAATACCATAACGCATTTATTGAAATTATGTAATTCATATACCGTACAAACGTATAGAAATAATGAACAATAGTTGACACATGTACGGGATATTACACAATTTTCAAAAAGATACAACTTTGTGATACGATAGTATAAAACAAACATAAATTTCAGAAATTTAAAATTTATAATATTTTAAAAGTCGTAATTTCGAGATTACATGACTTTCAAAATAAGACAATAAAATTTTTCACAATTAAATGAAACTACGTGATGTAGTATTATTTCTACTTTCTTTAATTTCTTTACCACGACCTAGGTTTCGTTGTATTACAATATCTTCAGGTGGGTCTATTAGCAAAGATTGTAAGTATTTGATAAACATTTTATTTAAATTATATTTTATTATATAAAATATAATGTCAAAATTTTAATAAATTATATTTTAATTTTGTAGAAATTCATTATTCACAATTAAATGAAACTATGTGATGTAGTATTATTTCTAATTTCTTTAATTTCTTTGCCACGACCTAGGTTTCGTTGTATTACAACATCTTCAGGTGGGATCTTCAGACGTTGTAATACAACGAAACCTAGGTCGTGGTAAAGAAATTAAAGAAAGTAGAAATAATACTACATCACGTAGTTTCATTTAATTGTGAATAATGAATTTCTACAAAATTAACGCCAAATATATTCAATATTTATTAATTAGGCGCGTACGGACAGTTGGATTCAGGTATTAGTTAGGTACGTTCGGACAGTTGGATTCAGGAAATCGAGTGAATCTTGCCAACTTAAGGGCTAATATTGCCGAAGTAGGACAAATTAGAGACTAGAAACTATCTAAATAATACGAGTCCAGACAAACGCAGCGTTAAATATTGTATATCGTAACAAAA
This sequence comes from Druceiella hillmani, assembly GCA_039881145.1. Lineage (NCBI taxonomy): Eukaryota > Metazoa > Arthropoda > Insecta > Lepidoptera > Hepialidae > Druceiella > Druceiella hillmani. The sequence continues at coordinate 20,012,409 of JAYKKI010000021.1, read as the reverse complement.
CAGTACAATGTTCATATAGCAGCTATATAAGCGAACAATATCAAGTGGAAACACTGCCACTCTTTATCGTTATGGGGCGACCGAGTATCCCAGTTTCGGATAACTGTGAAGAACTACAGAAACTTCATTTTTTTATTTACTACATTTTTTATAAAGCGAACGTTGATATATTATTTATACATTTTTAAAATTTTTCATCTGCATAGTATGGTGTCGTCCGTCTAACATTATAAGAATATCACAAATCTTTTTGCAATAATTTTAGGTAGTATACAAGGGGTAAAACTAAGTTTTCAAAAACCTGTATTTCCCATATTTAAAAAAAATATATTTCTCAAGACTTGAAATAAATATTGACGAATATTTATACATAACGTTCATTAATTAATTTTAAATTTGGCTAATATATAAACATATGCTTATATATTTAAAAAATTAACTAAAATATATATATATATATATATATATATATATATATATATATATATATATATATATATATACTATAAAAATAATTATTCATTCAAAAAAATATTAACAAACCTCATTTCGTTTAGTTAAACTTAGTTTATTCTAATGAAAAAAACTCTGGAATTTATAATTTATGAGAAATTTCACGAGCACGTCTACTAAAACGAATATGATTTTCCAAAATTTAAGTTTAGAAAAATAATAATCGACTAAAATTCAGTAAATTTTGTGATCAACTGTTGAAGTAAAAATCTTCAGACTACGAGGATTCTTTGATCGTTAGATTATTCTATTAATACCTACGCCTTCAAAGGATCGGGCGTTCCTCGGAACCACGTAGTGTCACCTACTTCAAATATACATACATACTGCGATTTTCTAACGTACATTACGTAGCTGTCTCTCTCTTTTATGACTGCAGGAAAAGATGAACTTGGAAATTTTGAAAAATAGCTTCCACTACATGGAAGCTAACATTATTTTTCAACCGTCACTGTTTTTAATTTATTTTTATTATAATTACCAAATGTGTAAAGTTTTATAGAAATATCTTATATGAATGCCTCACAAAATTTATTAAATGTATAGTATAGTAAAGAGTCTTCGTTTTCGTAAACAAGTTTAGTATCTACGCTAGCACTCGGCAAGTGCTGAAAGCTCGACGTGGCACATATATGTAATAGTGTACATACGTACGCACCTCTGTGTGGGACACGCATTGATAGCCGCGCCCCAGACAGAGCACAGCGTCCCGATGGCCTTTCGAACTGTGCGGCTCGCAAGATATCGACTCAGATCTTTAAAAGCTTTGGGCCCACACTTAATGTTCTTATCGTAGGTGAAAGCGTGTTTAGTGTATATAAGGGCGCAACGCCATTAAGAAAATTCAACGGGTCGAATAAATGATTTGAATCATTGAATGTTATTTTCATTTACTTTCGTTACGGTGGAATTTTTTTTATGTCGTGAATTGTATTTATTTTCGCTTTTGGCAGGCGCATTGGATGTGACTTATTTTCTTTTCTTAGTAATTTATGTCTACTAGAAATAATTTATACTGATATAAGATGCTTTGTTTCATTTTTAACAATGAAATTATTAAATGTTTTAACCGTAAACTAATGGTACAATTTATCACATTACGAGAATTTAGTTATTACGTATAGTGTTATAAATAATAATTTCCTAGAAATAAGTAAATGAAACAGAATCTTCTTATTAAATTCATGGATTGGGGATAATCGGTCTTATATATATCCAGGTAAAAGTTTCAAAATTTCATTATTTTGTACATAAAATACATTTTTAACTGTAGTGTTTGAGTAGATTTTCCAAATATAAATCTATCATTATAGATTATGTTACAGATTGACTGCTCGATGAAGTATATAAGGAAAAGAAGCAAAGAGAGTTGATTAAAATTGTAATAAAATTATATATATATATATATATATATATATATATATATATATGTAAACGATGTGAGTGATACTTCATTCAGCATGAAGTTTGCATATGATCTGTGCTAGCTGTCACTTGGACATGTCGCCACGCCACGATAGAAAAATAGGTTATGTTCTTAGAAACGATCAATGAATTATAATATGATATAGTATAATATTTTAATACTTAATTGATACGAACTAGTGAAGCAATAGCTTTAAATGTTGTTTCTCTTTTCAGGTGAGTTTGTGATTAATTAATTAACGTTATAAATTGTTTTGTAAAAGTGTAAACATTTGTTTATGTAATAAATCTCTTTTCAGAGCAACTCAATGCTATAGTTTTACTGTTCACCATATTATCCAAGGATAAGAATTAGAAACACATTATATATATATATATATATATATATATATATATATATATATATATACATACACTAGAAGCTTTTATATTTATACTGAAATAACAATGCAATTAAACTGCAACAAATTACAAAATTGTATCTAGACAATAGAAATTAATAACCTCTTTCGGGCCCAAGGTTGACAATTTCTGTTTTTCTTTCAAGGGTAGTCGGAAAGATATTCAACAGTCATACTCAACTAAATGGTCAACTGTGTGTAATCTCTATTCCCAACAAAGACTGTCGTGAAGATTGCACGGTGTAAACAGTAGTCCAATGCAACTGTTGTATTTTTGTATATTTGATACTTGGTGACCCGTGTGTGTTCTACTTTATCACAATTCTAGTGCTTTGAACTGTTGCTTAAATATTAGTGCGCCATCATATGAGTTTGCTCTAAAATTTAGGTAAGTAAATATTACTTAGTATTATGGTTGTAAATTTGAATTTTGATCTGTTGAGAAAGTCTGAGAAAGCGCTAAGCTCTGTAATAATTAATAACAAAATAAACATATACCTTTTTCAGTAAAACCAATATAAAAATAAAATTTTACTGAGACCCATGAATAATAAATTATGTGGAAATATAGGGTATTCTGTAGTAAAAGATCTTATGTTTGTTTTATTTCGGGCGTGTTTTAGAAAAGTATATGAAAATTGTTAAAAACCGATGAGCGATATGCTAAAAGTCTCATTTACAATCGAAAAGTGATGTAACATTGTTATTTCGAGAAAATTATTACGTCTTAATAATTGTATTACCTCCTAAACACTAAGTTGCAAAAAAATATATTGTTTGTTAAAAAGATATAATTACAAAAAAATTATTTATAAACTTCTCATTTTGTATAATGGAATGATATTTTTAGGTTTTTCATGGCTTCTGTGTTATATAAATTATAATTAAATAATTATTATACCGTTGTACATAGCTCTGTCTGTCTGCAATTCAAGTATGTTTTAAAAGGTTTTGCACAATTTTATAGATTAATTGTCTTACCCATGTGGCTTATACCTTATTTCGGATGACTTATTCTTGATATTGTTTTGCAAAAGTGTGTTTAAGTTGAAGCAATTCAAGTATGTTTTAAAAGGTTTTGCACAATTTTATAGATTAATTGTCTTACCCATGTGGCTTATACCTTATTTCGGATGACTTATTCTTGATATTGTTATGCAAAAGTGTGTTTAAGTTGAAGCAATTCAAGTATGTTTTAAAAGGTTTTACACAATTTTATAGATTAATTGTCTTACCTATGTGGCTTATACCTTATTTTGGATGACTTATTCTTGATATTGTTATGCAAAAGTGTGTTTAAGTTGAAGCAATTCAAGTATGTTTTAAAAGGTTTTGCACAATTTTATAGATTAATTGTCTTACCCATGTGGCTTATACCTTATTTCGGATGACTTATTCTTGATATTGTTTTGCAAAAGTGTGTTTAAGTTGAAGCAATTCAAGTATGTTTTAAAAGGTTTTGTACAATGTTATAGATTAATTGTCTTACCCATGTGGCTTATACCTTATTTCGGATGACTTATTCTTGATATTGTTTTGCAAAAGTGTGTTTAAGTTAAAGCAATTCAAGTATGTTTTAAAAGGTTTTGCACAATTTTATAGATTAATTGTCTTACCCATGTGGCTTATACCTTATTTCGGATGACTTATTCTTGATATCGTTATGCAAAAGTGTGTTTAAGTTGAAGCAATTCAAGTATGTTTTAAAAGGTTTTGCACAATTTTATAGATTAATTGTCTTACCCATGTGGCTTATACCTTATTTCGGATGACTTATTCTTGATATTGTTATGCAAAAGTGTGTTTAAGTTGAAGCAATTCAAGTATGTTTTAAAAGGTTTTGCACAATTTTATAGATTAATTGTCTTAGCCATGTGGCTTATAACTTATTTCGGATGACTTATTCTTGATGTTGTTATGCAAAAGTGTGTTTAAGTTGAAGCAATTCAAGTATGTTTTAAAAGGTTTTGCACAATTTTATAGATTAATTGTCTTAGCCATGTGGCTTATAACTTATTTCGGATGACTTATTCTTGATATTGTTATGCAAAAGTGTGTTTAAGTTGAAGCAATTCAAGTATGTTTTAAAAGGTTTTGCACAATTTTATAGATTAATTGTCTTAGCCATGTGGCTTATAACTTATTTCGGATGACTTATTCTTGATGTTGTTATGCAAAAGTGTGTTTAAGTTGAAGCAATTCAAGTATGTTTTAAAAGGTTTTGCACAATTTATAATTAAGGACAAGCCCTGCATTGTAAAAAAAAATTAAGCAAATTATATCAAATACATACACTAAATATCAATATAAACATGTGTACAAGTAGAACGTGATAAATACTTAAGTTATGAATACGTGATATATCAAGAAATATAGAGTTTATATCCCATATAAAGCGGAAAAATATTTTCCGTGTCTTGTAATTTTAATTTCTAATTCATACATGTAATTGAAACCGGAAAATATAATATATCCACTGCTTGGACTAAATATTTTATGTTTCATTTTAACAAAGTGGTAAGCAACAATGGATGGTGGTTGAGTGGAAGAATAATTGCCGGCGCCTTAATACCATCATAAAGGGTTAAAGTTGAGACAAAAGTTGGAAAATGGCCATCAAGAGTATTTTGTACGGTGTTGTTGCTTCATACGTTTTTAGGTTAATAAAATATAAATAATTGTGTACATAAACAAATTATGAGATTTTTCTTAAATTAAGTTTACATAACCAAAAAATAGACTCGTCACTAATAGGGAGAAAATATTTGGTTTGGTTAAGGTTGGCGGAATGCTTTTGGAAAAAATATTTAGCAAAAATAAAAATGAGAAAAATCTGAAGTTAAAAGAAAAATCTATAGTTATAAAAATAAGAAAAATCTAAAGTTAAAAGAATTAGAAGGCCATATACACAACCCAAAATACGAACTTGGTAAAATTTTTATATTTTTCCAAAAAAAAATGTACATTCATTTTGAAAAAAAAAATTTAAAAATTAAAATCATTTAATATAATATATAATTCAAAAAAATTTAATTATCCTTTTTTTAATTTAGTATATAAACTTATTTATCGGCTAGAGATGTTTAGCTTTGTTATCGATAAAATATCATATTTAGGATTTGGTACTCGAAAAGGGAAAAACAGCACGCTCATAAGATTTCTCAGGCGTCCGATCGTCCATCACAGAAACCGTTTGGTATGGAAACTTGAAATTTGGCATTCTAATGGAGCTTATTTATCGACATATTCTAAAAATATTGAACTGCATATTTTGCATATTAATAAGAGTCATATAAAGTTATAAAAAAACAGGGTTACCGGAAATTTTCCGAAAATTTACCATAAAATTATAGCAATAATTCCAGATATAATGGTTTTGGAAAAATTCGCGATTTTCAATATGCATTATTAGGGTGAAAAAAAAAATAATAATTGTTGTACACTAACACATTACTATATGCACATACCATTAAATGCTTAATCTTTTATAAATAATTTTACACTTGCAGTAAATAAGGCTCACCTAACATTGAAGTCGGTGGCAAATTACCCCTAAATAATTTTGCGGAATTCTCAATTTGGATTTAGAAAACTATATGTTTTCTTTTAAACACAAGCTTCGTATTATCAAGAAATTAAAACAATTTTAAAATCTAAATTTTTGTAAAAAGTTCCAAAATTAAAATATGTTTTTGTAAAAAAACCTTTCCGTGGGTCTAATTAAACTACATTAACCTAATAAGACTATTTGTAGAAAAAACTGTACAATATTTATATTTTAAGTAGGAGATAAATCGAGATCAATATTTAACATAATTTAAATTCTTTAATTTGTAAAGGAAATCAAATAATGCAATTATATTTTTATTATTGTTTACAAATTTGTCCATTTTACAAAATTGATATACAATAAAAATTAAAATTCTTAACATTTTCATCAATTTAAAAAAAAAATAAATCTTTCACTTCTGTAAAATACTAAGACTAAGTTATTAATACAAAATTCACACAATATTAAAAAAAATAAGTAGCATAAAAAAATAATACCAAAAGTAAAATTTAGAATCATTTATTAACATAATTGACGCAACAGCCACAAAATAAACACGGCGTTTTCGACTACTTGGTAGTACGAGCAGTATGCGGCCTCTTTGCTACCATTATATTAACCATTATTAAACGTGATGTCTTTGCTACCATTATATTAACTAGTATTCAACGTGGGTACTTTTTTACTTTATTGATTATTGATTTAAAACACCGTGACCATGTTACAGGTTACCCAAAGCGCTGGACATGTGCAAGCGTTAAATGTATATGTAAAATCAATATAATGTATATGTAAATGCAATAATCGTCTTATTCTGTATTCAGAAATCCATAGAAACTGGTTTGCTATACCAATTTAAAAACAACTTGCATTAATCTCGTCATAGAAACTCCTGTATTATTCTTTCTGTCTGAAGATAAAATTAGTCGCTTCTGGTAACTATTTTCTGCATAATCATAGGCTCCCACGTGGATATTAAGCTTTTACGTGGGTCTTCATATGTCTACCTTCTTCGATCAACTGCACATACATCATTCGTTACAGCAATAATCTGTGACAGTGGATGGTAGAGGTTATATCCAAAACTTGTAAAATAAATTATTTAATAATTAAGCCACCGTTTAAATGAAATATGATTTATAAAAAATATATTATACCGAGAAGTCAAGTTCAAAGATTAATTAATCGCAGAAAGAGTATAATGGAGTGAATTAAATCAGGTCTAATAACTACTGTTGAAGGTTGAAAGAGGTTACTCATATCTCGTTTATGTGATTGTTTATGATGATGACCAAATAAGGTCGTTTGTGTAGACTGTAGTTTCCATTTATTAAGGTTAATAAAAAGATAATAATAAATAACTATATTGTCGAATATCAGAACTATTTTTTAATAAGTCAACCAATGGGAGATTATGTTTGAAATATATATCCATAAACGTTTACATATTACTCCAATCTGGCATTCGATAATTATCGCTCGGTTGTAGCAATCTTTATACGTAACTCGTTTGTGGACTTATTCGATATTTGAGGTTTGTTGTTGTGATTATAATTTAAAAGATTCGAACGGGTTTTGCCGGACCGAAGTATACTTTGACGTATACTTGTGCATTATATGTCCTTTCTGCATTTATCTGATGTATCGATATGTGGATACGTAGCAATATGGCTAGTTCAAAATTATATTTTTACTTCAATTGAATCAAAACTCTTTATGAATCAAAACTTTGAAGGAATACAAGGACAAGGTATTAAGGAAGAATGTTTGGCATTATTTTTGTATATTTTTAGGGCCAGAATTTGATACTTTGGAAGATAAAGAAAACTGAGATTGGTGAATACGATTTACAAATTTATTATTAACATAAAAACATACACTGAACTGAGTCCTCGACTACATCAGGTGATGGGGTAATTCGATAGTTCTAGGCCCAAAATCTGGAACTATACTGTATTAATACATACTAGCGTGACCCGTGCGAAGTCTTCGCATTATTATTTATTCTATTATGAAGCTCAGATGACATATCAAACAAATATTTTACTAAAATTGACATATAGAGGCGCAAGTATCAAAAGCATTGAGGTAAAGCGCCACTTTATTTATACGTGAGTGGATTTGAAATTAAACAAAAATTTTACCGACCATCAATCATATTGACGTTGAGCCGTTAGATGGCAGCATTGCTGTTTTGTGTATATAATTTTAATAATTAATTAATTTGCAAAAACAATAGCAATAATAAATTTTTTAGTTGTGGATGCCGGTAGAGCAAGCAATTATCTATAAAATGATATATAATTTATGTGGATTAGTTGTGAGGTTTTTTCTAAAAAGGGAGAGTAACATCTTAAAACCTTAGCGTATTAATATATATGATGATGATGATATGATTTATGACATTTCCCATAGCAAAAACCCTTCTGGACTAAACAAGTAATAGATAAACTCGTATTTAATGTCGTTTACTACTCGGCCGCCTTAATCAACTTCCTCAGTAGGTAGGTCTCGGAAATCACTAATAGGAGCTACGAATGAGTTGAGTAATACACGCCTTGACTATATATTTACCTAATCGATTGGGCATATTCAAATGATTATGAAAAATTGCCATTTGTAAGTCTGAATATCTTCACTGTTTAGATACTTGTAACAATAACAGAATTTATTAAGTTCAGATATTCACATATATTATTATCATGATCGTGTTTCCCTTCGGAGTGTTAAGAAATCTCACGACAGCTATATACTGTGTCCCCATTAATGTTAAAGAAATTCATATTTTATTGCTTCAGCCAACAAATGGCGATGATACTTTTATGAAGTTGCTTAAAACAAAATCTAGCCAGGCACAAAATGAAACCCAAGTAAACTATAAAAATGTAATTTCCATCAAACGTATTATAACGCCAAATGATTGCCTCATATGTATATATTTTGATTCCGACAGTACCTAGGACTTAACGTAAAAAGGTGAGTGATTAAATTATTTAGATCATGATATGAAATAACCATATAATAAAAAAGGAAGAAACGTTATCCATGTGGACACCTTGAAGCATGATTTTTGAAAATATAGATCGGTTTTATTGAAACCTACTTAGTAAATACCAAATATTTATATAGATTCTTAGATTTTACTTACATCAGCGTGAATACAACCATTTATTCGAGTGATATATACGTTCCAAAATTAGTATTTTGTGGCTTGATCGTTTTTTTTAAACGAAGTAAAATTAAATCGAAAGTATCGATTCCGTCCTTCTATAATAATTATAAATTCAGTTTACCTCAATATTTTGTGGCAAGAATAAAATAATACTATCAAGCACATATTTAAAAGGACAGGATAGGTCCAAAATTTCTTCCTTCTTTGTATTCTAATATATAATAACATCATTAGAAGTTGCATATTATTTAAATCCAAGCTCCTAGCAAACGGGTATGCTTTACGAACCCCAGGTAGTAGCCACACTAGCTTTTCCGATCGAGCTTTATCGGGGTTAGTAAACAAGTATAGTTTGACCACGAACTGCATTTCCGATGGCAACATAATGCATGTTGCTGAATCCCGATGCCAGATCGGTGCACTGTACAAATGCTCATAGCGGCGTTTACACTTTAGTGGTTGCTTGGCCTGAAGGTGACACAAATTATGTACAAACGTGACGACGTGGTACGAAATTATAAAAATAGTAGTAAAAATTCTATTTCCAAAAATTTTCGCAACGAATAGAAACTAAATAAAAAACAAAACTAAGTCTTAAAATATTCACTATAAAATCTATTATTAAACGAAACCGGTTTTTGAATTAACTCATTTCAAACATTTAGAAAACAAATTCAAAATTTTTGTCCTCCTGGAATCATATCTCCAGGAATCGGGAAAAAATAGTAAACGTTTATTTATTTATTGAAAGGCTCATAAAACAATTTAGTCACGAAAATATATAATAAAAATAACTGAGCATAAAACTAGACTATAACTCTAATTATGTGTGCACAAAATGGTTAGAATATTTACGCATACATTTTCAAGGGTTACTTGTGTTTTTATGTATATTACAAAAGGTATTGATTTATTATTATAGTTACTATTAACTTAGAATTATATTATTTTCTAAATACTGAACAAAACATTAATTCCATCGTTGCTGGTTTTAATTTATAAATAATATATTATGTATTTCCTTTTTAAATGTTAATAATATCGGTTCAAAAATATCTAAGGACGGATGTTGAGAAACAATATCGTTATACAATCGGCACATTCGAATTATGGGGTTATAAAAAGAGGTATTATTTTTATAAACTTATTGTATGAATAATCTCTGTAATGGTATTTGGGAACTAAGTCAAGTGTTGAAGTTGAGTAGAGAGAGGAAATAGGGACAATCAACATGCGAATGTATGATTTTATACAAATATAATATATCAGCGCATTTTCTTCGTAGTTGGATTTCATAGGATCTATACTATCGTCCAAGATGAAGCAAAGAATATTCAAGACCCTCTTTTGTAATTGTTAAGTTATATCACTATGCGATTTGTAATATGGAAACTAAATAACTGAGCCATATTCGAGTATACTTCTGATTAGTGAACAATATAAATATGTAAAAGTGTGATGGTTTTCTAATATTTTAGTGGAACGAGAGATGAATCCTATAAGTTGGGTACACATGAACAATGTGATCGTAATGAGAACGGAATATCAGTTTTTAATCAAAGAAAACTCTGAGATCTATAATAAAATACTTACGTTGTAGGGTCGAGCTGCCCGACACATACTTAAATAAAAATTTATTTTTTAAAGCAGTGAAAGATAATAAAGCACTTGTCGGCATTCAAAAACATCCTACTAGAGGCACACCACTCGGCTGTCGCAAAAAGGTTTTGTTGTAAATTTAGACAGTCTTTAAGTTTACCTTTCCGGTAGACTGACATTTTTATTACTAAGTTTTTAAATCAATTGCATTATAATTTGTTTACATTATTGCCAACAGAATATGTCGAGCTCAATAATAGCTCCAAGTGAGGAAGAACCGAAGATGCTCTCACCACCTGATATCCAGCGAGATACGTCAGGTCTTACCGCCCAGTACATAGCTGCTGGTATAGGTGAGTCATCAATTACATTTAGTCTAAACGGTTAATAAACATTTTGTAAATAAAATCAAAAATATCTTACATTATATTCATTTTTTTACACACACATTTCGATTCGTTACAGGTATCCTATATTTATAAAGATTAAGAGTTAATGGCTTAACAAAGTGTAAAATTTTACATAAAACCTGGTTATAAAAGTATATAAGAACTACAAAACTAAGGTGTCATCGATATTTAGACATTTTTACTTTCACTCATTATAAACAAAAATGCACTCTGGTGCGATCAAGTGGTTGACAATCGAATACCACGGGAAACTGGAGAGGTTCGATATAATTCAATTTTTGAGGGCGATACAGAAAAAAGGCGATTATTGCGCGAGCGCAGGATATCTTGGAAGATAAACCTCATAAGTGCAACATCTTTTTTAATTTGCAAAGAATGGAAAACTAATATACTCAAGGAAATATCGATAGGAAATTGAAATGGGATGTAACCATTGAGTCTCATGCACAGGTATCGAAGGAACTTCTTTTACACACGTTCAATCACCAAGTTGTACTTGGCTTCGTGCGGGCTCCATTATTTGAAGCCCATCAAAAAAACCACCTTCAAAAAATTGCGTTAATGAAATGTGCAGCAAGCGAATTGAAAATCGTTTGAATTATGTAATATGAATCAAAGTTTTCGAAACGATTTTTTGCCACATCCTCCATATTCTCACAAAACGTAAATCGCGAAACAAATATGACTCCCAAATCAACAACGTCATCTAGACAATGCAAATGGGATCGTATATCCGCTGATCGTATATTCGTATTTAATAGCGTGTACTCTATCGTAATTTACTATTGAACATTTGTTCGCGTTTAACCGCAAGTCGCTTGTTGTGCTCCACTTAACGACGCTATCACGCGGCAACTGTTCGCCATCTACTGCATCCTTATCAACTGCAAAAACCTTCATATCGTCCACGAAAACAAACAACACGCAGTCTTAATTTCGCAACAAATATCGTTTATCAGGAATAGAGAAATGTAGAACATATATATATTTATATATATATATATATATATATATATATACATATATATATATATATATATATATATATATATATATATATATATATATATATCTCGATCGTGTGAAGTGAGACTGGTCTGCACTCTCGATGGTGTGAAGTGAGACTGGGATATAAAGTTTTCCACTATACAAGATACAAAGAGAAAAATTGTAAAAGTGGAACGGAGTACCCGACCTCGCTGAAGCGATTTAGTGAGGTATCCTTGTTTACAAAATCGAAAGTTTTCTCGTATTCAACATCTACTTGATGTTCGGACATTAAAAGAGAATTAGTATTAGTCACATTAAAAAAGAATTAGTATTGTTTTATAATTGCAGGTAAATACAATTAGTTCCGTTTTAAACTTTTTTTGTTGTGAACAACTAAATCTTTATTTAGTGCAAGAGTCGGTTGACTCGATTGATTCGGCTTACAAAAATAATCCCGTTGACTTTGTTGAACGGCTAAGCAAGTCTTGCCGACGTGAATTTGTAATTTTTGCTAAACGATATTGGAAGGACTTAATAAGTAATCGAGTTAATCACGACATTTTGTAAGATTTTTTGTAATATTAATTTTTGTAACTATTTGACAAATTTCCTCTAAAAGTTAAATCTGTTATTTAATCTGTTATTAATTTTATTTACCTGCAATTATAAAAGAATACTAATTCTCTTTTAATGTTGCATACGAGAAAACTTTCGATTGTGTAGACAACGATACCTCACTAAATCGCCTCGGCGAGGTCGGGTACTCCGTTACTTAGTTTGTAGGTCATACAAGTTTTTGCTTCAGTTACTATATTTACGATGATAAACAAACTTCCTGCATTGCTAAGTTATACAAGCATTTCCCTTCTATCACACTCACTTTTATTCTACAGTTAAAGGATATGTAAAAAAGTTTTCATTGCGAATAAAGCCTTCTTATTGAAGGTCACCATGCAAAAGTTTGTCAATGGCTGGTGTTCAAATATTAAGTGTGTTTTCTATTACTACTTATGTAGATGATTGTTAGACCTTACAATATACCTTTTACAACTGAAATTAAAAAGTCATAAGACAATTCTCTAATTGCCCATCAAAGTAAAATTTGCGTTTTTAAATTGAGAAAAAACATCTAAACATTATTGGGTTAATTTAACTTGAAATAACAACGCTTTTTTATATACGGTTTTACTTCAAACTAACTTAAAAACATACATTCTTCACTTGAAAATATTCAGGTGTAATTTTTCTTCTAACGGAAAAATAACTAATTCCTTTATTTTTCAATTACCGATTGTGAAATCACTGATTTTTATTTAATAAATTTACTTTGACCAACAGATTAATGGATAGTTACATTACTAGCACATAGTCTAATGTGATAAGTCGTACTAATGTTTAAGTAAAAGAGATTATCAACGAAACCAGTTTATTATGAAATTAGTGTATGGGCACATCCTATTAGGTCGTCAAATAAAAAAAAATAATATGTAGGGGTATTTTCATATTAAATTCGATATATCTCCTTTCTGAATATGCTTAGTTAATGTTATATTTAAAATTGCAATATATTTATTTATTTTATCATCGTAGCACAAAATGTCGGTCGATCGGATTTGTAGATGGTATTCAAATTTAGAACATCCTCCGAAATATTTTAAATTAAGGTGTTTCCATATAAGATTGCATATACATAAATATAAATTTATTAAGGGAATTTGCAAGTATTAAAAAAACAATGACATGGCAGACGATACAATTTTAACGCTTTTTTGTAATCAGTTTTAACCTAGGCTGTTAATTAATAATTTATTTAGACGAGATACAGCTACATATTTTAATTAATGGCCAGCTTACTATTTTTTTTTAGTTAAATCTGCAAAAACACTTGTATATAATTAGCAAAATTAAAATATGTTTAGAACTATTTAATAAACTGAGGAAATTTTTGAATTAATACAAAACAATCGTGAAAATATATTAGTCATCATTAGAAAGAATAAAAATAGAACGAATGAGAAAAAACAATACAATGCAGACTACACATTTTAAAAAAGAACTAAAATAAAATTTGTCTACAGTTCGGGAAAATAACTATTGCATAAAAATAAATTAGTGTGACTGCAGTACCGTAGTTGCTTAAATGAGACTGCATTTAACAATTTGAGTGCTGCGAATTAACAATAATTCAATTCCATTTAAACTTTAAAACCTTCACTTGAACAAGTCACTAAATCGAAATGCCATATTTAACACTGGTTCACGAACTACGAGGGGAGTTCAAAAAGTCGCGGAATGGGGTGGAAGGAAGATCAATTTTTTCCTTTTTTTCGATTTTCCTTTTCCATATGTTCTCCATCGACCTTAATATATTTGTCAGATCTGTATATTAATTTATTTATACCTCAAAAAATTGTCATAAATTGCCTAAGTGCCTTTACTTACCTATTTACTGTCACGGTGCGTTAATTTCAGGCCGCCCTACATTGCGACGCGATATCGACCTCCACCTAAATTATCTACCAAATGTATTTCAGCTTTTAATAAGTCAAAATTGAGCTAGTATAATTGTAAGCACTAAGAATGTATAAGTCTCCGTTCTGTAATTATGCTGACCAGTAACATTGCCAAACCTGTTAAGTACGAGTAAATCTCACACTTCAAGTGTTACGTACACAATTTTGTACATATATATATATATATATATATATATATATATATATATATATATATATATATATATATATATATATATATATGAATAACTGTTTATACATTTAAGAGTTATTCATTTTTAATTATTTTTTTTTCTAATAAATTATTTACAAACATTAATTTCTATTTTTTAATATGTAAACTATTATTTTTTATTATTTAGATTATTATCTTTCAATACTTATGCCAAAGTATATGAAATGTACTTTGAAACTTATATTTCGTTATTAAACGATTTTTCACAAATGTTCAATTTTGAAATTATTTCAAGAGCAATAAGCTGAAAACAAAGAATATAAAGATATTTTTCGTTTTGACAAAAAAAAAATTTGCCAAAGTCGACTACTGCTCTGGGCTTTAGTTAACATTTTACATAATTATGCAAAATTTGTGCACTTTATAGATTAGAAGCTAGAGGATGGCGATGGACAACCGCGCGGGAGTGATGGGATTCCTTCCGGACTCTTTGGGTACGGAACTCTAAAACCGATGTAGGCGGAATGTACTTCATGAAAAAAGTTTTACCTCATGAAAAACATTTCTTTCCCTTCTAAACAGATGAACATTTTTTTTCTGAAAAATAATTGGTTGTCTGTAAAGTCGGTTTACGGACGATAGTTTTACATGATAACGTCATAAAGAAACATTGATGAAAAATTGCATACTTTTATAAATTAAATTGAATTATTATCACTGAATTATTATTATTTTGTATAATATAAAGAAGGAGTTAATTGAAAATTACATTTTTTTCGATAAATTAACATTTATTTACACTCGTTAATTCAAATATTTTTTTACTTAAATTTTACAGATTAATTACAAGTAACAATGTGCTATTAACAATTTATTTACAACTTATATAAATGTGTTATATTTAAGATCTTCCAATCTACGTTATTCTGTTAAGGATAGGACGATGATAGGAAAAGTACGAAATCAACGGGAGTCTTTCAAGTGTAATGTGTCTTGAAAAAGTCAAATCGATGGTTGTCGAACTGCTAGCTCTGATGTCACGCGAGAAGAGAGATTAATTCCGACGTTTGGGCCGATCGTGCCTCTCTATCACTTGTTCCGCGCTCTCGCTTGCACGCTCAGGCTCAGACGGAACGTGACACTTTTTCATGCGTGTAGCCGGTGTTAGTCGATTTAAAAGACGTTATCACGTTAAAACTGAAGTTTCAAACTTTCAAACTTAAAAAAGTTAAATATGACAAGAGAACAACATTAATACTTTATATTTCACTTGTGGTTTGTATCCATTAATATTTTTTAAATCTATCACTCATAATTTTTTCTTATAAATATTTGTGGTACACAAGATTTATATCGTATATAATTGGCATATTCACCTTATCATGCCCGTTACAGCTAAACATAGAAACCTGATAGTACCGTCGCGTTCGTCTGCCCCTCTATCACAGCCTTACAGTTTTTAACATTATTGTAGCAAAATATTAAAAATATGTAAGCAACCTCACAATTCATGTAAAGTAGGGCGGCGAAATTTTTTTTCGTGAACTGCATTGGAGTATTCCATATTTTTTCTTAAATTTTTGCTTAAAAACGAAAAATGTAAATATAATCTGCCCATTTTAATATTTAAGCCCCATTTCTGAAACATTAAGCTTCAAAGTAATACATAATACGTCCCCCTTGTTCTAATTTCTCAAATGTGCTTTTGGAAAAACCCAAAAAAAATCTGCTATCCGATAAGAATTTTAATTAAAATTATTTTGATTAATTCAAGAAATGAAACAACTACTGGTCCAAAATTTATATATGCTTCGACACGCATTTGGATCGTTTTTTGATATTATTCTTGATCGTTCTATTATGAACTAGTCGATTATTGTATAAGCTACTGGGTAATTAGCAGGTCAGATCATTTACATCGATATGAGACATCCTAATTCTAAAATTTCATGAAAGTTCTTTTTTGTGTTTAGAATTGAAAAAAATGTTTATTCCACATGGAAAACTCGGCATAATGTGTGTCGGAACACGCAAAAACCAGAATATGTTAGGTAACTATTTCTCCTAAAACTGTTGATGCAAGGTAATTAAAATAACCTTACTTGAAAATTTTAACAAAATTTATTTTTTCAGATTTTCCGAAACAATGGATTACGTTAAAAGGGGACACATAGCACGTCATTTCGAAGCTTAATATTTAGGGGCTTAAAATGGAAAATAGTTTAATTATATATGTATTTCATTAACCAGTATTTCATTTAACAATTTTTCACTCAAAGAGATGCCCTATAATAAATCGCTCTAACTTTATATTTTGACTTTTCCTTTTTTTATTAATATTTTATTACATATTAATGGCGATCTCCGTACCGTTTAAAATTATAGAAACGGTGAGTCTGTGACGGATGGACGGGTTTGACGAAATTATTAGGATTTTTACTATGGAATGCTTAAAAATAAAATATACTGATAATATCTTGTAATAAGTTATTTACTTTCTGTGAACTTATTGATTTAGTGAAGAGTGGCGCTGGTGCCTGACATTTATTTCTGCCCCGTCATTACTTCGGAAATTATTTTTTTCTTTAAAACTAATTGTCGCTCGTTTCGTAACTATCTTTTTGTTTCTCTTTTATTTTAATTACTGTTAAAATTTTGGGTAATTTTAAGATATTATCTATTTTTGTAACATATTAACATTATCTATCCTTTAAAGTCGCCTATAAAACAAAAAAAGAGTGTGAATATTTAATGTATTGAACGAAATAATAATTTATAAAATTGTTCAAGAACGAAATGAAATTACAAAATAATAAAAAAATCACCGTTCGCGTAAAGCTAGCAAACTCATATATATATATACATATATATATATATATATATATATATATATATATATATATATATATATATATATATATATATATATATATATATATATATATATATATATATATATATATATATATATATATATATATATATATATATATATATATATAGGTATATATATATTTCATCCACTGGCTATGAGAGGAAGAGAGAAAGAAAGTGCTCTCTCTTGCTCCTACAGTGTGATACAGACAATAGGCTTGCACTGTGTCTTAGATATACGAAACATAACTGGCTATGAGAGCAAGAGAGAAAGAAAATGTGTGCTCGCACCTCTCTCTATTGTTCCTACAGTATTATACGAAACGTAACTCTCTCTTTCTGTCTTCACAAACTTGCATCTCCCTCCAACTTCCGTTCGCCTCGCCCGATCAGATTTTTCGTAACGCTCTCGTCACGCATTCACCAGTTTACTCCCCAAGTCGAGCGTGCGTAAAGAAGTTTTACTTCAAAAAGAATGACAAAATGATTTTTAAAGTGAAAAAATAGTAAAAAGTGAAGAAAAAGTACATATAGACAACGACAAAATCATAAACCCAATTTTAATATATTGGAAGTAAAATTAAATAATAATTTAAGAAAATATTATAAAAGTATGTATACTCGGATCTTGATGAAATGAGTAACTAATGATACAAAAAATTAGAGAAGTACCTCATTAATCCGCAAGTTGTAGAAATGTAGAATTCTAGTTTTCACAGAAAGAAGCACATATTATGTTACGGGGTTTGAAGGGATTTTTAAAAAACGATTATTTATTAAATTATTAATTATATAAAAAGTCTTGTGTCCGTTACGAATATCAAATCTATTCTGGTATTAGATCAGATATGTATTTAGCTTGAAAATAATAACTGCCATATCGAACTGCATTTCCATACCATCCGTGAGAACACTTTTAGGTCAGAAATGTATTCATAATGCTACTTGTGGGAAAGAATGTTACTAAACATCCCAAGATAAGATGAAACACGATCCCTCAAAATGATGTCAAATCAATAAATAGCAGCAACTCAGTGAGATTCGTAAATGACTTGACAGCATGCATTATTCTTTTTATGATGTTGGTATCCTTATTGAGAAATATCAATTATAATATAAATATAAGAACAATATCATTTAATATAATTACAGATAATAATATAAGACACGTATATAAACTAGGATTAACACAAATATCATATTTTGTTTCTTTTTGACTGAATTGGTAAACCTCTAGTATATATTTCGTCTTCAATAAAATTTTGATTTCTAGAAATAATTTCACGTTTTAAGTTTTGATTTTTACTGTGGCTACATCGGCTAAAATTTAAATACAATGACTAGCAGTTTTTTTAAGAAATAGAAATTTGATAACTTACGTTAATATTGTTATTTCCCATGTCCTATAATAGGAAGTACATTATTTAAAGCACATACCCAGACGTATCAATTTGCAATTACTAATATCCTTGAACTGAAAATAAAACAGATTAAGTGTTATTGACAGGTGAAGAAGAGGCGATAAAAGCATGTTTATTATTTTCGTTTTTGTAATTTTTCGTCATATCATGTGGGACTGGTAATTAAACAAATTTATAGAGATTGTAAACATTCGAAAGTACAAATGGGATCTTAATAAGTATAACTACTTTATAAAATGGTAGTAACATATAAAACTGAATAAATAAATTATTCCATGAATAATTTGGAGCGTAGCAAAAATTTGTAAATCATAATATTTAGGCAAATTGATTTTATACTGTTTTAATCCATTCTATAGTTGCGAAAGTCAGTGAAGTAGGTGAACTATTCTTTTTATTAAATAAAATAGCATTATTTACATCATCGACATCGAAAGACAAGCTAATTACGATACTTTGAAAAGAAATAACTAATGAATTTAATTGCAACTTGATTTGAAGTTATTAGATCAAGTGAGCTTACAAAAGCTTTATTTCGCAAATCTCAATTTTTATTTCATCTTAATACTGTACTTGTCGCATCGATTATCGCGTTACCGTCACCAGAATCTAAAGTTTCGAAGGACGTTTTAAAAATAGAATCATTTAATAATCCACCTTTGCGCGTTTTAGCATATGTCTAGAGACAAAATGTGATATGGAAAATACTTTTTAATATTATTTTCGTATTGACTTTTTCAAGGATTTAAAGAATTATGTAGTAATAATACAATATATATATATATATATATATATATATATATATATATATATATATATATATATACATATATATATATATATATATATATATATATATATATATATATAAATATATATACATATATATATATATATATATATATATATATATATATATCTAAATGTGATTGGACGTGCTCGATACTGAGGTATATTGTAATTATTATTGTTGAACTTAGAATCGGTAACAGGGACCGAAACTTCAGATTATAGGTGAAACAAAATTACTGGGGTTATTTGTGAACGAATGAATAGATCGGCTTTAGTATTGAGTTGGGTGTTTGATTTTGTCGCGGTTCGATTTTGACAACGCTTTATTGTGTTTGCGATTGCAATGGACACAGACGCAGTCATCAACGTTATCTATACATATAATAAAATTGTAAGAGAGTAAATTCTGTACACAGAAAATATTTTAAAAAGAGTAATTTTTTTAGCATAAAAATAAATGGCGAAAAACCTTTAAATTTAGAATTTTTAAAAATTGTTGTCTATGTTATTTGCGCGTCATTCACATAAACTCTACTGGACGGATTTTGATGAAATTTAGTTTATAACCAAGAGTAACTTACGAGAGAAACAATTTCTTATTCCGAATTTCAAGCGAGTGAAACAGTGGGTAGCTAGTATATTATAAGTTTACTATGATTATCATAGTATTGTTTGGAACGTTCTATGGAAATAGAAATTTGTAGAAGTTTTTGTCTGCTATAATGTAATATATGATTCAAGGCGCGAATATAACCTGTAAAAATGGTTTGTTCTCACGTATCGATGAACCTTCCTAAAATATAGTTTGAAATCAAACATGACTTGTATGGTTAATAACCCGTTGTTGAATGGACGTTTGAATAGTATCATAGCACATCAATGTTTAGGTATAGGTTCCAAGTTTGTTGATTTTAATTTAAATATGACTTTAACTATTTTTGAGAGTCGAATGACTTCTTTCCATGGCTCCAAAAGTGAGTCTGTTGAATGATAGGGATTTACGAATATACGTTTAATAACGAATAATTCATCTAACTGTTTAAATACCTCAGAACGGAATGATGCTTTGGTTGGTATTCGAAAGATTTCGATATGCGTTATTAAATGAAAGATATATTGAGCTGTTTTTTTCAGCAACATAGGAAGAGCTTAAGTTATTCTGAAGACTTGTTAAGTTATTCTGAAGACTTAGGATAATTTTATATTTATTATGGTAAGTTTCAGGAAATAGACTAACAAGGTCAATAATTTTTCATTGTTAGAGAAATAATTTTTCATTGTTAGAGAATGTTACAATCATAGAAGCTCGATTTCTTTGACGAAGAGGTTGATTTGGCAGGATCTGCTATTTTTTTATATGAAGTTCCATGTCTTGGCGCATGTTTTTCACCAACACGTGGATTTTAGTTGTTAATTTATTTTGCATATGCTTGGATGACTAAGAGAGTTGTTTATGAAAGGAGACGAATTATATTGACAAGTTAATTAGGATCATTGTTGGAATCAGTGTGTTAGTTATTAATATTCATAGAAAAACAAGAAATCAAGATCTCCATTAGAGTTTAGTTTAGTTTCCTTAGAGTGGAGTTCCCTGTTTATGTACAATTTCATAACTAGAGTCTAAATCATTTATGACGTTGAATAACCATTCATAATGAGTCATTAAAACGGATAATCGTAAAAACCGACATTCTTTTTTCAATTATTCTTATATTACGTAGGTAGAAGTTCATTTTAACATAAATACTCTATAATTTTCTCAATACTCTAAATAAATACACTATAATTTTCTTTCGTTTCGGATACTTCAGACCATTCCAGCAAAGCTTCTTCAATCTCCGTATGTCTAGTTATTTTTTCTTCAATCTCCGTATGTCTAGTTACTTTATATTATAAGTATTTCCTTTTCGATATTAAGGAGGTATTGGCAAAATCTCAGCGCTCGAGAACGAATATTGTCTAGTCTTAAAATCACTGATACTTGCCAAGCGACCGCTTGTTGGTGTGCAATCAACTTGTAGGCTATTTGCATTACCTTCATTATTTACATTGTAATCAAATTGTGAATGTGTTTTATATTTGTTCAGCAAACAGTTTTATATATTTTTTATTATTTAAATTACATCGATACTAGTGGCGGTCGATGGGTCAAATTATATGAGGGCCACCATTTAGGGCCTCAATGATGATTAAACTGTATAAGCTGATTTAATGTCAAAACCTGGGTGTCAAGATTTAGACTCGTTGCGTGATATATCAATAAAGAAAATGGTAAAGCGACTTTATTTGTTTCTTAAAGTTTATATCGCTAGTTCGTTTGTGTGCGAAAATGGGTGCTAAACAAGTAGATACATTTAAGTCAAAATAAATAACACTTATATAATAATGCCAAATAAATAAAAAAACTACTTCTCTTCAAAAGGCACTATTTTATAAAAAAGGCAACAGTTAAATTCCTTGTCGGTAGATATTTTTGAATAGCATTACTACTAAATGATCGTATTGATTTTCTATTAGAATTTCAAAACAATGCACTGAGAATCATGCTGTAAAATATGTAAGAAAACCCTGTAAAATTGCAATATTGTCACACGAATATCGTTTTTACTAAATAATGCTAATTTAATATAATAACGATAAGTGGTTATTTAGAATCGTATTTTTTAAAATTTTATTATCTAGATATTTAACATAGTAACTATGTATCAAAACTAAACTAAACAAGGAAAAGAGAAAAAGCCTTAACTTGGTCGCAACTACAAATACACGAGTTTTTGTCACAGACGTTTCTATTAAAACATTACGTAAAACTTTTATATAAATTGTTATATATTTCATTGAACAATTTTGCACTAAATGTAAAATCAATAGAGGAAGGCCCAAATTCTACAATAAAAGCTGTGAATTACAGTTGTTTGATTAAAACCACTTTCTCATCAAGCGACTGCAATGCACCATTTTTAATATTTTATTAGTAATTCATTTTAGCTAATATAATAATATAGGGCCGTAATAGATGTATATATTATTAGAATATAATAACAACAATCAAATAGTTTTTGAGAAAAAATAATTAATAACAATCAAATAGTTTTTGAGAAAAAATATTACTGGGAAAAGTGCGAATGCGTTTTGCGGAAAAGTGCAATTTGGCTTTTACACACTGCGTCGCGCCGACCGTGTTCGGAAACTTAAATGCGCGCTCGGAATTGTTCGATCATTTTTCATTTAGCATTCAATTATATTTAATTTAATTACCTTAAACATTTCAAATTATACAGTTTTGCATAAGATAAATTCACCCGAAAATATTTAGTAACGTAAATAAAGGGCAATATTATTATAATATCTTTCAGTTGTAGAAAAAAAGACTCTAAAAAATATCTTTTACGAACACCACTTTCTTTTCATTTTGTATTGAAATGTACTTTGGACTTTTCCCGGCATACAAACACCACGGGTTAACTATTCATCAATGATATTACTTTCGAAATCTTTTTATGGAGACCTGGACAATAATTGACGCACCCCGCCACAGTATAGAGAAAAACATATGTTTGTACATAATATATCTATTGGTATATACGGTGTTCTAATTTTATCAGACAAACTTTTAACTTCGAATTACAAAATTACTTAAATTTTTATTACATTTAGGTATGGTTGGATAAGAGAATGGAAATGTTCGTTTTTTATATTTAGATAGAATGGCGCTGCCCTATAGGCCTTTAGATGGTAACGCCACTGATCGATACAAAAATTACAAATATTACTATTATTATATATTCCAGTTTGAATTCGGATTTCATCCTTTGACTAAACCAACTAACCAGAATGGGTGTGTGCAATGATTAATACTTGCCTTCACGTGATTCACGTAAAAACACAGCTTATTCATATATCTAGTTAGAAGGCTAATTGGAAAACAACATTATATGACCGCGTGAACAAAAATATGAGATTATGAATCATTATAAATTACGAAAGATATTAATTACTACAGATACCACGTTTCTTTGTGACTCTTTTCATTTCATAATATCACATGTACGATGTCACATTCAACTGTTAAAATGACATTACCTATACCTACGATACCTACGCAAACATTACCTTCAAAAAGACTTTAAAATTAAAACATAGCAAACGTTTACCTTCAAAAATACTTTAAAATTAAAATGTAATTGTTTGGAATGTATCCCTAAACTTGTTCCTCTTTAATGATTTTGGTGAGGAATGAGTTGTAAAAAGTTGACTTTCGTGAAATAAATATAAAAAACAATACAAAATTAAGCTGCTTGTATTATAGATGAAGGTTTGATCTATTTATTCATATTCAAATTAATATGAATATAGAGCAAACTTAGCAAAACAAAGGTTTTTCGTCAAAAATGTAAATACAATGTTCTTCTTGTCTGTCATAGTTAAATTCGGTATGATTAAATAAATCGCAAAATAAATCATACCAGTTATCAATGAACTGATTCATTTTATTTTTGCACGTACGAATGGGGTCCAAATATGCTTTCCTTTGTAAATTAGTCATTACCGAAAGTGTCTTTGAATGACACATGTGCGAAGTTAGCATCATTTCCATTAAATGGAAAGAAATACATGATATTAAGTCATTATTACCGATATAATTCTCAGAAAAATCTTTGAAAAAGATCTCAGAAAAATCTTTGATAAAGACATGTGTTTCCGTAAGCAATATTGTAATAAGTGGTTTTTCAGATAAGGCGATTGTATGTGATCCAGATAGGGTCTCTAATTTTCGCCATTACAACCGATACATTATTATAATCGATGTTGGTAAAACAATTTTCACTGTATCAGCTTAGAAGCAGGGTCTTGTATACTGTTACGAATTAGCCTAGAAACAGTCTTCAATACAAGAGCTATCTGGAGAAATGTTTTTACGTCGAATATGATCGCTACGTGTTCTTTTATTATATAATCATGATGCGTAAGCGACCAGTTCATCCTTATAGATTTCATCTCGGGATTGTATAGCACCTACACCATAGTTCGCCTAGTATAGAGGCGTTTGTGGTTAATACTAAACATTCAGTAATTTTTTTAAAGTTCACATTAATCGTCGATATTAACAGACTAATCCTAAGGAGTTACATTTTTTTTTTAATTTAGGAAGTATGAAACAGAGAGATAGTTTCTATTGTATCAGGTTTCAGAGTGATAAGATTCAGGATCTTTGATGACATGACCTAGATAAGTGATTACATGCTTTAAGAATTTACGTTTGTCAGCCTTAAGTTTGAAGGTGAATTTGTGAAATCGATCAAAAACTAGGTATTGTTTTTGGATATGGGAATCAAGGTCATGTGAATATAAGATTGAATTGTCTAAATAAATAAAGCAATGGGGACATTGAAGGGCTAAAAGGAGAGTATATATTAATGTTTGGAACGTAAAATAAGGGTTTTTGACACCAAAGGGCATAGGAGTAAATTTTTAATATCGGGAATTATAACAAACGATAATAACCGACGTAAATAATATTGAAAAGTTATTTTTATGTGATTAATTTGAAGTAGATTCATAAATTCGGACAGTGAATATAGTTTTAGATCCTCAAGTCACGTCTGATGAAATCTGCTAACTAAATCTAATGTTTAGAAGTACTCAGAGACCTAATTAGTCCGGGAAGTCTGTGTTTAACGGAAGAGGATACATTTTGGAAATAGTGACAATGGAATATTTATAGCTTGCAACAATCAATCACTATTCTCTAATTCTTTTTTTCAGAAGCAACAATTTTTTTTAGGAACTAACCAAATCAGGGTACTCTAGGGTGAAACAGAGGATCAGATCATATTTTGTTCGAGCAGTTTCGTTATTTTAATTCCAGCTTCTTCTTTATGACCTCAGGGAAATGATTTAGCATGAATTGGAACAGTATCTTTAGTATTACTAGAGTGCTCGATAGTATTTTTACAAGAAAAGGGATCTTGTTCGAGATATCATAGTATTAATACAATAATCTAGCAGAACTTCTATTCCTTCAGGATTTAGATGAGATGTGCTAATGTGGATGATTTGAGATGAGGCGTGCAAATGAGATTTGGAATTTGAATATTACTTGCAGTTCCAATTTGTTTTCGAGCTTTGGATTTGGTTGAAGGTTTTCAATAAAATTCCGAATTAGCATAAGATTCAGTAGGGCTATGATGCTGATTTCGGTACTACGATGGCGCGAGCATATAACTAAATATTCTCTGAGTATAGTTGGTATGCTACTGAAGTTGACGATCATTATTAAATTTAGGAAAGTTCGCTGATCAGTATTATTATACGTACACTTAAGACATTCTAAAATATCACGGCTTACGTTTTTACAATATTTGCAAAACTTGAGAGCGTTATTTTGATGGTTATAAAAGTTGAAATAATAAATAGGTAGTCATTTATATGAAGGCCGACATTTATATGACGAAAATATTTTTCAAATTTACTAAATTTATAACGTAAATTTCAGAGTGACTCGATTTATTGAAAATTTTACAAAACTTTTGGATTTAGGAATATTTAAAAAAAATTCATTTTTATTGTTTTCTTCTATTGAAATGTTAATTCTGATTCTAATGGCTGAATTTTAAACACAATTACAACACGATTACGTAGTTTTTCAAAGATAACGACATGGATTTAGCAAACAAATTTGGGAAATAAGGCTCAGCGGCTAAGTTTCTTCCAGTGAAGGTAGCAGCAATAACGGTTTCGTGCAGGTAAGTATGGTATGCAGCGTAGACTGACAGTGTTGATGAGTTGCAGGCTATATACATCAGTGAAGCAACGATCAAGAGACAAATTCCAGGATCCCTTACAAAAATACGATGATAAGGATATAGCGAGGTGCAGTAACTTTTTAAAAGTTTGAATCAACTTTCACTAGGCATTTCCGATCGGTGTATAATCCGAAAGTTCTTAGACTAGCCGTTGCGGCGTCCGCAAATAACAATAACGCGCAGACTTCACCACGCAACCAATATTGTTTACCAGAATAATGAAAAGTAAGAAACCTGGTTCACACCCGATCGTGTAGTGTAAATCTTACATATAAACTTATCCTCTCGTACGTATTGCTTTCTATCCGCAAGATACGAAGAGAAAATTAAAAAAGTGGAACTGAGGACCTTTCCTCGCCAAGTCGATTTAGTAAGATATCGTTGTCTACACGATCGAAAACTTTCTGGTAGTCAAAATATGCAACATCTACTTGAAATCCGTGGTCGGGGAGTTTCCACGCTAAATGATACTGATCCAAATCATGCCAAATCATTTCCCTGAGGTCATAAAGAAGAAGTTGGAATTGAAATAACGAAAATGCTCGAACAAAATATTGTCGGATCCTCTGTTTCAAGTTAGAGTACCCTAATTTGTGTATCTCTCAAAAAATAGTTACTTTTGGAAAAAAGGATTAGAGAATAGCGATAGATTGTTACAAGCTATAAATATTCCATTGTCACTATTTCCAAAATGTATCCTCTTTCATTAATCACATACTTTCTAGACCAAAAAAAAAGGTCTTTATGTACTTCGAAATATTAGATTTAGTTAGCAGTTAGTTAGCACATTAGATTTAATTAATAATTCAAACTTATGCTTGACAAACGTAAATTCTTAAAGCATGTAAACACTTATCTAGGTCATGTCAACAAAGATACTGAAGCCTATCACTCTGAAACCTGATAAAATTGAAAATGTCTCTCTGTTTCATACTTCCTAAATTCCAGAAGAATGTATAATACTCCTTAGGATTAGTCTGTTAATATCGACGATTTAATGAGAACTTTTAAACAATTACTGAATATTTAGTATTAACCACAAACGCCTCTATACTAGACGAACTATGGTGTAAGTGCCATACAATCCCAAGATGAGGATGAACTATAAGGATGAACTGGTCGCTTACGCATCATGAATAGGAAAAGAACTCGTAGCGATCATATTCGGGGTAAAAACATTCCTTCATATACCTCTTGTATTGAAGACTCTGTTTCTAGGCTAATTCGTAACAGTGTACAAGACCCTGCTTCTAAGCTGATACAGCGAAAATTGTTTTACCATTATTTTTTGTTCTATGACGGCGAAAATTAGAGACTCTAAATGGATCACATAAAATCGCCTTATCTGAAAAACCGCTTATCAGGATATTGCTTACCCAAACACATGTAGAGATTTTTTTCAAAGATTTTTCTGAGAATTATATCGGTAATAACGACTTAACATCGTGTATTTCTTTCCAACTAATGGAAATGGTACTAACTTCGCACATGTGTTATTCGAAGACACTTTCCCGTGGTAGTCAACTGCTTAATTATCTGATATGTTTGTAATTTGTTTATGATGAGTGATAGTAAATTTGTCGAAATTTGTATTAATTTTTAACATATCTTTTATTTTAATTTGTTAAAATATTAATTGTTTATCTTTACAAATATGTTACCTTTAATATATCGATAAACATGTGTAAATAAATAACTATTTTTACTAAATCTACTAAATTGATTTAATTTTTTTGGATTTTGGAAAGTAATGAAAGTAGAATTATGAGATGTGGAGATGAATACAAGATGAGAGAATGCAGGAGAAGATGGTCAGCATCGATTAAAATCAATTATTTTATTTCTGACACCATTCTGTTATTAGGAAAGAGTATTTAAAAATATTTCTTTAATTATTAATTATTACAAGAGATTTAATTTTTATTGACAATAGAATGAAAATACGTGATGTAGTATTATTTCTAATTTTTTAAATTTTGTACCATGACCTAGGTTTTGTTGCATGACATCTTCAGGTGGGCAATTTGTAAAGATTGATAATCTTAAACGTTATCATACAACGAAGCCTAGGTCGTTGTAAAGAATTTAAATAAAGTGGAAATAATAATAAATCTACAAAATTAACGCCAAATATTCAATATCACAAGAGACTTATGTCCCCTACGAATATCAAACGCGGTCTGGCCTTAGTTCAGGTATGTACTAGAATGAGAATAATGTATGTCGTTTCAGATTGTATTTCTCATACAATCCGTGAGAACCACTATTAGGTCAGCAATATATTTATAATGCTGTTTACGGGGAAGATTATTTTAACAGTTTCATGTAATGGTCTTTTATTATAGGAATAATTTTACTAATGATGATGTATAATTTTTTTATTAATTTGACATTTGTCATTTCTCGCTTATACTATTTTTTAGGTAT
Source organism: Druceiella hillmani (assembly GCA_039881145.1). Lineage (NCBI taxonomy): Eukaryota > Metazoa > Arthropoda > Insecta > Lepidoptera > Hepialidae > Druceiella > Druceiella hillmani. The sequence goes on along the minus strand of JAYKKI010000021.1, from coordinate 19,983,341 downwards.
TTTATTTAAAGATTTCTCCAGTAACAGACTTGTGAAAGAATCACGTCGAATAATACCTTCATAAACAATTAACTTTAAAGTTGGAAAATAAAACTTTGTGGAAATGTAGTATCATATATTCAATAAATAGGCTTTTATAACATTTTTAGCATGGTAATGAAAATATATCACCATATAATAAGTAGTTACTAAGAGAAAATATTCTCATGTATCTACGTACAAATCGTATAAAAAAATTAAACATAAATATTTCAGCTCCCAGTCCAAAAGGCATTAACTAATAAGATGCCAACTCTTATATTTTTGTCGTACGAAAAAATAACTCGGGACATCGGTCCCGACGCTACTTGGCGGAAAGTCAAATTTTGAAGATCCTAACAAGCATTTTTTATGGAAAATCGAATTTCGGAGACCTTAATATGTATACAGTTGGTTAATACAAATAACAATAAAATTTACATTGAGATTGGGAATTCACTTTGTTTATAATATTTTGTACTGTAGCCAGGAAAATGACTAAAAATAAAATTTTAAATAATTCTATGGTCGTTTTACACACTAATTTAGTATTACATAAATTATATATATATATATATATATATATATATACATATATATATATGCAGACACTATATATATATATAGAAAATAAAACGAAAATTACATTTTCTTATAAGAAGCATTTAAGATCTTAGTTATCGGTGTAGTTGTGCTAAAAACGGGTAGTAATTTTCTAGTGGTTTTAATGTTAAGTAGGAATAAATCTATATACGACCAATTTCAAATTGAGATCAAATTATTAATCATCTGTACCAACGAGTTCTCTGTAGTTTGGCTATATAGCTCATAAACAGCCAGACAACCAAGACAATCTACTTATTATTAAAAACAGAGGACAAAAACCTCGCAGTCGATACTCTAGCTATTGGTCTGATAAAGTTAAGTTCATCATGAGACTCCCTTTTGCTGCTGCCCTAAGACACGCCAAAGACAAGACAACATAGAAGCAGCTGGTCAGTTCCTCTACCAAGGCACTTAAAGGCGGGCACGATCTTCAGTAATAAAAATGCAACGAAAAAGAAGAAAAATGGCAACGAACGGTATTCTCACATCCTTTTGGTCATGATTTAGTAATTTTTTAAAAGTTTAAATATTTTTACTCAATAAAGTAATATTTTCCACTTTTTTAACACCGGTAGGCTGCAGTGAGTGTAGTCCCGATGACAATCAATTATTCAATACGCCAGTTTATGATTTTACATGAAGCTGTAGAGTTTTGAAGTGTCTGCATTTGGTTAATCTTTTGAGATATCTATAATATTATAAATGAGTTGTATGAAACTTATCATCGTTATCGAACCATGTTCCGCTAATTAATGTAGCAATAGTGGTGGAATGATATGATAATGAATGGAATGATATGATAATGATAAAATTGAATGCTTGTGCTCAAAAAATTCAATTTTATTAATATCAAATGATTAAATGTTTAAATTGTTATTCCTAGAACACATTAAAAAAAAGAAAACTATGCTAGGGTACGTCGGATCGCCCATGAAGGAGGGTTCCAGAGTTTCGTAGTTATATTGTAACATAATTATATCTTCTGAAAATGTTTACGTAAGTTAAATTTTATAAATTCACTTGAAAGTTCAAATCTAATGCTTGTATTCTGTAATATTTTTCAAACTGATGATTATAAAATTAAGTGGTGATATATTTCACGTCAATTGAAGCTTAATATTTTTATTCAGGCGAGATTTAAAAACGAAAAATACTGAATGGCATTTAAATTTCATTTTAAAAGTCTTATCCAGTGATGTCCATTTCAACGGAATACACAAAAAGTTCATAAAATAGTACACTTATATTATTGTGAATCTATAAATTCCTTAAGGTCCTTAAGTCCAATGTTGGTGTCGAAATACTGTATTACATAATGAAAGTAAAAACTCGTGAGAGTATTTTAACATGATATTTATAAAAGTTTAAAATCTCGATTAACTCTTCTTTAAAGTGTTGTTTTAGTCATACAATTTTGTACGCAGGAGGCGTTGATTTATACATGTACTTAATTAAGCTCAAATGCCATTTACATCCACAGCGACGCTTGGTGCTTTGGCTTCTGGGGCTTCTCTATCCTGGTCAGCTACTGCCGTTCCTCTTTTGGCGTATAAAAACTCCACGGTAAGCCACCTGAGAACAGTCTATTTGTTAAATAACCCAGTAATAAAATAAAATAAATCTGTATATTCTCTCATAATGTCTTTGAACAGACACTGTGATATAACTTTCCTGTATTGTGGTGTTCATGAAACACAGACAATCGATATTATGTAGTTGTTAGTTACCATGAGGTTTCTTGAACTAGCTGTGTTCGCAAATATATTCACGCAACCCTTTAAAAATGTTAATTAGATAGTACATACATACACGTAATATATTTTGTTATAATAATTATAAAATTATTTTTATTAAGGTAGAGCGTTTTGTATTAAGACATCAAATCACTTTATTCATTTTTAATTGATTAAATGTAAGAAAACACTGTCTCCATTAACATATATGCGAATCTAGATCCAAGTCCAAAAGAGTCTACCAGTGAAAACTTTATCGAAAGCCTTTTAGCTGACCTTATGTGATGCGTTAACAAGTAAACAGATTCACTCGGTTTTTAACCGATTTCAAGAACCGTGTTACATTAATGGTGAAATAATAATTTTTTTGACGGTCATTAATACTTTCGTTACAATTTAGATTTGTCTAAATAAATTGTTTATAATAAAAAAATAAATATCTGAGTTAACACGATACAGACTTCAAAACTGCTAATGATTTTTTGTTTATTTCTTTTATTTATTTTATTTCTTTCAGATTATGAGATACTTCACAAATAAATTTCGTACAGTATTTGCATATAAGTTCTTTTAGGATACAACCTGCCAACTAGCCCTTGCGCGTGTTTTTGGCTATCGAGAATGGTGCGCTGCTGTTCCGTGTTTATTTATTGCCCAAAATTAACATTAAAATGGTTTATGTTTTTATATTTACTTTTTAGGAATATAAAAAAATAGAATAAAAAAGGGGAGTATATAAATATCTTCATTTATAAATGTATATATGTACAGGTGTCTCTAGTTAATGGAGTATTATATATATATATATATATATATATATATATATATATATACATATATATAATATTTAAGTTATGGATTTGGTGCTCAATTATATACTTAAAGTTTACACTTTTTTTACATTAAACTTGACTTGGTGTTTACGGAATCATAAAAACGGTAGAAGGTAATAATTCGAGCTCGACCAGATAATAGGAAGTCATCGACCATAGGATTTTATTGTCAGATATAAGTGAAACTTAACAATATCGTTTAAAAATGTGCATTAATTTTCATAATCTGGTTGTTTTTTCAAAATATTGTGTGCTAGCAAAAATATTGGTCAATATTAAGTATTATATTAACCGAGTATTTAAACCGAGTATAAGATTTTTTAACATCGGTTATATTTTGTATTGGACATCGGTTATTTAACATCGGTTACATTTTGTATTGGGCATTGATATTGAGATATTGCGTAATAACATTCGTGTATTGGTGAGATGAAATCATGCGGTAATCAAAAATACACTAATAAGTGTATTTTGATTACTTATGTTAAGTGTTAACAGATTGTTGTGAAACTAAATTGTGATCTTTACAGGTGGGAAACCTGTACTATAAGTTTCTCCCAAGTTTTGATATGGAATAAGAGAAAAGTATCATCTGAAAATACTACTAACCTTCCTTCAATGCCAAACTCTCGCATGTCATTGTTACACACCAGGAAGAACGTCGGTTCCAGAGAATACTCCCTTGTGGTATACCGTACCACTAAGATTATTATGATTATTTTTAAGACCTTTATTTTCCGATTTTAATTAGTTTATTACTCAGCGCATTTAACAATGAGATTTGTAATTGTGGTTATTAATTTTGTTTTACTCTTTAAAAATGGGCACGCGCTTAGTAACCTTAAACGCAGCTCAAAACTGGTCTTCTACTTTTCTACATGTAAATATATGAGGAGTCGAGTAATCTCTTCACCATTGTTTTAATAAGTCCTGCATTTAGTCCGTCAGTATTAGAAACTTGCCATCCCGTGACATTGTATTTTATAATAACATGATTATTGACATTAATTGTGGGTGCAAAATTGTTTCTTGCTGTCAAACACGGATAGTCATTCCTACTTGTGTCTCTTGGTCCTACAGTATTGATATATTTCAAGTCACAATGTTATATTTTGCTTTATTAATATTGTATACAATATCACTAAAAGATTCACAAAATAATATTGTTTGTTTATTGTCGTAAATATCATAAATTTCCACATTGTACAGTGATACATAGAGACAAATTACACCCGCCAAGTTAATTTCTGTTAAGTTATCCTGCAGACCTGACTTTACGAATATGAGTGTAATGAAACCCTGCTCTGTTTTTATACTTATGTATGGGGTAATATTAATATCTAATTATCCTTGTTGGCGAGGGATTGTTTTGCAACCAACCTTCTGTAAGAAAAATTACATCAAATTCCACTACAAAATCATCCAAATTGTGTTTAAATTTAATAATTTTATTTCATATTTATTTTTGAAATATTCTGTCCTTGAGAAGGTATTTTTACAATTACAAATTTATTAAAATAAACGAGATAATGAAAATTTTACGAACGAAGTTATATGACCGGTAGTTAGCACATTAGTTCTAACACCGGTAGTTCGCACGCAAAGATACCCACATCAAGCAACAAATATATCCTTTAGTAAAATACGAATATGAATACAGAGGGAGTAAATTCTATTTGTACATTTCAAAGTAACACATAAAAGAGTTACCGAAGTTTTACTCGGCACGACCTCCCGAATACATCTTAATATTATGAAGTTAATATTATGAAGGGTCTAAAAGAAGGTACAGATCTTCTTTTAGACCCTTCATAATATTAAGATGTATTCGGGGGGTCATGCCGAGTAAAAAATATTATACCGATATGAAAGTGAGAATAGACAAGAAATTTTATATAGAAACCTAACTGGCCGCGAAAATGTATAAAGAAGAAAGGGGAAATACAAAGTCGCGTAAAGAAATTCATATCATAACATCAGCATTTTAACAATAAAGTATAACGTTGAGTAAAAAAGATGTCAATACTGTGATTAGTGCAACTTGTACTATCGTCTATTTTTTTTAATTACATTTTTTTAAATGTAGTATAGCGACAAATCATAAAAAAATATCAGATAGGTACTTAAAATAAATATTTCTTGTCACAGGATCTCGTGAACAAAAGGGGTCTCACTATTTCCGAATTCGAATTGGGAGTAGGAGTAGAAGTGAGACGAGGAAAGTCTGGGTCTGATTTAGTAAAATTATCACGATTTTTCATAAATAACTGTATTTTGTTTTGTCATAAAGTTGTCAAAGTGTTTTACACAAAATTTAATTTTTTGGGGCTGCATATGTTTCATTTCATTTAGGGTTGTAAATTGTTAGCGAAATGTTTCATCGACTTTCTTCAATAAATAACCCATATTCCTATTTCTGTAAAAATATTAGTGTAATATGATTTAATAGCTGAAAAATATTCGTGTAATATGACTTAATAGCTGAAATATCAATTTATTCGTCCTCATTGTCGAAACGATGAATAGTTTTTTACATTGTAATGAACGGGTCTAAACGTTTTAGAAGACGAAAAGTTCATCTCGTGCTTAAATTTCAAAGCGACTCAAGCTTAATTCAATAAAACTATTGAAAAATGTATATTCCAGTGGCATTCAATTAACTGAATTTACCAAATATCTGAATATCGGATCAATATAAACAGACTTCATTTTTAAAAATATTTAATAACCGCAATTCTGTGAATATTGATACTACCAAGATTTTTAATCATTCACTTTTTGCTACCGAACCATCTAAACTTATTTTTAAAAAAAATCTAATTTTTAGATAATTTGAAAGATATAATTTCAGAAGTTTAAAATATCGCATCGGAGTAAGACATTAATTTAAACAAATTTATTTCTAAAATGTTTAAAACAATCGATAAGTTTAGATAAAATATATTATATTTTAAAGGCACTTGCAGAGTTTTTGAGTTACGAGTCTTTTCTACACTATGTGGATTTAATTAATTCGTGAACTTAGTCTTGTTTAAAAATAAAACAATTTATTTAATATAAACAAACATTTATTTATATAAAGAGGCAGATAAAATTGTTAGAAAAAACTTTTAAATTTGTAATAGTTTATAACATATACATTTCGAAACATTTTACCATTTGTTTCTAACCTGTATTTGGGAACCTTTAAAACAAATTAATAAATCCTACTAATAAAAGGGTTAAGAAACTGTCATGCTAGAAAATAACTTAGAAAATGTCGAAATATCAATATAACTAATATATTATAAGAAAAATAATTTAATACTAGTGCGGTAATAAAAGTTGAAAGTTCACGATAATAATAAAAAAAATTGTTGCGTGGTATAACGGAAGATATTTTGAACATTTTCAATTAATATTATACTTATTCCAATTACGCCATTAAATATGAAATTAATGTCCTTGAAATATACATCCACTAAAATTTAATTCAATAATATATAACAATTATAATTCTAGAAAAAAAAATTTATATCGCTAAATTGAACTGAGTGGTTTTCAGCAATATAATTAATACCAATAATGAAAAAATATTCAATACATTGAATAAACTACATCAACGTTTTCAATGGTCATGTAATTGCATATACTGATAAAATTATGATTTAGAAGTTAATTTTAAAGATAATTTTTGTCATCGGAATACTTAATAAGGAATATTAAACTGCATCATATATTTTAGTGTAAAGTAGTCGATGTAGGGTACGTTATTTGACATTTCATTGCGGTCAAATAAGAGCGTATAATCTCTCCTTAGATTTTTACCTACGTGTATTTTGATCATTATCCGATTTCACTTTGATGATGTTTTCATTTTTTAGAACAGATTAATTCGAAATATGCATTGATCTATATATACGGACAAAGGGACATTTAACCAAATGGAAATGACAATGCCAGTTCATGTGCGCTGTGTGCAATCTATCACAATTAAAGAAAACTACGTCATCACTGACCATAGCCGTGCATATGAGACCGTGAATGTAGCCTTGTGGTGACTTATGTCTTATTTTGTTATATTTGTTACCACAGTCAAAAAGCAATTATAAAAAGTAGATACAATGGCTTTATATTACGTAAACATGTCAATGACGAATCAAATCTCAAATTTATTCTGTGCCAATTAGTTTGAATTTATTCCCTCATTTCGGTTGATTCCCTCTTAATTGCATTACTTGTCTATCTTTTATACACGAAAATATCTATAGTTATACCACCACGGAAAAGTGCCACCTCGTGTGATATGAGAATGTACAAATTCTACTTCTGTTACCAGTAAAGGTGAAAGGATAACTTTGCATAGTTACGTGCATTCAAATATAATAATTGTAAACTAATTTATTTCAAACTTTTGGAAGATTATCTGAGGAATACTAATAAATACACTCTTTTGCATAGAAAATGGGCGGTTTTGATTTTGTCATATTATTAACAAAATATTATTTATTAAGAGGTTGTATTAATTGTAATTGTTACTGGCAGGTATAGTGTATTCTGGCATATAAAAACGAACGTTCTAAATTTGAAATTTATTCTTTTTGAATGAAAATTCTCTTTCACTGCAAAAACGTTTTTGTGGCGGTAAATGAAATCCAACTCTTATTAAATTCTTTTTCATAACGCATTAACAACAGTTGGAGGCGTGTCCATTTTTATGGACGACAACGCTCGCGCCCACCGCTCTAGAGACATTGAATCGTATATGCAGGAGGCCGGAATTCGTCGGTTAGACTGGCCAGCTAGAAGTACCGACCTCAATCCGATAGAACATATATGGGATAATCGCAAACGACGCCCCAGAGCCGTAAAACCAGTTCCAGAAAACATTCATGCCTTTAAAAATGTGATCGTCGCTGAATGAGAACGTATTCCTCAGGAAATGATAAAAAACGTCGTCGAAAGCATGCCTAGCAGATTAAGCGCATTGATTTTAGCTAGAGGAGGCCATACTCGTTACTACATTTTCAAATTTTATGTTAAATTAATAAAAAATATTCAAAAATAAACTTTAGCCATGTTTAATGTACCAGTATGAAAACGATCGTCTGTGGACTTTACATCGTTTTTTTTATTTATTCCAATTTTTAATGACTGAAGTAGGTAAAAACGATATCTCAATAATAAATAACAATATTCTCATCATATCGCCATATAAAACGCATTCCTATAAGTGCCAGTTTTTTTTGCAAAAGAGTTTATATATTTAATGTTCAATTGTGGTATATTTTTTAGAACATGAGAGTAACAAGTAAACTCAAATTTCAATAATCATTGGTAAAATTAAACATGGTAATAAATTTAATTTTTTTTTCTTAACTTCTTTTTTTGAATATATTTTTATTACGTACTTACAGTTAACGACGCTGGTAAGACAATTATGCAATAACCGATACGTATATATCAGCAATGAAAAAGGCAAGAATAAAAATATAATTTATTTTAAAAAGGAATTTTAAAACTTTAAATGTTATAATACTCTTTACATAATCATATATACGATATGTTTTCGATTATCACTTACCTTGTCTTTGCAGTTTATGTTATTTTAGTTTAAAATATGTGTTTATTACTTTTATAAAAAATAGGTAAAGCACTAGATATATCGACTCAATCAGGATACATTAAAATTCTATTTGGGCACGTGAGACAAAACGAGTTTACTGTCAGTTCACAATTTATTTTCTAATTGACAGTATACATTTTAAATTGGCTTTAGAAAGTGATTGACCATATCGAGTTGCTGGCAAATATTTAACAAATATTTATTTTGATTTTTTACTGATAAAATATTGAAGTTTCCTTTGGTCTACAAAATCTTTTTGTATTAATTATAAAATCATCATTCTTATTATATATTCTCAATGTTAGCTTTATCCGTTTATTAGTTTTTGAGTTATTGAAGTCAATGGCAGATGGAATAATAATAATTCGCTTTAATTTTAAAGTTTCTCGTTTTCCCGGTACTCTACTCAGCAGAAGTTTTCCAAAAACCAAAGCAAGGAAGTGAATATTTAAAAAAAATAATGTGTGAAACCACGTACTTACAAAGTCAAACGGTTTGAATTTATATTAAATAAAATTATTTTTTCAATAAATAACGAAAATATGTACTAAAATTATTATTAACCAACGGTTTTAAATTTCTCGAACTGTACTTTGAATATATTTTTGCTACATAATCCGGCATTTTTAAGGCTTTTGAGGATAAACATCTCGTTCCTTAAATGTGACTTGGTTGAACTGTCAGTTACCTTACTTATAAATGTTACGTTAACTTCAAATATATTTAACTTTAAATTTCATACAAGATTATTTACTCATCATTATAATCAGTCAAACAGTTATTTTAGTTCATAATTAAATCATTGTCCAACTCTTAGTGTAAAACTATTTCGTCTAAAATAAAAACAGTCTAAAGACACGATGCAAAAATTGATGTCCATATTAGGTACCTATTATAATATATAAATATAATATTCAATAAAAGCAGTTTATTTTACTGAAAAGGATTTATAAGTCGTGATTTAAGAGGAAAAAGGAAAAATGGTCCTGGTTTTAGAGAAATACGTATAATATCATTTTTTTATTGAAGGTGATGTTTTTTAGAACATAAAAAGCAAAAAAATTAGTGATTGAAAATAAGGAAAGAGCAAAGATTAACTGTAATACAAAACGAAAAGCTGTCTTCACGAACTCATAAATATTACATTTTTAATACATCGGGAATTGTTAAAGAGAAAGAAAAATAACAATAAAAATCTAACGAAGTAAATAACTTTTTAGAAGCGAATACAAAAACTAATCCATACCGATTGTTGCTATTGCTTAAATTAATTTTAATGATAAATTGTTAACTGCAACTTGATGTTCGTTCTGTTGTTGTCAAAATGAATGTATTTTTTGTTTTTTCAAGTTTCACCTAGCTGTACAACGTATTCAAAATGTATTTAAATGTATTCTCTTACAAAATTCAATAGAGGCATGTAGACGCATTTCTATCAGTTCTCATTTGTAATCCAACAGTTTTTCTCTGGGACTAACTTTTATTAAGTAGAATAATTCACGTGATATTCAACGAATTGCAGTTTAACAGACTTAAATGTGATAAAAGGAATGGCTAGAAAACTAAATATTTACGTGATGGGAACAACATATATTTCAACAATGCAATATCGATACTATTAATTCACATAATTTGTACCCTTATAAATAATGAAGAATAACTTTATAAACGTACTGGTTAATTATAATTAAGACACAAATATACTTAAATATAAACAAAACCACATAAACTTAAAACAACCGACTTGAACGATAATAGCTAATTCGATCAGTTACACATTTTGACGTGATAACGTCTTATAAATCCATTAACACCGGCTGCACGCATGAAAAAGTGTCACGTTCCGCCTGAGCCTGAGCGTGCAAGCGAGAGCGCGGAACAAGTGATAGAGACGATCGGCCCAAGCGTCGGAATTTATCTCTCTTCTCGCGTGACATCAGAGCTAGCAGTTCGACAACCATCGATTTGACTTTTTCAAGACACATTACACTTGAAACACTCCCCTTGATTTTGTACTTTTCCTATCCTTAACAGAATAACGCAGATTGAAAGATCTTAAATATAACACATTTATATAAGTTGTAAATAAATTGTTAATAGCACATTGTTACTTGTAATTAATCTGTATAATTTAAGTAAAAAAATATTTGAATTAACGAGTGTAAATAAATGTTAATTTATCGAAAAAATTGTAATTTTCAATTAACTCCTTCTTTGTATTATACAAAATAATAATAATTCAGTGATAATAATTCAATTTATTTCATAAAAGTATGCAATTTTTCATCAATGTTTCTTTATGACGTTATCACGTAAAACTATCGTTCGTAAACCGACTTTACAGACAAAATTTTTTTTTGAGCTCGGAAATCAGAACTTAGAAATCAATTTAAAATTTACTGGAAAAATACAGCGATAAATGTAAATCTTACAGAGAAATTATAAATACAAATCGGCCAGTGCTAATCGAATTTGAGCACAAAAGGTTTTCTACCTACGTCTACTAAGACTTCGGAAGGATTATAGGATAACAATTTTAATATCATAAAAATAGCTTATTAAATCGCGTTACGATTAGTTCACAAACCTTTAATATATTTAATCTTAATACGTTTAATTATGATAAATATGAACATATTAAGGGAAAAATATTTTCAAGGTTTCATTTCTTTTCAACAACAAATATTTTGAAAATGTTTTACGCTTACTATGTTCAGATTTATCATTTTTAAAAGTCTTAATTTATGCTCCGAAAGTCTTTGCTTTAAATAATTTAAACTCTTACACTTTTACTGGGTACACGGAAGAGGCATTTTTTTTTAAATTTGTGATAATATTTTAAACTAGGAACATAAAACAGTAATGCTGTAGTACTTATCTTCTTACCAAATAAATAATTTTGGGTTAAGTCCCAAAAAATAATAGTCTATTATTATTCGTCTAAAATTTGCTTCACGTTTTAAAAAGGTTTTCTTTTTTTCGGAGCTTAATAAAAATATTAAATCGTACATATGATTTCAAATGCAGCAAGTTGGTAGCAAATAATATTTACCCATATTATAATAACCTAAGGAACCAAACAACTTTTCCTAATTTTTAAAATTATTTCAGTTTTATTCTCCGGTTACTATATACTATCAAAATATGTTCCCGTCTTAAATTTAAAGTCCATAAATCAAATAGATCCGTTTCCAAATCACTTTTCACTCATAATTTCACTTTTGTTTAATTAAAATGGTGCATTCCTGGGGCTTGTTTTTTATAGAGATAAAAGCTATTGTAGATGGTAAAGTAAGTAAGTAGACTCTAAATCGGTATTAGTATACGTGAAAGAAATAAATACTTCATAATTATTATTATTATACGTATAATTTACTTACTCGCACGTTTTACTGTCCTTTTCTGAGTTTTAATAAATTTCAAATTAAATATATTAGTATAGTTACTAGGTGATTAAGAACCGATGATTATAACGATGCGCAAACATCATTTAATAACAAAACCGAGAAAGAAATTGTACGTTAACATGGCAGATTTAAGACAATCCAAAATAAAACAGCCATGTTAAAATATACCTATAGTATTACGTTAAGTAATGATAATATCGCAGGTAAAACAATCTTCGGCATTATTAAACATTAATTCGATAATAAGTCTTTAATTAATACGTTTTTAGTTTTGTTTTCGATGGCAAACTCAAGAAGACGGTGATATTTTAAGTTCATTAAGTGTAGTTGTGTACGAAAAATTAACAATAAATTAACACGGCGATGCTGGGAACTTCGATAGAAATACTACAGGTACTGATGAGTAACAGTAGACGGAGCCGTGGAGCATATTCTAGACTTTTTCACACAAAATCTCAGGTCAAGTACCCGTGACGCTGTTCGGCGGTTCGAAATGTCTCACAGGAATCTCACAAAATTATAAGACACATTATTCATATTACATATGTAAAGTATAAAGCCTGAACCTGGTTATTATAAAAAGTGCATTGATTATTGTATTTATATGTTAAGAATGGAGGTTTACGAACAAGGATTTGTTTTAAGCATTAAAAAGTAGATAGCCACGTTTTAAACGCAACAATTGCAAATTCAGTTATTTTTTTTAGAATTCATAGTCTTCGAAAGAAAAATTAGCTTAATATTAGTAAGATTGCTTGAATCCTTTTAAGTAATTTTCTATTCTAAACTTTGTTTTATTTTACAGTTAAATATTATAGTATCTTAGCAAAATATGAGCTATAAGATTAGCAAGTATATTGCAATTATTTAGTTAATTTAAGTATTATTAAACTTTACAGGTTTAAATATGATTATAAACGTTTTCCACAAATATTTTCTAGACATCAAAATTTTAATAACTGAGGTCTATGTACAGATAAGGAATTCAATGCTAAAAACTCATATAAATATTACACACTTTCAAATTTTACATAAAGTTTCTCGATGTGAACGTACTTTTTATATGACTTTAGCAGATTCAAAATTTTTTTCAGTTCCTTGATTTAAGTAATGCTATTGTCAAATCACGGATGAAAAACCAAAAATAATTGTATTTATTTCTCCACGTAACGTGATAATAAAGAAATCACATTGTGTGTAGCAAATAATTCTACATATAAGAAAGAACAACATGAGAATATGTTAAGAAGTGTGGAAATTATAAATAATCAAAGTACGTAAACTACCTTCTTCTCCTTGGTCGAAAATCCACTTCGTGGTTTAAAAATTTCAGATCTATTAATAAATTGTTTTTTCTATAAATTTTTCATATCGTATTCTAATGTTACTACAATGTCTAATGTTACGTATTGACACAGGTAATTTTTTAAATATTTTAATACATGTAAATATGCTGAATAATAAACGTTGCAAATGTTCTGGCAAAAAATAGATGTCTATTTACAAACACAGCGACCCACCTAAAACAATTGAATAGAAGAATGTAAGATGTGCGGTGTTTACTGAGTAAATCAATTTTGTATCTTCATGGGTACCTTTGACTGCGGATTTACGGTTTTTACTTAATATTACTGTAAACTAATCACAAAATGAAAGTGATATAAATACAGTTCAAATATTTTAATTTGAACCATTTATCGAATCATAAAAATTATGAAATTTCTCTTAGAAAATGCAAAATTTTACAATGTTTTTTCAAAACCATTAGTAGTGTGCCATCACAAAATTAAAGTGATATAAATACAATTCAGATATTTTAATTCGGAACAATTATCGAATCATAAAAATTATGAAATTATTCTTAGAAAATGCAAAATTTAGCAGTGTGCCATAGTCGATCAGTTTGAAGAGAGGGCAACCTGTGGTCTCTTATGTACCATTCAACTTTATAGACAAAGAAAAGTAAGGGAAATCGAAATGAACTCATTGCACAAACTGAGAAAAGTATATATAATAAATTGTTATATGATTACATACATCTGATTTACAGATTCATTGTTTAAAATTATCTAGGTAATTTTTTTTAGGTTAGATTAGATCCTTAGGTATGAATTAGCGTAAGAGAATAGGAAACGTGTTACGGGTAATACTTTTAACGGACAATTTTATTTAAATTATCAAATAACATTAATTAATCAAAAACTTATATATTCACGGAAACACGCGCACGCACGAACCGATGCAAGTGTGACCGTGGCATGTTGCATACAAATGGTACAAATTTGTATGAGAACATGACGATCGTGCTTGTAATCGTCAGGCTGCAGTCTAGCCATATTTATATTTATTTGATATTAGTTACTTACTTTAATAATATAAATAAATAAATTCTAAAAATAGTAAATCTTAAGCGTACACCCATGAGACGTGAAACCAGAGCATCAAGAATCCCGCACAAAAATATTAAACGCTTCTTCAACTGAAGAGTACTGAATATATTCAAACCTGTCCGCGGGTCTACATGGCGAAAATTTGGAGCGTATGCGATGCGTGAGCCACGGGGCTATGCCTAGTGTAGCGGCGGCGCCGGTGTGTGGGAGACGTGGGAAGGGAGGATATAGCAGCGGACAGCAAGGCAAAGTGAGTGGTAGCCACGCTCATAGGAGGAGTATATCGATGACATAATATAGCATCGTAAATGGTAAAAACAATGCGCTGAGAAAATAGCTTTATTTTAGGAATGTTTTATGTCATTTGTTATTGAATTCATTTCTGAAGAGTTCTTACGGTTTCCTTAAAAGGTGTAGAGTGGAATAAGCGCAACAACGTTTCAGATATTCAATAAAATAACAATAACTAAAATAGTAAGAGTAGCAAAAAGGTGGAAGCATGTTACAGAAATGAAAGCTAATATTAAAGATATAAGTTAAGAAAGCTTACTAAAAGTTATGACATCCCTCCAAAAACATTAATATTAAAAAGCTTAATTTCAATCACAAGCTAACATAGTATTAGCTTTTTTCGCCGATGAAAGAATTAAGGTTGGAAAAATAGCGAATTCTGATTGATGTTAATTTGAAATCAGTTTTTTATTCTATTTTTAGCAGTCAGCACTTCACAGGCCGTTGATTTGTAAAGAACATACGAGTACCTTATATTTAACATTATGGCCAAGTAAAATTAAATATTGGCTAGAAAATAAAATTTACTAGCCAATATTTAATTTTACTTGGCGAGTTTTCATTAATATTGGGTATTTAAATATTAACAAAAATGTCACTTTTGAAAATAAAAGGATTCGAATATGTGCGTACGTATAAAATATAACGTATGTTCTTTTGAAATTAACGTTCTGTGAAATACTGACTTCGAAATAAAGAAAGATGATCAAGTGCGAATAGAATTCGCGGCCTGCGGGTCCTGTATCGTTGTTTAATATCATAAAGGTTAATAAGTATGTACTTTACAAATATTTAAATATAAAACCAAGATATGCAGTTTGTCCTTTAAAAATTCTATGTAGAATTATAATTATACCATGACATATATTTGTATGTATATATGTACGTATGTAAACGTAAAAATATATTTATTTACACATTTTGACGCTGCATTCTTTACCTTTCCATACCCTACAAAAGATGTCCATGAAATGTTTGTGAATTCCGAAAAATACTGGGAAAATCGCAGGTTTATTTAATTGCCATTCTAATATTTCAACTACAATAAAATAGTATAAAATATGTTTTCAATAATATATTAAAGTTTTCTTGCATCATTATAATTTTATTATTAAACTAATAATCACTTGATTTACGACAGAACACGTCCGCTTACACGGCGTACGAGGCCTCATGGGCCGCGGCGCTTTTGGGATTGGGCGCGTGTGTGGGAGCCATCCCCGCCGGTCTCATTTCCGAATATTTCGGTCGTAAGAAAACGCTGCTCATGCTTGCGCTGCCCATGTTCGTATCCTGGATGCTGATTGCTTCCAGGTGAGGGAATTGTCTATATATAACGTGCAATGGCACAGATAGGTATTTGGTAATCTCGAACAAATAGGTATTCTGACCGATATAGATAAAATGTTATTTTCTTCAATAATTTCTTTGGCGTTATTTTGAATGTACTCTTTATAAGGTGATTGCTAGAGGATAAACCTCAAATTTACAGATAGTAGTGTTGATATTTGCTAATAGCCCCACCTGAAGATGTCGTAATACGACGAAACCTAAGTCGTGGTAAAGAACTTAAAGAAAGTAGAAATAATACTACATCACGTAGTTTCATTTAATTGTGAATAATTAATTTTTACAAAATTAACGCCAAATATATTCAAGATAGTAGTGTAATTGATGTTCATTAGGTAAGGAGTTTTGTACTGCTCTGGAATGAAACTTGCTGCATACAGCAACGGAATGAAATTACGGAATGATACTGTAAACATCAGACATATCTGGCCTTTTTTTTGGCATAGCATATATAGATTATGTAAACTATAATTATATCCCAGTTAACTGATCGAATAATCTTAAGCAGATAACAGGTTGCATCTACCTACAAATATTAAACAAGGACGTTTTTAAGTATCAAGGAGCGATATCAAGGAAGGATAGTTTAGCTATATTTATAGGTCTTTTATGAATCGTTAAATAACGTAGGTGGGTTAGATAAAGTTTCGGACCAATATTCGAATCATTTTCCCTAGCCTGCTGTTCTTTACTTAAATTGGATTGGAATGTGTTATGTACGAGCTGATACTTTTCTACTGCACTATTAACAATATGTAATTACTATCGACACGTGGCAAATCCAGCATCGCTGTTTGACTTGTCGAAGTGATCATGTGGTTTTGATACTCGGTATCATGCAATGACCGGAGTTTAATTCTTATGTTGAAATGTATAATAGTCTTAGTTGGGCAAAGGAATCGTTGCTTGTTATTTTGATAGCTGCAGGACGAGCATTTTGCTAATCGTGAAAAAACCGTAATGGTTTCTTTACGTGTAAATGGGAGGATAAATGCTGTCAGGAGTGCATGCATTTATGTAGCAGTTTATGTAATGTGATGACATGACATAGTTTGCTGACGAAATTGTAATGCAAGGCCGTGTATTATTTATATAATTATATAAATAATACACTGTATAAATAATACAGAGAAAAATCTCAAGAATCTGTCATACAGATATAGGTAAGATTTGATTCATTCAATAACTTCACTTTTCAAAGAGCTGTATGAATTCCGAGTAGAATTACAGTTAACACGTAAATTCCACTCGTGAATTTCAAGCGTGCTATTAATATAATCTTCATGGACTGATTCCATTGTTCAACTAGACCGAACGCGGCAGTGATTTTTGGGTTTAAAACGCTAGTCATAAAATCTTTGAGTTTTCTAGGACATATTACCTGTGCGCGAATAATAATGATGATGCGCAGCAATATCTTCCTTAAAGTATACTTCTGACCAACGTGATGTATGATTGGTTATAGTAATAGAGAAGCGGTAGTCTCGAAGCCGACCTAATTAGCTAGCAATATGCGCAAAAAATTAGATTTAAAGAATGATTTTTTATTGCTTACATATCGCCAATTTTTTGCTGATTGGTTTACGATGCATAGTTTGTCTCATTGTTTGTCATCGACATTCATTAATAACCAATATATCTTACTTGCAAATGTATTGTTGTATTATATTTCCATGCCGGTATGATAAAATCATAGATGTGAATATTAAGTTTCTTCCTTATTTGATATCTCTACTAAATTATTTCTTTGTTTAAAGTTAAGTTGCTGCAATAACATTTAAATAGTACACTATTTGAAGCATTCGTGTACTAATGACGATAAAATAATAATGGATAAGTAGGAACATAAGAAGAGAATTGATAAAATTGGAGTGAAAAAGTAGTTGTTTTGTACTTTTATTATCTGATATCAATTTGGTAAAGAAAAAAGTAATCTGCTTGTAATTGGTGAACATGTTGAATTCTTCCTTCTTAATTTTTCTGACATATTTTCTGTCCTAGTAATAATATTATAATTATTTGAAGCTACTATGAAACTTCTGCTGGATACTGAACGACTTTGGAATACTATTCCATTGGTTCTTTCAATGACTAATGCAGTAGTACCATTTGAGTTTGCGTTAGATACGTATTCAGTGTAAGTACGAATGAAATCGAAAAATGAACATGCATAAAAAGCCGTATATTATACTCACTTTTTATAATACTTCCAAAAGCCAAAGATTCATCTTCATTCAATTAAATTTCGACCTTGTCACCCTTTTTGGGGTTATGTCATTAAATATTTTATTTTAATAGCATTGTATATATTCATTTGAAAATAATTCAGCTTAACAATATAAGTTCTTAGGTCTTCTGTTATTACTTATTTAGGCAATGAATGGAAATATGAAGGCGACATTTAGAAGGATTTCGTGGATAAGCTGTTAATGAAACTTAAAGAATGCTTTTAAGCATTTTTAAGACCATGACACATTCTAAGGAATTGAAAATATAGGTGCGCTTATAGCTATAGTTTTGGTTTAATACTTGATGTATTAATTCTTGATTTATTTTTCGCTACCCCCTATTCAAGTCGAAAGGGATGAATATTTTTTTGCCAGTAAATCAAATACATAATCATGGTAGCTTATCCATGATTATGTATTTGATAGCAAAGTGTTGATAGCTGATAATAATTTTTAATATGCAAAATTAAAATGGCTAGATAATAATTTTTAATATGCAAGATTAGAGTTAAAGCACACAAAAAAGAAATAATACAGTATATACGCAAAAAAGATATACCGAAGGAATAAACTCCTTTAGATCGATAAAATCAGATTTTGAACATGTGAATACAAAAGGAAAATATTTGCTCACGCGAAATATTTTTATAAATATCTAAGAGGACAATAAAAGTTTTGAATATTCCCAACGGTTAAATATAGATGTGTATTGGCATGGTAGTACTATACAGATCGAAAACTTCTTAGTTTTATGAAAATTGATGATAACCTAAATATGGTTGGATAAATGAAAAAAGACGTTCACAGAGAACCGTGTTAATTATTACAGAAAAAAATCCATTACTTCTCAACTGAATAAATATTCTAAGTACTCATCTAAACACTGCTAAAGATTTTCCGAGAAAAAGGAAAATAAATTCGTAGAAATTATGAAGTGTATTTCGTAATCATCCATCTTCTTCATAACTAGAAGGGAATGGGCTCAATAGAAAGGTAAATATTTTTCTCCGTTTTTTAAACATAGAATAGATGAATATTTGTCATGAATTAATAAAGAGTATAATGTATTAAATGATTTCAATTCGGACGTCTTTCAATACTTATTTTGGAAACTTTCGTCATGCTTTACATTAACGAAGGGTACGTTTATTTAGGATTGGCTTATTCCCACTACCTGTATTAGTTTATGCCACAACTATTAAAAATGACTAATTTTTATTATAAATGACCGTTTCCATGAGCTACTCACAAAACGAATAGATGAACGTGTCTTGTAATGAAAGCATTTACTAAATTTTTCCTTTTCTTCAAAAATATCATTTTTCGAAACTAAAAAACCTTCTTCATAACACATATTTTACTGATAGGAAAATATTTATGGAACTCAATTCATCGATTTTTATGTACGGATAAAATTAAACTTTTCTAGCAGATAACGGTGAAAAATTGGTGTATTCAGTGGGTATATCTGACCTGAATAATATTCAAGGGAATTTTCTAAAAATATGTTTGTAAATTATGTCTTTCGCATAGCTATAAGGGAATCTTCATCAATTATGCCTAGATCTGTCATATTAACTTCGTTGAAATATATGTTCTTCAAATATAATGATGAATAATTATTAAACACTTATTGTCAGCATGTAATGAATGTTTGGGTAATAATGGACAAATTAATAATGAAGGAATTATCATGGAAAAAATCGTGAACTTCTCATCAATCAAGTTTTTAAATAACGTTTTCTACTTTCTTCATTATTTCATACGTGTATATGGTTATTATTAAATATATTTTATTTTTTAAAAGATTGATAGACATTATTCTTTTAAACACAAAAACAAAAATGATATGAAAAGGGAACATTTGAGTAATTCACATATATTTACATACTTATAATATTTATTTTAACTGTTATTAATAATATTTTAACTGTTATTAATAATATTAATACAGATTTATATTTGATAAATTAAAAAATATATATTTATTAATAAATATCAATACCCTGTCATTTATAATAGCCAAACGCTTATTATCCATGATTTTCCTATTTAAATTGCCATAGCTCATTCTAGAGAGAATCGTGATACTTTTTAAAATGTTATGTCCCAAATATTCCTAATTAACATAGCAACTAGGTATATCTCCAACATGTGCAGTCGTAATCATCAGTTCCGTGTTCGAGTTTTAGTTAGAGCTTCTTGAAATAGGAATTTATAAATGAATAGTGACGAATGAAAAGTTACAAAATATAATAAAGGGATTAGCAACGTCGGTACTAGATTCTTACCTCGATAGTCGCCTCCGTGTATTTTATTGACACTAGTAGTGGCCGCTCTATATATCTTGTAAATCTACATTTGAGCTTGTGATAAGTTTAAAAGTTCCTGAACTGACCTCGATGTTTTTTCATCAATGTATATATAATTCCCCAGGTATATAAAGCAGTAAATACGCGTATATGAATTAATAAAGAAAGCAGAAAATACTATTTAAAAGTGGGATTAATGGAACTTTCGCATCGTGCCTTTTATTTAGAAATGAAAATTATTTTAATGAATAGATTTATTACATCGGTGTAGATTTTAGCGCAAATAATAAAGAATATGTGAAAAATAGTTGTGAAGACTTTTAATTTGTGGACATTAAATGTCCATGTTTATGGTTGGCGATTCCATGGCAAAGTTCTGAAAGAATAAGAATTTATTTACAACGCTTAAAAAGAAATGTTGCATAATGTTTTACAATTTATTTACTCTTTAGTTTTTTTAATTATGAGAAAAATGTATAATATTTATTTGTTGATAACTTAGTTAATATTTAAACTTGCATACGAAAATTCGTCTATAACGACGATAATTGAAGAAGTATCCATATCGCTATATTCACTTTTTAATTTAGAAAAGTTAACAATGCGACTTATTGTTTATTAATTGTTTATTAATAAAAAGGGTTTAGGCTATATGTATATATATATATATATATATATACATATATATATATATATATATATTTATATATATATATATATATACATATATATATATATATATATATATATATATATATATATATATATATATTACAAAAATACTGAACCGTACACGATACATTATTACGATAACTAATTGTAGTACACCGCTTTGTTACCTATATTCATTAAATTCGTAAAGTTTTATAATAATCGACAAATAATGATAATTAATTTATGTCGACAAAGAACGCCTTAAGAAACCTTTCAGAATTCATATTTAATAATTAAGTTACAAGTATACTTTGATTTGGTCAGAAAGATAAAATATAGTGGGCATAGATATTCTGGATACCAGTGCATCTTGGCACATGACGTGTTGATTATTGTAAATTTATTTACATATTTATTATAACCTTATTATAATTTATATTTTTTGCCTTATCTGTAATTAAAACAATATTATTATAATACAAAGAGTAAGTATTTGTTAATATTGTAACCTTATTGTTGCTCACAGTATTTATTTTATTTTTAATTACAGCAACTTATAGTGACTTCCACTTCTATTTATAGTTTGATCATCAACAGTAAATACATCGATCAAAGGCAATTTGATTCATAACTTATTTTTAATTTAGATTATATATAATTATATATTTTTAATACCACTAAACTTCAATCTCAATTATCTATGATTGTTACTTACCCAGTCCGAATATCTGGGGACTGTACGTGGGACGATTCGTGGGTGGCCTTGCAACTGGTGCTGTAAGTGTAGCGACGCCTCCCTATGTAGCTGACATTGCCGAGCCACGTACCCGCTCCCGCCTGGCCACCTTTCATCATTTCCAACTGGCTGCTGGGGTTCTTTTTGGATATATCGTTGGTTTGTATCAATGTTATTCTTACTCTACCCTCGAAAAATCAAAACAATCTTTTTCCTTTTAATTATTGGTTCCCTCGCCAAAAGTCTGTAATATTTACACACGATAAATTTCATTCTTTTAACATTAATGTTATCATTAGGTAATATATAACTTAACAATCGTGTATATACATTTAAAGTTACATATTTACGAAAATTGTTGTCTTAAGAAATTTCAATAGTTCAAATAATATTAGTATTCGTAAATTTATTAATGGAAATTATAGTTAATTATAGATATTTATATTGGAATCTTAGTAATGCCAGTTCTATTCGTGCTAGTTTCAATTTTTTTTCTTATATCTAATAAGTACACTTAATACAATGTGTTCACCGATTTACTGCTAAATGGCTACAGGATTAGGAACAATAATTTGTTTACTGTAACAATTAAAAATATTTGTATCGTTTAGATAAACTAAGGAAAAAAGATCGAAGGTCCATTTTTATATGAACTTTAATCCTATCATCATAATTTAATAGTAAGTGAGTAATAATTGTCATTTTTATACCTAATTTATAAAGTGAAATAGAAATGTTATTTAAAAATAAGAGAAACCTTCAACTTAACGCACAGTACTTTTTATTATTTGATTACATTGTTTGATATGATCAAAATTAAATTATCATCACATGATTATTTAGGAACTTGTTCAATTTAATATTTAAATAGGTGGATTAGTAACTAACAGGTATTTTCACAGAACAAGTTTTATCCTAAATTTTAAATTATGTTTCAGGAATGGTTCAAAACGTCACTCTTTTATCGGTGCTGTGTGCGAGTCTTCCGGTCGCGTACTTCATCGCCTTCCTTTTCATGCCAGAGTCGCCCGTCTACTTGATGTCACAAGGAAAGACAGTGGAAGCTAAAATCGCACTGCAATATTTTAGAGGCATTGACAACGATATTGAGGATGAGTTAGCATCTATTAAAGAAAACATAAGAAATTTGTTTAAGAATCGAGCTACTTTTAAGGATTTGGTGAACACTCGCTCGACGGTAAAGGCATTAGTTGTATCTTTCGGTTTGATGGTATTTCAGCAGCTTAGTGGCGTGTTTGCGATTATATTCAACTCGACAAAAATATTTCAGCAGTGCGTTATTTACATGTCTCCCCCTCTCGCTTCTATTCTCCTCGGTATTACATTCGTAATCGCCACATACACATCTACAATCTTACTCGGAAAGTTTAGGAGAAGAATTCTTCTGATTATATCTTTTATATGCATGGCGATATCCCTAAGTGTGTTAGGGCTCTATTTTCATATTCAGCAATCTAAGGAAAAGAGTAATACTTGGATTCCAGTATTGAGTTTATGTATATTCATAAGCATGTATGCCATTGGAGCTGGTCCCATTCCGTGGTTAATGTTACGACAGATATTTCCAGCGAATATAACTAGGAGGGCAACTGCTTTCGCGGCGGCTTTTTCTTGGTTTCTTACATTTGGGATTACGAAATTATATCAAAACATGGTCGATTCTATAGGTACTGGGTGGGTTATGTGGTATTTTGGGGTAGTATGTATAATTGGTGCTTTATTTGTCTTTTTTTTTGTACCTGAAACTAAAGATAAAGATTTAAATGAAATACAAAATGACTTAAACGGTGTTCCTCGACGCAGGAGACACAGACATATTATAGAAGTAGAAAGTGGATCTGAAAACTAATATTTCATTTAATTATATTTTTGTTAACAATATAAATAATAAACAAATATTCTATAATTTTACACGTAAATTCAGTTGCGCAAATTAAAACCTTTATATATTGAAAGTAAATTCAGTTTTTATAAATGTCGGAAGAATAATGGGAATTTCTTATTGGCGTCCACCAATAACCATCTCAGCTATTGGATGGAAATTGAAAATGTGTATAATTTATAATTCCTGTGTAAATATTTATTTAGTTATTAAAATTATTATCTAATTTAATGGGCCATAGCTTTGAACAGCACGGCAAATAGGATAACAATTAATTAAACATCAGATAATTAGAGAAATACAGTAGCCAAAAAAACAGAAATAAAAAAATTGTTGGTAGTCAGAATAGGCCTTCAATCACCCCCAACAAATTTGACATTTACACATGAAAGCATATGATAAGCGCTCTTGTACAAGAGGCTATATTTAAAAGTGCGCAATTAAAAGCTTTTACTGACGTATCAAAATCTTCCTTATTCGGTTACAATTTGTAATTTATTTTTTTCCGGAATCCGGTCAAAATTTGAAGTTGTGAATTAAAAAAAATAAGGTTGACAGGACAATAACTTGAAACCACTATGAACCAGCTGAATCAAATTTTTTTGGAAATTTTTTTTGAGTAAAATTTTTATTCTTTTCCTTTTAACTTTTTCATGTACACCACTCAAAAAACTACTGTAGTATGCAAAGTTAGATGTTCTGGTTTTTATCTAACTCAACATTGCACTATTTCCTCGGAATTTCAAAATAAAACGATGCCATAATTTTGTTTGCAGACAAAATTTGTTTTGACCTTGTAGGACCTTGTAGGACTTGCATTTGTAGGACCCACGACAGATAAATAAAATTAATTTAGCACGAAGGCATACCGGGACACTTGCTTGGGAGGAAATTATCAAAACACACATATTGATGTGGAAATTTATCTTCTTATATAACTTTAATTTAAGTACAGAATTAATAACCCGTTAGAGAATATTAAAGTGCATACTTAAGGCAGACAAAATGTGAATTCGCATCCAGTAGTTTTAACATGAAGAATGCCCATTGGTTGTAATATAAAAGAATAAAGTGAGATTTATGAATCACGAACTCAATTAACACGTGAAATATTTTAAAATTCAGTACAAACTCTGCTTCAAATTTATGTTACTAATTGATGTTAAGAGTGAATTAAAATAAATAGCATACGCTTTCACAAGGAAGATTTGAAGTCTATTCAGACACTATAAAAATACGGACTGAAAATATTAAACGAACGCTACTACAGTTTGATCTAACTATATGTAGGATAAGTAGGTTTCGGTAGATCCCGACGTAAATTATGAATTAGGGAAAATGCTGCTTGAATATTTACATTTATATGTGATTTAAACATTAGTGCATTATCTCTGTATGCAATATGCAAAGGCTCGCATTTTTGTCCTTATTTTTTGGATTATAAGTAAAATAATATGCGATTGTAATATAAGATTGTTATATACTTTGAAAATTTTCACCTAGCTACGATATATTAAGTCACTTTAAATATTTATAGTAATCAATCTAATATATATATATATATATATAAACGTACAATATTTTGTTTAATAATTAATATTTTATAATAATTAATACCCTAATATTATTAGATATCAACAACTACATTTATACTTGTAGGTTTAAGTTTAGCGAGATTTACGATATCTTTTTAAAATAAATTTTAAATGAAACACATTCTGTCTTTGAATAAACAAAAAGTGGAGGGTTAATTTATTTACTTCTCTTAAGAAAAGTGAATTCAAAGATAAGACATAACCTTTAAGTTTTATTTTCTACCGCCGCAAAGAAGCCGCTGACAAAAGATAGTTTTACATAAAATACACAAATTATAATGTAAATTTTAAGGGTTTTCTACGAATTTTCGTACCCATCAGTTCATGTACATATATTTGTTAGTTACTTGATGTTCATTCATGACATTTTCAAGTTATCTCAAAAAAATGTTTTTTTTTATTTCTTCGAAACTCACTCTCGAACTCTTCTCATATTCGTCAATAATTTTATTTCAATACAAAATCGTTATCATTATAAGCCTATACTCGTTAAGATTATTTATTCTTATTTTTTGAATTAAAAATCGCTACATCTGCAACTATAAGTTGTAGATATAGCGATTTTTGAGTAAAGATATTAAGTTTTTGGAGGTTACTCATATTTAACAAAGAACAAGAAAAACATTTCAGCAAAACGTCGGATCAAAATTATAATAATAACGTTACATGTTAGATACAAGTTGAATCTCAATAATTATTTTTCAATAATCGATAACAAACCGACTTGATTAATAAGGATGCAATCATATTTGTGTATATCGAATATCAATTGCAACATGTATAACAATGGTTTTATCGAGGCAGCCAGAAGGATACGAAGTAAAAAAAAATTTATTAGGAAATGCCAACAAACAAAGCGAAAAATGTTTTTTTTTTATAATTCCATTTTCAATTTTTGGGCAATAATGAATCCCAGCGATAATAACCAAGGTACAAATGAAACCTGTGTGTATAACAAATTGGTAATTGTGTGCACATTACATAAAAAAAGACTGGAAGAATTTGAATGACCTTTGGCAGTTTAATAACTTAGTGCCTTGATAAACATCTACAATAGAAACCATCACACTTTTTTTTCATTTGGTTATTATATAAAAATGTTGAATGGCGAAATAATGCTTAAGAAGAAGATTAAACTCTAGGTTACCTTGTGCCTCTTTCAAATACTTCGTCCGTGTATATGTTTTTTGTTTGTTTGTGATCTATTTCACACAATAACTGCTAAGTCGATATGAATGAAGTTTTCAATCCAATATTGTTTAGAGTTTATGTTACAATGTAAAGTTTTTGTATTAATGCAATGTTTCCTAAGGGACTTAAAAGTCGATCACCTATTAATTCTTCTAAAAACTGAGCACGCAGATCTAAGAACTGATGAATAAAAATGTTCGACACTGTTACAGCGATTCACCTTGAAGGTCGAGGTAAGATATAAAAAGAACTTTTATTTCGGTCAAGGGTACTTTGGACCTACAGACGTTATCACTGGAGTAAAACTCCAATGCACAAATAAAAAGCAGGTAAAATTTAGGTTCAAATAAAATATTTTCATATTGTAATTTGATCTTCAAAAGATTAAATACACCGTTGAAGAACAGAATATATTTTTTGAGAAAAATAAATAATACATGCTGTTCTTCGAGATCAAAATTAAATTTTCGTTACAGTACACGTATTTTTGAATCTATAAAAATTACACTTTCATTAATGCATAATTTCGTTTCGAACACATTAAAATGTGCAGGAAAATTGGCAGGATTTCCCCTGCCGGTATAGTTAACATTACTATGTAATCTATATTGAAAAATTGTAGATATATAGATCTGAAAGTTACACTTCTCCAAGGCAGCAAGTACAATTTTGGCTTGTTTATATTTTCAATATTTTCGCTTGTATTATTAAATAGCCCTACATTTCTATGATGTGTAAACAAAATCATAAATATGGAAACAAATAATTAATAATTTCAATAAATTGATAATATAAAATTAAAGAGTTTATTTTATTTTAGGTTATTCTAACTGTAACTGTAATATAGGTATGAATAGAATAATTATTACAGTTATTCCTATTGCTGTGAAATTGAATTTGACTTCTTGAATTTCATTTGCCATAAAGCCCTAGGATTTTTATGTATCTTAAAGTTACAGCAACCAACATAAATAAGCTCTTAAAATTTTCATATGAATATGTCTTTACGATGTAAAAAGCTCTATATAATTGCAGTTGAAATGAAAAACAACACCTAGACCTGGTGATGATGATTTAAGGTCTTTTGATACTCGCCTATTAGTTCATTACGTGTATTGGTTACGACACATTAATCACTGAATGCGTTAAGCACCGTAATATGTAAAATGTGTTCAGTTATGCTATAATATCAGAAAGCAGAGAAATAATAATATTGGTTCGAAAGAAGCATACCTACCTTAAAAATTTATTACATATTATATGTAACGCTTTGGCAATATTAAATTGTCTGTTGCTAATTCAACTGGCCTTTGCAAGGTTTAAGAGTACTAACGTTTTAAACGAAAAATTAAATTATTTACTTCATTCATTAATAATAATATCATTAATAATAACGTGATCTCTAAACAGTCTGTCAACACAATAGGCAGTAAATAATACTTTACCAAAGCGATGACAGAGTCTACGACATATAAATCTCGATAATACTCATCATTATAGTGTTTTAATCGTTCATTAGAGCCTCGAGTTTCTTACATGAACAAGTTACCGATGTGATCCGAAATAAACCAAGTTAAGTGAAAAAGAGAAAAGTTCGTGCCCTTGAATAGATAACAGATGACGGTCAATGTATAGAGTAAGGTAGTGTAAGTTTGTGCATTTCTGAAACAATCATGCTTAAAAAATAAAATGCCAGAGAAATATCAAATATTTACATTTATTTTGAGACTCTTCCTATCTGGTAATAAAATTACTTAATAATTAGTGCACACAAATAAACAGTCTTCAAAGAATCATCGAAAAATAAAAAAACGAGAATTGCGCAATTTTACACACTCTGGCGTGTAAAGTCTTACGTCTGCGCATAGGAATTTGTAAGATCGCGCAGGGTCAATTTGCGAACAAATCGCATTTAAAATGCCCAAAACCCAAATAATTTGAACATTTTTCTTGCCACCACTCCTGACACGAATGACACTCGACCCAGTCCTCAACGGTTGGTTTCTTGAAACCCTCGGAGCAGCCTCCACATATCCATATTTTCTTGGGTTTTTTTAAATTATTTTTGGGCATTTGGCCGTACCTTTGCAATTGGTTAGATTTTTTGCCTTTTCTCCTCTTCCTTAATCAGTTGAGCTTTAAAAGGTGAGCTTCTAATGACTTCGGACCGCTTATGTATTACTTGCCATTAGAAGATCTCTTTACATTCGATTTTGGGATTGGAACGATGTCTCTCGGCGTTGGGCTTGACGCTTCATTATTTGTTCTTTTGTAGTGGATATTTGTGGCCATGTTAATGGAATGTTTGTATCAGATTCAGTGGTTTGTTGATTTGTACAACTAGCTACAATCTCGTTTTTTCAATTGATATTTGAGTATTACAAACTCTCATAGTTTTTGTTGAAATAACGGTGTCTTTTATTGAATGTTCATCAAGTTGGATCCGTTCAGAGGAAGTAGGATTTTTGCCTTGGTCTTGAATTACAGTTTCCGGGTTGTCCCTTTCAGTTACTACGCTTGCCAAAAAATCTGCATCTCTGAAAACATCTGGATTCCAAGGTTAAATGATGGTAGATTTGAAACATTCCACTCCATAGGCAACGGTTGCAGCCTTGTTGACAGCATGTGTAAATACTTCAGCAAGTTGGAATGTCGTTATTGCTCTTCCTGGATGATTTCGGAGCCATTTTTCACATTCGTGCGCATAGTACTTTTTCAAAGCAACGTGGTATCCCCTGACCAGAGGTTGCATCTATGCAACGTGTCTATGTTATTCTGGCGTTAAAAATCGACTGCTTATATTGAATAATGAGATACGTGGTTATCAAGGATAAGTAAAACAAGGTGCTCCCTTGAAAGTCTAGTATTGTCCTTGAAGTGCGTCAACCAGTCCATGAAGAGACCTGAGTTGATGACACTTGAATCTGAGATCATTTCAATGGATCCAGGTAGTGCACCGTCAATTAATTTAGATTTAATCCTTTTTCTGCTAAAAATAAAAGCTGGTGGTAAGAAATGTCCAGTTGCAGACACAGCACTGACGACAGTCACATTTGTACCTCTCTCAGCACTGGCTATTTTATCAACAGAGCTTTTTCCTGTAGTGGAGAGGACTTTCATCGGTCTATTTGGCACGGTGGAAATTCCTGTTTCGTCCATATTATAGCTGATAATTAAATGTAAAAACGTTCTATTTGTAGTGGATTGAATCTAGTAGCACGTGCAATGCTTGTAGAAGTTGACTGTCGAACAGTGATATCGGGATGGCGCTTCATTAAACCACGAATCCATTCCTTCCTTGCCATTTTAGCTTCTTTATTAAAACGATGATCAATTATATGTTTTTCAGCAAAATCATATGCTGATTTTCGTAAATCTTTAGAAGTCATACCGTAAAACATTTCGATCAAAGTTTTTAAATGGATACAAAAGTCTTCTTCTATTTCGGTACTAAAGGTACCAATCTGCCGAGTTTTGGGACACACTGAAGTTGTAGTAACCTGTGCTTTAAAGTAGACTCCGCCATTCCTAAGAACATAGCAACTTGTGTACTTTCTCTATTTTGAATCCGAGCTCGGGCCTCCTCAATTGTGGACGCAGAACATAATTGCGCCCCGATTTTCTTGGTCTTCTGAGCATGCTAAAAAAATCACAGTTTAATGTTATATATATATATATATATATATATATATATATATACATATATATATATATTATATATATATATATATATATATATATATATATATATATATATATATATAATTTAAGTTATCCACTTATACTATGCGCAATCTTACACACTGGACCTGTCGTAGTTTTGATGTAACTACTATTGTCTTAGAACAATGTGGAACTGTTTTAACATTACGTATTATTCACAATTAAATGAAACTACGTGATGTAGTATTATTTCTACTTTCTTTAATTTCTTTAACCACGACCTAGGTTTCGTTGTATTACAACATCTTCAGGTGGGCTATTAGCAAAGATTAGATCAAATTTTAAAAATTATTGTATCCGATACTTCAATCATCTCTGCAAACTGTTTCTTCTTTAGTCTGGCATTTTCCAATACAAATTTTTCAACTTTTTAACAATTTCCAGAGTAGTCATTTCGATCGGTCGACCGGGGCGTGGGTCGTCTTTAAGTCTCTACCCTGTTTAAAAAGACTATGCCACTTGTAAACTATGGTTTTATCCGAGCAAGAGTCCCCGTAAACGGATGCCATCCCTTTCAGTATGGTTTGAACCGACTTTCCTTGCTTGGTAAGGAATTTTATAACGGCGCGATACTCGATTTTTTCCATAATTCAGACTTTCTTCCAGATTGAGTTGTTTGTTCGACGATAGTTCAAAGACTAATGATCCGATTATGATAAAACTTGGTATTTATACTAATAATGAGTTACTTAACTATCTATAATTCCGTTAATCACCTTTACTAATGACCTACCTTTCCATTCCGCGAACTTAAAACGTGCGTGCGTGCGAGCGTCGTGTGTCCGCGCGTACATGAGTGCGTGCGTGCGGAGTGAGTGCGTGCGTGCGTGCCTGCGGGCGTGCGTGCGTGCTTGCGTGCTTGCGTGCTGTAAAAGGTAATATTCAAGTTGATCGCAGGTTCTCATTTATTGTGGTGTTTTTTGGTAACATGATGTCAACTAAAAATATTTCCACTGTTACCGGTAAGGATCTAAATTATGACTGTTGTTCGGAAGAAAATTTAATGCTTGTACAATTCTGCGATTAGCATGAATTATTAATGAATTAGTAGCATAACTCGGAGATGGTCAATTGCCTGGTTGTCCCTTACACGATCTCGCTGGCTGGCTTCTGTAATCAATAAATTCTTGCCAGATGTCGGATCGTTGAATAAATCGAGTGGGAGAGTTGTAGATTCATACTCTTGGCTGATGGTTATTGTAAGAATGATATCCCTGACCGAAAAAATAAATTTGGTAAAAGAATATAGTGCAAAGTTTGGAAACACCAATGGAGTGCTCGTTGATTATAAGTTCTTTAGTATATCCTAGGTCGTAGTCAAATATTTGTTTTTTGTCTCACGTACTACTGTAATTGATAATACAGTAATAGTATGAACGGCAAAGCAAAGTTGAAAAAGTCATGGTAAATCGCTCAAAAATCAAGGTCACATAACACTTTTTTTCCATAGTATGAATTTATTTCTACCCAGTCACTGGATATTATGTGTCGTTTGTGTGTAGTCATTTTCGGAAAATGGTGAGAGTTATGGAACACAACTGATTTTTAAATCACGATAATGCACAGATGCATATTTCACTGATCGATCGAGATTTTTAACCACTCATTTTTTAGACAGACATTTAACTTTTATCTAACCATTCATTTTATATCCACCGTATTCGCCTAATTTAGCATCGTGTGATATCTTTTTATTCTCTAAACTCAAAAGACATATATAGGAAACAAACTATATGAACTGTTTTGAGGATTGGGAAAAATGCATTGAAAGATAAAGTGATGAAATCGATTTAGAAAAAAGAATAAAAAATTTTAATTTTATTGACCAGTCTTGTTATTATATGTACACAGAAATGATCAAAAATTATAATACACCCAAAGGTCTTTACCTAAAAGAGAGACAGAAATTATCACAAATTAAAATACACCCCTGGTCTACACCAAAAGGAAGAATTATTGTATTAGGAAGAACTTCTAAAATTATTTATTAAAATAAATATTTTAAATTGATATCACGTTTGTAAAATTGTAATGTTTTACTTTAATAATATAGATGTAATTTAAATGTCTTTCAGAGAGGGATTAAATGGAAAATATTTTTCATTCAAATAAACATCGAATATTTAAAATATAACGTTTTTCAAATATTCTTACTTTTTTAATGTCTTTTTTATTTTATTTTCTTTTGTTCCTAATCTTATTTCAATATTCGAAAATCAGGGTCAAATAAGCAATATTTTTGATTATATGAATGAGCATTTTTTTGGCATTACTACTTCAAATATTTCGAGTAATTTCAAAGCTATGGACCAATAAATTTTCATATGAAACTATCGTTTTAAATGTTTCTTATAAATAATTAGAAGTTTTAAAAACTTAATATTTGCTTTCCCAAAAAGATTTTCTAAAGCTCACATTAAATTTCTGACGTTCCAAAACACGGAAATATTGCTACAGTAGAGATTATATTCACAAAACCAAATTATATAGAAATGTTCTTTCTTCTTAATTCTTCTTCATTATAAAATTTTTCCGCGCAATAAATTTAACAGGAATATAAAATAATAACACTAGAAGTAATTTTTTAATTTACTTTTCAATTAAATCATTTTCATTTTTTTATTTAGAACAATTAAAATTACCTGAATAGACTTAAACATAATTTAGTACATAATACCTCATTGTTATTAGAAAAACTACATTTGGAAAAAACAAAAATAAAGTGGAAGAGAATACACCTGACGGCTCATGGCTGCTGTCCTAAAATTTGTTGAGATTTTTCAAAAAACCAGATGTACACCGTAACGTGATGAGGTAAATATGATATTTGTTTCTATTAAAGATTTATAATATTAAATACGACAACCGAATTCGGAATATTCTGAATAATATATAATATATATCCGTATTGTTCAAATTAAAGATGTTCGAAAAAAATTTTTTATACAAACTTGTAAAGACATATCCCAAGAATGCTGAATTTCATAAATCTACGAGCATAGTTCTGTATGAGATTCTAACGGAAATATTTTCTTAGTTGGAAAACCTGCCTTTCAATGTTCATATAAGTTTATATTTATGCAGACTTTGTTATATTTAAAACATATTACGATTATTTCTAAAATAATACTACGGAAAATTACCACTCAAAATCGAATTTCTTATAATTTGTAAATAAAATACAAGTTCTCGACAATAGAGTCGTAGGAAGTACTATCATACAAAAGCAACATATTTTTTAAAACAAAAAATATTTAATTAAAAATGTTTTTAAACATCCAGTAAAGCAACGAAAAGGCAGTTTTACTAAAATCTCTTTTAAAAACCCCATTAAATGTATTAGCCAAATTTAGAAAATTCCGACAGCATAGAAAAATCTTTTTTCAGATTTGTAATAAAAATATTAATAGAAGTACAGTCGCTCAAAACCTATTACAGGAGAAAAACTGCACTAAATTGAAAATTTTCATTTAGTGGTTAAGTGAACAATGGAAGAGCGCAAGGAGCATGTAAAAATCTTTCAATAGTTGGAATTATTCTGTGATCTGTGTTACGTACTGACATATCTACAGGTACAGATATATCATCTCCGATTTTTACCTCACATAAATATAGTCATAAAGGATTTGAAACAGAATACGTTATATTCGCTGAAATTGATAAACTGAAACAACTAGAATGTACATTAAAAGACATTTGACAAAATTTTGAAATGAACAAAAGAATTTATACATTCTCCCCTGGAACTGAAAATTCAACTGCACCTAAAACACTACTCAAATGCCAGCCCTGTGTTTCACAAATATTATTCAAATATAATAAAGTAGCTTAAAATCTGTTAAATATGGTTGAGATATAGGATGGTAGTAAATCGCTCATGCATTAAGGTTGCAACCGCAGCAGGAACAATTAGACGGGATATTCCAAATGCGACAGCCTTCGTTCATCATTCATCAGATATTAGTAAGTGACCGCGATACATAAAATTAAACATGGAAAGCATGCCAGCCAATACAATGCAGGATATTGAAGCTTCTAATTTCATCGAATCCTTTGATTTATATTGATCAGAGAACTAAATCTTACTTTAGTTAGTTGAAAATGTGAATGTAGAGTTTTTAATTATAGAGTTGTTAGCGCCGTCTGGCGCTAACTTAGTATGCATATCTACTGTAGATAGCGTGCCTAGACTAAAGTGTACGAGGCAAAGATAAAACAGCAGTACGGGCGGACAATATGAGACAAAATTACTAATCTTTTTTTCCTCTCTGAATAACGTGATGCTTCTCGTGTGTACAGTATTAACATATTTATAAGCATTTTTGATACAAAATAAGTATTAGAAAGTTAAATATGTTGTAAAAATATACATTTGTTTTATGTTTCTAATTAACCATTGAACGTTATGATTTGATATTACTATTTATGTACTCGTACATTTCACGGAAAATGGAAAGAAATCTATTTTTGAAGTAAAAATTCTTTACGCACGCTTGAATTGGGGAGTAAGCTGGGGAATGCGTGACGAGAGCGTTACGAAAAGTGTGATCGGGCGAGGCGAACGGAAGTTGAGATGGAGAAAAAAGTTAGAAAAGACAGAAAGAGAGAGAGTTACGTTTCGTATATTACTGTAGGGACAAGAGAGAGAGGTGCGAGCACACATTTTCTTTCTCTTTTTCTCTCATAGCCAGTTATATCTAAGACACAGTGCAAGCCTGTTGTCTGTATCACAC
Organism: Druceiella hillmani; assembly: GCA_039881145.1. Lineage (NCBI taxonomy): Eukaryota > Metazoa > Arthropoda > Insecta > Lepidoptera > Hepialidae > Druceiella > Druceiella hillmani. The sequence continues at coordinate 19,948,033 of JAYKKI010000021.1, read as the reverse complement.
TGTAGGAGCAAGAGAGAGCAGTGTGCGCGCACATTTTCTTTCTCTCTTCCTCTCATAGCCTATATATTATATATATATATATGTATATATATATATATATATATAAATATATATATATATATATACATATATTTATATATATATATATATATATATATATATATGCGAGTTTGCTAGCGTTACGCGAACGGTAATTTTTTGATTATTTTGTAATTTCATTTCGTTCTTGAACAATTTTATAAATTATTATTTTGTTCAATACATTAAATATTCTACGTTTAAAGTGATTAAAATTGTAAATTCATTTTAAAGTTCATATTTTATGAATTTGAAGTTTTACTTCAGTCGTGTGATCTAAAGCACACTCGTTTTTGTGTAAATCGCAGGGAAATGTAAATTATTCAAATGAATTTAGGAACATTTATATTTTATCTATTATTGCTATAAGTGTGGCGACAGAATCTGGTATTTTCCTTTATGCTCCACTTAAAGACTGATATAGTTTACTTGCGCACTAAAATTGACAGTTCTGATTAAAATTTATGTATATTTATTTCAAAGGTTTTTCACTAAGGAACCAAAGCGATGAGCAAGTTTTATTTGAATTTCCAAAATCAAATATTGCAAATACTTTTAAATTAATTACGAATTCATTAAAATATATTTAAATAAAAAGTGCTATTCCGTTATCGAAGCATTGATCAATTCCATCAAATATATGTCTAATTTACATTTATAAGGTATACTTCGATCATGCTTTAAAAATTCAATGATGTTCAATTATATCCTTTTCTGCTTTGAGATCTTCTTTATTATTGAATCGTATTAGAAATTAATTTGGTACTAAACACGATATAAAGCCATGGCGAGCAACTATATCGATGATCATCATTGCAATGAATTGTACGCTATCGATCTTATCATCAATCGGAACCAATATATAAATGATCGATTTACATGATCGTGGAAGAAAGTGATATGTTTCTAACTTTCCCATTACCTAGCCTTAAAATAATTTAAAAAACGCCTTTTTTATTCGAACCGTAAGCGCGTATTGAATGAATGTAGCACGGATTTTAATCTCTCTAGTTCAGGCAAACAAATTCCAATTTTATATATTGTCGAGATATACCGAACATTGACATGCATTGTAATTTTTATCATTGTTTAAAATTAGAAAAAAACTGTAGACACTTCGAATTATTTTATATTAAGAGAAATTTATATTACTTCGTATTTCATTCCACCGACGCACAATTTAAATAGTACGCTGACTCCTGTGCAATTGTTGGCCGACGCAACAAGAAGTTAGGATTTTAATTGTCATTTAACATCAGTTTTGGACAATTTAAGTATCATTTGATGTTGGTAAAATACAAACGGACATACGATAGTACAAGTAAAACTTGTTTCAAGCTTAGATCTGTGCACAGCGTAGCAGCGCCAGTGGCAGCGTGCAAAGCAATAAAGCAATTCAAGCGGCCATAAGTCATCTGCCCATAACTTTTTTTGAGCTAAAGACATTACTATACTATACTATAGACTACACAATTTTTTTAAATTTACACTATAATTATCTTGTGAAAATTTTACCCTTTGCGTGCGCGCAGTATGCTTAAAAAGGGATACAAAGTTTTCTCTTCACAAATTACTCTATAGATAATTTAAAAATTTATCATTACATATTACGACGGCTTGCAAGAAAATTTAAAAGCATTTCTCACAAATTACGCAGGTACAATAAATTTGGCAACCTCTCCTCAAAATTATGTAATACTCGAATTTATCTTTGGCCAACTACAAACCAAGCGGCAATCATTTCTTCTATTTAAGAATTCATAAATCGCGTTACGCTTAAAGAATTCTTAAAAAATCAATTCGTGAAACGTAAGACACTACGAGACAGTAGACTTCTGACCGGAGTCACTATTTCCAATAATATGAAAGATGAATGAGAAGGGGACGAAAATGGACAATGAGCGACGATGGAAAACCTTGCTTTAAACACTTTCACCTCACCCATAACACAACCAAAAATTTTGAATACATTCTGGTGTCGCGTTTCTAGAAATTTACACAATCCGATAAATCTTGGTATTTCAGAGGAGGAAATTCAAATGGAAGACTCTCGAAAAAAATTGAATATGGACAAAACCTCTATAACTTATTATAATTCTCATATTCATCGTGTGAAGTACTAAGTTGGAGAATTTAGAAATGGCTCTACAAAATTGTTAAAGCAAATGAGTGAAATTCTCTGCCTAATAATAAATTGTCATCACGTCATTCATCAATTTGATGAAGTAAAATTAGTAAGAATAAATAATGACTCCATACCCTAGATTGAGGACTTAAATTGTTTCTACACGTATTTACATTTAACTAGCTGTGCCTACGACTTCGTTCATGTGTAATTAGGACAAACAATTTTTTTTTCTTTTCTCTATTACGTTACTCCTGGGTATATACTATTACCATACTAAATTTCATCAACATCCGTCTACTAGATTTTGCGTGATATTAGCTCAAATTAACATACAGATTCTAAAAAGTTTTTTCTGGCTTCTATCATTCTGTACGATAAATTAATTACTTTTTTAAATGTACAGAATTCACTCTGTTATTTTATTATATGTATAAATAACATTCTTACATTATACGAATGTCACCATTTACATATTTTATTAAACTTTGAAAAGTTTGTGTTCTACTTCTATGGATTTAATTGCACAGTCATCCAGAAACATGCAAATTTTATAAACAAAATCTAATATCGAAATCAAAGAAAACCAAGTCACCTTAAATTTCAGTATGATGAAAAATGCACATTTCGGTACAATAAAATTTGATAATTTTAAAAATTTATACATTTCTACTGTAAAATGAAAGAGTATTAACTGAGATTTTCTTAAGGACAATAACAAACTATTTAAGAAGATCACATATAACATGGATTCGATAAGTGAACCTCTATATTTGATCTTAGAATATAATTAGTACTTTCATATATTACTAATTATATTCTAAGATCAAATATTATTATAGGCTTAAGCATTGCAATTAGTATTGTAAGAAAAGTTCTCACTATATATCATTTAAATCAACATAGAATGTTCTATGATATTCCACAATATACTATGTTGGGTATAAAGTTTGTAAGCGTAAATGCAAATGTAAAAATATCTAATTAGACCAACAAGTAATCACAATAACGCGTGACACTTGAATACGATTCTGATACCGATGCAGTCAATGTCACGATACCAAACTTAGAACTTCCGTGGCGTGAACTCACACAAGAGTGTAAGTTTATTCTTCAACGGGAGAGATGTTATATCTTATACTTACAGAGATGTTATATCTTATGTTATATCTTATATCGGGAGAGATGTTATATCTATATGTTATATCGAGAGATAATACATATGTTATATAGGGAGAGATTATGTCTTGTTATATCTTATACTTATGGCACTAGATGTCATCTTCTTCTTTTTCCTTATCCATTTTCTACAAGTGTCCTTCATTCTATATCACTATCCTTAATTTTATGATTTTTCTATCCATTTTACTCTTTTGCTATCATCATACCAACCCATATTTGACCTTCCTTGTGAGCCGCGGCCTCCATTCCACGAGGTCTTTACACTACGTACCTTGCTTTCTGGCAACTCGCCCAGTCACTTGGCATTTAAAATTCGAAACATGTTTTATGATATCCGCAACTTTGCTGTTCTCTTCGAGCCGCTCGTTCCTTTTTCTGTTTCTTCTCTCAGCGGCTTCTACTAGTTTCCTTGCAATTGCTCTCTGAACCACTATGTGCTTGGTGAGGATTTTTTTTTGTAAAAACCTAGGTTTTAGCTCTATATGTAAGTACTGGTAGGATACACTGGTCATATTTACGAGTTTTCTGTTCAGCTGCTATGTTCATTTTGAAGGTGAATTCAATTTTGCTGTAGGCTACTCACTTTAATTTTATGCGCCAGTCTATTCCGTTGATTTGGTTTTCTTTCCCCATAACAGCCTCTTGACCGAGATGTGCATATTTCTGTATTCTTTCTATGACGGTTTGGTTTACCTAATTGCTCACTGTACAATTTGAACAGTTGGTCATAATTTTGGTTTTGTCCAAGTTCATTTCCAGCCAACTCACTCAGAAACATGGCTTAGTTTTTATATCACGGTTTACAGATCTCTTGGGTCGTCTGAAAATAAGACAACCTCGTTAGCGAATCTTAGATTGCTCAGTTTATTTCTAGTTTATGCTATATTGAGACCGTGATTTTCCCAATCCAGTATTTTAAAGATGTCCTCCAACACCAGTGTGAACAGTTTCAGAGAGAGCGTATCTCCCTGTCTTACTCTCCACTCTCACTGATTTTGTTTCTGGTGGAAGGTCCACTTTCAAACTTGCACTTTGATAAATATTCTTTATAATATGAGTATAGTGATGGTCTGTTCTGGCATTTTGTAAGGATTGAATAACTGCCCAGTACTCGATGCTATCAAAAGCTCTTTTATAATCAATTAATGTGAGCCAAAAAATGGTTTGATACTCCGTAGCGTTTTCCATGATAATTCTCATAGGAAGTTGATGATCCATGGTTCCAAATCCTCTTTATATATATATATATATATATATATATATATATATATATATATATATATAAAATCAGCTAATCACACAATAAATTGACGAACAAACTTAAAAACGACAAACGTTGAATAAACCATCATTAAACATTTAAATACAGCAGAATGAATTTGCATTTACATCTGTTTCAACATACAACTGCCACTTTAGTCCTTGATCATTTACAACCAGCTTAAACTAGAGATAAGGATTTATAACTTTTTTATTCCAACAAACTAAAGGTAAGTATGAAATACAACTGGAACATAGTATATTTTAAACAGATACATTTATTTTAATTATACCTAATCGTGTAATAATAAAAATACACACACAAATTCGGCAAAATAAATGGAATAAGGATGTACCGGTAATGTGCCGCTCAGTGAACGGGTAAAGTGAACTTGCATCAATAGCTTATTTATGTAGGCACGGGCTGATTTAATATGTAAATGCTCTTCAATTCGTGTTACGCAATAATTTAAACAGGAAAAAAAATAATTTATTGACGTTAAGATTTAATTTATATTTACTTGCCTATTTGGCTATATAGAACTATGTATAAACCCTTACCTTTGCGTAACTTATGAACGCTAAACTTAAAAAACCAAATATCTAAAACTCTCAGTTTATTTGTATATGATACATGATTGTTTAAGGCAGGGTTTCCTAACCTTTTTTTGTTGAGGCTCCCCGGACTATAAATTATATTTTCATGCCCCCCTTTGATTTAGTAAATTAAATAAAAATGGTAACTGAAGTTTATAAATACACAAACTTACCTTTTAACAGTGAGACACAATAATTTTACACACTCAAACTGATTTCTCAACAAAAAATGTACACCAAAACGCCAAATGTTTCGTAAGTTTGTGGTAGTAATAGTGAATCCGATATTTAATTTCATTAATTTTATGCGAGTAAATTAAACATTACATTGTAATGTTATTTGTTAATGTTGTTTGTATATTTTTTGTTTTTTCTTTCTAAAATGCAAACGCTTTCCGCCCCCTTGACATCTCTCTATGCCCCCCTTGGGAGGCGCGCCCCCTGGGTAAGGTCTCCTGGTTTAAGGTATTTGTTTCTTTAAGGTATATTAATTTCAATCAAACTAATATAAGTTATAAAGATGAGAATAAAATTGAGAATAATCCAAGTTCACAATTTTGAACATACATTATTCTCAATTATTTGCAATATATATATATATATATATATATATATAGCTGAGAGACAGAAAGAGGAACGAGCAGCTCAAAGAGACCAGCAAAGATGCGGATGTCATAAAACATGTTTCGAATTTTAAATGCCAATTGGCTGGGAGCGTTGCCAGAATGGAGACCGTGGTTCACAAGAAAGGTCAAATATGGGTTGTTATGACGATAGCAAAAGAGCAAAATGGATAGAAAAATCATAAAATTAAGGATAGTGATATAGAATGAAGGCGACTTGTAAAAAATGGCTAAGGAAGAAGAATAATCTACGTTCACAATTTTGAACATAGATTATTCTCAATTATTTGCCATATATATATATATATATATATATATATATATATATATATATATATAATCCAGAGTTAAATATACCAATCCGATCTTTTTATAATAAAAATGGCAAATTTATTCAAACAACGAACGAATAAAAACGAAAAAAACGGTGGGAAAGGATATAAAGAGTTTATGTAAATTAACGTTGCACAACACGTTTTTATGTATTTTTCAGCATTATTCACAGTTTCGTTTTACTATTATGTTTTACTTTATTCTTTAAAATGTGATTTTTCGCATCTGCTTGTACATACAAATGTTTCATTATGCTGTTACCGTTTAAATTTATAGTTCATGTAGATATACAGTTTATTAAATGTGTTTTATAATATTGTACATGAATAGTGTTTATTACACGATACGGTCACGAATATTATTTAGCTTTGTATAATCGGTAATGTAATGTACACGCTTATGTTAGAAATGACACGTATCCAAAGACGAAATCCATAAGTTGCACAAAATGTTTGGGACATAATATATTTTTCTCGCACATATTCAAGATATTACATATTTCTGATGCGAAGAATTATGTAAATATCAGTTTTATTTTATTTTTATAGTAACAAAACTTTTTCATTCTCGTAAAAATTCGTTTATCTGTAAAATGCATCTAAAAGTAGCTTTGGGGGACGCTCAGCAAATGCTATTTGACATTGTATAGAATGATTACTTTTAAAATAATCCAAGCACAAATTTTACATGTCAAAGTTACGAAGAATGATTTTTCGCCATCTTATATGTAGGTGTATTGCGCTTCCGTCATTGAGCCACTGGAGTACGTTGCGCTCCGACCGTTCTACTAATCATCTAAAAATAGCTCTTGCTCTGCGCGGACACTTCCCCTAACTACGTACATACACTCTCCCAAATTAAGTTTCAGCTACGCGACTAGATTTTCCTCCCAATACAATGCATAGACATACCATAAAATAAAGGACATTGAATGTGAACCCCGTTTGTTTAATGGAATATGAGCTCATTTGTTCCTTCAGAATCGAGTTAAGTTGAGAAATTAAACGCTGGATTAGCAATGATTCATACCTGATGACATCATCATAATTAAAGTGCAAGGGGGAATAATTTTCAGAGATGTTATTCGTTTACTTAAAATATCTGATACACTTTTCATTTTTAATGAAATTTAGGATACGTTGATTTGTTTTAAAAAAATCGACATAACAAATAATAAAATTTGCAATAATGTTATACTTTTATTACCCAAATAAAAAAAAACCTGAAAGGAATGTTAGAGTGAAATATGAAAATAACGAAAATTGCCTGCAGGTATCGAGCTCAAACATAAGCTGTGAAGTAAAATACTCGTATATACTTTCATTGGGCCTTACAAAAGTTACATAATGCAATATTATTTTTTTTTGACTTAATTGAGACTTTATGGTTATGGAATGAATTGATACGATTTCATTACTATGGGAATAATAACATAATTTCCTTAAATTATGTTATGTTCACATATTGCTCTCACTTTTTCAACATTTAAAATAGAATTTGCTTTTCAAATGCAAAAATTAATATTATTTGAATAAAATTATTTAACTAACCTATATACTAATACTAATATTTAACTAACCTATATATAATTTTTAGGTTAGCTAAAAATTATTTTAGCTAATCTACATACCTTTATTTATCTTCTAACAACGTAAAGATAAGAAATTGATATTTTTCAGATTTTTTATATTATCATAATAAATATGTTATGGTGTTAGCAAAGTTAAAAAAATCAATAATAAAGTTGTTACAATACGTTATCTATGGAACAAAACTCTTGACTTCTATATAACGACATTGGGTTTAAATCTTTCTATCCAAGAATTCCTATTACAGGACGATAAGCAAAATTTAAGTCATTACTATATTTTCTGCTTAGTCATAAGCATGTGGATATATAAGTTAAATTGGAAGAATTATAACCAAATGTGGTGTAGACTGGTCTTAAATTCAGCGTACGGAAGGCCCTTCTACGTCTTGATGTGAAGATCTTATATAAAAAACATGAAAACCATTACGATTACTACCAGAAAAAAAAACAAATGGAATGCGTCCACAGATTTAAATATCTAGAAAGTGTTGTACCAGAAACAAGAAAAAAGATACCTTCCCTTCACGAATTGTCGAGACCAGGACAACTTCGTGTAGCTTCACCCGGTGCGATAGTCACAAAAACTGACAGGGAAAATGAAACACAGAGTATTTCGGTACTAGACATGAAAAGTAACGAAAAATACTCATGCGATTACTTACAGTTACCGTTAATCACTGCCTTAGATTACTATATTCTTAGATTAGAAAATATTCTGGTCCAAGAAGATATTTAACAGACTAGTTACAACAATCTTCTATAAGAAATATCCGCCCGAGCGTCAAATACAATGCTTTGATTGTCCAAAATTTTGAATTTGTTCCTTAAAATATTCGAGAAATAAAATTGTTGAAAATTTATGAATTTTAGAAATTATACATAAATTAAATTTTCTCTCAGGATACAATTTATTACTGAGTAAATCTGCAAGTAAATCTATATTTTTTTTAATTTTTAGGGTTCCATATCTTAAAAAAAAAGAAACAGCGAAACCTTTATGATATTACTCACGAATCTGTCTGATTATCTGTCTATCACGGTTGTTGTCTCAAAAACCGTTAACTTAATAATTTTAAACTCGGTATAGTGTTAAGGTATATAAACTCATATATAGCGTATTTAAATAAAAATTTTGGAGGGCCAACGAAATATTAGATTTTTTTTTATATTATGTGTCGTATAAAGAAGCCTATTAAGAAACTGTTGACGAACGGTTACAAGGATTCCTAAGAAAGAACGATTTACAGGGATTCCTAAAGTATTTTGTCTAATATATTTATAGATATATAGCTAAAAATGTCCAAAAAAAAGTTTAGTCTCCCGATCTTCCAAACTTCTAAAGCTAAAAATTATGGAAGATACAGCATTATTATACATTTAAATAAAATTTATAGAATAACTGTAGTGACAATTCTAAACACTTGACTTTCTACACGTTTATTCGCTTGTGAAAATAAATAAAATAATAAAAATAAAATTAATATTTATAAATAGTTTAATAGTTATTATGTATCATAAACTGTTAATATGAACGTAAGTGTGTACGGAACCCCTGTAGTTCGAGTTCTACTTCTGATTACCAGGTTTCATTTTGATGGCTACTTGTACCTAAAACGTAATATAAATAAAAATAATTTTTCTAAAAGAATGTGAAACTGCTGTATTATCAATACGGTAAAATGTGATGAAAAAGACAAGTATAGTTTAATTAATGTTTCAATTCATCGTATTCGTAGAATTTATTTAAAAAAAATTAATAAATATATTTTATTTGTGATTTTATAGACAGTGATTGATCTTTTTCCATTCGTGCTTTATTTAGAGGACGGTTCACTTTGTTTTAATAAAGTACTTCATATATTACGAAATATTGTGAAAGATCAGTTGTTCGACAATTTTATTTTGAGGAAAGGTTTCCATATGCCATGTCTTATTCTCCGTACGGTTCGGATACTTCTCCATAACCAATCTGCAAAAGTACTCCCGCATTTCTCTCACAAGCAAAAGGGAAGCACAATTATGTTTTTAACTCATTACATTCACACGAGTACACTAAGCCTTCGCTAGGGAATACATTAATCAAGTAGCTCTCGCCTCGCATAGCAATGTGCTATTGTGCAAACTGTGCCACCGAATTCCGACAGACACTCTCCTAGATTAAGTTTCAGTAACACTTTCTGTTTGCGAGCAGATTGCGAACTACAAGCAATTGGAAGTGAATGCTCGTCTGTCTGGATTTACATTCTCGTATTCCTTGAATAAGGCTAAAGAATGAAATAATTTCCGAAAGTATATGTTTAATACATTTTTACTTTATTAACTTCATCAATATTAGTTACGAGTTAGAAACAGTTATAGTTAAGAGGGTTAATAACGTGCATGCGCGCATGTATAAGTGTGTATTTTGTGGATTTTATAATTGTTGATAATAGTACTATTTTATTATATGAACGTGTTTGATATATACGGCCTTTGTTACATTTATATAGCTCTTTAGCTTCCAAAGCTTTTAATCTGTTTTTGAACTTTTAATAGCATATGGACACATTTGTTGAAGCAGTTAATTCTTTTCGTGTAGAATATTATTGACAGTTTTAAGCATAAAAAACATATTCTTAATATTGTTTCATCTTGTGTTTTGATACTAGAATATCGTATTTCCATAATTAATAACCTAACATCTAGTTTACTTTGGTAATTAAAATATCATTGTTACTCTTTTAATGCATTTGCATGCTCAAATAATTGTAATGCATTTTTATACCACGAGGTTTTAAAAATGTTATTATTATGGGAAAATATGTTCTAATTAAGCTGAAGTTCACAATTAAAAAAAATTACGTGATGTAGTATTATTTCTTCAATCTTTGCTATCTTTGCTAAGAGCCCACCTGAAGATGTAATACCACGAAACCTAGGTCGCGGTAAAGAATTTAAAGGAATAATACTGCATCACGTAGTTTCATTTAATTGCGAATAATGAATTTCTACAAAATTAACGCCAAATATATTCAATAAGCTGAAGTTTCCTATATAGCGGACGTTTCACGACTTATTTCATTTAAAAATCAACTTTAAAAATCATTGCAAACATTTTACCTCACATCATTCTGAGGAAAACGGCGTGAATACATTCAACAATGTCTCTAGAACTATCAGAACTGCCATAAGTAGTTAATCTTTATAAGTTCTTTTTTTTCAATTGATATCTCTTATGATACGTAAAATTTAAAAAATCGATTACTTTATTTTTCGCTTCTAATTTGAACTTTTTAACTGTTGACTATAATATAACATGCTTAGGTTAATATGCTTTATTACTCCGCCAAATTTACAGTTTCTAGGTCAAATGGTTTCTGAAAAAAATAGAGCAGACATTTTCCATAATGTCTGCAGAAACTATCTTACATAAAACGCTGAAAAACTTTATTAATATTGTAAACTTTATTAATATTGTCAAAAATTGATTGAAAGTAAATTTGGATTAAGAATCTACGTTTGTGCACATTTTTACTGCATAATTCTGTTGTGTGAACTGAAGACTACATACCTAGATTTTGTGAATAGCAATATGTTTATTGTTTGTTTATAAATTATAGCTATGACTTTTTATAACGACAAAAATTTAAATCAATATAACGGTAAAGTTTCTTTATTGGGAAATTAACTGGGAATTTATGTTAACAATGTATGGGGAATTTTGTTTTGAAAATGCCCAGTTTGTATGGAATATTTGACCTAGTTATGAACATGAATGACTTATGTATAATATTTTAGAGCATGTATATATAAAACAAAATATGTGATTTTTGGGACGCAAGGGGAGCTTAGTAGAGATTGGGAAATTCATTTCGGGATGAGGCTTTGCAAGTTTGTAGAATATCTCAAGGGTGGTCTCTCAAAAGCAGCAAGAGTAGCTGGCGATAAGTTTCTGAGGAAAATGGCTTTAAAGTTTTACGCGCAGCTTATATTCTGATAAATTTGCTCACTGTCACAACGCAGCGAACTGGCTGAGTCGATAACAAGATTGTTTGATGCGCGAGCGGTCCGGAATCGATCCTATCTTTGGGTTTTTATTTATATTTTTTTAATTATGATAAATTTGAAGTAAAACATATTAAACATAGTAAAACATATTATCTATGAAATCATGAACAATTTTTTTTATGAAAACACAGTTGCAGCTGATGAAAATGTGAATTAAAATTAATGTTTTATTTTTAAGTTGAATAATTAAATATTCGTTGTAATTTTGAGGAACCAGTTTTTACCTGGAAGAGTATAGCTGCAGTCGTATTGTACAATTTTCTAGACCCTAACGGAAGTAATTTAATAATAGTCCTTACCTGCCACATTATCATATATACAGTTTTACTTACCCTTTTATATCCAGTTGTATAACGAACGTGTCAATCCATTATTGACTTTCGTGGAGATTGGAGCATTTTTGTAGTGCAAGGTACTTTTTAATAGTTGAAATACTTTACATTGAAAATGTCTGTGAGTGAAGAAATCGCGAACATAGCGTGAAGATTCATTATACAGTGAAAGGTAGAAGTTAAGGTTGAAACATGCGGTCCTTTATTACGAAAGCTTGATTGCTGAAAATAATTTGATTTTATCGGAATCTTCAAGTTCATTTTCTTATGAAGCAATGTTGATGGGTGAAGAGGTTTACCAAAATACTATAAGCATGCTCACTGAAACAATTCTTGTGACTGGTGAAGAATTTCCTCATGAAAATGAAAATTGTGACGTGCAATCTTTTGAAAAAGTTGAAAACCGCAGCTAATCATATGAATATAAACCAAAAGAGAAAAAGAGAGTCATTATATTCTTCTGGATTACTAAATTAAAGCTGTTAATATATCAAAGGCTTACTCCATTTAGTCTCCGAGCATTACAAACAAAACGATGCCACCAGTTAAAAAAGAAGGAATATGTATTGAAATGGGAGGGACACATTAAAAAAGGAGGTAATGTATTAGTAAGAACATAATAGTCGATTCCTGGACATACGATCGTGTATTTGAAACTCGGGAGAATCATCAACAAGTATCTACTCGGAATTTACAACAGTGGGCCTTAGCAGCAGCACGACAATTTACTGATTTTGATTTTAAACCATCTGACAGTTGGTTCTAAATATTAAAAAAGAAGCATTAAATTTGTTAGCGGAAAGCGACAAAATTTGTTTCTAGAAAAGAAATAGCGACGATCGAAGAAACCTTGGCTTCAGCAGACACTTTTCAAGTCCAGATGTTAAAATTGATATCGAATTTCAAGAAGGATTTTATTACCTAAACTGATCAGACAGATATCAATTGTATCCAATTTCATATTGAAACTGGAATCTCGATCATACAAGCTTATGCAGCTACCAGCACTGTAAGCTATGATGAATTTGACACCTTTTACGATCAGCTGCAAGAAGCTTTGGAAAAAAACTATAAAAACGTTATCCTAATGAGCGACTTCAACGCTTATATTGGACAACAGTAGCTGGAGGAAAAGAGAGCGCTGGGATTGTTCAGTTATGGCAATCGTAACATAAAGGCGAAAAACTAGTACAATTTGCTCTCCAAAATAACTTCACTATAATAAATAGCATATTTAAAAAGAAAATTAAGAATATGTGGACATAGATCTCGCCAAAAGGAACAAAATAACAACTCTATTTTATTATGTCCAATACAAGAGAAAACTTTACAAACAGAGATCTTAAATCAGCTCAACTTCCCTAGCAACCACCGCCTTATAAGAAGTACGTTTCAAATAAAAACAATGAAAAAAAGTAGAGTAAAATATAGTCTCACAAATTTAATTCTGAAAACAATAGAACATGAAAATCTGTCCCTGAAGTACTTAAAACAAAGTCTGGAAAAAATCAACTTGTTGACATACATAAACATAGAGTTACATTATTCAAAAATTTAAAAAAAACCTATCACTAATCCTATCAATTCTATAAAGAAAACAAGTAATAAATCAAGACGCATTATATCTGAAAACACAAGACTACTATTGAATAGAAGGATGGAACTTAGGAGCTGGAGGATATTAGTAACTTATATAAAAATATACACAAAAGGATCAAGAAAGAGTACGGAACCCATAGACTGATGATAATAGAAAAACATCTATCCACCACCGAAAGCCAGAAAAAAGGATACAAAACATGTGAACAAATTATATGGGAAAAACTTGGATACCGACTATGAAAGAAAAATCGTCTGGTAGATAAATATCCTCGAGATCTAAAATAATACAGCCACTAACATTACAAATATTTATACTCTAAAAAATAACTCTTTAAATAAATATATAAGTGAAATCACAACAAACAGAACATCTCCACTCGAAATGTACGCCTCGACGGCAAAAGCGCGGTGCTCTCCACTCCACTGTTCCATGGCTACTAAAACATCCGCACCGCTTGCGCTTCTAACGACGACCCCCGCGCCTCTCATATGTGTTGCGTTCAGAAACTATGTTTGTTCAAACTTTGAAATCTGCCACTGGACATCCTGTATATATATATATATATATATATATATATATATATATATATATATATATATAAGGTAAACATTAAATGAATTTGGTAAACTTCTTCTTGAAAGTCTTGATCACTAAATGCCGTCGATTTTTTTTATAATTTATAGTTTTGCGGTAGAATGCAGACATCTAGTTTCGAAACAACAATGATTTCACCTCCGATATTATCGTATTGTCCTCCGTGTTTATTGTTTTGAATTCGCCAACGTACGTGCCTAACAGACATGATCATGATTCTACGATCATGATCATGATTCTAACTCATGGCGACATAATATCATATTTGAAAGCCATGTTTAGCCAAATAAATAAACACTAAAAATACTGGAAAATGAGCGTTCAGATGATACCGGGCAGAATAATGCAACGATTGTGCGCGCAATGCGGGGTGGCGGGCGGCGAAGGTTGTTTCGAATATAAAATCCTTGTGGCTACGCACTGTACATTCAAAATTGCCGCGACGATTTTACAGGGAGCTAGGTGTGCTAAAGCACCGGCGCGTTTCATCGTTTACGTATATAGCTGGTTGCTACCGAAAATTAACTGAGGATTAACTTGAAAATTACTGACTTTAGACTGAAAATTAACAGCGTTTCAAACAATATCGTACATTTTTCGTTACCTCTTAAATCGTAATATCATGCCATGTCGTTACGGTGTAACATTATAAAACATACATCCTTTTCTTCTCAAAACTTTTTTTGTATAGGTAATTATGCAAAAGAAAGGGATAGTTCGTTAAGAAAGTTATTTATTGCAAGATTGTCACATTTTTTAAGTTTATTGAAATAAAAAATATATATTGATGCATTCCCAAATTTACGACTAATAAGACTTTTAAGTTAAAAAAATTATTATTTTACTGCTTACCTCAAAATTAGACGATATCGATTTTGTTATAGTTCTGTCATTTAGTCTACATACTTGTGATGGTGACAATGTAGAAAACATTCATTACATTTTAAATATATGTAAGCTGTACAAATGGTTTTTATTTTAAATTATCGTGTGAGACCTGGAGAATGTAGCCACCATTCATCTAGCATTCGCTTACAATCTCTATACGTGTTGATTTTTCTTAACGATCAGTCTTGGATGTGAAAGCCGCTTCTTGACATATTTACGGTTTCATTCATGACGTCAAAAGTTACACCATCTAAAAATTTCTAATTTGATTATGTTGTGTACTCTTTGTATTTTGATTCGATCCTTATTTCTGTTTTATTCTTTTCAATGAAGTATTTACATTAACTAGCTTAACGCAGTGTACATTAACTAGCTTAACGCAGTGTCAGCAGGTTGTTACGCCCTTGTGCTATTGTAAGAGGGTAAGGACCGAGAAATATTTGAGCTGAACGAAGTCGAACTAGTTAAAATAGGATTTGCATTTAGTAACAGAGAGTTTTGTCAGTTTTTAATATTTCCCTTGTAGGAAACAAAAGCGAGAAATAAGCGGAACGACATAGATGGAAAATGAGAACTGAGTCATTTCCATTGCAAGCGAATTTAGTCAAACTTCGTATTTGAAAGGGTATGTGTATTTTATCATGTCAAGTACCTATTGAAGTGAAGGCAATTCCAATTAAGAATCGTCTTTTATAAATGTATAAGAAGAAGCATGCCAAACCCAAGGTTTTGGTTAAGTTATCATATCAGATAGAGACCGCTTAAAAGTGAATTTAAACTGATGATATTATGTTGCATGATTTACATGATTAACAATTCTGACATTTATATAGACAGATATTTTAAAACCAAATAACAACTTTAGGAAAGCGCCCTTGCTCCTAAAAAAGCTTGCTGTTTACTAAGGTAAGAAATAAAACGTTATTTATTAATATTTTAATCTTAATCATCAACAATAATATACAGATAGTCATATGTTCTTCCTGATTCCGTTTAATAAAAAACAATGATAATGGTGTTTCTACGTCCTTCTTAACTAGAGAGAAACTGCACAGGATGTAATAATGCTGAGAATTCGCAACCTCTAAATGCATCATTTGCCTCATAATTGAGCGAATGTTTAGTATAGTAGTGTGATTATGGTGTTGTGCAGACCGTGATGATGACTTGTATACTGTAATTATCTAAATCATCCTCAACCCCACTTACGATGGTAAATATTTCTCTCTTTACACGAGTTTTGCATCCATGCCGGCATCGTTTTTATGGTTATTGTCATATTTTCTAGAAATAAGTCCCTTTGATGTTTTTCTTGCTATATATTTCATAGTCCTCGTGTTGCATCCTTCTCTTGTTGTGATTCTTGGAGACTGTTATATTTCTGTTAATAATTCATATAAATCACTACCTAATTTTCTTTTCCTTATTCCAGTTCTATCTGATATCCTTTACCATCCTCCCTTATAGTATCATTTAGATATAGGTGTAAATGAATCTTCAGTAGTAATTTCATTTTCTTGCACATCAGGATTTTGTGGCGATTGTGCATCATTAGGATATTAATTACCAGACCTATTACGATTTTCATGTAAGATAGTAAAACTTTCATCAACTCCACACACTTTCAGGTATTCCTGTTGTTGGCTGCTTGACCAGAGTTACCAGACTTGATTTTTTTTAACCCCCTCTCTCTCTCTCTCTCTGTGGTTGTCTCTTAGTTATTTTTACTCTACTTTCGTTTCTTAACTGTAATGAAATGAATAAAAATTAATTGTATTATATTAAGTTAACTTTAGAGGTATGGATAGGCTAGTTAAGTGTTTGTACAGCAGTGAACTGCAACAAGCTTTTGATGATGATGCAGGCTGTAAATGGTCGATATTTTTTCCATTTCGGGTTTTCAGCAACAAGCCATTAATTCAAAACAATATTCTAGAATTCTTGAAGCCAGAGTTTCAAGAAAAACACACAACACATATATTGTAATTTGGGAAAACTTACGACATATTTATATGAAACACCTACAAAATATGTTTAGGAAAACACAACGGATAACTTTGAAGAATTGTGGTAGTTTAAAACTGTCTTGGAGCTATAGACGTCAAGCACGTGGCGATAAAATATCCTCCATATTCATGAAGTGTATTTAAAAAAAAATAAAATCAATTCATTCTTTAGTATTATTGGAAGTCGTAAAAAAGCCTACTTTAAACAATGGCAAGAATCAGAATTAGAAGAAGATCGCAAACAGTACAAATCAGCAACAAAGATTGCTAAGCGTAAGGGAGCGCAATATCAGTCTGACGCACGGGAACTCTTTGACTCTACACTTGAGCAGGCTGAAAACGACAAAGAAATATTCAAGCTTACGAGTAATAGACTTCAAACCAGTTTAGATATTAAGATCAATAAGTATGTTAAAGGTGAAAATGGAGTCCAACCAACAGAACAACAAAATAAATGAATGTGGGGTCAATACTAATGAAATGCCCCTATGATACACGGTCCCATTCCAGAAATAAGCGTTGACGAAGTTGAGAAAGCAGTCAAAAAGATGAAGAACCATAAAGCGGTAGGTCCAGAAAACATAACTTCAGATCTTTGGAAAGTGTTAGGACCAGCTGCCATAGACTGGCTGACAAAACTTTTCAATGCTATCCTAATCAGCAGCAAAATCCCGGAATCTTGGCGACATAGCTTTATTGTGCCCTTCTATAAGAACAAGGGAGAAGTAAGCGACTGTAGAAATTATAGGGGTATCACGTTTACATCTCACACGTCAAAAATTTGGGAGCGCAACTTAAACAACCGTCTCAGTCATCTTATATTCGTATCAGAAAATCAATATGGTTTCACGCTAGGTAGAGACACCATGGATGCCAAATAAGCGCTAAGAGTCCTCATGGAGAAGCACAGGGCCAGCAAAGAAGATCTTCATATGGTTTTCACAAACCTTGAGAAGGCATTTGATAGAATACCACACAGGTTAGTCTGGCAAGCTATGAGGGCCCAAGGAATATCAGAATACTGCATCAATCTGGTAAGAGACACATATGAGCGCATCAGCACACAAGTAAGAAGTCTAGCTGGAACTAGTGAACCATTTGAAGTCAAAGTTGGAGTACACCAAGGCTCGGCAATACGCCCGCTCTTGTTTAATCTGTCTATGGACTATCTTAACAAACGTATCCAGGCTACTCTTCCCTGCTGTATTCTGTATGCCGACGACATCGTGTTGGTCGACAAATACGCAGAAACGATTCATAACACCCTTCATGACATCGACGGAGAACCATTACCGAAGGTAAACAGATTTGAATATATGGGGTCAATGCTGAGTGCGAATTCCAGTGTCGACGCGGACTCCACCCATAGGGTAAATGCTGCCTGACAGAAGTGGAGAATGCTCTCCGGTGTACTTTGCGATCCAAAGATGCCAATACAACTAAAAGGTAAAATGTACAAAAGAGCAACTATGATGTATGGTGCAGAATGTTGGGCCGTCAAAAAACAGCATGAACAAAAAATGCACACAATTGAAATGAAAATGCTACGATGGGCAGCGGGAGTCACAAGACTTGATAAAGTACGGAACGAATACATTAGAAGATCTTTCAAGATTGTGCCCATAGTAGATAAGATGGTGGAAAGTCATTTGCGATGGTACGGGCATGTGATGAGACGGAAGGAATGTAACGCCGTAAAACTGTCCTGGCTATCCCGTACATAAGAAAGGGTAGAGGAAGACCACAGGCTACGTGGTGGACAACCGGTGCCAAAGATCTGGCGCGGGCAAACTTAGAAGTAGGGACAACCCAAGATCGTCTGAAAACGAGGAGCTCCGACCCCAAATAAAGGGAAGAGGCACGGAAGAAGAAGAAGAGTATTATTGGAAGTCGTTGAGACTCATAAACAATTTATAATAATTGATCGATGGGGTGTTATCATCATGAAGGCATATTTAATAAAAGTATTTTTGGGAAAATAGTATTAAATAATGATTTATTGATGGATCGACCTTTAGATGAAAACGGTACAATGAGAGTACCTTATGTATTTATAGGAGATATGGTATTTGCTTTACACAAACATTTACTCAGTATATATTCAAACACATCCAGTGCCGATGATGAACAAAAATAAATTTTATTTATCGCCTCGTAGAACACCCAAATTGTCCTCTAGTTAGCATTTCTGTCGTTGTTCACTTGAGAGCAGACTCAAAATAGTAAATCACATAATAAAATCAGCCTGTATATAGCATAATTATTTAGTTGTATAGTCAGTTAGTTAGCCCACGTCAGTTATACATAAATCGTGAAAATTATAATCATCGATATTTTCGACCCGTCAATAGTGATAGACTACGAGCTAGGAAGAAACGTTTAATATACGTAAGATGTATTGTAGTCATTTTAATAACTCTGGTAAATTAAATTTATAAGATTCTGCTGTTTGAACTCACTTAAAATTATATGATAACAGTACTCACTGTCTTTTATATCGGCCAATTTCAAGTCAATAATATTCAGCCGAACCGCATCCTTTTTTTTGAGTGTTTTATAAACATTACTTGACATGTCCCACAAATACAGGTATTATAGTAAAGCTTCATGCAACACCTCCATTTTCAAGCACAGAACACATGCGAATAAGACAAGTCTAGATAGGGAAGAGTGGGTGGCGTGCAGTAGGGCGCGCGGTTTATATTACAAAGTCGTCAGCGGCAGTGCTCCGCAGAGAAAACATTTTTACCAATTTTTACTCATTCAATCTATTCTGCTTATTCCTTTTTTTTTTGAACCGCTACTATGTAATTTGTATTTGTATGTTCGATTGCTGATCGAACGGAATCTGTACAGACAATGATCCGTTTGGTTTAGCGGAATGAACTCGTGCTAAACTATCTTTACTTGCTCAATATGTCCCGTTTTACTCTTTGTTGGTAAAACGGGACATATTGAGCAAGGAATAGAATAATTGAAATCACTACTATGTAGGGTACATTTGGGAGTCAAATGGCATCTGTAGGGACCCCACTCAGTTTGTAATGGAAGGCAGGCATTACAGTAAGACTGGAGTTCGCCGAGGCGCGCGAATGGAGCTGTGCGATTGTGAGATGAAAGCGCCCGTGCCGCCGCATTAACCTATTAAAAAGACGCTGCTTTTCGATCGCTTACATATAAAAAACTTTGTTTTTGTACAATTGTTTGAGGTATTGGTATTTAACTAAAACTTAGTTGTGATTGCGTATATTGGTACCACAATCTTTTATAACATTTTTATTTTATTTAGTAATTCTAAGTCATAGTAACCTAATGGCACATGCAAAGTGAGGAAGTGAAAGGTGCGGAAGACTATGCTAACCACTTAAGTGTTTAATATTTTATTAACGAAGCTTCCAATAACACGCCACAAAGTTATTTGTGCAGTCCTCTTATAGAATTTCCGCGGAGTTAACGTTAACTTGGTTATCTGTATTTCTAGAATTTGTTGATACAAGTTAACCAAAAAAAGTTTAATTGAAAGTTTTCATCAAATGCTATGTAGAATTTTATTGATGTTGTTCAAATATACGTTGGAAATATTTAAGGGAAGAAGAAAAAGGGGGAGGTAGGAACAAATTACACAATCATCTGAAATTAACGTACAAACAAATAAATTTCAATTAGGTGCTCTTTTAAAAATATTCAGTTCGCAAGTTCCAATTTTGCGTTCCTATTTATAAGGCTTCACCTTATAAGTAGGAAAAAATACAATTCTATTTAGTGGCCTATAAATAATTAAAATTATATAAGAAAACCTTTGGTTTAAACGATTTATATCACTTTTTAGATTTTAGATTTTTGTTAAAACTTATGTTGATGTTAAAAAATTAAATTTTTCTATGTCACTACCATTTAGTAGCGGTAAAAATGTATTAATATTTTCTTATGTCAAATATTTAAGAAATAAAAGACTATAAACTCTACTTATATAATGATCTTTACCAATGTCAAAGAAATCGTTGTAGAAATGACAACAGACACATTTTTGAACTTGTCTTCCGCGCTACAGCATCAAAAAAATGTTTTTAAGCATTTAAAGGGAAATGATATAAGTGATTGAAATAAAATTTAATCACTTGAATAATTTTCGACAATTTTCCGTACACCATGAAAAGGAATATTATAGAAAATCCACCTTCGAATACTAAATTAAGTTATAGAAAATAATTGTTCTCGTACTTTCTTCCAATACAGATTCATAGTTTACAAAATATTATTGTTTTTGATTTGAAAAACTTAATATAGCTAAAAAAGGTTTTAAAAATTCAATAATATTTTACAGTACGAATTTAAGTCATATTTATAATCATCATACCTCGAAATCGCTTAACTATTTTTTGGAACTAATAATGTGTAAGTAAATCCATCTTATAGCCATGATATTTCCTAAAGGTTTATTTCAGATTTGTAAGGTATGTGAGTCTTATATCCTTATAAAAAATGAACCTTAAGAATGAAACAGTATTTAAATAAAATTATATGCGACAAACACAAAACTGTATTCAAAATATTCCCTCCTGAAAAATAATTTGCATTTTTTATGACTGAATTTTAAAAATGGTTTCAGTGAAATAAATATTAAAAGATAATAAAAATTATAAAGTAATAACAAAAATTGTTTTCCAACCATAAATAGGTTCAAAAATTATAGATACTTTATTTATGCTGTTTTAATATATTCTTCCGCTTGATCACAAATGAAATGACATTAATGGGAACAAAATAACTCAATTTTTTTAATTTAATTTGATTTCCTTTATTTTAAGCGAGTTAATTCATGAACTGATTTTATATATTTGAATGATTTGATTGTGAATTGGTGTTTAAAAAGTAGTTGGTGAGAAAAATGAAACTTCTTAATGTTTACTGATAAGGAATGGGCAAAAAAGCTTTAAATTTCAAAAAGCAGCACAAAAATGCGCAAAAATTCTACCTTTAATTTTATTTAAGCTTTTACTTCGAACTAATTTATACAAACTAATAACGCATATCATTTAGTTTCATAGACATATACTACCTTTCTTCAGTTTCATTACAGAAGCCTAAGAATTTAGCTAAGGAATTAGAAGCCGAAAAATTTATCTCTTCGTATTCTAAATGGTTATGTGAAAAATTCTCTGCAAAGCAATCTTATTTTCAGAACATTTCCTCCTGAAAAACATACCCTTTGTTTAAAAAATTATGTTGAGTAGAATTTAAAAATATTATTTCCGTTCACATGAGAAGAAAATTTTTGAAACCCTTTCAGAATTTTTTTCCTAATATTCTTTCGCTGGTGGAAAAATCCTTTTAAAGTACATAATATAAAAAAATATGAAGGTTGTGTCGGTGTACAATTTCTCAATTTTTTTAAATGATTTAAAATAATGTTACTGTACAAAGAGACAGATTTGAAATTCAGGAAGTGTAAAAAGTAATTATCTTGGAAAAAAAGAAAAATGTCCAAAAATATCGGCTTCTGATTGTACAACAACTTATTTTCAAACTTACTTAATTAACTAAGTGAATAAATGATGAATTTTAATTTTATCTCACCTAAATTACCACAGTTTAAGAAAACCGTTACCTGTGACGGGTTAATTATTATTTTTAAGCATGACAAAAATATTTTTTGCAAATTTACTTTCCGTACATTTTTTCATTAGGGGAATTTGTCTTTTAATTTTATTTAAAGATAAATTCGGAAAATTTTCAAAATTGGTTTTGTATTAATAGTTTTTCTTCCCAACTGTTTGTTCTTTTTTAAGAAATAAAAATGCCACCTGTTCAGATCCATTTATGCATCACTTGCTACAAGTTCACTTATTTTAAGTTTTATACCAACTCACTCTTATTGAACTTTGTAACAGCCACCGGGCTGTTACACATTCGACCTCTAATTGAACGCTACGGTCGTAGACATAACCGTAACGTTCGATTTCTTTCGAATTGATCATCTCAATGCTAAATCGAAACTCGTTAATACTGAAAATATTTTTACGGACTGACTATTAAACGATGGACTTCGTAATTAAAAGGAGTCTTCGTAATTAAAAGGAATTCAGAAGAGATCCTCTTTTAATAGCATATATTTTACAAATCAGAAGAATATAATCGTAAGCGGAATATCTTCAAAGCGCCAGGTAAAATATTTGAAGAGGCGGACAACAGAATAGCGAGTGCACTCGAGGTCGCTCGGTTCACTTCTATGGGCGACGTTAGAACTGAAGTTTTCTCAACCTGTCTTGTTCTATATATATAAATATATTAATATGGAAGTTAACAGCAAAACTTATATCAATTTAATACAACGTACAGTAAGTTATATTAAATTAAGGTAAATGTATACTATAATTAATTATTGGAATTAAATTTGTGACCTAATAATAAGTTATAAACGAAAGTACTAACTGCAGGTTTTTCAGGAATATTTCGATTTTGTTTTTTCCAGCCATACCTGAAGCAAAGCCTGTTTGAGTGTGTCTAGCAGTTATAGTATTATTTATCTTACAATTAAAGACAAATTATTAAATATGTTTCGAGCTGGACATAATCCATTTTTTTCTTTTCTGTTCTTTTAAATAAATAATGTCAAATTTCAAGTATTGTGGAAGGAATGTACATTTTGGCAAGACGTAGCATATCCAAATATCTATAGAATCGCCAACTCGTTTGAATAGGTCTTCAGAACTGGGATGATTAGAGTTTATCATTCTGTACAAAAGTGAAAGTGTCCACTAAGGAAGAAAAAAAAGAAGAAAGAGTCCAATAAGGGCGCTCAATTTCTTTGACGTTTATAGCCCTTGCACAACGTTCTCTAAGGTATTTTTTTCTCCTGGAATCGATGTATTACTTGGCATATTTTACTATACACAATATTCTAATTTGTATAAGTATCAGAAAATAACCTGCAAGTAAGAAAATGGTCCTGTTTATGTCTAATATTACTTGTTTGTCTCAGTAATTGTAAAATAATATTACAACTTTGCATACGTGTCGAGTGACAAAGAAAAACCTTTTTCTATGTGAAGTATACACATTTTCCTTCATAGAACATCAAATTATTTGTTCGGTTTTCCCTAACGTTACCAACGTTCGATTTTGTCTTCTTTCAAAATTTCTATTTGATCTTCAACCTTACTCTCGCTTTTCAAAGAGTTTTCCACCGATAGAGTTTCTTCGAACATTCATTGAAGTGGAGTTTGTTCCGCTTTATTAAAATATCAATACATAAATATGATTTTCTATTTTTTTGTTTATCTAAAAACATATTTAGCGGTGATAGAACGCGGGACCTAATATCCTTTACCTTATAATAATATATGTAATACAATGTAACATGTAGATTATTATTATATGTGTATAGTGCAGTATGTAGAACAATATGTTTCATTAATATACAAAAACATGAGTGAAAAATGAATAGCACCTTTATGACTTTTCTCTGCTTGTGACGTCGACCTTAAGGACCGGAATCAAATGTAAATACCAAATGTACCCTTGCAATAAAGAGTTTAGGAAGCTACTTCGGAGCGACTATCATATTTTCTAAATAATTTAATGCAGCACGAAAAACTGCTGAATTCAATTTGGTACTATTTTAGAATTTACAATTTACCACATTTTAAGTTTGGCCTATTAAAAATAGCCTTTGAACTGGAAATTGCTTTGGATTGCAATAATTTTTTAACCCAACGAGTTATGTTTTGTTAAAGAACACTTGTTCTGGATTTTTTAACATTTACATTTTTGGTAGGATTTCGACAGTTGCTATTAAACATGTTTATAAAATAATTATAATATAGTACATATATTATGCCGTGTATTTTTCTTTAACACATCTGGGTTTGTTTCCTTGTTCCGTTTCGGAGCTTTCCTCAATTAAAAGCAACAAATATCGTCTTTGTCACCCCAACAATGTTGCTTTATTGAGACAGTTTTGTCACGATTCATTAAAGCACATAGCTGTATTCTAGGACATGTTAGTTTAAAACAGACTAGCCCCAAAATTACTGAGCCCTTAATTATCATATTTATCGTTGGTTCTCAATTTAATTATTTATATTAAATAAATTCTAAGTTGTTTAATTCTACATTACACGTATTTTTGAAAGGGTGGAGGATGAGGGCATGTCAGCACAGCTTTAGAAAGTATTAGAGAAATCACCATTTTGTATAATTGGGTTTTTGACTAATTTTTTTTTATTTCATTAATCATAATTTCAAGGTACAAGCAGATGAAGAGTGAAAAATGTTTTTAATAATCTTAAAAATTGAGAGTTATAAAAGTTTAAATTTAACTTTTAGAGAAGGACGACAATACTGTGTTGTGAGGTCATTTTTAATAATGCATATTATATTCTACGAGAGGAAAAGAGACAGGTATATACCCAACTCTATCCGTATCTTCAAATTTAGAAGCCTACAACTGGCTTATTTTTAAATCAATTTTTGAATTTTTTTCAAGACTGGTTTTTAATTAATTTATATTTCACAATGTTGTACGAAAAATACCAAAATTTAGAATGAGTCAACTACCGTATTGTTAAATTGTTATTCACCTTAAAATGTGACATTTAGTGTTTGCGTGAAATCCAAGTTTGATAAAATCCGAATGAAAACTGGTATATTAATATCTGTTATTATTGTACATACACATACTTTCATTGTAGTTACAATACAATATAAGAGTTCAAGATGCGGCAAATGTACTTTTAAGTTGTTGCATATTAACAAGTGGTGTAGTTAGATGGATAATAGTAAGTTTACGACTCGTAAATATCCGTTATTGAGTTATGGTATTTTGTAAACACATCCCGAAAACAAAAATATATATTCGGTAAACGGTAGACAGACGTTGATTCCATATAATGATGATGATGAATAAAAGGTATGTTTTTTATAGCTTAAAATGCATTAATTAAACCTTGGAAAGTATAGGCGTATATACAATCCCATACAAAGTTACACTCAGTACTCGCGGCAATTTTGTGAAATATAACAACCACAAATAGTAAGCGTGGATTGTACTATTAAGATTTATATGATCACGCACACGAACGTTAAATACTTGATTTTTTAATTAAATTAATTAATTGCACTAGCCCTGTGGACCAAGGCTATATTAAGACACAATGAAAATTTTCTGTCAATAACTTTTCTGTGCCTATTTTTCATAACATATATTTTTTAATTCAGTTTTAGTAAACAAACTAAATATACTGTATTCTGTTATAATACTTTCTTGAAGTTTGATCTGACTGAGATTAAAGTTTATTAAGTATACTCTACTAACATTTTTAACTTTCGTAATAGCAACATAAGTTTTGCCACAGGACAATACGGGAGAACCGATGTCAAGTACAGTGGGGTATCAAAACTCGGACACTTTGACTTTTGTCAACAGTGATGGTGCAAAACAATAATATAGAAAGCTGTGCGTAGTAAACACATGCATGACCAAGTATTTCAATTAAGGATTACTCTAATATTCTTTATATTTTTCTAACACCTTCTGTGCATTTTCGTTATTATATCATAGGCCATTTATTCATTAAATTATTCGAGTACAAAAAGGAATAATAATTGTTATTATTTTATGTAATTTCTTATAAATCTAACCAGGAAATATGTTTTATTTTATATTTTAATTCTACGTTTAGAAGAGTAAATAGGAAATAAAAGTGATAAAATGTAAAAAAAAGTTATTCATTCAATTGAAACGTATTAATATTATTAGAAGTGATCTATAATTGGCGATCTGTCAGTGAGTCTATCAGTCAGTCAGTGCCGAAATTAAATGTTTTCTCTAGTCCATAAATCAAGATCTATTTATGCTACGATAATGAAATTTAGTTTTTTTTTTGCACAAGGATTAGCAAGTAAATATACAGATAAATATCTACAGAGCTACAGGGATTGAAAGTGGCTCAAAAACGTTTGCGAAAATAGTCCCTGGTTTTTGTTTTGAAAACGTGTTCTGCGCACTGGTGTGCGCTTAGATCGAAAATATTTAAGACTATCTTCTTAAATATGTTTAAGTTATTACGCCATGAATTATTATTTTTTTAAATGGAAAAATATTCTGTAATTAACGACAATTACACAGTTGAACTGTTTGTATATTTTCATGTTTTTAGCAATATCTTCACGCATTATTTTAATGTAGTTAAAATTTTGAACGTTTTACTCAGAAATTCTTAGTCACGCTTCAACTTTCATTCAAATTGTTATTGCTCATTACTGACATATTCTGAAAGACTATTTTATTATATTTTTTAGGATATGTAAGTAATGAGATTATACTATTCCTTATATAACCCATATTATGGAAATGTAATCACATTTTTGGTAATGTAGACAATGCGCTCAGTATTTTTTTTAAATATTTTCTATCATGAAAATAAAGCTTAAAAAATATAAAAAATGGAATACAGTAAGACTTGAATGCATAGTCAGTCAGTATAAATATATCAAATCCAGGTATATTTGCGAAAGAACAATTTACACCTACACACAGTAGATTATCTCGATAAATCGACGTCAGTTCGGGACAGAGGTACGATGAACAGTTTACTTTCATGTGCGCTCATATATAAAACAATGAAAGATATCTAAGAAAACTGTATGGGACATTGTTTTCTTCTGCATAACAATTTTAAAAATGAAAATAAGTAATAATATGTCCTCTTGAAAATTGGAAAAATCTAAATTTACTACATAAATTGAAAATTTGGAGAATTTAGACATATTGAGATAAAAAAGAAATAAAAACTATCAATAATTAATTTATAGTCCCAGAACTCATTGTTTCAAAAATATTTATATTATGCATAATTTATTATCGTTACGATTTTGTAAGATATGTTGAAAAACTAATTAATTATGTCCTATTTCTAGGGAAAACTTGCGAGCATATTTTCCCACTGAGGTTTTTTGTTTTCCTAATTTTAATTTATTCGCATTGACAATAACTTGGCTCTGAATTTGTTCGATTCATTTATTATATAAATTATAATAAAATATAAATTTGAATCTTATTCTAGTAAAAAACCTATAAAATATTCTCATTAACTATTTTAATATATTCCTGTCAAAATCATTGGAGTTGGTCCAGAGATTATTACATTCTTATTAAGAGATTTTGTGTCATTGGTTCGATAAGGAAGATAAACGAAACTATCCTAAGAACGATCCTCGTATACTAACCATTTCTCTTTCATAGCAATGTCAAATTATATTATTTAATGGCACCGTGAAAGATACCTTTTTCTTTCTACGCTAATATTATATAACAATTGTTACTTAAACGAACAGTTTTAAATCAAAATTATATTTTATTGTTAACAAGTTCTAAAAAATAAAACCTTTTGGAAATTCGAATCTAGTTTTTTATAACCTTGTGTATTAGTTGCCAAATAAATCATAGTCCTCTAAATATTTATTGTAAATATGCGGTGATAGTTTTTGTGGAATAATATAATTGTCTGTACATCCCAAGGCACATGTTGAGCGCATTTTTGAAATTCAGTCATCAATGAAATAAAAATTGTGAACAAACACAAACCATGAACATTTTCGACCCGGTGATAATAAAAAAATATTGTAAGTTTTAAAAATTACGTATCAAAGTAACAAATTACGTTGTGCTAATCCTAATAAAATGACTAATATACGTAAATAATTCTTGAAATTATAAAAAGTAATACGTAAACGACGATTTACTTCTCATAATCTTTTTTCTTGCAACGTGATTGATATGAGGAAATATTTGTGTAGGCACCTTATTACACACATTTATAATTATTATAATAAGCTATTTTACTTTTGAAAAGTGATTTTTTCTCAATCTTAATAATTACAACATTGATCCTTTTGCCCAACTAGTGTGAGCCTTTTTACGAAAAATGGAACTTTGGGCAAAATATCTTTTAACATTTGAAATTATTGACGTGATAATGTCTTATAAATCGAATAACACCGGCTGCACACATGAAAAAGTGTCACGTTCCGCCTGAGCCTGAGCGTGCAAGCGAGAGCGCGTAAAGTAATAGAGTACAAGTAATAGAGAGACACGATCGGCCCAAGCATCGGAATTTATCTCTCTTCTCGCGTGACGTCTGAGCTAGCGGTTCGACAACCATCGATTGACCTTTTCAAAACACATTACACTTGAAACACTCCCCTTGATTTCGTACTTTTCCTATCATCGTCCTATCCTTAACAGAATAACGCAGATTGGAAGATCTTAAATATAACACATGTATATAAGTTGTAAATAAATTGTTAATAGCACATTGTTACTTGTAATTAATATGTAAAATTTAAGTAAAAAAATATTTGAATTAACGAGTGTAAATAAATGTTAATTTATCGAAAAAATTGTAATTTTCCATTAACTCCTTCTTTGTATTATATAAAATAATAATAATTCAGTGATAATAATTCAATTTAATTCATAAAAGTATGCAATTTTTCATCAATGTTTCTATATGACGTTATCACGTAAAACTATCGTCCGTAAACCGACTTTACAGGCAACCAATTTTTTTTTTAATATTTTCATTGCTCTATTGTTCTGAACATGGCTATAGTAGAGTGGCTTTGTATTATAGAAATAGTTTACAGCAGCAATTATACTTCTGCTTTGAAATCCACCCATTCATGTAAAAGATAGTTAGACAGTCAAGAATTTCTACTATACTTTCACTAATAGCAGATAAATATTTACTTTCATCCAAAAATGGTGCCTAAAATTAGTTACGATTATTTGTATTAGTTATTAATTAGGATTAGGACAACGTTTTGTTTATTATCACACATGGGAAAATGTGCACGCTTCTATTTGCTCACAATTTTTACTCGTTGATGACGAATTTTAAAATTTCGTTCCACGTATTCATTGTCACATGCAGACAATACTTATTATTGCATAGAAAATATCACCACATATTTATAATAAATATTTAAGGGTCTGTGCTCTATGTGGTAACTAAAACACAAGGTTATAAAAAACTAGATTTGAATTTTATAAAGTTTTTATTTTCTCGAACTATTTATTAAGAATATAATAAAATGTTAATGTTAAATGGTTCGCTTGGATAACATTTACTATATAATCTCAGCGTAAAAAAATGTATGCATCGCGTTGAAATTAAAAAACATGATTTGACTTTTTTAAGAAAGACACTAGGTTAGTGTACGTGGATTGTCATTAAGACGGTTTCGTTCGCCTTTCTATCGAACCTATGACAAATCTCTTAATATATGATCATCCAATGATTTTGATTCGAAAGTATTGAAATGGTTAATGGAAATATTTTACTAGACTATGATTGAAACTTATATAATTTATATTTTATTATAATTAATATAATTGTAAGTCGGAGAAACCCAAGTTACTGTTAATGCTAATAAATTAAAATTAGAAATTAAAAAAAAACTCTGTGAACAAACTTGCCGGTAAGTTTTCGTTAAAAATATGATATAATTAATTAGTTTTTCGTCACATCTAATGTTAATAAACTATGTTAATGGATGAATCAACTTTTTGTTGTTATGTTGACTGAATTTTTCAAAATAATAAAATATTTATTTTTATGTTTCTTTTAAAATTTTTCATAAATTATAATTAATGAACTTCAGTAAACCAGGTAAAGCCATTTTTTTGAGTGAGTCTCGAATTTGATCGTATTACGGGTCCCTGTGTAACCGCTGTTATATTAAATAAATAAATACAAATTAGCAATCAAATCACTGTATTAGCAAAAAAAACATAAAGACATTGATTCAAGAATGTTAGATTATTAAAAGTTTTTAAATGGCTATATTTTCAGAAATACTATGAAAAAAACAAAACGGAAACTTTTCTTAATTTCAGTCCAAATTATCAAATATTGAATTAAAGGGGTAACTATACCCATTATCTTTTATTACAAAGAAAAAAATAACGTAAGTTGGTTTTTTGTCATTATAATCAAACACTGACTACATCCATATTTAGGGACAACTTGATTTGCCAGAGATAAATTTGGTGACTCGAGAGTTACGGCCAAATTGTTAATCAATTAATTATGAATATAAAAAATCAGCAATGTAGCAAACAATATTTTTACAAGTGATGTTTTCAGTCACTGTTTTAATCACAAGAAAGGGTTTTTTATAACTACCACTACACATAAAAGTAATAAGTTTATTTATATAATAGCTACCACGAAATATAAGATCTTTTAGCTTTACTACCACCATAGGATCTGTGTACTATTATTAATCAGCTTACATTTCAAAAATATCGATAGGATTGTTAAACTTGTAATAAGATTGTTCTCGTTTTATCTTAGATTATGGTTCATCAAGAATTTTTATAATATCTGTATAATCTATTTAAGACATATCCGTTTTGTCTAAACGAAACTACTGGTTGTTTTTTATACATTACAAAAAGGTAACGAAGATTTCGCCATCATCATCCAAATGGTTTTTCCTTTTATTGCATGCACATTAACAATTAAGAAATCGCCACATCGTACTACCCAATTTTCTTTGTTGAAAAAAGTTTGATCTTGCTCTGATCATTAAGTGCGTCATAAAATTGCTCCGCATACTCTATGTCCTATCCAGTCGTTATCGGCTGTTCTCTTACTATAGGCAGGGTCTTTCCCGTGTCCAGCTTCGAAGAAACAACATGTCATCGCTGAAAATCTGTAGTTAAAATTTTTGTGGAACAGACGTAAGTTTCTGCCTGTACTGGCTAAATGGTCCATCAGTGTAAAAATGTCTATTTCTGGGTGTTTCTTGTGAATATGAGACAAAATTGGATGCATGTGCGTCCAAATAGCTGCATGTTGTTGATTTGTCGAGGCCGATATGGTGCAATAAGATTCCACTTTATGCGTAGATTGTCAGGAATATAAAATACCACTGTGTGCAGGGATACATATTGCGTTGATCTACCGAAATGGTGCGCTTGAATCTCTCTGTGGTATTTACAATTATAGTTTTCACTAAAATCAGCTGCAACTACTACTTCATCTTTTTGTAGTTTATCCACCGCCTGTCTAAGGTTTTTGAAATGTGTCTTCATATTATAAATGTGTTTTTTCAAAAATTTCATGTCTTAAGTCAATCCTTCTTTAGCCAGTTTGACATTTTTTGTAGCTTCAATTTTCTTGCCATCCTATTCATAAATTTCATCTTTCCTTACCCTCTCCCACCATTTCACTTTTTCCAAATTTTTAGATTTGTCGTGTTTAATTTCTTTATTAACACATCCTTGATATGTTCCATACATACACGCTTGACTATTTGTATCGCAAACTGTGGACGAAATGTATATTTAAATCATCAGTATGAATAACGTATAACTTACACAGATGTTAACGTATAACTTACATAGACACATTTCACATCCATCTACTGAAGGTTTGATAACGAAGAAAAACTTGTTACGAGTGAAATAGTAATATGAACACTTTATGTCTGGTCTTTCTTGTTTGAATATTTTGTACAAATTTTTCATACTATCTAGTAGGAATCTATGATCTTGATCTTATTCTTATCTTATTCTTGTTCTTATTCCTAGTTCCGTATCTTTCTTGCCAGCGGTAGCTCTTGAACAGTCGTCTCTGATAAAGAAATTATATATTTTTTGTTTTAATTCTATTACACTATCTCTTAATATCACAGTTGTTCTTAATTTTCCTTGCCATTCTAAAGATTCTTTTATTATTTCTCCTTTTACTGGTCCTTTAATATTTTCTATGGCATATTTAAATAATTTCTTGTCTTTTTTAAATATTTTTCCTCCTATTGTACCTCTCTTCCATGGCGTTAGTTAGTATTTTGTATTTATCTTTCTCATCAGGTTTACTTTCTTCTCTTGGCATATACTTTTTTCTATTATTTGGTATTGTTTCCTGTATTTCTCACACTTCTGAGTAAGTGTCTCAATTTTCTTTTGCAATTTTATAAGTTTGAGCGGCTTTTTTAATTTTATTTGTTTCTCTTTTTCTATTCGGACAGTGCGGAATGATAGACACAACAAAAAGTTGTTTCACACTAATAATAAGTGAGTAACCGTAAATCCATTAAACATTAAAATCTGGCGGTAACTAATATAAGTGTAATTTAGGATAAGTTCACAAATAAATTATATACATACTAAAAGACACAGCCAATGAAATTGTTTTATCCATTTGTTAACTAAATAGTCAATACCAAAGTATTGACAACCAGACAAAATCTGAAACCTTTCTCGGACATACGCTTAAGTAAACCTAAGAGTTAGAAGGTCGTGAGTAGGATCTGTATAAAAACAATCCTCCGATCCCTGAAAAAAATTAGTTTACCATTTATATGAAAAAGAAAATAATTTTTACTATATTTAATTATACGGAAATGGTACTGAAAGTACTAAGTGATAGTATAGTTCTTAGAACTGATCACTTATAATGCATAATGGCAATAAAAAAATAATTACAAATTTCTTGCGTTTCATGTCAAAATGAATTTAATAGTAGAAAATTCCGTGACTTTTTACAACTTACGTTATAGTTTCAGTTAACAAAAAAGTTGCGATCGACTTTAACTGGCATTTTATGATGAAATCCCAACTAGTGTAGCTTATATTTCACACATGTAAAAGCTATTTATGAGATAAATGATATTAGTGGAATATATCCAGTATTAGATGAATAAAGTTATTCATTGATAATGGGACAATACAGTGGTTACTTGTTAGTTTATATCGGTAAAATTAACACGTTACGTTTTGATATTTACGTCAAACTTACGATTGTACTTTTTTATATAATTTAGTATTATTTCACATACAAATTTTTGAAATGATAGATGTACAAAAATAAAGCTATTAGTAACGATAGATAGATCTGAATGAAATGCTTAGTACATATTGACAAAATTTAAATGTTTTATTTTCTAACTATACTGTTCTGACATACAAGTATCGTTAATCGTTATTTCACTCTTACACACTGCTCATTTGATGAAATAATATAATTAATATTAATAATTATTGAAGCATATAATAAAACTTGTAATAACTACGTATCTATTGAAAAACTGCCCTGTTTACCAGACTGATTGTCAGTGTAATAAATCAATTCATTAGTTAATTGTTTGACAGTTTATTAGACTTATCCCCGTAAAAATCAATAATATGGAATGGAATGGCTTATTACACATTAGTTCGCAGTAAGCAGCAACTTCACAATGAGCCATCTTATATTATTTAATATCTTCGAGAAGCTGAAATTTTCTTTTAGGTACATTCATCGAAGACAATGTGGCTGACTCATTTTATCTTCACTACTTATGTTATCCTTTATGAAGAAAATTAGGTTCTCCCAATTTTAAAGAGGATATTCATTTTCAAGTTGTTACGTGGAAAAAAATAATGTCCCATATAGTTTTCTTAGATATCCGCCGTTGTTTTATATATGAGCGTACATAAACGTAAACTGCTCATCATACCTACGTCCGGAACTAGATATATTGAGAGAATCTAGCGTGTAAGTGTAATTTGTTCTTTCGCAACTATACCCGAATTTAATATAGTCGTACAGAATGTGAACGCATTCAAAGCTTACTGCATTCCATTTTGTAATCCTATTTTTTGTCTAATTTGCCAGCTTTATATTCATGCTTTGTTAATCTTTAAAATATATTAGTCAAGAATATTAAGCGCTTTGTCTACACTACCAAAAATATGAGTACAATCAAAGATATATATAGGTATCAAAATTTTTTTAGAATATATGAGTAATATGTAGTAACAAATTCAGTGAAAAAGGTTGAAGCGTGATTATGACATTTCTGCGTTAAACATTTAAAACGTTAACTATATTAATATAATGTGTGAAGATATTGCAAATGACATGAAATTGTACAAAAAGTTCAATAGTGTAATTGTCATTAATTACGTATTATCTGTCATAACCCGTTTTTCGCATAAAAGTTTTTAATTGTATTTTGCAGAATTCATAACTATGCATTTTGAAGTATCTGGACTATATTTTAATCGGTTGTGGTCCGTGGACACATTATGAAAACTATTTTCTTACTTGATTGTGATAACACTTGGTACTAAAACAACTTACAATAAAATCGAGGTTAAGTTGACTTTTGCGACTGGCGCTGACTATTTGAGTAAAAAAAACTAAACCCTTATAGGTTTAGTTTTTTTTGCTCACCTGCATTAAGGTAATCTTCGAAAAAATTGTACATCATGATAAAATCTACAAAAAAGTTTCATGTTGATTACGTCACGTATATTATAGATTGCTATGAGCCTATAGTTGTGTATTATATAGCCGATAGTATATATATATATATATATATATATATATATATATATATATATATATATATATATATGCATGCTATAGTTATGTATTCGACTAAAGAATAAATGCACATAATGTATAATTCGACTTTTCAGGATACCGTCGATAAATTAGCATTAAGTAATTATTACCTTTATAAAAATCGATTCGAACAATATGCAGACATCGTCTCCATTTGTCTTTTTGCATTTAGAGACATTTTTTGAGATGGGCGGACAGTATATGATGTAACGTAAAAAAAACAAGAATAAAATATTTGCAGAGTACGCGGAGCTGTAGTGAAATTTTTTTAAAATGCAACATATTGTGCTTAAATGCTCTTTAAATTTTTAATCTCAGAGATCCCAACATAAACGCAAACTAACTCAAACTCCTCTTATAATTTGAAATCTTACCCAATTCAAATCGAATATAGTCAAAATCGAGCCCAAATAAAAAAAATCCAACAGTAATCTGCGAAATGAACTCTAATCCTACTTAATGTAAAACTAAACTAACTAAAATTTAATATCACTCAACACAACCACAATAGCGTCATCAAAATCATCAGAATATTTTTTAGTGTTATTATTAGCCAATTAAACAACTGTCTAACATCTTAAGTCCAGCACATAAGCGAAAGAATGTGCGTCATTTGATAAATATCGAGTTGGTTTAAATTCGATAATGGGAAAATAAACAGGTGACTCCAACGTTACGACGAACGTTATGACGCAGGTTGATTTTCGATACATGTTTATCGCATATAAAGGACCATTTTTGTAAAAGAAGCTAATCGCTAAATACAAACTAAAATCGTGCTTTTAAAATTAAATGCATTGGAAATATAATACTGGTGACGTCTTTTAAAGATCTACAGGAAGGCATTTTGTTTAACAGCATACATTTTAAAATGGCGGGAAATCAAAAAAAGCTTTCATCAAAACGGTGGTGCCACGGATATTATTAGCGTATTTCTAGAAACAAAGATTCTTTGTAATGGTTTGTTTAAAAGGCTAAAACAGTCGGATATTAATACATTAGAGAGATCTGATCAAGAGGATGGGTACGGAAATAATGCAATTCTGGCGCGATGCAGCCAACTGTCAAAAACGGAGAAGCATTTTGCAAAGAGGCATTACGTGCCAAAACAACCACCTTCCAAATGCACCTCTTCAACCTCTATATCTGGCAAGAAACATAACCACTTTGGCAAGTGTGCCCGACTGAAAAAATAGAAAAAATCGTACATCCATAAATCATCTAATGAAAATATTTTATTCATATTCTCTAGCATCTCGTCAAATTAATATCTTGCCTACTGCCCGTATCATTAAATGTAACTTTTAATGTCAAGCTTTCATTGTCTCATATACAATTTTCATAAACTGCCAATATGTCAATTTATATTATTCAATTTCAATGATCAATTATTTATTTATATTGTAATAAAACTTAGATCAGATAGTTGATTTATTTTATTATTCAACATACATTTTTATTGCTCGTATTTAAATATTTGTAAATTGTTACCTTGACCTATTTTTAATGTTCTATAAGTCAAAGACTGGTCAGACATATTGACTTTTATTCTACTGTAGGCACATTTATCCATCATAATAACACTTATCGCAAACGACTTATAATGTGACAATTTTAATTTTTTTGAAATGGGAATCTTACAACTAACTTAACTAAACTTTTCATTTTAAATACTAAAGTTTAGCTTAACGGAATATGAATTTATCTTATAGAATTTTGCACTATGCTTAATAACTTTTTCCACTTATTTTTTAACCATGCATTAGAATTCAAATATTGATTTTATGTGAAAATCCTTTCGTCCACCCATATCTTATTTTTTATTTCAATGTCTCAAAAAGAAAACAGGAAGCGAATCCAAAACCGTAACTTAATACAATCGCAAATGATTCTGCATCATAATCATACCAATGTATATCTGATATATTCATAAGCGTTTTTGTCTACTCTTTGTTAAGTCATGACTTAAAAATGGGTATTTATTATTTTTCAATGAAAGTTTTCAATGAAATTTGATTGTAATGTTATCTACATACTTATATTTACACAATGCTAATAAATTTGTCAAATTATAGATAGTAAGATCAGATTAAATTAGTGGCTATTAGATATGATTTTAAGTTTCTTTTTTTAAACACGTATCATCACATTGCCATGATATACATATAATAGTTTCGAATGAATTTGAACTTTGTACTAGAATATATTTTTGATGGTACTTTTTATGTACGTTATTAATATCATTAGAATAAGCTGTCAGCGACATATAGTTAGATTTAGTGAATAACTACTGGAAGCGAAACAACGGGTTGGCTTTGGTTATATAATAATTAACATTCGTTCGACTTGAATATTCTCATAAAAATGTACTGGAATTCTTTCCATATTTAAATTTTTAGCCAAACGATATTTGTCGATGAAACTTTATCTACCACTTTCACTCAGCTACACTCGACACAAAGGCCACTTTAAAACCAATTTCGCATTCAATGCCTTGGTAGACTGCTAGCGGCTCATACCGCCCCAACATTACTCTCGTCGAACGAGCAGTAAGTTCAGAAAACAGCAGTGCGCAGGCGTCGAGGCCGACTAAGGACAGTAAGCTATTTCCCTATTGAAACATGCCTTGAAACATTCAGTGACATTTGTAACTCTGCGTCGGCTGCACCGCTTATGGCCCGACTTCGTCGGAATCGTTTTAGGTGCCAAATTACACAATGGTTAAAGAGCAGGTACTGCGCGTACGATACGATACGAGTCAGTCAATTATATCACTGTTCGCATTCGCGTTAGCTTTTAACGCTGTTCGATAAACCATTTACTTATGTTAAGATTGAAAACTTTTAACGAGTGTTAAGTGTTAGTTTAGTGAATATTATTGTGATATAATGAGTGCTTAAATGAGTGATATTTGATTTTAAATCGGCAGTTGGACATTATACTAATAGCGTTGGTAATATAAAATATTCTTTAAGATTGTTGTATATAAATTAAAATTACGATTTACTATTTTTAGTTATTATCGATATTTATCATTGTAGAATATTCTTAGTAATTATTGTACCCAGTTAATATAGGGTAAAATTATATTAAAAGAAAAATAATAAATAAAAAACTTTGCAAAAAGAATCAAAAAGAGTATGAGGATTGTTAGGAAAAAAACATTTCGATAATTGAAATATTTAGCGAGAAATAACCAAGTTTTAAACAACTTATAAATGGCACAGATTGTTGAAATTTGTAAATCTTTTACCGTAATTAAAAAAATCCTAGATGTATTATTATATGTGGGAAAAAATTAAAATAATGTGACATAATTTGAAAAACATTCATACTAATACAGAAACTAATTTGAAAGAAACATGTAAAAATATTGGGCTTAGAATAAAAAGGAATTATTTGAAACATGCGTATAAGAACATTTTTTATAATAACCTCTCAACACAAAAACATTTTATTGAAATTGGGCATTGTATTAAATATCAATTTCTTAATTTATTTATTACTAACTGTACCCCACGGTTTCCCTAGGGTGAAATTCGGAATAAGAAATTGCTTTTCTCTCATATTTCTCTTTGTTATAAACTATTACCCTAAAGAACTTCACCAAAATTGAACCAGTAGCTTTGACGTGATTGACTCACAAAGTAGCATACATACAAACAGAAAATTTTCTAAAAAAGGTTTTCCGGCTTCTGTTATCATTCTATATGCTAAATCAATCGCTCTTTTTAAAATATTTTCCATTAACAGAATTTACTCTGTTACAATTTTATTAAATGTATGTGTAGATTAATAGAATCTTCTGAATTTTGGCTTATGGATTAAAATGTTATGTTTCCTTAATTATACGTCAAAAAGATACAGGAACGTAAAATCATACTGATATCAATAATTACAATGAGTATTTGGTGTCATATATTCAGATAAATTTAGCTAAAAGCTATCAGCACCGAAGTTTGTTGGACGAGCAACCAAAAAGAAAATGTATATGTTGTCTTATGGATTCCTGCGATTTTTATGGATCCCCAGCTTAATAGCAAAAAAAGAGCTGTTATAACTTCTTATGTCCGATTATCCATCTGGTCTTTCGTATATCACATGATCGTAGCTCCCCAGTCTGAGACAAGTTGTGATGAAATTTTACAGGAAGACCTAGTTAAATTGCATGAACACATTCAAAATAAAAAAGTATGTCTTATATTTTGAGTAGATATTTCTCCATATTTTGAACTTGAGGATAACAATTGTTTTTTTCCCCACAGGTATCACAGAAGAGGTTTTATAAGTAAAATAATGTCTACTAACCACAAGAGATCTTTGTCTTTAACTGTAAAAAACTAGATGATCTGAAATTATAAGTGTTAGCAATGTCTGATTCTTTGTCATCTATTTCCCTCTTCAGATGTTTTAGATTTGAGTCCATAGAATATGCTGGTCTTATAGCTTTGGTACAATTGATTGAATGATTTTGCAATCATAATTTCGCTCCTATCTATTGTCCGTATTTCAAGTTAACGTCTCAAACTCATAAATTTTTTTTACTGATGCAGGGGATAAAATAAAAGTTTAAGAAATATTTTGACTGTGACATGTTGAGGTAACTAGTATTTATCCTGAACGCATTTTTCGTAAATTATATCAAAATCTGACAATCTTTTGTGAATTTTTCGGATTTACCTACTCATAAAATGGGAAAAAAACACCTGTCATGCAATTTTCTGCAAATAATGGAACAAAAAGGTAAAATCTCCATTATATTCTGATATTGAAATGATTATCACAATATTGTCCCAAAGATAACTTGTTTTTTGGTTGCTTACTTAAGATAACTTTTTTTTTGGTTGCTTAATAATTCTGATAAAATTTAAAAATGAATTACTAAATTATTGAACTACCATATCAATATAATCAAGATCAATTTCATGAACGAATAGATACTTTTACCCTCGAATAAATATTGCGTGTGACAGAGAGAACACTGGGAACCTAATGGAGTCATAAGTTTTTTTGTTTGGGGAGTTTTGATCCAGAATTAGAAAAATGCATACATATAAAAA
This sequence comes from Druceiella hillmani, assembly GCA_039881145.1. NCBI lineage: Eukaryota > Metazoa > Arthropoda > Insecta > Lepidoptera > Hepialidae > Druceiella > Druceiella hillmani. The sequence goes on along the minus strand of JAYKKI010000021.1, from coordinate 19,907,310 downwards.
ATATAGTAATGCCAAAATAAAAGTCCAATTTTATCTCTTTAATCTTTACTTTTGAGGGCATTTATATATATTTAAATGTACACATATTTGTAATTGAATAACCTTTTAAAATGAGCTTCAACAATGGCGGCGGTAGGTTTACCAGTGTAATCTGATTACGTTGGATCCGAGCGAACGTTAACCTTGCGCTGTTTTATTTCGTTGCGCAAATTCTTTTAATTTAAATCACAATACTGTCGCCTGATGATTTAACTAATGTGAAATGTGCGCCAAAATATATTTTTAGAATCGAATTATGGTTTTAATTACGTCAGCCCCAGATTAACAAAAGTTGTTATCTTCTCATGAAAACATATCTATTTGTAGTTTTTTTTTTGCGAGTAGTGATTTGGTATATTCAGAATTATGAGAAATTTCTGTCCTATTTATAATGATTGCTTCACGCCAAAACCTGGATGTAATTATCAATCAATCATGACATATAGCGATAATAAAATAAATATATATTAATCAATATTGTATACAAAAAAATTATAAAATCAAATAAAAAAATATCCTTAGAGATTTCCATACTTTATTTTAATAGTACACAGGTAATTCGAAATGTTATTTTTATTAAGAAACTTCTTCAATTTGTTTTACGTAAAAACACAATCTGAAAAATTTACAGATTTTTCAATGGGAAAAGACGTTAATGAAAGGAAAAGTCACCATTATTACAAGTCATATATTATTTTAAAAATTTAATTAACTTAGTAAATGCGGAACTTTTTATTAAGATCACTTTATTATTTAAGAATACATTCAGTTAAATATATTATTAATATTATATATATATATATATATATATATATATATATATATATATATATATATATATATAATATTAGTATTATAATTAAATCCATCATGAGAATTAGATTCAAGAAGAATTTTTTTCATTTGATATTCATTGCAATATATTACGGACGTCTCCTTAATATAATATTATACTTGTAAAATGATCACTGACGACGAATAAATCCACGTTTCAGAACGAAAGTAAAAATAAAATAATCTGGGTAATTACAATAGAAAATTTTAAAACAATAGGAATGAAGCAAAAATCGACTCGGTGTATTCACGAGTACAGCGTTAAAACATTTGTTAGATATGATTAGCACAACTCTCACTACAAGGCTTCCGGACACACTTAGGCCCCTATAAATATTTGATGCTACCCGTATTTCTACTAACCTATTTAAAGTCATACTATTATTTTTATCATAAAAATATATTGCTTTGTATATATTTCACACTTGTAAAAATATCGTGAATTCTCAAAAACTATGTGGATAATTAATATAATTGGTACTCATATAGTCGTCCGATGAAATTTAGGTTTTTCTGAGCGTTAACTATTCAAATATATTTAGGGTGATATTCTTTACTGCTATGCAAAATTTCAAGTTTTTGTATCAGATGTTTCTGAGGAAAATGGTTATGAAACATTACTTACACACATGAATGGACACATTAGAGATCTTAAGGTTTCTTATAAGGTACGGAACCTACAGATCTATCTTGTTCAGATTCCATATTATTAGTTCTCATGTAGGCGTTGATTATTCTCAAGCTTTACATAACAAGGGTCGACAAAATACTTTTAAATTTCCTTGAAAATTTATTGAATAGTTATCCGCGTTCTCTTGAATAGTTATCCGCCTTCACTATATACGGCCTTTGCTTATGATATAATATTGACTTTGTTATAATATCAGTTCTGAAAAATTACCTTCTTTGTGTAAGTTAAATAGAGAAAATTAATGTTTATTTAGGAAACTAAATTTAATTAAACGTCTTTATTGTAAGCAATTAAACGCATTTAGAGTAAATTTAATTTTTTTGATGAAACAAAAATTAAATTACGAAGTGAGAAGTCTGAAAAATTATATAATTTGTAGATTTCTTTGCATAATTATTTATAAACATTTCACCAAGATCTGTTTTAAAGTAGTATTAGGTTAACTTTTCTAAGGCTTTACTTTTATCGTTTTTAAAGAAAAATTGTACAATATTTTTCCGTCAAAAATATGGATCCTTTTTTCACATGATTTACTTTCCAATGTGTTTTATATTACTTAAGAAGCCCGATAAGGATAGAATCAAGTTTTATTTACGTTTCTGTTTGTATTCTACGTACATCAGTGTTCGTGAAAAGCCCGCAAACCTGTTTATGTCTTCACCGTAATTTTCCCATTATTTCTATCTATGGCCAATTTATTTGGTTTTCTGCAATAATTCAACTTTTAAACTCACTTTAATTTTATATCGATGAATGGAATTAATTAGTTGGTTTGCTTTATTTTACCATTAAATGTTTAAGTAATATATAATAGGAGATAGCAGGAAACATTTAAGTTCCTGGTTTTGGTTATGAATGGATATTTATAGAACTATATTTATTCAATTTAAGGAATTATTATATTTTTAGTCGATGTACAAAAAATATTGAAACAGGAAATATATTAACGTAGGTTAGATCAAATACAACAAAAACTTATCATTATTAAAGATTACAAAAAAGACTAGCATGTAAGAAAAAAAATCTTGTATAATAGAGATGTTTATTTCTATGCGCCCCAAAGGATTTTCTTCTTGGACGAACATAGTATTAGAGTATCACAACTAACTTTATATTGTTCATAATTCAAACTCAATTAATGGAAGTTAAATAGTTTACGAAACAATTGAATAAAAAATGTAAAGTTTTGTCCTACATAAATTACAAATTGTCAAAAAAGTGACCAACATATTATTTAAATATTCATATGATTCATGAAAGTAGCTTTTTAGGCGTAATGGAGTAAAAAATATCCAAACATACTTTTCGAGCACGCGAGTGCAGCCGCGTATTATAGCTTGTGAGTCAATATTTGAGCTATACAACTATATCCTTAGCAACGATTCGTTATTGGGTTGCAGTTATTAGGTAACCAAAAGACAAAATGACAAATAAATTAAGTGTCGGATTTATAATTTTAAAATGAATGATTCAAACAATTTAAAACAAAAGGGGCCATATCAATATCCGGTTGTTTTAACGCACAAAGTAGAATTCCATAGTCGCGCATATCTCTTAAGAATGTTGATGCAAGTAAAATAAAATAAATTTGAACTGAAAATTGTAATGAAATCATAATAGGGATTAGATCTGATTTTTTTTCAAATTTTTTAAATCTACCGATGAAAAATTGGAGACAGTGTCCGGAACATGCACCATTTTGAAGCTTAAAAATAAAAAAAATAACTAACCTCGATTTTATTTTGAAAGATGCTTTGAGCGATGGTTCTATTCATAAATTTTCATCAGCAGCATTAATTCAAAGTTTAATAGCCATAAGGAACTAAAGAGGAGAAAAGTATTAACGACAGATGGACGAATGGAAGGCATAAAACTTCTAGGGGTTCCTTGTTCAACTTCTGAACCCTGAAAACTATTTTAAGAATCATTTTTAATAAAAGAAAAGGAGTTCGTTTTTTATTCTCTTAGAACACAAGAAATATCAATTAATAAATTATCGCGCAAGTCAATTAACGCACTTTAATGCATGTGTTTTCATCAGGTGATCGTCGTGAAAAAATTACGTTGAAAGACATTCCACTCGTTACACTTCACACAGGAGTTTTATAAAAATAAAAAATAAAAAAAGTATAACTGACATAAAATAAAATAAAAACAAAAAGTATAACTAAAATTTTGGTTTTTTATATTGGCGTTATCAGATTTTCAGAAAATAGTGAAAATTCGCCCTCTACTATTTTCTTTTCTATTTACAAAACCGCTGTATGTGAGCGAGTTTGTGTTCGTGTTTGTGTTCGTGGTCATAAGCGTTTTATTCTACAAATCTATTAACGAAGATTTCAATATTGAAATTATTTATTTCAGTTAACAACATATATATATATATATATATATATATACATATATATATATATATATATATATATATATATATATACATATATATATATATATATATATATATACATATATATATATATATATATATAATTCACTTATACACATTTTTAATATGTAAGTTTATAACTTAATAAAATTCTTATTATTCTAAAAAAAATATGATAGAGATGAGAGATTCTCTAATATTCGACACCATGAATGATAATTAGCCAATATATTGCTAATAATATCGTCCATTAATAAATGATAGAGTAAGTTGATTAAGAAATAATACGACCCGATAACGTCCACTCATTTTTAGATTGTCAAGCTTCTCCCTCTAAATTCCAACTGGAAGGTGCCCCATAGTTAACATACAATGGTAATACTACAGATATAAATTATTAAAAAATTAAAAACGTTTATTAAAAACAGTTGTGCTATAATGGATTATTAATTAAAAATCTATTATTATAGTGGTTTCTTATATAAGAAATATATGTGGCTCTAAAATAATGAAGTACCAATATATTAAGTGGACCCCCATAATTAGTACAGTGCGTACTTGCAAAAATCGTCAAAATGTGTTAGTAATTCAGCGAATTTGTTTATTCCGATTCAGCGAATTTGTTTATATTATTCAGCTTGATTCAGCGAATTTGTTTATATTTAAAGAGTATTATTAAATAAAGTTTTGAGTGATATAATCGTTCAACCTTTAAATAAATTTAAAAAAACTAGTCATAAACGTGTTATGAATCTTATTACAATAGTACAAATTCGCACACGTAGCTAATTTTTGTCATTATAAATTTAAGATCATGCAGTCACCTTTACAAAAAAGGAAAGAAGTAGTTAATTTTGTTAGAAAATTGAATATCGACCTTGATTCTCAAAAAGCGTAAACGATTTTTCAGTACGTGCAAAAGGCTATAATATTATTTTATGTTTAATATTATTTTATCTTTATGTTCTTAAAGCTATATAAATTTCGTATAAGATAATAAAGCTTAGAATTCTAGGCAGCAAAATCTAGTAAAATATTTTATTTTAATCTAATATTTAAAGAAATTGTGTTTTTATACGTAAAATAAATGAGAAAATACGTCTTTCACACTACAAAAAACAACTACTGTAGAAAAAGCTAAATGCGTGAGTGCCAAGTTTTGAGCAATATGTGGTGCAAAGACAGTTTTCTCTGTATTTACAATTATAAAAGACTTCTTAAATGAATCAGTACATTCGTCTGCAGTTTCTTCTTTTATTTTCGACCGATATATTGTGATGATGGAGTAGATGAGTTGGCTCTTGCCGGTGTTATTTAAATAGTTCCTTTTTACAATCCTGTTTCAAAGAATTTTTAAGGGACAACACCGTTCTCATAAGAATGCGATGACTTATTATTAATATTAATAGAGTATGTCACTCTATCGCCATGACTGACTAAATTTACAGAACTACACATTATATATTACGGCAAGAAACTACAATGCAATGCAGCTAGTAGCTATTTAGGTCAATAGATTACTTCAGACAAAAACATAAATGGTTTTAATATATTGGGGACACTGTCTTTTTTTATTTTTGGCTTTCAGAATCATATTCGTTCATAACAACACAGGCTTCATTAAAAAATACTAATTAGCTATTATTTATCCATGGTCAATGCTGGGTGTATTTATAAATTATGAGGAGTTGAAAATTATATTTCTCTCTTATTTTTCCAGTTTTTGATAATAAGAATCACCTCTAATCAAACTACTAATCAGAACGCATGATTCGTTGGATTATTAACGGTAATATTGCTAAAGTGTAGTGCAATTTCACTTTATTTGACATAGTATCATAGGTCTAATGAATCTATATATTCATAATTATATATTCATAATTAAATTAATATATATTCATAATATGCCAGAAATATATAGGGGTTCTATACACTAAATTTAATAACAACATGGGCCGCATTCCCTGTTATTTTTTATGTTTATCGTTTACCACCTATTCGATTCTGCGGTATTAATTATCAGTAAAATTACCAGTACTAAATTATCAGTAAAGCATTTATAAGTTTTTAATTTTTGTTACAGAGTCAGTTGATATGTTATCAATAAGTTTAATTAGTGACAGTAATGCGTATTTAGAAACTCAAAAAACTTGAAAATGTGTTGCAAAAACTAGACAATTAAATCATTTTTATAATATTAAATATTCTAACGTCGTATTTACTTATTATAAAAATTTAAGTATAATACAAAATTTAAAACATTTTGATTAGGTTATAATTTTGGTTTGTTTATTTAATTGGTTTGTTTATACCTAGTTGGTATTTCCAAAGGTCTAACGATTTTTACGAACTTCCAAGGGGTTTCGCACTAGTCGGCTCTCACTGTTGGTAAAATGCAGTTTTCCAATATCGGCCAGTGACTTATCAATTAGTTTTACAAAAAAGACTATACAGACTTACATAATGCTGTGGAATCCTCTAGTCTGTCTGAAGTAAGTCGAATATCGTCCCTACTTTCATAGCCAATGCGTCTATAGATGAATAAATCTAAGAAAGAAGTGAACCGTCTAGGCTCACCGTCACCATCATTGATCTTACATAATATTTTGAATGCGACAACTCTTGAGTGGGAGACCGCAATATATCTAACCTCGTTATCCAGGAAAATGTCTACCTTAGTGTACAGATTGTATTTATAATTTTCGGCCAGTTTTAACGTACAATGCCTGGCTATAATAATGCATGACTATCTTTAATTTATTACGCTATAAAATATATATTTCTGTCATTGCGAACTTTTTTGCACAGAATACTTCAATATAGTGGATTATTAATTAATCGAATTAATCTGAAAATAAATAGTCTGCCAAAACTTTATTTTTAACTTCGTATGTTTATTAGAAAGTTTGCAACATATATTTTTGAAAATTCTCTTTACCAAATTCAGATTCAGTGCAAGAGGCGAAGATACTTCCTTCAACAAATTGTGTAGATTACAAAGAAAAGAAACAGAATATCATTAGGAACAACTTGTAAGGCCACCATCTTAGTTCAGCAAGTAATTTAATTTTTAATATATTTTTAATAAAATCAGTCTTCAGTTCTGTAGGTCCCATTGTTACTTATTTCTTGCCAATAGCGAGAAGATGAAATTGACAGAGATGAAATTCCATCCTGGTAGTATTCTCTGAGCTTTGACAGAAAAAAATCGTAAGTTCAACTTTAGGATGGTCTTTGTGTTAAAGCTTTTACCGCGTAAATAATAAAACAGTGAAAAAGGAGACGATATTTCCGACAATCAGAAGTGTGGTGAATATGATATTTCTGTAAGAAGATACTTTAGCCTATCATCGGTACGATGGAAATTTAGTGTCTCCATTTAAAAGTCAGCCTTTTTATAAAGTAAAAAACAGAAAATGTATACTTCTTTCTCAAAGCATGAAGTTACTGTTTGGCGACTAAGTAGTTGCTAATTGTTGAACAGAACGGACGGACCAGCGCCCTTTTTATTCTCTGTCAGAGATGTTCGAAAATATATTTTTACGGTCCAGTTCATTTAAATTAGAGACACAAGAATGCGGGGATTAGGATATGCTATTCTAATAGAAATTAGAAAGAATGACGACAATGTTACATGTGAAAACGTATATATATATATATATATATATATATACATATATTTATTTATATATATATATATATATATATATATATAAATATGTATATATATATATATCCGCTCGATAATAATGAATTATCCGTGAAATCGATATCAGACAGATAAAACACTTGTCGACGCCAACACAGGCGTCACATTATAGGGCGACGCGACAGTGCGTAGCTGTAGGGCATAACGATTAATGGTCTACGCCCCGACGTATGTTAGGATGATCTACATACTCTACAGTGAATTTGCGACTTAATAAATCGGCATTGGAGATTGAACTAGAAAGGTAGTTTGGATCACAATGAAAAGATAGTACAGCAAGGCATTAACAACCTCAGTAAATTTTATATGTAAGCTATTGATAAAATACGCTGAATTCGCAAAGCACTTGTTTTCAGGAAGTTTTTCTTGAATTTTTTTTCTTTCCCACCTAGACTTATGTAGTCCTTTTCTTGGGTCACAAATTTTCGATATAAACTTACTCGAAAAAAGATTTAGATCTACTAATTTTCAATAAGTCATTTGTACTTTTTCGACTACACTTAATTCTGTGGAATTTTGTATACATAATATGAATAAATTGATAACCACTCATAAGTAGTAGTGAAATAAGTATGTACTTATAAATATGAATTAGTCGTTGAGAAAATGTATGCATATTGTAGGAAGAAAATGTATTTAGATAGAACTAAGTGAAATTGTAATAAACTTTATAAGGCAAGATAAAATTTATAAGGACCATTAAAGTGTGAAAATATGATACTCCATAAAGCTCACATTCTTCTTGGTGAGATTCTTTAGATTGAATAAGTAAAATATCATAAGTAAGTTTAAAGATGTATTTACATTCTTCATTAAAAAGTTCTGAAGATTTTTTAAACAAACCAACTGGCCATTTTAGATCAGGAATAAATCGTTGAAAAATAATTATGTGTCAGTAAAAGACAATAATAAAATTAAATCAGTAAGTTGTTTTAACTAATAGATGTTTTGGAGTCACGTTTGGGATAGACAATTATTATTGTTTATTCTAATAATTAAAATAGGGAAAACACAAATATGAGGAATTAAATATTACTCTATGGCAGAGACTGCTTTCCCGTTTTTGACCATCAGAGTATTGCATATATTAGTAGGAAATAATGATCAATACGCGTCTAATACGCTATAACTAATAAACGGGGAATATTGAGGATACAATTAAATTAAATTTTATCTTGCGAATTATCCTGAATACCAGAATTGCCTTTATTGTAATTAGAGATGATTGTTCAAAAACTAAAAATGTAATACTCAAATTCTCGTAATTTTGCTATTTATTTCCGTTATAGTTTTCGTATTAGTATTTTCAATTAATGTATGCGTTAATATAAACGAAGGTAATTTTGGTGGCCAAAAATCCAAAAAGGAAGTCTCACTTATAGGACAAAGCTAATATTGAATTCTCATAACTTCTCTTCCGTTAGTGAGGTGTTAAAAATTACATTTTTGTTAATCGCGTCTATTATTAACCTAAAATAGTCGGTTTATTTCTTAAAAATTTACGAAGACTTAGGGGGAATGAAAATAACTCTAACAATGTTTTTAGCTTCTATTAATATACATATAAAATATATAGAAATTGTTTTAGAAAATAAAATGCTTCGGATAATATTTCATCTTTATTCGAAGAAAGAATTGGTATTTCGTTTACTTACGTCTTCTATCTAAAAAATCGTGAAATAATATTACTCTTGGAGAATATGAGCTAAGTCCATCTTATAAGGTAATCTATAGCATATAACCCTACTGGCGAATATTTATCGTACTTTCTTTTAATTATTTACTTCTAACGTTAAATATATACATTAAAACGTGAAGAGAAAACTTTTACCAAAAAATGTTTAAGCATATTGCGCGCACAGAGGAGTATGAGGTTTGGCATAGTTAAAGTTTATATGGTGAAGGAATGCAGAAAGCTAAAATTTACACATACTATAAACACACTACAAATACATTTTTTAAGATTCATTGTTTACATTCAGCAATAAAAGATTAATTCTTTACGTTCATATTGGTAATGTTAAACATGTAATAGCCTGTGATCAAACAGTAGAGATGCTCGCCAAAGAATTTTAAAATGTTAGACTGACTAACATTAAATCCAAAATTTCATAAGTATTGCAATAAATTAAGGCAAACAACACACGCTAATAACGTTTTGTCACATGCTCTCAGCTGACATAATAGAACACAATTCAAAAAAATTATATGCAATGATTATAGAGGTCAACTCTTTCACACAATAACCTTCATAACGTTCATACTTAAAAATTTAATGAATTATGATCGAATTTCGACCATTGGGCGACCAGTAACTAGTATGCACTTACATTGCTTATACAAATTCATAGTAATAAATTTACACACTCATAGGAATAGGCGTATTTGTAATTCTGCAATTATTATATTTGATAGATATTTTATTGTTAAAATGGTAAATGGTTAACACAGATATGTAATGTGAAAATGGTATGGTATTCTGTTGCTACTCCGCATGGGAAGTAACGCAAGCGAAACGTGTAACAAAGTGAAATCACTAATGAAGTTGGAATTAATTCATTTTTACAGTAGACAGAATTTACCTAAAATGTAAATGGCGGATTAATTTGTCTATTAACAATGAATTTTAATTTAATGTGTTGTATTTATGTGTTCAAATTGTAAAAAAAATCATTAAATTGCGTATCACAACACGCAAAAAATGGGATTTTGTATTTGTACATAACTCCCGATATTATTGAGGCAAGTTATCTGAAATAAATTAAATGGAACGTTCATTCAAGAGTCTCTGATTAGAATTTTTTCCAGATTTTTCAAAACCATCGTTAAGAAATAATGATTACATTGCATGTCGATTTGAAGTTGAATCGTCGTTTCATAACAAATAAATTCTTTTCAATAGTCTGTATTATTCCTCGGTGCCAGCATTATATGTGCATACATGAATAAATCATGATACAATGCATTATATGTGCAATGCGTTACACATATAGCGGGAATTATAACACATATCAAAGTATCCAAAAACTAAAATTGAAACTTTGCATCGTTTAATCTATACATACTTTGATGTTATCAGACGTGCATATCGTTGAATGTCACCCTCGACCAGTCAAAATAATAAGTCAAATAAAATTATCTGCATTAAATATTCTTAATCTGTACTATGAAATAAATGAAATAGGTTTTTTTAATGATGGATTTAATTTTAGAATTTCCCTAATCAAGTCTAAAAAAAGTTTCACGTATTATGGTTTAATGTATATTCCTATAGTTCTATTAAGTACCTTAATTTTTGTAAAGAATGTAATTATTTTTATAAGATATTTGCAGTGATGATTTTACTCTATGGATTAAATCTTTGATGAGTGGAATTCTCTTTGATAGATATAGTTGTACAAGAAAGGTATAAGTAAAGTTTAAGACACGTGGACTGATTTTAATGTTTTTTTTAATATTCAGAAAAATACATGTATAAAATGTGCCCTTGACCGAAGATGTTTTTTTTCGTTTAATGGTTACAAATGGTTTAACGCAAATTACGCAATTTAAGTGTGCGACACATTTCTTCGATACTGAGCTCACAATCCAGTTCCTTTGGAAATTATGTCTATTCATTAAACAGATTTACAAAAAATGTTTTAATAGTGTAAAACTGTTCACAATAGTAGAAAAATAATTTTTTAACGCAATAAATATTTTTTTTCTTGTGTAAATAACTTTCAAACATAAACAAATATGAATATATGTTTTTGGATTTTTTACCTCTTACTAACAAAAGTGAGATATTAGGAAATCGCTTTTAAATTTATTTGAACTATAGCATTTTTTATAAAAAAATCACCGGCGCCAGATCTCGATTAGTTTGTAAAACACATCCCCCAAAAGTGGAGATGTGGACGCTCGGTTCACAGTTGCATACGTATGACATATCAATTTTTTTAAAAATAATGGTAATTTAAAAATCTAAATATAATGTATAATATATATATATATATATATATAATATATACCGAAGTCACTTACTGACTACGTGATACTGGAAGCACAATAAATTATGGATGGAGAAATACCGAGAATTCTCAAGATACATAACTAGTTGCCGCAAGGCTGAGCAACGTTAGATGTACTTATTACATTTAGATTCGAACTCGTAATATTTTTTATTCCAGAAAGATGGCCGTGGATTAGTATATTAATAATTTAGTCACAAAACTTTTGAAGAAACTATGGCCTGTGCTCAATAAGAAGAGACAAGTTAATCATTTAACATTTATCCACAAAACACGCACGAATGTCAAAATGAAACACTTACATATAAACCAAATTTTAAACCTAACTGTAAAAAAAAATTATAAGTTTTCAAATATTAAGAATATCGCAAAATTTCGTATCATAGCAAAATATGTGGTCAAATAAACTAAAAGCACAGTCCAAATTAAGGTGGAAAAATGTTATTGAATCAAAATAATCTTCAAAGCACAAATTGACACCCTGCACAAAACGACCTGATATGCCTCAAACGATGCTAACTATCAATTTAGACATTGCTATGTGGTAAGCAGATAAACCACGCAAACATAACTGGATCTTTGGGGAACTATTTTATCAAAGGCAGAAAGACAATCTTGAACGATAATAACCGTACGGTTCTCAGATGGGTACAATTAGAAATACCACTCTGAGGGTTATCAAGAAGGTACAAAGAATTAAATAGGATAATTCCCAACAATCTACACAAAATCAAAATTTTATCCAATCTCAGCATTCGATTCGCGAAACCCCCTGTTACAGGTGTGGAAAACTGGGAGTCATCGAGCTCGTCACAACAGCTTTTTCCAAAAAAATTCAAAAATTGCTCTTGCGCGAAAATGAACTTGGGGCAAAAAAGTACAATAGGTACAACATAATATATGAAAAGTTATTATTATACAGGATTAGATCATCAAGACTACTTTTGGTGATCGAGGTGAATACAGAAGCACCGGATAAATCGGATCAGATATAATTACAATTACAAAAAATTACCGAATTCACTTTCCAAAAAGGATCAGACAAACACATAGCGAAGAGATCTTAATTATATATGTTTCCAAATTTCAGACCCCTAATACATTACCCTACCAATCATTAGGAAGAAATTAACCTACAACTTTAAATGATGTCTACGGAGCTTAATATATAAAGCGGAAAAAATAAATATCTAAACTAATTAAGCTGAATCAAGAAGTTCAAGTTAATCGCCAAATACATTGTTTCCTATACTCATCATAGCAGCATCATGGTGGCTCTATCAAGACTACAAAAATAAATGAATTAGGTAGACAAATCTGGAGTTACAAAGGAGTAAGAACACTTCTGGAACTAAGTTGTGAACTCAAATTTTCCAAAAAGATGAATTTATGTTTGAAAAGTAATCATTAAAAAAATTTAAACAGTAATTAAAAATTATATACTTTCGCAATGAATGTAATAATTTTCAATTAATTTGGACCATATTTTAATGTTTTTTTCTTATTTATTTATATTTATTTTTTTTATTATAAAAATAAAAGAAACAATGAATTTCATTTTTAATTTAGGACTGTTTATTGTTTATATCTTATTTTACTTAATTTTAAAATATGAAAACCTTCATTCCCAAATTTGTTATTTAATAGTTTAACATTCTGTTAATTTGACATTATCTTATAGAAAATTAGAATACGTATATAAAAGTCATAATCAAAGGTTAATGTAAAAAATAAAATAGTGAAAATTTGGAAATAAAATATTTTTAAAATGTGAAAAATTGTTAATTAGAAATTATAATAAAAAAAAAATCTAATGGAAAAAAAAATCTAATGGCATAATAAGTTTTTAGAAACGATTACAAAAAACAATCTTGATTTCTTTAATGTGTAGCCATTGCCTAAATGAATTAAAAATAAACTATTAAGACATTGTCAATGATTCTATTGTTCTCAAAATGAATGTCTTCTTTACTCTTACTGAGATTTACATAATTTTTTTGACGTCCCTGTCGAGGATGTGAGGTTTATGGCTTAATTTCGTACATCTATGGATAGAGGAGACTCCAATACACAACTGCACTTTGTTTTATCTCGCTAGCTTAAAGAATTCCGTAGAAATTACATTTACGAACTACTATAAAAAATAACTTAACTTTAATAAAAAAAAATACAAGATTTCTCTTTTGTCAGATGGAGGATTTTGATAAAACTTGTAAGCAGCTTATTTTTGTAATTTTGTCTATATAACAGTGTCACTTTTATTCTTGTAACACCTGGGCCCAACACTATATGGACTTCTGCCAGTCTCATTTACCGCCAATCATTTTTAATAGGAGATTTAATTATCAACAAAAAATATTGATAAAATGTCCAAAAGTGTATTTAGATATCTTCTTTAACGCCAATGATTTTTGATAGGAGATTTAGTTATCAACAAAAAATAGTGGTGAAATGTCCAAAAATATGTTGAAAAAATATTTATAATTTTATTGGATAAAAATATATTGCATAAAACATTATCTTACTCTTATTGTGAATTGTTACTTTTAATATTATTTAAATTGTCTTCATTGTATCAAATTTAAAAAATATAAGAAAGCTCCAAAATGTTAATAAGTGAATTTGAAAGTTACATTTTCTTTTCAATGCGAGCTTATATTTACTGTTAGTGCTATATAAAGAGTAATACATTTTGTCAAGGGGTAAAAGTCCTACGATCTCGGGCAGTTTAACTTCCGAGCGTTGGGTTCATTGCTGCTTCTAGAATAACACAACGAGCGATATAGGTGGTGCCAGGTAGAGAGTAGATCCGTCAAGGTTTTAATCGGATCGAAGACTAATTATGGTTAACTCCAGAGCAGATCCAATGATTTTGATTATGCTTGGAATTTTAGTTAGATTGTTTCCTTGTAGGAACATTATTGTACCGATTGCAATTCGATGGATGTTATCGCTATGGTGAAGTTACACGCTCTAATATAAAAACTTAAAAAGATCAAAATTTTACAATGTAACTCTGCTTATACCAAAATAATTATCCCAAAATGAATCAACTTATTATTTGATTTCATCTTTATGATAGCTCTTAGATAATACAATCAATATAACTGTGAAATAAGTAAACAACATTTGTTAAATACTAATAGAGACTAAACATTTAAAGGTACTTAATATTTCTATTATTATAAATGCAGCTTAATATGTTTTATTATTGCGATAAATTCAAAGTTAAGCAAATTTAAAGGTAAGCATCCAGCAGTTTCTGCGAAAAATTTTGTGTCACATTTAGTAAAATCTTTATGAAAATAGTCGTACAATTGTGTGGGTACACAGCAATCAATTGAATGATTATTATACACAGAAAATAAATTAAAAATCAAGTACATATCCTCTTCCTATCCTCTAATTTTTTCACATGAATATTTTTGAGAGTTAACTATTGAGATATATGTGAGTTAATATTAACGACATATGCGAGTTAATATTAGCGATAAAGTGTCAATAAAACAAAAAAATAGAGTTAATATCAGCGATAAGTTTAAAATTATGCCTCATTCAAGTTTCTACGTCAAACAGTTTCCGAGAAAAACGGCTGTGACAAAGGGATGGAATAATGAAGAATAGGAATAATGAAGATATCTACCCGATAAGGATCCGTTTTTGCTTTAAAAACATAAACGAGTTAACCTGATCAATTTTAATTAAAATATCAGTGAATATGATAATGACGCAAAGAGACGCCTTAATATCCATCGTTTTTTCGTGTGGATACACACTCGTCACAGTTAAGTAGATTCTTTTTGACAAAACATATAAAGATTAAACACAGTAAATTTTCAGTTTCGATACTGCGAAATCAACTTGACGGTATGCTATGTTTTTACTCTGGCACAATCGTGAAACACATTGTTTTAAAAATATGTTTTCGCACTATAACATAACGTAACAAAATATTTAAATAAAAATGTGTTAATATTGCGCTCGCATAAAATAATTGCTTAGAATGATAATAAACTGCAATTAATCGCTTAGAATATCAGAATATTTATGAAACATTCAGTAAAATATTCAAATAAAATTTCATACTGAAAATGATCGTAACGAAGAAAGAGATTTGAAAAAAAAGGAAATACGTTTTCAGCACTAACCCATTAAATGCGTATCGAAACACCCATAAAGAAAGGTTCCGTAATTGTCAATGTCTTTTTAAATTCTTTATTCGAAGGAACTTAAATAGCCTTATAAAATGTTCTGACCAAAACAATTATTAAAAGGTAGAGGAAATGAGTACACGTTCCACGCCACGTTTAAATATCATATTTAATGAACAGGGCTTAAAACTTGACATAGTTGACGAAATACTAATTTCATATTAAAATATTTTTCCACTGAAATTTAAAAAACCTCGTTGGAGGGCGTGGAATAATTACTTTTTACCCTAACCATGTAAGATAATATCTTCATTATATTTTCATACATAGTATCCTAGTTAAAACACTAAAATATTTTTTTTAAGATATGTCTGTCTTGTCGCACGAGTTAGTTATGAAACTTTCCCACTAAATTATTCCGTCATTCAATTCTGGCAAGATTTAACAACACGTTTACAATTGAGTAGAACAAATACTAATTTCATGTTAAAATATTTTTCCACTGAAATTTAAAAAGCCTCGTTGGAGTGCGTGGTGTAACTACTTTTTAACCTAACCATATAAGTAAATATCTTCATTATATTTTCATACATAATATCCTAGTTAAAACACTAAAACATTTTTTTAAGGTATATCTGTCTTGTCTCACGAGTTAGTTATAAGACTTTCCCACTAAATTATTCCGTCATTCAATTCTGGCAAGATTTAATAACATGTTTGCAATTGAGTTGACTTACTAGACGAGTTTTCATAATAGTAATTTATTAATATTCACCCGTTACAACAAAATCAACTTGAAAAATCACTTCGGTTCCAAATTTTGCAAATACCTTCCTATTATTTTTAATTATTCACAAGATAATAGTATTTCTATGTATTCTTAAGAGTATATTCAGTACAAAGAATGTAATGAGGAAAGTGGCTATTATCCATACAGGTGATTCTCTGCACCATCTTGGATATATTTGAGACGTGTTTCTGAAAAAAAAATTTAAAGGAATTCAACTTTGACTGTGATTTCTTCAAAAATGTTTGAAAATTGCCGTAAAATCATGTTTGTTAACGTTTTCTACTCAGCTTAATGCATAGATAATCTATATCATTAACAGACACTCTTCAATCATCTTTACGACTAATAATTTTCAATAACATCTATATAGGTTTCATGGAATTTTCCCTACAAATTGTAACCAGTTGGTGTATCAAAGTATAATATTGATAAGTTTTAGAATTAACTTAAGTTACCTCAAATATTATTTTACTAAAACGTAGTAATATGTTAATGCTTTAATCGTATCAAATCAAAAATAAATGCAGTTTCAAATTACTGTTTAAATCAATTTTGGAGTGGCGTAGCCTAATGATACTCAATTTCAAACAAAAGAATTTCGATTTTCTCTACAAAAAAATAATGGAAAAAAATGAAAACATTTCAAACACTTTAATTATTAGTTTAATTATATTTATTTAATATTAAGGCTCACAGTTAATTATTACCTTCTTATGGTTAGTAAAAGTAAGAGCACTCTCTTAAAAGGGGCGCCAACTGAATTTGATGTTTGTATATGAATTATTGCGGCTTAAATCTTCTTAATTTTCGTTATAAAATATTACTTAAGCTTATTGACTGCTACATACTAATGAGTAGCCACCACGGTTTATGGAAATAAATTATTGACACTGATTCCACACTACGTAATATGAAAGAAAGTGTCGCTAGGTTTGCGTGTGAACGTATTAATATCGAAAGCTTAATGCAACTATTATATTATTAAATTACTATGTTATTATTAACTTTAGTTGCCTCTCTCGGCTGCGATTACTGCATTTTGTTTAAATCTTTTTATATAGGAATTATTTCCGGTTAAACCATTAAAGACAAATTAGACTATTTACTTATTTATTATATTCTTTAGAAATAATAAAGAATTTTACGACCAAACATAATTATTATAAAAAAATACGGCAAACAATCTATAATGATTACCCAAATACACGTCCTAAATTTTTCTTACCTTTCATTGTCTGGTATAATTTTTTCAAAGGTTATTATGAGGTAATGGTTTATATTGTTTAACCTAAAAATATTTTCGTACTCGAATTTTTGAACGGAAAATAGGTCGTAATAAAAATATATATAATAAATAGCAATGTGCCGGTATATTTTTTATAGATTTTTTATATTATCTTACAATACATTCATATTTAATTTTAAAGTAAGTGAAAAAGTTTAACATAATTCCAATTCCTTAACTTAAATCATTATTGCGTACTATTCATACCTTCTAAAAAATATTTTCTACATCGTAATTATCTGGATACTTTAAGTTATACGATGTTAAAAAAAAGTTTAAAGATTCAAAATTTATTTTTTTTAATATTTTGTGTAAGATAGCTTTATAGATATACTTTCTATTAAACGTAAACTGAATTGTCTGTAAAACTTCAAACTGTGCGAACTAATGCGACCATGTGTATACACACTTAGGTACACACATATACATATATATCAGTTTAATCATATAATATTTCTACAAACATTTTTACAAATACTATCTTTATATTTCACAACGTAAATGTTTTGCCAAGTATAACTTTCAAAGTTGTAAAAGGATTATCGCTGTAGTTTTCCGGTTTAATTTAGGCAGACTTGAAGAAATCCTACCGTTCTATAATTTTAATTTTACAAGTCTCACTGATAAGGAGGATTGCTATTTTGTAGATATTTCCAACAATATCCCTAGAAATGATTTACATAAAACTTGCAAAATGATAGCTTCGAAATTCTTGTAACTCATCCTTTTAATTGATACCCTAAACAACCTGAAGCAAAATATTGTTATATCAACGTTGCCTTCTCCACAATATGCGTGCTTGTTTCCTTTACAATGCCTTTAATATTTTTACGTAGGAAAAATAGATTCTTCATGGCTGTAACCAACGATTTTTTAAAACCACCGTCGTATAATTTTAATTTGTAGGCTTTTTGATACAAAATTTCTGCGAATACCAATTTGGCGCTCATATAAACCAGTAACTTTATAAATATCTATATTAGAAATGTAATGTCAGAATTAGAATTTTACCATTATTATTCATGAATGAATATCCAAAAATGAAATCGAGAAAAGTAATAGTTTCTGTGTACACTATACCAATATTTCCCGGGCAATGCTGGTTCAACAGTCATACTATTTTTCATGGGGTTAGAGTACTTACTTAAAAGCTCAATACTTAATTATTCAACAGCAACAACCATCTTCTGATCATAGTTTTATAATTCTCCGCTGAGGGGTGATGTTTATTTTATTTGAACTAAAATGCATTTTTATGTTGACAGATTATATTATTTTACTCATGATAAACCTTTTCAGTTGAATAAAGGATTTACATTATTTTATCATAACTTTCTACCAGAATCTAATTTACCATTTTGGATGCACCCCAAAGAAAGAAAAAATTAAGAGCTGGAAGAAGGGTATAATATGTTTTCACTGCTCTTTACGATTATGATTACTGTTCACAATTATTTCAATAAATTTTGGGGTAAAAAGACAAATAAAATGATTACTTTATGCAATATTGAGTACGTCACAACAATACACACGTTACAAAATTATTTGATCTGTACACCGATCACACTATAGTTTTTATTAATGAATAATTTACAGGAGTTGTTAATTTTAAAGTGAAGCACATCTTTATTGCGATATACGAAAGTTAAAGAACACGTACACATTCATGTGTTAGTCGTTGCCCATAAATACTAGAAACGCAAGCACGCACGCACGTACGCAGGCACGCACGCACACACGTGCTCAAGCACGAACGCACGCATGAACAAACGCACGCTGCCACGAGCCCGCACGTCCGCCCGTTACACAAAATGTAAATTAATGAATTCACTATTCAACCACTAACTTTTCTTGCAAGCTACAGCCACTTTTCACATATGTTTCATTTTGTCATAGCACAAAATGGACAGTTCCTCTGGTACAGTTTTCGATGTGTTCATAGATAGTGGTACTACACATTAATGATGTGATTTTATGTATACTTTGTACGTGAAATGAAAACGTGACAAACATTAAATATAATATTTTAATTTCACTTAAATCTTTACTAGCAAGCTTTTCCGTATCGACCGTTGTTTGAGCTTGAGAAAGCTTTATGATGTACCTCAATTTGTGTAGCCGATGAGACTCCAGAGGACATAGAATATAGTAGTTTTCCCCTTGGCACTACATACGTGTCAAACATATTAAAACTGTGTAATATTTCAGACATTTACTATACAAAACAGCAAAAACAATAAAACATCGGTAAAGTAGGTATTTTAATAAAATTTTTGAGCAATATTTTGTATTGAAACATAGATAACAAGAGAAATTTTTATTTATTTAGGGAACGCGTAATTTTATTTTTAGTCTAATATGTTTAAAATAAAGGGTAATATACATAGGTAGCCTCAAAGTTCACTGCGCAAATTAATGTAATATTCTCTTGCAAGTTACATAATAATGTCAACTTCTGTTTTTATTTTAGATCGATCTTCTCCAAGTATTGTTATGTTAGACCCATGCACTCGTTCCTCCCATACTAGAGATACGTCGTACTTTTTCATCCTCTTACTGCCAATGCCACCTTGTAAACAGGGTCCCTTGGTCCTTACAAACATTTATTACAAAAATTATCTTTATTTACTTTGAAGTGACATCAAGCCTAATATGTAGTTTTGACCGAACGTTTTCACGGCAATTTTAATGGGGGATCTAAAAACATATTTTATGTACATAAACGTTATTTTTTACATAACAATATTTATTACACGAATTTTCCTTTATTACTTACCTTAATATTACTAATACTATAGTTTGAGTATACATATACGACTTTATTGCAAAAGACATAATATTTTACAAAACGACCTGCTGCGCCAGAAGCCGTCTCTGAAAAGTAAAGTGGTATTACCCTATTGTTTTAAAATAACTTAATTTTAATGCCATTAATTTAGATGAGATATTAATGACGACCTCGGCACTTGTCGCTGCCTAACTCACTCCTCATTAGCAACCGCTCGACAGCGTCACAGAGGATTCAACTCTGAATTTAGATTTGGTAATAAATGTCACTTTTTTATACGAGCCTATTGCATATTTATTACTTAGGGAAATGAAGATTTTCTTATTAGATAATATATATTGAAATGAAATAAGGAATTTTCTTTAGAAGTCTTTAATTTCATTTTGTTTTTTTAAAGACTGCTATTTTAGTGGCTTTTAAAGTTATCATATATATATATATATATATATATATATATATATATATATATATATATATATATATATGTATATATTTATATATCTGCGATTCTTCCAAAAGTCTGCTTTTTTACTTATTTTGTGGAAGGAGGAGAAACAAAATGTGTAGTTTTTATGAAATATTTTAATGAGGCCTTTAAGATAAATAGAAAATTTATAAGCATTTTATATTGTTGTAATGTTTTTATTGAGTTAATAAACCTATGTAACTTGAGTATTTGTATTTTTTCCGTCTCCACGAGAATACTGTATGCAATTGAAAAGTTAAATTAAAGATGTAAATATTTACTATATTTTGTTAAAGTTTTATCAATAGCCCTCTATTATTTTACTTTTTGATGTATAAATATTTATGATATTATTTTCTGTCATTTGTTGTATGAATTTATATTTTATTCAAATGTATAATCAAAAATAGCGTCTTTGTTAGAATTGTGACTTCGCTCTGTTTACAATATATAATAAAATTGTTTCAATTTATTGAAAAACAAATTGGCTATGAAATGAAGCTGCTTTATTTTATTTCTTAATAATACTCCACATTTTTATTTTCAAAAAAAAATCGTCCGTCCTTAAGTAACTTGGATAAGAACTATTCCAGTTTTATCAATCTTTCCATAAAGTTTATCCAATATATAGCATTTATATTGTATAAGCATTTATATTATTAATAGAGATAAATAATAATCCAGGACTTCTTTGCTGTTTGCCGTTATTTATTAATATCGTGGTTAACGCGTTAAGACTGAGAAAAATATATGTAATGAATTTGAATAAGTTTAAATTCTGGTATAGTCGTACTAGAATCTATGAAAAAATAATATTAAAGTTCTTGTTTTAATCCATGCATTTAGCAGATATGAGAGCCCACTCATCTTTTAAGCCTTTCTTTTTCAAAAAGTGGACTAAAAATTTAGTCCACGTTGATACGCCTCGTTTTCGCAATCTCCTATCGTATACATACATATGTGTTTATGTGTTTAATTATATATATATATATATATATATATATATATATATATATATATATATATATATATAGCCTACTACTACCTGTGTGTCCATATATTTCACCTTGCAACCAAAACTATCCACCGTAGACAACTAGTGTTTTTGTTCGGTACTAGCTACGCGTCTCCCATTATACGCTAAGGTGGTTGCATGATAACATGGAAAAAAACGTTATTAAAAATGGTCGACCTTGGACATTTTGCCCACTCGACTACCGAAACAAAATTCTCGTGCTATTATAAATGAGAATGTATTAGAATATCCTCGAATATATGAGAATAATTTGGACCGGAAGGATCTAGAATGTTTTCGAATGTTCGAGAATATTCTCAGCTATTTTTCTAATAAAATGGAAGATAGTGAGAATATATCTCTATTTTTCGTTTGTCCTATTAATTGTGTTTCCTACATCATTTTTATTATTATCATTACCAGTACAAACCTCAGTTTCAAGATCATCGGTAGCATCGCCTGAATTTTTCTTCATAGTCCGATTCTGTTTTATGTAACATTAACCGAAATTAAAGATCAAGATCAAATGTGAATAACCATGGTCAAAAACGAGTATAAAACTCATTACTAAGATTATTTTACTCATAAGAATACATAAAGCAGTATTAATAACACGTAAAGAAGTATTCACAGCAACATAAGCGATATTCGCTGTGACCTGCAGTAGTGATATCCTCGTGGGTGGGTACGCTATAATGCTTTCATTCAGATAGAGGCAATAACTTGTATAACATAACTCCGAACACTCCAAACATGCTTTTATTATTTTCACTTTACAAATAATTTAATTAATTTATCAATTAGTAAAATATACTGCAATAAATTGAGCCCTAATTAGATGTTTTGAAAAGGAAATAATTGAAATTGCAAATCTATGTATAATTATAATTTATAATTACAATTATGAAATTGTACCGGAGGTATCGAAGTTCACCACCTTTTCTGAATAATAATCGCTGAATAATTATCGCGTACATAAAAATGACGAGGCATTCCCCCATTGCTGTCTAGCTCACAGTGGTAGTACATCGCGTGAAATTCTAAGCAATAAAACGTATAATATACTGTAAACCCTTGTTGTGACATCTACATCTTTATTAAAATTCGCATCGCATATTCTCTATTTGTCGATTAAGTGACCAATCATTAAATACTCGTGGTTGCAGACCGAGTGAAACGAAGTAATGAAAGTCGGCTTGTAGCCCGATGCAACAAAATGAATTGGATTCAAGCGGGCGGCCGCTGAATTCAATCAACGAGAGCGGTGAGCCGGGCTCTTGACGGAGTTTATATTTATGTTGTCCAATAGTGTAGTGTTTGAACATACGCAACGTATCTTCTTTACAATTCAGCATCAATTTTAAGTTCCGCCGAAAATTGTATAGCTAGTCACAAATCTCTAGATATTTTCGCATTTACGTTTTTTACATTTGAAAAAAAAAACTAAGTAAATGTATTTACACTTATAGAGTGTTTGTTATTTATTTAAGTAGGAAACACAATTTCCTGCAGTCTTAAGACATACATGAAAAATGTGGAAAGGTTTCTTATATTTTGAAGTGATATTTCATAAATAACTGTCTATAATAAACTGTTCACTTTTTCCTTCACAGTGATGAAAATATATCTAAATTATTTAAGTATTACTTTCAAAAGAGGTCGATACCTATGTTTTTTATTTTTACGATGTTACTAAAAAAAATTATGCTTTACTCTTTGAAGGTCACACAAATTGACTATTTCTTTCATTCACGTCATATATTTGCTTCAATATCCATCTGCATGAAATGTTATGTTAATCGATAACATATATTTCATTAATAACTATTTACCTATGTATAATCTTATATATCTGGATCATAAGACTGTGTATGGAATAGTTTTCATCTAAAAATAATCTAAGGATTGAAGATCAAATACGTACTCGTGATTAACGATTAATGATTAATATAGTTTAATCGATTTAATAGTAGTAATAACAATCGAATAACTGCCCTGAAAACTTTGAAAAAATTATAAAAAGAATATGGAAAATAAACACAAAAGTGTAAATATAATTAATGAAATCAACGCTGATTTGATAGTGACTTGAAACATGTATTGTGTTACTATGAAAGAAAATTTAATTTAAACACAATCAGATTGCCGATCTCAGATAAGTTTTAATTATACATGTTTCCGTTTTTTGGATTAGTTTAAATGACTTTTCATGACTATTCTTTTTTTCCTTAAATCATCTGATAACTAGTATAACTTAAACAAATTTCGCACAACCTCTCGGCTGAGCTGGAATGATGACAATAATAAATTTAATAAACACATTTTATACGAAAGTAGTACTCTGAAACATTCACTGCGTGGCTCTTTTCAATAAAAAATAATCAGATCAGTCCTTTTTCATCGTGCACTAATGGATTCCGCTTCGTTCTTTGAATCTAATTTAAAATCGAAGGACTCTTCATCTTTTTGTTTTGTTTTATTTCGCCTATTTTTCGTTTCAAGTTCTTGGTATTCAATATTTTATTTTTGTTGATTTCATATTTTAATAATAATTAAGTTTATTTGACTAACGATTAATGTCTAACAATTAGTGAAATTAATCGCAATTAAGGCTTTTTTTCAACTAGTTTACTTTAGTTATCGTTGGTTCAATTTGATTAAAGTTCTAGCCAACCAATCAATCGATTGAAGAAAATACTTGATTGATACCAAGATTAGTATAGCCTACTATATAGTCGATTCTTCTAATTCTGCATTGTAATATAATAAAGCCATACCCTATACCTTTTCGACCTCGATGTCCAAAAATACATGATATACAAAAAATACTTAAGCAGTTAGGCTTACAAGGTAGCACTGAAAGTTCTTGGAACTGGCCATTTGTAATTATAATATAAACAAATTAATTCAAATTTCGAAAATAGAACACTTTGGTTATGCACTGTTTGAAATAATCGTTTGTTTTTAAAACTTGATGGCAATTTGAAAATATTGCATATCATATGTCAAGATAAATAACTTGAGAAAATTTTCGTTCGATGATTTTCCATGATTTTTGTTGTGGTCTTAATCAACAATAAAGTTAAGTTCCATTTTGATAGGCATTTTATGATGAAGCCTCGTTCTACGCTACTATCTATAAATGGTTAAACGAGTTCAAGTGTGGTTGTACCAACCTCTGTGATGATCTGCGTGAGGGAAGTCCCTCCATAGCATCAATTGAAGATAACATCAATACTAAGATGCTCAACAAAGACTGATAAGGGAATAATCTACCAGCATACTTCGGCAAAGTTTTAGGTATCGGTATGAGTTAAGTACAGAAAATTCTACATGAATATTTAGGCATCATAAATTGTTGTGCTGAATGGACATCTCATAATTTGATCGAAGCTTCGTGGTGCTAATTGGTGTCGTGGAATTTTAGAAAAATTCTGCAGGGGTTCTCAAATACTATATTAGAAATCTTCACTAACAACGAAAGCTGGATATATTGTTGCGAACCCAAAACTAAGGGGTAACTACGCAGTGTTTCTTTTTGAACAGTTGTGTAAAGGTGAAGCAACAATACGGTCGCTTCAGTCTTTGCAAGGTTGTTACGCAACGATTATCCTGGAATATGAAAGAGCCGTTATCGCAAACTAGTATATCAGCAATTTTTTGGCTGTTGTTTTGTGAAAAAATCCAGGCCGACATCCTTCCAATAGAATCCTCCTTCACTACGAAACCTCTGCATTCTCAACCAAACAAACGACCTAATATTTGACTGAGTCGGACATAGAAATTATGTGTCACTGCTATGTGATTCCAACTTTGTGTCATGTAATTTCTTCACAAAAATTTCCATATAATTATATTTAAAATGGGCAGGATACGATTCCTGGAGGCCGAGGAAGTGGTGATGATGCCTTCGAAAAGGCCGCGGTAGAGGTGTCCAAGGAAGAGTGGGCCGACTGCTTCTCTCAATGGTTCCATCGAATGAAACGGAGACTATTTTGAAAAAAAAAAATAAATTACAAACTTGTTAGTTAATTCCATTTTATGGAATTAACTAACAAGTTTGTAGGCTGAGACCCTCTCGTAGGCTAGGAACATACATATAACACATCCCCTCTAATATTATAAATGTATATTATAATGCAATCATCCTTAATTTTACAAAAGTGTGTTTTTACACTTAATCTGCATTTTTGCAACGCATCGCTCTTAAATTTAGCACGTGTATCTTTCATGTGGCGAAAAGTTTAACCCGTAATAACATATACTGCTCGCGTAGAATACTAATGTATCCCACGAAAAGTGTGCTTCAATGTTTTTTATTCAATCACGCCTAAACGAAGACTGGACAGAATTGCTTGAAAATTAATTATGTTGGTACTAAGTCCATGATTTGAATTAACATTCCAACCTAACATAATTTTTAACTAGATAAATCACGCATAATTCCTATACGAAAACGATCACTGTTTTTGAGTCAAAAATGAAAATTTAGTATCAAAACAAGTCGATACATGGCGCAAGCTTTGAAACCTCAATATCATTCATAGAAGTGTTACTATACGTGTATATATGCATTTCGTTTAATGGACTCTTCTAACTTTGTTATTTTCATAAAGATTCTTTTTTTCCCTTCTTTTTACAAATAGTCAAGTTATAAACAAAAAAAACACGTTTTCACATATTTCACGTTTTCACATATTACACATTTTCATAATTTACATATTAGCATTTTCTCGACTTGAGGTCGCTTCTTTTTTGTAGTCAAATATTAGTCTAAGAGCCGACGGCGCGCAGATTTAAGATATTCGAACAAACGCTATATTTCCTTTATTAACTCTCTTATTAGATTTATTCAGATTAGATGGGGACTCACTAAGCTCGGCGACGGTTCTTATGGAGTTACCGAGGTTTAAAAGATATAAAAATTTGATCGATTTTGGGCTATAGTGACAAGACTTCCAATGGGAAATTTTCAAATTTTACATTATTATTATTAAAAACAACAATGGAACTATGGGTAATCCAAAAAAAACAATGTAAGGCATTTTAACTAAGCTGAAATTTGTATATGTTGTTAATAATAACATTCTAATATTCTGTTTTAAATATAGATATATTTAGAATGGCATACATTTTCTACGGTTCTACCAACCCGGCAAATAACGGAACGTAACCTCTAGCGCGCCCATACGTATTTTAGTATAAGAGCCAGCGCCGTGCAGACTTAAAGTCTTACCGAATTGATGGTTCAAAGGTCAAGACAAACGCTATTGGAAGATCAAAAAATAAACAATTTAAGGTATTGTAACAAAGCTGAAATTTAAATACGTTGTTTGTAATAATATTTTAAGCCTTTAGAACAGTACCCTCCATTTAGAACAGTAGACATTTTGTGTGGTTCTAACATCCGGACAAATAACGGAACGTTGCCTCTGGTGCACCCATACGTATGTATAATATTACTGCACTCCGTCTCATCCAAGGTTTTTGAAATAAAACTTCTTTACGCACGCTTGACTTGGGGAGTAAGCTGGTGAATGCGTGACGAGAGCGTTACGAAAAGTGTGATCGGGCGAGGCGAACGGAAGTTGAGAGGGAGATATAAGTTAGTGAAGACAGAAAGAGAGAGAGAGTTACGTTTCGTATATTACTGTAGGAACAAGAGAGAGAGGTGCGAGCACACAATTTCTTTCTCTCTTTCTCTCATAGCCAGTTATGTTTCGTATATCTGAGACACAGTGCAAGCCCATTGTCTGTATCACACTGTAGGAGCAAGAGAGAGCAGTTCGCGCGCACATTTTCTTTCTCTCTTCCTCTCATAGCCAGTGCATGATATATATATATATATATATATATATATATATATATATATATATAACAACAAATATAATAAAATATATATATATAACTTGAACAATTTTATAAATTATTATTTTGTTCAATGCATTAAATATTCTACGTTTAAAGTGATTAAATTGTACATTCATTTTAAAGTTCATATTTTGTGAATTTGAAGTTTTACTTCAGTTGTGTGGTCTAAAGCACACTCGTTTTTTTTATCTGTTAAATTAATATTTTACCATGAATGAATGACAAATAATAATACAAATTCAAATTTAATTATTATTATTATTATTACACTATTATAACTATTATTCCCTTATAATTGGCCCATTTTTCTCAACATCCATCTTGCGGCAGTAAATTCGTACGTCCATACAAATGTGCATGCTCAAAATACGCATACTAGTATATCAGATTGCATGCAGTATGTGAGCGCGGTTGTATTACACATACGATGGTCGAGCCAGAAGTAATGTTACCTTATATGCCGGGATGCTAGAACCACACAAAATACCTGCAGTTCTAAATATGGGTTAAGTATATTATTACTAACAACATACATCCATTTCAGCTTTGTTAAAATACCATAAATTGTTTATTTTTTTTTTAAACATTCAACAGTGTCTGCCATGACCTTGGAACCACCACACAGCTTTCTGCAATTGTATTTATTATCAACAATAATGTAAAATTTTAAAATATCCAATTAGCACCTTGTTACTATAGCTTAAAATTGGTTAATTTTTTACATTTTTCACACTCGGTGATTCCATAGGAACCTCCGCCGAGCTTAGTGAGTTCCTATCCTCATGCACGGCAGGTACGAGAGAGCCAATAAAGAAAATATAGGATTTTTCACATACCTTAATTCTGCGCGCCGCTAGTGCTTAGACTATATGTTGCGATACTCGAGTTAGTTGGGTAGTTTCATTTATGTAGATATTTTAATATATTAGAAAAAAACGAGTGTGCTTTAGACCACACGACTGAAGTAAAACTTCAAATTCACCAAATATGAACTTTAAAATGAATATACAATTTTATTCACTAATAGCCCGTATAATAATATAATAAAATACCCGCTACCGTTATGGACCTACCCCTTCACAAATTTAAGCTTACAGTTAAAAATTATTTAATGAAAAGGGGTTACTATTCGATAAATGATTTCTTAAATGATAAAGATAAATGGAATTAGTAGCTCACTCCTTGCAGGGGTTCATCTCAGGGTGGCTTCACTGAGCTTGTCATTATTGTTTTCCTTAATTGTTATATATCATATAACAATTAAGGAAAACAATAATGACATAACATGTTGTACAAGAGGTAATTTGTGATCACTGGTGGTAGGTTGTCATATTCGTGTGTTGTTTGCATATTTGTTTAGGTCTACAATCTACAACTAACGTATTTTCAAAATTTACGTTTGTATATAGACCACGAAGTGATCATTTTATGCCTTTTCCTTTTGTTGGTAGATGCTCCCAATACATCATACCATAGTAGTTTCTTCATAGGTTATTACCATTTTGATGCTCGGTGTATTGGTTGCAGCTCCTTACTTTGTCTAATTTGTAAACCCTCACATTGTAATTTGGCGATTGGAAAAGAGTGGCGTGAGTTTTCTTGCTTTGCTCTTTTTCCCACAGCTCTACCTGTTGTGTTGTGAACCAGGCATTAAATGTAAATGTAAACTGACCTTCATAAGTGTCAAATTGTGACCCACATGAATTTTTAATAAATAAAATAAATTTCTGTCTTCACTAACTTATATCTCCCTCTCAACTTCCGTTCGCCTCGCCCGATCACACTTTTCGTAACGTTCTCGTCACGCATTCACCAGCTTACTCACCAAGTCAAGCGTGCGTAAAGAAGTTTTACTTCAATAACCTGACTTCACTAGTTTTTATTAATATGGATTAAAATAACAATATATCGAACTTACTAGACAGTGATATGATACAGACCAAATTTAATTGGATATCAGCACAATAATATCATTAATGTATATATATATATATATATATATATATATATATATATATATATATGTATATTGTATATAGGGATTAGTATTTTATTGATGTCTTGACCACATGAAAGACACG
This sequence comes from Druceiella hillmani, assembly GCA_039881145.1. NCBI lineage: Eukaryota > Metazoa > Arthropoda > Insecta > Lepidoptera > Hepialidae > Druceiella > Druceiella hillmani. The sequence goes on along the minus strand of JAYKKI010000021.1, from coordinate 19,877,191 downwards.
TATTCTTTTTAAAGTATTATAAAAGAAAATCTGATTATAAATATAGTATCCTTTTATATTTGTTGTAATATGTGTATTGTCTGTATCGCCTAAAATACCTAAAACTCTTAAATTTAAGTATTAGTTGTGGTATAGGACTCCAATTATTTTTACTACAATTTTTAATAACACTTTGAAAGTAGGCTCGAATTATTATTGTGGAAATTTACTGCAGTTATAATATACGTTCGACATAACTATGTTAACTTTAGAAGCTGAGATACATTTTGACTACCTACACAGAGGTTGATATTGACGTTTTTTTAAATTAAACCATATCCACGCCCTCATAAAAGGTGAATCTATTTTGAGGCGAAATAAATAAAGGTAGTTCAGTTTTATTTTTTAAATCTAAAACATTGAATATATTTAGCGTTAATTTTATGGAAATTCATCATTCACAATCAAATGAAACTGCGTAATGTAGTATTATTTCCACTTTATTTAAATTCTTTACCACGACCTAGGTTTCGTCGTATCACAACATCTTCAGGTAAAGAACTTAAAGAAAGTAGAAATAATATTACATGACGTAGTTTCATTTAATTGTGAATAATGAATTTCTACAAAATTGATGCCAAATATATTCAATAGTTACAAGCCTTATGAAGATTAAAACTATCACTAGGAAATTGAGACAAAAATATACCCTTTCCAAAAAAAAAGAATGTTTTCAATGAGACAGTTCTCCATAATTTTTAAAAATGTTTTTAAGTCCAATTGTTTAAAAAGGCTATGTTCCTATACTGAAATAAATGCAATGATGAATAGTCAACCTAATTTTCGAGCTACTTTAGAAAATATTAAAAGTTTATTGGGCATTTTATTTCTGTCGGGCTTTAAAAGTGTTTCCTAAAACGTCTTCGAACCATCATCGAGGATTCGTCACGCAACAAGTTTTAAAAGTTTTTGCCATACTTTCATATTTTTCAAAACAACAATCGTCTATCTATTGATGAATTTTAGAAAATAAAACCTCTGTGAAATATATTAGAGATGACAGAAATGGCAAAAGTTTTCCATGGAGACAAACATTTGTCAAGCAATCAAACGACAATACAACATTTTGACACTTAATAACATACAAAGAAAGAAATATCCTAATGGAAATTATAGTTTTTACACATTTAAACGAAACATTCAAAGATAGGAAACATGTAAAGAAAAGTTAAAGAAGGTCTTTACATAAAGTTACAGATTTAAAAAGAACTTCACAGTAATAAAAATGATAACAAAACAGCAACTGTATCTTCTATTGAAAGTGGTTTGCAACCTCGTGGAAAGTAAATTGATAATGTAATAATAAAAAAGTGGATGTTGATCGATCCAGTCATTTTTAGTTATAAAACTTTACGAGATGAAGAATGGACTTGATCAAAATGTTTCTTTATTAGAAAGTGAAATAATTTTTAGTAAATAGAATTGATGTAATTATTATTGAAGTACAAAAGGATACACGTTTCAAACAATTAATATGTATTAGAAAAACTTAGTAAACTAAAGCAAATTTCCGGTTTTATTCCAAATGTCTAGTAGTTTACAAATGTAAATTTGAAATAATATTTAATAAATGCTAACTTTATGAAATTATTCTCAAAATATATTTAAACTTCTTTTTTTCACTTTGGAATATTAAGAAATTTGTTTTTATTATAATTAATCCCATATAAGAAGATAAACCCAATTACCCATTAAATGTTTTTAATAACACAATTATTTCCAAAATGTCAGTGAATATTTTCTAAGTGGATGAAATATTCATGAACTTTCTTTGCATATGCAGGCTATCTAAATGTATTTTAATTGTGAAAAAGTTTAAGTTGAGAATAATTCAGTTAAGAAGTAGGAATTAAGTTGAGAATAAGTTCATATGGTTTTTCCAGGTTTTTGAATAGTTTAATAAAATACTATCTTGTTAATCTGCTTTATACAGTAACGCTTAATATTACATTTTATCAATTTATGGACGAAACAACATTATTTCTATAATCTATATCCCGGAACTTTTACAAAAGCTCCCAAAAAACACTAGACTTGATTTAAAGTTAAGTCATAAATTTAATAATATCGTGACATCAAATTACTGATTTATGTCACGGTATAATTGGTAGAAAGAGGTATTTAACTGACGATTAGGATGTTAGTTGTAGCGACTGGCAAATTGTGAGTAATTGAGCTATGCCACCTGCATGAGAATATTATATGTATGGTGTCAATACACTGGAATATAAATGAGGAGAGAAATGTTGATTATTAAATATAGGTTGTACCTGCAATACATCGGTTTAATTTATGCGCTCTCAATTTATTAGCGTCGCTTGTTAGGACTCCCGTACACCGTAGATTTCATAGTCGTTCGAAAGTTTGGATAGTTACCAGGCTATGACGGCGATTTCTCAATGATCTATTAGTGGAAAAGTGTACCCAATATCGACTTTCCAATCGACCGAGAGTTTAGTGTCTGACGGTGGAACAAGCTGCGTAAGTCGCTATTACGTCAATTCAGATGAGCAAAGAGTCGCAAAAGTTTACAAGATCTGTTGTACTTTGTGTCATAGAAATAAAAATGATGATATAAATTAGAATTTGGGGAACATCCTATGTTGAAATCAAGATAGTAAAACCGCTAAAGTGCTATCTTTTTACATTAAATCTATTAGTCACTAAATAAATAAGAAATCCATTAGAAAAATCGCTCTATAGTTAATGGAACTCAGTAGAATAACTATGTACGTCGCATTTTAATCCAGAATTTAGTTGAATTTTGATTAGGGTGAGTGTGCTTTACTAGACTGTGTCAATTTTACTAAAATAATTGACGTATGCAAACGACATTTAAGTTGGCCGATATGCTTACTCATAAAGCAAGTTATACTCAAAAAGAGCATGATACTCTTGCAGATCAATCAGTTAGTTGCTCGTTTATCCCTTATAATAGTTTAATCTGGTAAATATTAACCAAAAGATGTGCGCTCTCATAATACTCAGTAAATAAATCAAACTCTAAAAACACTGAAAGAAGCAAATGTGCTTATTTATAATAAGTGTGCTCAAAATAAAAATTAATGTAGGAGTAAAACATACATCTTGCAAACAGAGGATAAAAACGAAACAATTTGGCGAGAAACAGGCTATTTAGAAATAAAATTAGATTATATAACAATACAGAATATTTAAATTCTGATTTTATTTTATGTAAAAATAAATTTCAAAAAATCTACTTGTGAAATTGTTTAAGTACAAACAATATTAAGAAGTTTGCAAAAGAAATTGTTAAAGTAGACTGACCATGTTTTCTGAAAGACTGGTTGAAAAGTGTACATGGAGGAATGAAAGTAAGGAAGATGCAGAAAGATCGAAAGAAAGACTTGTTTTAATAAAATTAGGAAAGGTTTAAAAAAATCGATAAAATAGTCATTAAAATAATTCTGAGCACTTACAATCTATCGTACTGAATCAAGAAAAAAGAATATTTCACAATAGCACGTCTTTATGGCTACTTGACGGCAACTAATAAATATAGCGATTACATAGAATGTATAAAATTGTCTCTACTTAATGGATGAGTTATTATATACATAGTTACTAGCTCATAATAAAGCCTTTTTCGGTCACAATAAGATTAAAATATATAGTTGATAGTCGCCAAAATTTCGAGAAAAAAACATCAACCAAAACCTTTGATGTATGAATACAATACAAGTTACGTACATAGGAGGTTCCTGCGCTACCATCACATTATAAGATGATGAAATTAAACTCAATTCTCCTTATTAATCATAAAAACAAAATCTGAATCTTATGACACAACTTCCTAGCCATAATTACTGTTAAACAAATTACAGTAAGTTAAGGACAAAATTTTTTTTGTTATCAAATCAGCAAACTAAAATGTCTTCGCCAGTATAGATCATCAAAAGTTCCGACAATGAGAGGATACAGTTATCGCAAATACAAGCTTCGCAAAACGATGATATGAATGTCACAAGTTTCATGAACACAGATTATAGTTTCCAGCTTTAATTTTGTTATTTAATGTACTTCTTGGTACTGACAACGCTTATTTCCTTGCTTACTTACTGTGTAGCATCGTGTATATTATGTGCTTTCAATATCACTTCAGTCCTCTTTTTTTGTCCTCTTTGTGTATTTGTGAGCAAATATATAATATAACATAATATGAAAAAAATGTTGTGACCTACGTGGAAGAAAAAACAGAGTGAAATTAAACACAGGGAGGAAACTACATATTTATTGGGTACTGATTTGTTTCAAAGGTGCTGAGTAAAGAATATATATCAGTATTAACTAAGTAATAGCATTACGTTCGAGTCCAATAATATCTCATTCCATTTTAGCTTTACAACGACACTAGGTATTATAACAATACATTTTGCCGCAAATATAAAATAAAATAATACTCAATGACATGTTCGCAGCAAATGAAATAGAGTGTAAAATATTTGCATAACAGTAAAATATTTGCAAATAAATTATATTATTATAGAAACGTAACATGTTACAATTGCCACAATGCCACAATTGCCACCATGGTACAATTGCCTAATAGGAAGTCGTTGATAAAGCCGGTCCATCGATGCTGCAGGACTCTGTCGTAGGGACAGAGTCCTGAGTACATAAATATAGGCATAGTACGTCTATTAAACTATTTAATGTTTCTACTTAAGTACGTAGATATAAGCATAGTACGTCTATTAAACTATTTAATGTCCCTACTTAAGTACGTAGATATAAGCATAGTACGTCTATTAAACTATTTAATGTCCCTACTTAAGTACGTATTTATAAGCATGATACGTTTATTAAACTATTTAATGTCCCTACTTAAGTATGTACTTAAGTAGGGACATTAAATAGTTTAATAGACGTAGATATCTATGTATATATGTAGATATAAGCATAGTGCGTCTATTAAACTATTTAATGTCCCTACTTAAGTACGTAGATATAAGCATAGTATGTCTATTAAAATATTAATATAAATTTTCACCACTTTAATATAATACGATACCTTGCCTAGTTTACATATATTTCACATATAAAAAAATTATAGTGAGTTTGACAGCATCCAAACAGGAAGGAAAAAAGACTTTACTTATGCAAAAATTGATGAAGAAATATAATGATTAAAATAGTTTTAGTATATAATTATAACTCCAGGAAATCTCAGTTTACACCGCCTCCAATGGCGTCTCACCCAAAAAAGATGATCGCATGTCACTACTTAGAGAAAATCATATTCCGTACACCTGTTCTAACTTATAATCCTTTGGACGTGGCCGATACGAGAGAAAAATAAAAATAAAATAAATAAAGAAAAAGGGCATGTATTTCTGTCTGTGATAGTATTAAAACTTTTATTTCTAAAAGGCATTAAAATATGCAATTTATGCGCCCAGTACTAATTATAATCTTATTAGTTTCTTTGTTAAAGTTTTTAAGATAGTCAATTACCTAAATTTTGTATATATTTTTCAAATTATAACTCAGTTCAATTGTATAATTTTTATATAATTCATTGTTAAATATTATTGTTTATCTGTGACGAATGTAGATCAGATTTGTCACTGTTCTGTCTAAATTTGTCCCATCAAAGATGTCAGGTTTACAGCCAGAAAACTATAATGTATTATTTACCCAAAGAACAATCATGAAACAAAAGTAATTTGAAAGGAAACAGGAACCATTAAAAAAATTACAGATAGAAAATATGTCACCGTGTATATAAACAATTTGGGTCATACCGAAATGTAGATTTAAGTTCAATTATATTTCGTATGTTGTGTGCTCGTTTTAGTAATATGTTACCCGATATTAATACTAATTCTAAATGTTATACATGTATCAATCTACTCTTATAAAGTGTCCCCAACCAAACAGTATGCATAAATTTTCCAAGCAACTTTTGGATGCTTATTAAGCTTACATTTTTCGCTTATCCACTTTACAAATTTAGAACATACTTTTTTTTGTTTCTTCTATGATTTATCATTTTCTATTAAACAAAGTAAGAGATGAAAATAATAACCGAATCTTTTTTTACATTTATAATCAACAAGATTAGTAATTAATCATTTTTTTGAAGCGAAACTACTTGAGGAACGTTTAGGATGGCGATCTAAATGACAAAAAGTGAAACGTCACGGACGCGGCCATGAAATATTTCATCTTGTTTTCTTACTTATTTATTTTTATGACATTTTTCTTTGCTTTTTATTTAAGTGTGTATATTTTAATTTGTAAATATCAATATAATAGTTTTATGAACATATTATGCAGTCCTTCACTTTAACAACTTCTCATATTTAACCATTGTGGTTGACTGGAAAATATACGATATAGTTGACGGATGCAAAAAATTGTTAATGATAACAAAATCGAATCCAACCATTTATACAATAGGTCATCTAAGCCTTTACGGAAAACAGATATATTTAATGAAAATCATTGAACTCGTTAATATTTTATTCCATTTAAATATGAAAAACTAAATATGATATAGTAATTTTTTCATGTCAATTCCTACAAATACAGGACTTTATTCAGATAGTGGATTGCCGTATTAGAACGTGGAGCTTGGAAACGGAATCTATTCGTCTGATAAGTGTGTAGAAGACGTTGTAGCACACAAAAGAAGGAAAGAAAAATTAATTTATGATCCACTTATCAATGGAAATATATTTTTATTGCCTATTCTCTAACAGAATAAACAATTTTCTAGGTCTTCAAGAGTTCGTAATTTATACAATAAATTTATGTGTCGAACAATTTTTTTACCATTGCTAGAGTAAGCAACTATTATTTAAAATGTTTGATATCGCTTTTTGTCGTAATTATGGTAATTGTCAATTCTTCAACAGAACGTACACTCTGAAGACATTAATAGTGAAACGGTTTTATTATCTGTTCTGGGCAATGGAAATTGTATCCATTATAAATCTCTGCTAATAATCGCTTAATGAATTATCAATTGATTTATCCGTTAAAGTTTTGGCACAATTTTAAGATTATTGAAGTAAAACTTCTTTACGCACGCTTGACTTGGGGAGTAAGCTGGTGAATGCGTGACGTGACCGTTACGAAAAGTGTGATCGGGCGAGGCGAACGGAAGTTGAGAGGGAAATATAAGTTAGTGAAGACAGAAAGAGGTAGACTTATGTTTCGTATATTACTGTAGGGACAAGAGAGAGAGGTGCGAGCACACATCTTCTTTCTCTCTTCCTCTCATAGCCAGTGCATGAAATATATATATATATATATATATATATATATGCAAGTTTGCTAGCGTTACGCGAACGGTGAGTTTTTGTTATTTTGTAATTTAATTTCGTTCTTGAACAAAATATTTTTATAAATTATTATTTAGTTCAATACATTAAAAGTGAATAAAATTGTAAATTCATGTTAAAGTTCATATTTTGTGAATTTGAAGTTTTACTTCAGTCGTGTGGTCTAAAGCACTTTTTATTTAATTGGACAGCAACTCGTGGCCAATATCATGTTCATATTCTCTCGCTATTTTATAATACTTAAATTACTTCCACAGAAGATCTGTGATGTTTATATGCGATCTGTGAGGATTTTGTATGCATCGAGATAGGGTGTTAGATTTTAATGCTTATGCACACAACCTGCATTTTTGTTCAAAAGATCTACATACTCCACTTTCGAAATACTATGCGTTTTTTTTTGAAGATTAATTCCCTGTTTATGTCACAAAATTACGTACTTGACTTAATTATAACATCAAAAATATCCTGTTTATACACCATTTTATATGTTATTTCAAAAAATTATATCCTGATTACTTTATTTTGCATTGCTTCCTTATGATTTATTTTTTTCTCTTCTCTTTAAACTTGTAAAATTCAATATTTTTTTATTTATTATTATTACAATCTCTGTCATTAAAATCGCCATTAGAGCCGAAAGAAAAAAATATTAGATCCAGTATTGAGACGACATACTATAATCTTTATTTACTCAAGGAAATTAACGCAATCGACAAATCTTATTAACATTTCACCAATTACATAACTCGAGTAATTTCATTAAAGATATGTTAGATTTAGTATACCTATTGTAATAAGAATTATTTCGAATATTGATTTTTTTAAGGTAGCTGTCGTGTTACGGTAAGATACAAAAATTATTATAAGATTTTTATTTCAAATTGTTTTTCTTTCGTTTTCCAAACTGTCAATGTAATATCATTTTAACGGTTTGTAAGAAATAACAAAATATTTTTGCGTGTTAAAGAAGTGTAGTGAAATACCTTCTTTTCCTGTAAAGTTAATTGTAACATTTAGAGAGCATTCTTATCAAAACTAACGGTAAATATTTTTCTTTTTTTGAAATTTTCATTTTACATTCGAAATTGTTTTTTAGATAAATCACTCGACGCGTTTTTAAAAAAAATTAAGTGTTGTGAAATTACTACTTTTTACATAAAAAAAGTAATCCTTTTTAATGTTGACTTTTACAGTTTTTGAGAGCGATTTTTACCAAAACTAAACGGTAAATAATATTTAAATTAAATATTACTACAACGGTGAATTTCGTCGACAACGCGTTTTACACGACAATTACCTTAAATACATTCGACCAACATAAGGCAATCCTTCTAATTTATCGGCGTTTAACCCTTCCCATTCTCAAAAGTAAAGTTTTCCTGATTATTTCTTATGTGCATATTATATATTTATTTATCATTTTATTTAAATCCAGTTATCGAAACGTTACTATTATTCACCATATATTCAGTAAAGATAACAGGACTGATATGAAGATATTTACAACAATTTAAGCAACATTAATCTTAAATAATACTTTTCAATTATATACGGCACAAAGTATTAATTTCTTTGGAAGTTTAAAAACATGGCTAGATTTTATAAATTTTAAATTGAAATGAGCACACAGATTTTGAAAAGGTTTATCTAAACGCTTACTGATAAGGTCCAGGATAGTATGCATCTCCATATTCAATCATGCAGAGGCAATGACGATGTTTATCTCTTTTTATTTAAGATTTTGCTACCGACATGTTTTATTCATTTCACCTAAGATTTTGATGGAAGAGTAAGATTTGATCATAAATGAGTAAAGTCATTAAATAATAACTGTAGTAAGTTCAACATGGATGTTTTTGAAAGACAGCCTTTGATTACCAACTTTGATTAGTCTGGAATTTGAACATTGGACAAATCCAGATTATGATTTCTTATTACCGAAGTGTATTTGAGGAATATTTCGTAAAATACACTGTCTTAATTTACGAATATTGTACCACAGAATGCCACATAAATACTATGAGTGTTCATCCTGATGACTGCTAAGTAAATTTGGAATAGATTTTCCCCTTTTTTGAGGCACATTTTTAGATCACCAATGATAATTCCACACAATATAACGTTATTGATTTTATTATAAATACAATACACTGGTCGACATTTATGCCCTTTGTGTACTTTTAATGTTACTTTCTTTATTAATATACATTAATTTTTTTTTCAAATGCTACCTTATATCTAAACTTAAACAGAAATTTTTTATGAGAAAAGACTTTCTTGCCTATATTAAATCTTATTATAATTTGTAGAAAAAACTTAACCATTAATATAAGTACAGATTTTATTTAATTACGGTAAGTGAAGTAATAATACTCTGTTAAAAATATATAACTCACTGATGAAGCTGTTATAACCTTTTAAAATAAATATTAAACTATTCACTTTTAAGTGAATTAACGGCAAATTTTTGCTATTTATACGTCACCTAATTGACAATCTTTCGAAATTAATAATTTGATACACTGTGGTGTCATCTCTGAAAAATTTCATTAAATCACCCAGGCTAATGGATATCACTTACAAAATAGTGTATACAGATAAAACAGGTTGTCTTCAATTGAGTTATATGCAACAGTTACTGCGTGTAAATAATCCACCGGTGTTTGTCTGCCATGACATTTTCCACGTGTCTACGATGTGATGTATATATGGCTAAAAATGAAATATTACAGATTAGTAGGGGAGGATACCTGTTTGTTGAATGTGATAAATGAAACGTATGACTTAATTTAGATATATTGCTATACATTGTACAATTTTTTATGTTACCGAGAATAAATATATAGTGCATTATATATTTATTCCGTTATTATGTTACTATTAACTGAATACATTTAATTTAAAATTAAAAACAATTGGAATTTTATGTTTGTTTCCCTCAGAGATACGAACGCCCGTCAATAAATTTAAAAACTTAAAAATTTGGAATGATTTGAATAAAACTGGTGACAAAGAAGCTGTGTGCTAACTCCGTAATACATTTTTAAAAAATTCAGGCAAAATGAGCGATCTTCGAGGTCGCTTAAAAATGTGCATTCAAAGCAATGGTTAGATGCAGAAGTACCTAATTAGAAGCCAAGAAGAGGTAATAATATTACTATGCAGAAGTACAGGCCGCGACATCCCCAAATAAACATTTTGATAATGTCAACTCTTCAACAACATCCAGCGATGTAAATACAAATTTCCAGCACATACAGCGTTAAAGACTTAGTTTCGCCACAACATACAGTTGCCAGTTCATTGTCAACCATTTTTGTTCCTGAGTCTAAGAAAACTACGCAACCAAGAGTTCATAAAAGATATAAAACGTATAACTACACACAGTATGGAACTAAATCAAAGAAAATCACTGAAGCTATTGTGAATTAAATAATCACGGATAATAAACCTTTTTCTACTGTAGAAGGTAAAGTCTTTTTACAACTAATAAAAGAAGTGTGTCCATCATATAAGGTACCAAGTCGAGATACAATGAAAACCAAAATTGACGTTGAGTCTCTTTCAGACGTATATAAATAATGTTGAAAACTATTGCATTACCTACGATATTTGGACCAAAACAATGCAAATAAGTAATTTCTTGGTATTAATATTCACTTTTTGGACAAATTTCTACTTCTTAGCGAAACTTTAGGTGTTTTTGAGATGACACGAAACGACACATTGCTGTATATTACTAAAAACTTACAGATATTTTCAGCGGCTGGAATATTTCCATTGAAAAAGTTTCAGTTGTTATCACAGATAACTATCAGCACTGTTATAAAGGGTAACCGAGTTATGTTTGGGGAAAAAAGATTATTTCTTGTTTTACACATACAATTTGGACCAAAACAATGAAAAATAAGTAATTTCTGGGTATTACTATTCACTTTTTGGACAAATTTATACTCCTTAGCGAAACTTTAGGTGTTTTTGAGCTGACACGAAGCGACACATTGTTGTATATCACTAAAAACTTACAGATGTTTTCACCGGCTGGAATATTTCCATTGAAAAAGTTCCAGCTGTCATCACAGATAACTATCAGTACTGTTATAAAGGGTAACCGGGTTATGTTTGGAGTTAAAAGAATATTTCTTGTTTTTATACATACAATTAATTTTGACGTGACCAAATCCAAAAAAAACTATGCCGAATTAATAAGTAAAATTTGAGATATAATGAAATATATTAAACGAGCGTCAACTTAAGTAAAGAGTTACGAAAATTACAAATAGGGACGGTTTAGAAGAAGTTGCGGTTGCGGATTATTAGAAAATATAAAACCTAACATTGAAATTGTCATCTAATAAAAATAAAAGAAGAAGTAAAAAACAACTAGCAAGGTTTGATAACTTAGAACATTCCACCATTCTTGCTAATTCAACCACTCTCAATCCTAAATTTAAGTTTATGCATTTTAAAAATGCCGTGCTTGAAAGTAAGGTAATAAATTATTTAAATAAGTATATGCGGGAATATTATAGCCTATCTGCAGCCTGTAATGACACCTCGGACGAGTCTGATAAAGATGAACCGGTATTTTATATATGGAAATATCACAAACAGTTGACACACAAATATATGAAAAACAAATCATCACCTACTACTACGAGCGAAACTATGGTTCAAATGTATCTGTCGTCTGCAATTAGGCCGATAACAAGAGATCATTGAAATCTGGGCTAATGTGAAATCTTTGTTTCCAGTACTTTCAAAGATTGCAATGATTCACCTCCCCATATCGCCACGTCAGCGCCTAGTGAGCGCTTGTTCTCAGAAACCGGGGCAACAATTCCCCAGGAGTGAAATAGACTCCTGGGAACTAAACTACCAAAACTTTCCTTTAAAAACTCAGTCGTAAAATTATTAAATAAATCTTTTGGAGTTATCATAATCCTCCTACTCTATTCCTTTTCTTCCATACACCTCTACCCTTCGTTATCTCGGTACTAAATACTCTTTTAATTCATGATATTTTTCGCATAATGCATTCATCTCATCTCCGATCTCCATATTCCCTTAAGACATCCATTTGCATACTCAATACTATTCTAATAATATGCTAAATATCCCCCTACATTACAAATATGCCCATACTACGACAAACGACATAATTTTACATACTCTATTTTAAACTCAATCCGTCCTCTTATTATTACATATCCATGTCAATATTCTCATTTCTGATGCTTTCCGTTTGGATTTGAAATAAATGAATATTTTTATTTCCTTTGTGTTCTTTAATAGCTCCGACTTTACTTTAAGCTGTAAGACTTAAATTAAGTCTGATATTTTTAAATATTTTTAAAACATCGATATATCGTTCTTATTATCGATGTTTTTTAACATCGATTTTTGAAATATGAACATCGAGCTTTTCGAACATCAATGTTTATAAGAACGATGTTGCATCCTTACCCATCATTAGATCAGCACTTTCATTGAACCGCCTAAGTATATTAGAAGTAAACTATGTTAGAAAGAGTGTGTGACGTGACGAAGCAAGCATTGCTCCTCCATTGCACTTGCTCCTCCATTTGTTTCAGTCGCACCGCTACAGCGGTTATGAGTGGCGTACGTTGGTACATTGATGGCGCATATAATTACATATGGTCATTCCAGTAAACAAAACGAAATAAAATACATTGATTTAATTAAAAAATGTGTCGGTAATACATGGTATTAGGGATTTATGAAGCGGCTTTTATGAATAACACTCCGTAACAAACGTGGTCTTTCCATCACACAGAAAATGAATAGAACAATTTTGGCGCCATAGTATAACCATCAAGTTGGAATAATCGCTAGTGGTAACATGGTACAACAACCAGATATGTACGTTGTCCTTATACTGCTGGCTACATTGTACCACCATTTGTTACTTTTAAATGAAAAAAGCAAAATTTACGAAAATTTAAAAGTTAAGTTTAACGAAAACTGTAAAAATGTGCGTTTGGCTATAGAACATATACTTTTTTATACCTTTTACCAACGCAAGCTCAATCGGTGTGCACACGTAACACATGGTGCATTATACTTTGTCCCCTATTGCATATTGGAGATATATTTTTCAAAACCATTCCTCAATATCTTCATTTGTTTCTTTATTCAAAAACTTTTTCATTTTTTACCTTTTACATTTGGCTTTTGTTGCGTATAATGTAATCGATTCGAGTAATGTATTTGATGTCTTTTAAATATGATATTATTATATCAACAAATTAAATTATAACTATCTAATATAGTCTATACTTTTAAATTAAATGTTATCTCATGTCTACCAGATAAGGTTCACAGATAATTTAAAATTTATAAATAAAAATACTACACATTTTTCGCTCGAATATGCATAAATTTTAAGCGCAAAATAAATTAGCTAATGCGATATCTACTTACATAACTTGCAGCCTCCAAACCGCCTGGTACCTGGGAAAAAAAATTAAATAGATCTTTTAAACTTTAAGACTTATAAATAAAAATATTACACATTTTTCGCTCGAATGTGGGTGAAATTTAAGCACAAAATAAATTAGCTAATGCAATATACTTATATAACTTGCAGCCTCCAAACCGTTTGGTCTTGGGAAAAAAAATTAAATATAAAGAAAACTTTTCATAAACTTAAAATAAATTGGAGTACTCACGGAAGAAATACGCCTACGCAGAGTTTAGCATGCTTGCGCGATACTCGTTACAAATAAATGTCAACTTATTTTGAGTGCCACTTTGCAACAAAATTTTATTACTTTATGAAAAGCAAAGCGACTTAAAGGGTATAAAAATTATTGCAATAATTGCAAAGACCAGTTAGAGCTTTATAGGCAACATAGTTTTGTGAATTTTAGCTGAGCACAGAATGTTCAGAGTAAAATTTCAATTATCCTTAAAAATGCGGGATAAAAAAACAATGAAACAAAATTAAAATAAATTAAAGCTTCTACAAATTTTCATCACAATAGATTGTACACTTAAACTAAAAAGCTTTTTAAATGAATAAAAAAAATGGATTTGAGTGCTTAGTTACGACAAGGACATGGATTCATATGTAAATTACGATATAAATGGTTCAGACTGAGGGCAAAAGAAACGCATTATGAATAATAATGAACATTTTATCTATATCGATGAAACCTACATATATGCTAACCATTGCAAACGAAAGCCAAGGAAGATCAAGCAATTAACGTTTTTACTGATAAACATAGACCTAATAACCATTTCCGTGCCGATATATGGAAGAGTATGCAAGAGATTAAGAATGCTTATTTTTCATGTCGAGGGTAAGAATGACTTCGTTAAAAATGCACTAAGGGGCAAAATGCCGTTATAGGCGATTATCATTCGAGTATTAATTTTGACGTTTACGTAAAATGCTTAAAGGAGAAATTGGCTCGGAATTTTCCTGTTAAAACAATAATTGTGGCGGACATTGCGCGCTATAAGACCTGCTTAAAAAAATTAAATATTCGCTATAAATAGAAAAGATACGCAAAAATTCATAAACTTTAATGTTTTGATAGACATACGAGTATCATCTACTAGGCCTTTTATCAACTAGCCGACTACTCGACCGACTAGTCTGCGTGTGAAAAATCACTTCGACATTATTCGTACTTCGTCAACTGTCTAATTAAATAATAAAAAATTAATAATGAAAATGAAAGGCTGAATTAATTTATATTATATAATTTGTGTTACTTGACTATAATTCAAAATATTATTTCGCTATGTGTTTTTTAATTATAATATATTTATTTTTTTTCTTCTAAATAATATATTACCGTAAGTATAATGAATGCGTATTGGTGACATAAAAAATCAGGGATTTATTATTGGAAAACTATAAGTAATATTACCTTATTAATTTTTCATCCATATCCGTTCTAACTCAGATTTCTTCGTAATTGATCACTCATTTAGAATAATAGTTAAATCATACTCAATGCTTAATAATTAAGAAATTACCAATTTAACAACATCTTTTCATTTAAAAATACCTTTTAAAATTAATGTAATTTTTAAAAATATTCACTGTATTTTCAAAATCGAATGGTCGGTGGTTTCTATAGACTATTGGCCAACTAATAAATTTTCCGATTAATTTGCTTAAAAGAAAAAGCGGAACAGAGTAATAATGGAAAATGTCGAATGGAATGTTCGTTTTAACACTTGTCATATTTCATGCGATCGATGGGAGCATAGACATAATAAGCAAATGGAAACATCAGATTTACATGCATGACACGATATGCGCGAACATATAGGGTATAGGACTGTTCTGTTATAGATAGGATGATTATCAATATTTCTTTTTAGTCCTTTAATGTCCCAGTTCACGTTGAAATAATTTAATATTGTTAAGAATGTTTAAATAATAATCAAAGACATTTATTCAAGTACTGTGAATTTATAGGATCTATCTTAAAATGATAAATGTTTAGAACGTGCAGCCTTATAAATAGCCCGAAGAATGTTGTATCAATATTATTAATTAATAGTATTTAATATACCAAGCAAAATTCATGCTCTCGCTGTTTCGTATCATTCCTGCGCTTATCGCTGTTGCCGCCAAAATATTATCGCCAAATTTAATTGAAACCTGGAGGTATTCAAATTTATATTTGGCAAATATAACATCCATATGGTATTCCTGTTTGGAAACAGAAGTTTTGATGTCACCAGAGCTTGTACTGAAATATTGATTGTGTTTTATTGGCTCCTCTGAGACATTGAATTCGAGTTACTAATATTAGAGTCGCGAATACATATTACACCATAGCAAAAATTATTAATGAATTAATTTGTATGAAGAAAGAACCTCCAAACGAAAAGGGTTTTCCTTTTTTATAAAAATCACCTTTACCTTTCATTAAAAAAATCTTTTAGACTGAATTTTTTTAATGTATCTTAAATACATAAGTATTAAGTTATAGCTCTGCCCACGACTTCGGGTGAGCAGACCACTTAAAAACGTATCGATGCTGTTTTGATAAGTATACTCTTGGTCTTGGACCAGGCTAAAAACAAATTGAAAAAACAAAGACAATATTTGCTTATGTGATAGTTTAGAAATACTAAGATTAAATTTTCTTCAGTATATGCAATGATTAGTCGCCATCTGTGTTTGAAGAATTTTGCTTTTTGGTATATTGTGCCTTTTTACTGCGTGTAAGTATGTTTATTCTGATCTGTATTCGTCCTTTCTGAGCATACTTGTAATTTACATCAGAAATAAAATTAAAAGGTATTCGGATATTATGAAACGACCAGTTTAAATGATAAAAAAGTGGAAGTTTAAAATTGTTATATATAATTGGTCAAAATTGATATAAACATGGTATCTCATGAAATTTGATTTTTCTATTAATGAACGATAAGCGGTTATGTTGCAGAAATATTGTTAAAATAGAAGATTTTTTGCAAAATTCGGTTAATAAAATATATAATGTATGTATAAGGAAAAGGTTTACGACTTAATTGATATCGACAAATGTAGTAGAGTAGTATATTAAAGATAGGCTATTTATTCTAAGGAATTAGAAAAGAAATAATCCCATCAATATCTTACTTTAAAAAGAAGATGAGTTCATATTTAATATGTTGGCCGTAAAATTGGTGAAATGAAAACTGTATAAAAGACTTTGTTAGAAAAGTAGAATTTATTAGTATGTTGGAGCTTTACGAATAAAATTGATTAAACTTAAATCGAACTTGGTCGCCTTCCAAATTGGCTTTAATTACGACATCGTGTATCTTAGCTCACTTTGAATACTTTATTGCTAAAGTATCGTGTATTGAAATAGGAAACGTGACAATTTTAAAATTGGTAACATTTTTAACAAGATTCCACCTCTTTTTATTGAATTTTATGAAACTCCTAACACTTCCTGGATCTTTTGTTTTGCTTATTTCTGTAGAAAAAATGTATTAAAGAGTCGTTACAGATGTATATAACAAACAATGATTTAAATTAATTATTATTACTAAATATTAAACTATTTCAACACAAAATGTGATATATCGAAAGCCAATTTACATACATTTTCATTTTTTTTTCATACGAATCGCATTAATTTCTCTTCTTAAGTTCTTACTCACGCTTGATTGATTTTGAGGTACGTACATATTTTGTTTATATATCCTAAACACTATACGGGTATTTAAATATAATTTTGTATTTCTGCTGGTAGTGTGCCTGTCAGTTTGTCAGTGAGCTATGAAATTGTTGCTCTTTAAGAATAGATATTCTAGAAGCTATAAATTAAAACTTAGATACATTTATAAGCAACCTCCACTAAAAAAATTAAACTGCTTCCTCTTTTGTAGAATTAAAATACAGTGGTGCCTAAATAGTCGTAAAGCGTTTCGAGTTATGGATATAGCTTCCGACTATACCGTTTTGCAATTTTTCGAACTTAGCGCTGCACATGCATCCAGATATAATGGCGTTCAAAGTAGTAAACCAGAATAGAACAAAATATCTTATTATTATTGAAAGCGTACATGTTATTTTAAACAAAGATTATTTTTTATGCTAATAATTGCAAATATCATAACAAAATCAAAAGTATTCTTGTGTCAAATTATAGTACAGTGATGTTGTTTATTAATAGCGAGCATTTCAAAGTAGTTAGTTGTGGTATAAGCCAACTATAGATAATTTGCTTTCATCTTATTTCATTGTCAATTAATTTTGCATTAACTTCTAATTCCAATATTAACACGATTTCAATGTGGTTTATGTTATATAAATAATTATTATTATTGAAAGCACACATGATATTTTAAACAAAGATTATTTTTTATGCTAATAATTGCAAGTATCATAAAAAATCAAAATTATTCTTGGGTTAAATTATAGCGCACTGATGTTGTTTATTAATGACAAGCATTTCAAAGTAGTTAGTTGTGATATAAGCCAACTATAGATAATTTGCTTTCATCTTATTTCATTGTTAATTAATTTTGTATTAACTTCTAATTTCAATATTAACACGATTTCAAGGTGGGTATAAGCATTAAATACAACTCCTTCGCAATTAAATGAAACTACGTGATGTAGTATTATTTCTACTTTCTTTAATTTCTTTACCACGACCTAGGTTTCGTTGTATTACATCTTCAGGTGGGCTCTTAGCAAATATTCTTTATCTTTGCTAATAGCCCACCTGAAGATGTTGTAATACAACGAAACCTAGGTCGTGGTAAAGAACTTAAAAAAGTAGAAATAATACTACATCATGTAGTTTCGTTTAATTGTGAATAATGAATTTCTACGAAATTAACGCCAAATATATTAAATACAACTCCTTTGGTTATTTAAATTTCAGAGACACGTATTAAAAAAGTATGTCAAGTTAATTGTGTAAATTAGACGATTATACATTATGTGTATGCACAAATATCACTTTGTACTTTCTTTTATCTGTTCGAAAACATGTGCGATTTTTAAACTCAACGCAACTTAACATACAAAATATTAAGCAGGATTTAATCCTGGTACAGACAAATATCTGATACACGTACGTACGAGAGTTATAAAACTAAGAAAAAAGTGTTAATAAGAAGTTCAACAAAAAGTAATGTAGAAATAAACAAAGCAGGTGCTTCTATGAACGAGATATATAAGAAGATTATTTACGACAATAATTTACTATGGAGGAGACAGGCAACGCGTGAACGCGCCGTGTGAAGAGCGCGCGTGAGCGCCGCCTGTGATGCCGAGCGAGCTGAACGCGAGCGCGTGCGCAGCGCTCGCAGCGGATGTGCATTGGACGGATCCGGTCAGCCTGAGTAGTCTTGCCGTACTCGCTGCCATTAATCTCCTTGTCATTGTCGGTGAGTGTCTTTCCTTTTATCAAGGCATCTTTAGTCAATTTTATGTAACAATAACGAAATGTTCATTTAGGACTACTAAATGAACATTTCGAACATACCACAAAAGGAAAAAAATTGAGAAATAGAATAGTAAGTTGAAATCGTAATATAATAATTTCACTTTATCTCATAATAACTTTATCGTAGACTTTTCGCTTATTAACTTTCGAAACTAGAGAGCGAGACTTACAAGTAAACATTTTGAAAACTATTTTCAGTCAACAATTACTTCAGTAAGTTTTGGGCTGTTTTTGGGATGGATGTTTACGTAAAGATTTTAAAATTCTCTTTTTCAAAACATTTTTTGTTTTTTTGTAAAGAGACTATTTCATTTCTTCAAAATATATATGCTCTATGAAGTATTTACAGCGCTATTGAGTAGGTATGAAACAGGTGTATCTTTATTTAGTTTTTTTTATTTCATAGAATTAATATTGATAAAAAATAATTCTTTAATATGCAAGACTAAAACATACAACAGCTTTGGATGTTATTGTGTTACAACATAAAGAAAAGTAACTTTAATATTTATGACAATCAAAGCATCGGTGTGCAATACTTTGTTATTTATAAATATTTTCAGTTTCTATATATATATATTTTTAAACTTTGTTTTTAAGCTTTTCATGAATTTAAGGATATTTATATAGCAAATATACACATTTTTGCGTTAAATACAATAAAGTAATTAAATCAGAGCTCATATTTAGCGACAAATACTAATAGTTCAGAAATACAATATATAAGCTTAAAGCTTTAAATTTTTGTATACACGTAGGTATGTACCGAAGCTTCGTGGTGTGAGTGCCACTCGTAATTTAAAGATTTCTTTCTAGTATGTCCTTCATTTGTTCAGATCATTTAAGTCAATGCATATATCAAGGAAACAAAAACTACTGTCAATATATAGAAGTAATATCGTAAATATTTTAATTAAGTTTTATCCAAATTAATACCATTCTTTAACAGGTTGTGAATCCTTAGTGAAGGTTCAGAAGGGACATATAGAAAGCATAAAAAGAGTGTATGTCTCAAACAAAGTTGCGAACAATGCTTGAACTCGGTTTTTGAAAAGATAATAGGGATAAAACTCGCAGAAAGCTAGTGAAAAATAAGAAAAAGAAGCAAACAGTATTTTAATACTTAAATTAATCTAAGTCTATTAAGTCTCGCAGGAGGGTTGTAAAATTATAGCAGAAAATAGTGATTTTTAAGTACAGCTACTCTACGTTTTATATAAATATTTAATCGTACATTCAATCGAAGATATTGTTAATTATTTCGTAGAACAGCTTATACCCAAGTTATAGTATGGTCGAACATATGGCTATGCCACGTGATGATACACTGAAGCTTTAAATCCTCTGAGAGAGAATAATCGAAGAATATGATGTACGCAATCTTCAAATAAAGGAATAAAGCTCACGGAAGATGACTAAAATCGTAAAGCGTCCATAATTAACTTTAGTCAAGTTAGGAATAGTCCAAATGTAAAGAATATTAACGTACCCAAAATCTAAGGAAGTCTAATCTGAACCTACTTCCATTATTTATGTAACCTAACATATTACAGTTATGTTGTTTCCGCAAAAAGAAACAGAACTTGAATAATAAAATCCAAGGGAAACAACTTTGTGAGAGATAAATAGGAGTTTATGTGGAACGACAAACAATTTGTGTATTTGAGATGCGTATCTTGGAGCAATTTTTACTTATATCTAATTTATTTTTTCTAAATCCACCGGCGAATAAAATGAAAAAGTATGGCTACTACTGGCTGACAATTTGTACTCGAAAAATGTGGCAAGATGTCGGATAATAGCATGAAACGGTATTTGAGCACGTTGATAAAAGTTTATGGTATATTATTGGTTGGAGACTTCAGAACCGACCTACATATTTTCTGTTGACAAGATTAGATAAGAGAAGGGCAATATTTTTACGTTTCACAAAACTACCTTCATAGTATTAGATAAAGGCATGTAGACAAAATTAATAGTGAAACGTGTTACACGTTTACACTATTTATGAAAGAATACGAGGGAAATTAAGTCAACCAATGTGAAATTAACAGGTACGGGAATCAAGGTCTTTTTGAAAAAAAAAGTCCGGTCCATGAACGCATTTGATCTGACATGGGTTTTGTAAGAGCGAATAAGCTGCAAATATTAGTAGGGAAATTGAAATGGAGTAAATGTTGTTTGAAGCATACCTTGCTGAGCAAATTACTGCGGTGGTATTTATTACAAATATCTCGAGCAGAGTGAACAAATATCTTCAATTTCGAGAATTCGACCGTACAAAGATTTTATAGCGTTCATTCTGAAAGGAATTATGTCGTAAATTGTGATAGATGATCATTAAAGGAGAATGTGTGTCTTCTTTAAGGATATTGCCAAAAAAATTAATTTGTGTTTGGCAATACCATTAATGAAGACACGAACTCTCAAAAACAAAGAAAATAAGTTGATGGAAAATGTATTCCTTTTACATTAAACTACAATCAGAGTATTTTAAATACAAAAAAAATTAGATAAAACCATGTGTTAAATTGATATTCAACTATGGGCCTGTATAGATGAAATCATATGACATCACGTACCTACAATGAAATTCGAATGATGAGACGGATTGAAACGATAAGATATCTGGCATTCGCTAACGGATCATTAACTTGGATAGATAAATCGGTGAGTCATACCAAACTTTGAAAATGTGATGTCGAGTTTAGCAAACGATACCAATATCACAAGTCATACTGTCAGTGGTTTATGATCAACGTGTAACGGATGACAATCGAAGTCTGCTGATAGCAGAAGGCTCGTTTGTATGGAGATATTTATACAAATGAGTTTCATTTGTACATATTAATATATAACATTTTATATCAAACTGAAAATAAAATTAAAAACTTAAAAACGATAACCTCTTCAATACTAAACAATACTAAATAATATAATTAATTGCCAACTGACGTTTGGCTTGTGAACGAGGTTAGTACAATAGTAACCAGTCATGTGCGCGGAACGGACTCAATGCGTTCGCTTAACCGAGTTCGAAAAAAGTATCGTTCATGTATAGTAATTATATGACCGACGTTTAGCAATTAGTTTATCGGCTACTTTGCACTACAATAAGTGATATTAGCGTTAGTGCAGTTTATAAATATGGGCATTTGGGACACGTATTTTTATTTAAACTCTTCAATAATAGCATGAACCGAAATAATATTTTTTTCAAAAAAAATTAACCAACTTCAAATTACTACGAAATAAGAAGTGCACTGAAAAGCATATAATAACGAAAACAACAGTACTTAGCTGGAACTTATGCGGTAGAATATAGTTTCCGAATTTAAATAAATTTACAAAATATTGCTGCTGCATGAGACCCCAATACTAACTTAAAAACAGCAGGTCCTGTTTTTTTTTCACGGCGTAAGCAGGCAGTTCTCCTGCAGCATCAGGACTCAGGAGTTGGGGCGCGGAGTTTAATATCAGAGTCTATATTTGATATCCACAATATTAACTTAAAAGCAACAGATCCTCAAGTCTCACGATTTCAGCAGGCGGTACCTCCACAACATAAAAACTGAGGAGTTGAAACCTAGTTCAATGACTGAGTATCTATTTGATACCCACAATACTAATTTAAAAACAGCAAATCCTAAAGTATTTAGGCAGGCAATGCCACTTAAACAGCGGGACCAGTTCAAGGAAGGGAAGTTCAATAATAGGGTTTCTGCTTGAGGCCCACAATACGTTTTCGAAACATCAGATCTCCTAATCTCACCAGACAAGGGAATAGTACCCCCACTGCGTCAAAACTTAAGAATTGAAATTCGCAGTTCAATAGCAGAGTCCGTGCTCAGAACCAACATTACTGAATTTACTAAGGAGCAAATATAAATCGCCCTTAGTCGTGTCTTATTAGATTATCATTAAACCTATATTATCGAAACACAATCACGGTACCTGTGCCTAATGTTGAACAATTCTACGTTGTATCTTTAATTTTCGTGGTCAGATTTTAGTCAAATTTTCATGGGATCTTACTGAAGGTCAGTCCTTCTAAATAAATATGTCAATAAATGACGAAGATATAAGTTAAAGCAAAGAATGTAGTTAAATTGAGATCCTCTTTTTTAAATCGAAAAGTACGAATAAAAGACCCACCATGAATGTAAAGTAAAGGAGATAATTGGCGGTGAAAAAGGTGATATATTTTTGTTCAAGATCGACAGTTGGAATTATACTCATATTTGTTTCCCTAGTAAAAATAACCAATAAATATTTGCATTACTTAACACGTTTACGAACAGTCATTGCATATAATTTAATGATGGATCAAAAATATAATGATCATCAGGAACACAATAGTATTTCGATTATTTCGAATTAAGTCCTAATAGGATCTTAATTTCAGTTCTATTCATAAAGTAAAGGAATCGAACAGAAATATTGGCAGTAATATTGGCAACCGTGGCACAATTCTATTTCCTAAAATTAATGATGGTCTTAAAAACAAATAAGTAATCAAACTGGGTGAATCAACATCAGGACTTGTTAAAAAAATTTAAATGTGTTCTATGTAATACAGAGATCTTATAATACAGAAAAACACAAACAACTTAATACTAGACTTTTCACACGCCGAGAAGTAAAATTCAAGGAAATTTGTGAGGAGAAACAATAGGCAAAAACAAAAATGATTTACACGTATTTTTGGTGATATTACTTTCTTCAATGGATTATACAAAGGCTGTTCATGTTATAGAATGTTTTCCATAAATGTCACATTTTATTTTTGAAATGATATGTACATTGAATCTTCCTTGGAAATGTTATATAACATAACCTAAGAAATCAAAAACACAAAAAGTGTGTCTAAATTTTCTCTTACCATACCATCATTTATCTAAATTATACAAGAGATTTTTAATATAACATACACGAAATAAGTTACATTGCCTAATTAATCCATTGTGTCCAGTAAAAACTTTACACAATTCGTACGAATCAGCCACAACGAGCGTTGATGATAGTTTGGCTCGTAAATACACTAATGTCAACTAAGAATCTAATTTTAGGATAATTTTACACATGTAAAATGTTTTTACGTAGTACAGTTCTATCCGTCAAATTCGCCAGAAACATTTGTGGTTAATTAAGAACATATGATATTTAAAATAAAATGAAGCCCGTGGTGGTTATCACTACAATACATCAATCAATATTGCTTCTAAACTTGATTTAGCTATTAACAGTTGCTGAGATACTAACTTGAATCATTTTTTCGATATCTTTCTCGTAGCAATTAGTAATTAGAAGGTGGCACAAGTAGTAATTAGAAGGTGGTTAAAGTTATTTTCAAGTCAGCTATTCGATAATGTTTTATCCTAATGTTTCCAAGTTTTATTATAATTACCCACATTCAGAATAAAAGTTAATTGAAAAAGCTGAATAATTATTTGGTGTAAATCATACAATATTAATGGAGCTTGGAATCAAATAAGTATGTAGTATGACAAGTAAGCCTAAGAAATTGGCCGAAAGATTTAACAATGCAAAAATTACTTCACTTCCAAATTAATACGAATAGAGCTCACTCGAGGAAGATTCCATACACATTTATGTACATATACACATTTAAATACTTACACACAGTCTTTTTATTAAACAATTTTCAAATACCAATGTAATTTTCACTATGAAATATATGCCGTTTTTTGGTTCGGCCTGGTAATAATACAAGTCTATAAATAGTAATTGTGATGGCCAAGCAAATCGTTATTATTCAAGGAAAAAAAATCTTTAAAAATAGGTTTGATTTCGTTCAAAAAGATGGTTTCAACTATACTCCGTTTTTAGTCCCCGTTTACATGTTTCAGAGTTTTAAGTCATTTAAATATTAGTTTTAGTTTTGACCCAAGCAGTTACGTGAATGTACATTTGTGAAAATGTTGAATTTTCCATCTTATTTCCGTCGACCTGAAAGTCGACGGATGCCAAATAGATACCACAATAGAGTTCTGTTTGTAACCTTTGAATACAAAACATTGCAAAATGATAATGTCAGAACGGTCAAACTTTTCAAACTAAAATTATAAAAGGATCTTTGACCACTGAACATTTATATTTCAATTGAAATGCCAATCATTAACAGGTTAGTGTATGTGAAGGATCATCTCGAATAACCTAGCAAATGTATATAACAAAGCTATATGCACGCAAATTTTATTCTAACCCTGGACTCTTATGAAGAAAGAAGTTCTTGCATAAATTTACATAAATTACTTAAGTAACCGAAGCTTGGCGGATAATGTAGACATTCTCGATTTTAGTAATCGTTACATGTCTTATCTTTACTCGGTCTTTATGGTTATGCGCACTCAGCTTCGTAAAATTTTAATTTGATTTCGAGCAACACCTAAAAATAGTAAATAACTAAGTCGGTGTACTCGTGTATTTTACAAAATAAAAATTTAGTTGTAAAATAAAAAAACGATTTGTTTATTTTGGCACCAAATCTACTTAAAACGATTAACGTGCAACCCAATATTTTCCACCGCTTAGCTTGTGGCGTTCAGATGGAGATAGAATATATAACATATTTTGGAAAATGACGAATAAACCAATTTAAGTGTATGTGGTACGAAGATATTGTAAATTATATGAAAATGTACATAAGAGTTTAAGGGTATGCTTATATATGCCTAATTACTATAAATATTGTTTATTATATTCGTTTTTTTTATACTAGACTAGGCAGTTCTGACTTCGACAGAAGCGTAGAATAAATAGCTAAATCGTAGAAAATACCGCCAATGAATTAACCATACGTAAAAAGCGAATAAAATAAAATACAGTCATATCCGTATTTAACTTACCCAGTGACAAAAATAGTTGTTTAAGAAAAGTTCTTAAACTTTTTTCAAAATGTCTGAAATAATTTATTGCCAAATATATAATACGTGTAATAATATCCAGATTCCATTTATAAAGAAACCTCGTATTTCTGCCGTTTTATTTAGTATTATGCAATAAGTAAAAAAAATATAATGATGGGAATTAACGGGAATGAGGAAGCACTCGATTATCGCGGTTAATGAAATATTCCGATATTTTGTAATTATAAATTTTATTTCACATAATTTTACACATTCACTTAAATTACAATTTAAACAAATTGTTTAGAATGAACAACATTAATTAATACTTTAAAAAAACACGGTAAAACTTGTAAGGAAAACAATTTTTCGTGTAATTACTTTCGTTATTTTCTTTTTACTTTGCGGCAAATATACAACAAATAGATTATAAAAGACATGATAAACATTTTATGGAAAAATGTTTACATTCATATCTGCAGTTCAGTTGTATATAGTCATGAAGTTGATTAGAGTAAAAATAGAATGAGGTTCGTTATAGTTTCACAGCTTTTACGATATATTGATTCGGGGTAAATGAGGATAACTGAAGTGTTTATTTTCAAAATATTATGATGATATGAACGTTTCAAATTTAATGAAAAAAAAAATTCTCTCTCAAATATTTCTTTCATTTGAATAGTACCTAAAATATATTTGTTATATTTTATAATATATATTTTATAATATAACCGCCCAAATAAAAATATACGATGGTCCTCCTACTATAGTAGGAGGATTTTTAAACTAACATCATTGTACAAAGCTTTATATGAAAACCAGCTTTACTTAGCATTCAGTTTGGTGTCGAAGAAGAGCAAATTAAGGTAAAATAAATATATACGCTACAATTAATTGAGAAAATTTGGATTTACATCGTAATAGTAATAATACATTGACAAATCAAAATTCCTGTACATTGCAATAGGTAGCCATAGACTGACATATTGGGGTAATGTTTTATTAAATAAATTTGTTTATGTTCTTATCTCTAATAGGCAAACTTTTAAGGCAGTTCCAAAGGCAGGTCCATCTTCATCCTAAGGTCACGTGCGGCACTAGCTCTCGGTCCTCTAAACGAGCCCCAAAACCATACTTTTAATTTCAGTAAAATGAAAAATTTACAGATTGGTTGCAGCTTAAAATTACCCTCAAAATTTAATGTTAAAAAATTACATTCAAATATGTTTTTGTATTTCATCAGATACTTTCGCGTTGTCCTGGCAATTTTTTGTTATTTTGTTAGTTACCGAAAAATGTTATGCCTTCTGTTTCTGATAGCTTTGGAGGTAACATAAATGTATCTTTCATTAAAGGTGAGTAAAAACTTCCATTTGGTCATAATTTGATGCTGTACGCTAGAACAAAGTATTGAAATTAAACAAAAATGTGCTTATATATTGTAACAAGATTTAATAAGGCACAATGAGATGTTTTGAAAAATAACTTATTTTGAAGTTTGTAAACATAACGTTTTCGCAATACTTTCAAGCTATGGGTGTAAATAAATATTATTTAAAAAAATGCGCGGTAGTGGAGATAGGAAAAAAATATTCACCGACTTTTTACAGACAAAATTATTTTTTCGGTTTCCCTATGTGTACCGACACTTTAGTAACATTTTATCCTGTATTTACATGAATTCAAATATTGCGCCAGCTTTTGGATTATTACAAATATATGTCGATAATTTGGCCGATATTCAGAATATATTTCCATTTAACTTCATCTGTATGATGATATCAAGTAAAAAAACAATAATTTCTCTCTAAGTCGTTTACTGTAAAGTAAAATTAAACTATAAAGCTATTTAAAATTAGTTTAGTTTCATTAGTATGTTTTGGATAACACTAGCATTTGTTATGTACATGTACTCATAAATGAAGGTCGATTCCAAATAACTAAATCTCCGCAAAAATATCGTTTAACAATTCCGTAAAAGCGTTTTCAAACATTATTTTTCTATTTTCAGAATTTTTTATTGAAGTATTTTCTGTTGTAAATGGCAATAATTTTTTCAACGGTTTGGAAGACCTCGAATTTGTTGATGTCCGTCAAATCGGATCGTGAATGATACGTCTGCGTTTCGAACCCACACAGGGTTCGAAAGGGGACTTATCGTTGACATTTCGCACCTGTTTATAATTACAGGCAGGACGAGTTTAGCGTTTAGTTAACTTTTTCCGATATATGCTGGTAACTTCGCATGTAAAAATCAACTTCCTTTTTTGAACTATTGAACCGAGATAATTAAATTCCTAGACATGCTCAATTCGAAAGCTGTCGAGGTTAGCCGTGGTTGGGAGTCTTTCTCTTGTTATTACTTTGTTTTCTCTCCATTTATTATTACCCAGTACGGTTCTAACGTAAACGCGATGGTGTATAGACCTCATCCTTCAACTCAGCGTATATAGCACTGTCGCCAGCAAACATCAAGTCGGTTAGATGTGGATGGAGTACCATGCTTACCTCGAAGGCACTTATAATGTAAATCTTTCATTAAAACGAATTCATGAACGTATGCTCATATTTTAGAAACCACTAGTTTAAAATTTCCATCACAAGTACGAGTAAATTTCCGTCTCAAGTCAAGATACTAAAATAGGGAAAGTTATTTATTTCTAAGTAACCACGTTCATTATAAACTTGAAAGTATATACAAAATATTTACAAATATAAAACGACTAATTAAATACAAACAGTGTTTTCCAACATTTCAACCCCAATTTAGAATTGTGAAGTGATGTTTCAAAAGATTAAATTTGAAAGTGTAGATATTTTCCCTTAATTAAGTTGAACAAACCTGAAATTAGTAGGCAGGCTGCCCCCGAAAAATAGTTATACAAACGTTGTAGCGTGATACTCCCAATTTATAATGTTGAAAATCGAATTTACTTTTAAATACCTGTCTAAGATATTTTAGGAATTTTCGGTAGGAATCAGAATAATAATATTAAAATTACCTAGGTTATTTGAAATGACGTAGATTGCCGCATTTGGGAATTTATTAATTCAATTGACGTAATAGTAAGTCGGTTTTATTTTAAAGTATTAATGTTGGCGTTGTCCGACGGATGCTGTACCCAGTGGAATTGAGTTGTTTACGCAAAGGCACACACCGCCACGCCGCGTTACACTGTACGTATTTTATAAGCAAAACTTTAAAACTAAGAAATTGTAAAAGAACTGAATGTTGCATCTGCGATTCGTAATTTCTGGATACTTTTTTTCATTTTCATTATTAGTTTTGTTTTTCTTTCATCTTTAATTAGCTATCTTTATGATAACAAGTTAATAACAAGACATAGATGAGAAGTTAATTTAAAAAATTATATTGTATTTATTATTGTACTTATATACGCGCTTTAGAAGATATACTTGTTTGGCATAGTACAAGAATAACTTTATTTAGCAAGCAAATCACTGGTCCGTATGTCCTGGATTTGATAGCTGATCTTAGTGTATTTTGGTGCGCTGATTACGAATATGTACTTATATTTTCCCCATCATTCTCACTTTTTTTGGAAAAACACTATTATGTACGAAATCGCAAAAAAAACAACGTTTCTAAGTAAAAAAATTATATTACAATAAAAAATAATTAAATGACTTTAAAATATTATAAATACATTTAAATGACGTTAATAAATAAATTGGAAACATTAAATACTTTTGTGGTATCTTGTTTTTTCCACCGAAGCGCCAGTTGTGAAATTTTCCCTTAAAAGTATGACTTGAAACATCTCGCTACAATTTCCTTCACATGCCTGTACATCCTTTTATTTCACCTTCCCTGATAGCGGCATTCTATAACTTTCAAATCCTGATGAAATATTTTGCCTTGCTCTTCACTTACAGATCTCAAGTTATCAGGAAAGTAGCCCAAATGCGAAAGGAAGTGAAGTTTAAAGCTTATCGCACATACCATTTTCCTGAAATTTCTCATCATTTTCTTCTCAATTTTCTCATAATTTGGACTTTTGTGGTTTCCTAGGAAATTGTTCAAATTGTGTTTCCTGGAAATCTTTTAAGGAAGAAATCCGTAAAAGATTTGCAGGCTTCTCATTCAATTTCACTTAATATTTTATCGATAGTTGTGTCTTTCATCAATTTTCTTATGTCCGGGCCGACGAAGATACCTTCTTTCACTTTAGCTTCAGATAGAGACGGAAAAATTTGGTATAGATATTTAAAACCGTCTCCTTCTTTATTCAGCGCCTTCGCGAATTGTTTCATCATTTCCAGTTTTATGTGTAAAGGGTGTAGCAAAACTTTTTCCCGGGGGACTAAATTTTCTCCCATAACACTTTTGGTACCAAGAATTAGTTCAGTTCTCGGTGGCCACTCTTTCTTCGTCCAATGTTATCCTCTGTCTCGACTATTCCACTCGCAGAGAAAGCAAAGGTGTTTTGTATAGCCACCTTGTTGCCCGAGCAGCATATTTATAATTTTCAGATCTGCACAGACCATCCAGTCGTGTTCTATGTATTTTATTTTATCCAAAACATTTTTCAAATTCTAGTAGCATTCTTTCAAATGTACAGAATGGGCGACTGGCAGTGAAGCGTATTTATTGTCATTATGCAAAAGGACTACTTTTAATCTTCGCTTTGATGAGTCTGTGAACAATATCCATTGTTTCGCTTCATATTCGATGTTAAACATTTTCACTAAGCCAGGAATGTCTTTGCAATAGACTGGATCATGATACTCAGCAAAATGTGGAACAAAGTCTTTTTCTCTTTTGCGATATCAAGAAAATGAGGTGCCAGAAACAAACTTATTATTTTCCCGATAATCTTAGTCGGAGGAGTTTAGCTGCATCTTTTGGCAGGATGTTTTTGTCTTCGGTTTAGCGATTGCTAGACCGAAATATATGTTATAAACGTTACTTATGAATGTGCTGCTGTTTTGTCAACATAAACAGCCCACAAATGTAACAAAAATTGTCCGGTAAGTTTAAAAACTTTCGCGATTACATATTTTAAGTGAGCGTTACGAATCGCACGGAAGTACTGATTTTGTAGAAATAATAACGTTGCTCTATATATACGAAAATCTATTAATCTACCCTCATTAACCCTCTTCTAACGATTTAAGTTAATTACAGTTAAATGAGGTCTTTAGCAAATGGTCTAAAAATTCGCCTTTTTTCCAATAATAAGGGTATGTCATTAGTTAATTATGTTATATTTAACTATTTATGAGAATTATTCATTATCTACTTCATAATGAATAATTCAGTGTGTTTTTTTTTTAATAAGAAAATAAAATATCAAGTCTTGACTAGGTAGGCCTAGGTACTTTTGGCAAAAATAAAATATACTAAATAACTAAAAACTGACGTGATGGAATTGTTTTAGTAATCGGCGTCCCAAAATCTATCAAAATCAGTCATCAAATCTGAAAGGCGAAAACCATTGTAGAACTGTGAATTAATGGAAATAATATAAGGACTGGAGCGTGATCGTAAATACGGTTGGTAAAATCTAGATTCAATCAAATAATTAAAAATTTATTTCACAGATGAGTAGTCCATCATTTTATTTCTCTGCTGGCTTTCCATTGTAACACAATCATCTGCCAGACCGTTTCCAAATTATCGTGCTTTAACTATTTTCTCATAGAGTAGTAAAAAATTTGATCTTTTTGTATAGAATTACAATCATTTAATTTAATACTATAATTATTAATATAAATTAAATTTAAAAGTAATGTAAAAGTTTAATTTAACTGTTTTAACTACTAAATTGAATTACTGTTAATTTAATTATTTTAAAAATTTAAATGAATATAAAAATACTCAATTTAATATAAAGAAGTATATATAATTAATTGTTAAACAATTGTCTAACAATCTAAATAAAGTTTAATTAATAATGAAAATAAATTAATATGCTGAAAATTTGTTTTAATTTATTAATTTTAAATATTTGATAAATGATAATTTATAATGCATATAAATACCGAATTGGAAACAGAAACCTAGCAGAAACATACAATGGTGAAGCACTCATCTGTCAATTGATTTATGTAAATATATATTTAGTGGGTTTCATTCTCTCAAATTTTTGAAATTTCAACATCACCATTTTTTCATAACGCGCCGAAAGAAGTACAACTTCAAAAAAGATAGTCACGGACTTACAATGTTTCGTTTTTTAAGTAAGTACTTACTGGTTTGTTCATTTTTTAAGGAAGTACTTACTGGTTTGTTCATTTTTTAAGTAAGTACTTACTGGTTTGTTCATTTTTTAAGTAAGTACTTACTGGTTTGTTCATTTTTTAAGTAAGTACTTACTGGTTTGTTCATTTTTTAAGTAAGTACTTACTGGTTCTTTCATTGCAATTTTCTTTAATTTGTGTTTCATTTCATGTGCCAAATTTTTAATTAACTAGTAAATACATATGTATTCTTGAATAATTAATTTCATAAATTCCTTTAATTTGCAGTTTATTCATTTCAGTTGTTAATTAACTAGTAAAATGTATTCATAATTAACTTGGTTTTTTAAATAAATTCCTTTACTTAGTAAGTTAATAAAAAATTAAAAGAGTACATACATGCATTAGCTTAGCCGTTGAAAAAAACAACGTAAATAAAGTTGCGGGCCAAAGCTTGTACATATACAAGAGATATCCCGTAAGTCATATGTCAACCGAAAAGGAGCAATAAGCCAACTATAATTGAGTTACTGACGGTAAAAAAAAAATTAAAACATAATTTAACATTGAAAGCAACATTTCTAAACAAAATAATCTTCAACTCTTTCATGTGAAATTATGTGCCAAATTTTTTTAAGACTAATTAATCAACAACAAAAAGGCTTGAGATATAAAACTTTACGAAGTTCATTTTCAAATTCATTTGACAAAGTAAAATATGTTTTTAATTTAATATTTAGGTTTGAATCTGGGTTGTTCTTTTACATTCAGTAGGTAATTCAAAAGACTGAGTTTGCCATCGTCAAGCAACTTACAGATTTGCATGACGATGGCAAACTCAACTAATATCGGGACATGCGTCGAATTTACATAAAATGTTCCATGTTTTTTTTATAATTCAATTAAGAAGACCTCAAAATCTCCTAATCCCCAAAATCTTTTAGTTATTAATATTTAGCAATTCATTTATTTATAAACTGTATTGGTGTTATTGGAGTTATTGCACCTAATGTGTTTGAAGACAAACTTTAAGAAATGTATTCTCACTCATCACAAATATATCACAGTATAGTGCAACCGTGTTCAAGTGGTTGAGCAAATGCATACCGCGGAAAAGTGGAAAATTTCGATATAATTCTGTTCTAGATATCCGTATAGCAAAGGTGTGATCATTACGCGAGCGTAGGTAGTTGATAGATACAAAGAGTGAGTGTTTTTTTAATAAATTAGAGCATATTTCCATTTACCCAATGATAAAATTCACTCGAAAATTTCTCTTCTGGACTGTAACGTATGATAGCTATACTCACTCACTCACGATACTCAGCTCACCCAAGAGAAAATCGAAAGGAAATAGAAAAGGAAAAAAATCGAAAACCGAAAGGAAATGGGAAACCACATCGTCTCAACTACCACTAAAAGAAGGAAAGTTTTCAGCATGATATAACCATCCGGCCCTATTTAGTTCAATTTGTGGTTCAAATAATAGAGCTAGTTTCTGACTTGTTTGCAATAAAGTCATTTATTTTAAATTAATTGAGGAAACACATCGGAAATCTCTGGCATTACCCAATACTAATCCAGACCTTCTGAATAACTTTTTAAATGTAGAACAAAATCATTGGAATTTACTGCACCCCGACATTTAAAGTAACTAAAATTGTTTGTCAATTGACAGAAATGAAATAATTTCATATCGTGAAAAAAAAATTATTTATTTACCTACATAAAATGAAAGTTAGCGAGTTTAGGCTTTGAGCAAGCGATACGACTTGAATAGCAATGAACATTTGTAGTTTGCATATATTTTGAAGCTGTTCTGAATATATGGTGTTAACTTTGTAAGTGATTATGTCGTTAGTAATAGAGTTAACAGGTTTCACATGTGTGTCACGTTTCAGATTCGTAACCACTTAGTTTTAAAAGTTATATCCAGCTTTTTGTGGCAATTTTAAATTTAGTTTCAGTGTACTAATTGTCGAATCAAACTTCATAATCCGATTCCAACTAATCTGCATATATTTAAACTTTCTTTCAGAGAGAAAAACGTAGATATTTTATAATAAATTTTATACCCGAAAATTTTATAGTTAATCTTATGACAACAATAATAAGTACCAATTTGATTACTTAGATGTGGTGGTTTATTGGTTAGAGAATTTTAGTGAATTTTATTAAACCTTACTATTGTATTGGAGGGTCCATTTCTCCCTGTTAAGTAAAATTAAGTTATATTTTCAGTATGTGTCAGCCCAATATTGTTATCTTGAAACCTTTACTATTTCATGTATAAAAAAGTAGTATTAAAATCCTTTCTCTTTTAATAATTTAGGATAGTGATTACACAGATGCCAACAGTCTTCACCGGTTTATTTATCGAAATGTTTAATATATCAAGGAAAAAAAAATATATATATATACATATGTGTATATATATATATATATATATATATATATATATATATATATATATATATATCGATCTCTTCTAGCTAAAAATCCGTTTCTACTCGCGATCCCAAAGAATTTAACGTTTAATATTATTTAAAATAATATTTTGTCGTATACTTAAAATACAAATTCTTGAATAATCATAAAACACTATCGAATACTAAAGGCATTAACAAATATTTCGTGGAAGATTTGTAAACATCAAAATAAATTAATCTAATTCAATACATACGTCAGTTTAATCTTTCAGAACCGGAAAGCAAATAGTTCCCTATCCACCACAAAGTTTAAGTTGTCTTATCGATGCAATAAGAATGTTTAATAACTAACATAGATCTTAAGCACAAATATTTGCTATTTTTGTATTTATTAATAACAACAGTAGCTGCTATGATAACGGTGCGCCGGATAAAACCAGCTGAGTTAAACGCTCAAATAGTAAAATTGCATGCGGTTTATCGTTTCTTTACACGCCCACGTCTACTTTTGTAATGTTTATCGTGCATATATATATATATATATATATATATATATATATATATATATATATATATATATATATGTATGTATATTATATGAAGAAGAAGAAAATAGTAACTGTAAAACAGGAAAAAAATATGAAAACATTAAAAGAGATTTTATCTACCAATTACTTCAATTTTTTGCAGACAGTACTTCATATTAAATTTACATTTCAATACTCTATATTACGTATCTCATTACTTTAGACTACTTCTCAACTTTTCTACATTTTGAATTAGTGTCGCCTATATTAACGGTATCTCTTAATTCGAACTTAAATTTAATGCACTTTCTTTTAAAAAAATTGACGTGGTATTTAGATAAACAGGTAAACCAATGGACAAATAAGAATTTCGTATCACTAGGGTAGATAGTTAAAAAAAAATTATCGAAAGAAGACTGGCAAACGTCTATATAGTTTTGGGTCCAAGTGTTATAAGAATAAAAATGACACGTTTATATAGATGAAATAAAACAATAAACTCCTTAATAGTTTTATTAAAATCATTGATCTGAGAAAAGAGAAATTTTGTATTTTTTATGAAAAGTTATATTCTTTTGCATAATAGTTCGTAAATGTTATTTTTACGGATTTCTTTGAGCTAGCGAGATAAAACAATTGTGTCTCATTGCATCCTCCATTCATAGATATACCATATCAATCGATGACAGTCAGAGACTCGACAGAGTCGTCGAAAAAATTATATAAACCTCGATAAGAGTGAAAAAGACATTCCTTTTGACAACAGGAGAACCATTTTCAATGTCAGTTAAAAGTTTCTTTTTAATTCTTTTAGCCAATGGACATTAAGGAGCAAACAAAAAAACAAACGGCATCAATTATTATTGTAATCGTTTCTAAAGAGTTTTTATGTATTTCGTAATATTTTTTCATGTTTGCTTCTCATTAACAATTTATTATTAAACATATTTTGAAAATATAATATATGCTCATTTATGAACAGATCACTGATTGATTCTCTGTCGCAAAACGAAAGCATCCTTTGATACTGACCTTTAATGACACACCGTCAATGATTATAAAATTTGTTTCACTCGATAAAGGTTGTCCCTGCCCAAAAACAAATGTCAAATATCTATATTCTAATTTTGTTATTATACCTTTGGCATAAGGTGTCGATAATTATAATCATCAGCAGGGGGCGGATTTGGGCAAGCATGGAAGAGTATTATGCAAATGGTTCTCTAAAACAAGCTTAATACCCTTAACATTACCAACATTGTCAAACTTTTTCAACTGAAAATACATTGTGTTAATGTCGTAATCGGTGTTATATTCATATAATTGTATTGTTAATTATTAAGACATATTTAAAGTTGCTTTATATACATTTTTTGTCGCTTACACAAAATGAATAAAGGATTTTTTTTACATTTCACAATTAAATGAAAGTACGTGATGTAGTATTATTTCTACTTTCTTTAAGTTCTTTAACACAACCTAGGTTTCGTTATATTACAACAACTTCAGCCAAAAAATCTTTGGTAATAGCCCACCTGAAAATGTAATACAACGAAACTTAGGTCGTGGTAAAGAACTTAAAGAAAGTGGAAATAATACTACATCACGTAATTTCATTTAATTGTGAAAAATGAATTTCTACAAAATTAACGCCAAATACATTCAATTTTTTTATATGTGTGAAACAAATGCTAAATTAATGTTGATCGATTTCAACGAATTCCTTTTTAACTTCACGATACAAAATGGCGTAGAGTGACAACGTTAGAATGAAGCGGGATATCATTGTATCGTCTTGAAATGGTACTGTGATTTTTAGCCAAGTTGGATATTTTGGTGACTACCAGGAAGCGGCCTTTATCAGTAACGTTTAATATATGTAAGTGGTTCTAGTTAAAAATCTCATAATTATTCTAAACGATGTTAGGGATTTTGTGCGATTAAAACTTTAGTCATTCTAAATTATTTTGATTGCATTCACTATTATTTAACGTGTCATAATTATCTTGACATAGGCATTTTTAAAATTTTTATCTGACAATGATGATTATGGAAACGTTTACATTCATATAAACACAACTTATAATTTCTACCCCTCTCCTTCCTTATTTTAATTTGTAACGTAATTTCTGCAACATTTTATGATTGTGGAAACGTTTACATTCATATAGACACAACTTATAATTTCTCCCATCTCCTCCCTTATTTTAATTTGTAACGTAATTTCTGCAACATTTTATGATTATCGAAACGTTTACATTCATATAGACATAACTTATAATTTCTCCCATCTCCTTCCTTATTTTAATTTGTAACGTAATTTCTGCAACATTTTATGATTATGGAAACGTTTGCATTCATATAGACACAACTTATAATTTCTCCCCTCTCCTTCCTTATTTTAATTTGTAACGTAATTTCTGCAACATTTTAGGATTGTGGAAACGTTTACATTCATATAGACACAACTTATAATTTCTCCCATCTCCTCCCTTATTTTAATTTGTAACGTAATTTCTGCAACATTTTATGATTATGGAAACGTTTACATTCATATACACACAACTTATAATTTCTCCCCTCTCCTTCCTTATTTTAATTTGTAACGTAATTTCTGCAACATTTTATGATTATGGAAACGTTTACGTTCATATAGACACAACTTATAATTTCTCCCATCTCCTTCCTTATTTTAATTTGTAACATAATTTCTGCAACATTTTATGATTATGAAACGTTCATATTTTCTATAGGTTTAATATTGTAAAAAAATTGAATGTATTTGGCATTAATTTTGTAGAAATTCATTATTCACAATTAAATGAAACTACGTGATATAGTATTATTTCCACTTTCTTTAAGTTCTTTACCACAATCTAGGTTTCGTTGTATTACATTTTCAGGTGGGCTATTAGCAAAGATTTTTGCTAATTGCCCACCTGAAGTTGTTGTAATATAACGAAACCTAGGTTGTGGTAGAGAACTTAACGAAAGTACAAACAATACTACATCACGTAGTTAACATTCATATATTCTTTAGGTTGAATTGACTATAAATTATCTCCGGCCAAATAATTCCTTGGTTTCCTTTTTATACCTGAAGGACCTCTTAAAATATCACAAAAAATAAGTGCAATACAAGTAAGAAGAAAGACGATCGATCGAACGGTTGCTCGAGTGCGGTGCGGAGCAGGGTGTAGTTTGGGTGGGCGTTATTTAAATAATAAGTGGTGTTAGTTGCACGGATTCCGATCACGCTAGGGACTAATACGGCCATGTAAGGCGCTGATATTGCTATGCTTAAATGTCGATATCATTTTATTATTTTAGCTACTTGTTTGCTTATTTATTAGTACTAGTGGTCGCCCAGTGGCCGAAATTTGACCGCAATGTACTTACCTACTAACTTTGTTGAAAAGACTAAACTTTGTTGAAAAACTGTTGAAAATCAAAGACTTTGTTGAAAGACTATCCGATTTGACTTACTCTGCCTACATAGGCAAGAGTAAGTCAAATCGAATAACTGCTACAAAATTTTCTATTTGCAATTGGTGCATATTAAGCAAACTGTATTTCATTAATATATAAAACACAAATACCTATTACACAAAATATGAAAGAAATTCGTTTTTACCTTGACACAAACTCCACAAAATATTAAAAAGGAACATTTTTAAGTCATTTTATACATAAATTTTAGCATTCTATACTCCTTATCTATATAAACTTTAACTATGCCAATTCTCACACTCCCCATCCGCCCAATATGCTCAAAAATGGGCACAAAATTTTCTCTTCGCGTATTTATATATAGATAAAATTGGTATATATTGCGAATCTGTAGTGTTCCTTGTTTACTGCAGTAAATAACATTGGGAGGGTCGGATGTAGATTTGAACTTATTTGTTTTTACCATCTTCCTTTTGTATACATTTTCTTATTAAGTCTATCAGCATAATCCTCTGTTTTCTTA
Source organism: Druceiella hillmani (assembly GCA_039881145.1). NCBI lineage: Eukaryota > Metazoa > Arthropoda > Insecta > Lepidoptera > Hepialidae > Druceiella > Druceiella hillmani. The sequence continues at coordinate 19,837,892 of JAYKKI010000021.1, read as the reverse complement.
ATTAATTTGTCTTTATCTCCCAAATGAATATTTTATTTTGCTTTTTAATTCTTCCAGTTCTTTCGAACCTTTTATCTTTGTTTACCTATTTTAGAATATTTAGTGAATTGCATCTCTATTTGGTTAAGGCCAATATGGAATGATATTTAAAACCAAATCTTAATATTACAATTAAATTCATTGTTTAAACTATTTCTTTCATTATTAATAATATTAAAAATCAGGGTATTTAATCTGCCCAACGTTTCCTTTAAGAATTCAATAAATTAAGATGTGACATATTTTATAAATTTACAAAATGTGACGTATTTTATAAATTTAAAAATAGACAAAATATCATGATAAAAAGATATTTACAATTATGTGGTGAATCTAGCGGGGTATCATATAATTTGGAGTATTTAGCAGTAATTGGGAACTTTGGCATACCCACTAAATTAGATGAACATGCATTGGCCAGAAATGTGAATAATGTCATACAATTTAATAATTCTCTTACTTGGAGTTTTAGATTATATTGTTGATAGTTGTATTGGTATTGCCCCTCATCTATTATTGTTAAGCATTCTTTAGTTGGTGTAATGTATGGACGACTTATACAAGCTGCCTTCAATATATTCTCTCTATTATGGGATTAAAATGGTATCTTCTCCTAATAAAATATATAGTTTTAATGCATTGTTCGCTCTCCAAAAAAATATTTAGCATGTAATAAAAACTCTTCTGAATCATAATGATAAATAAATAAGTTACAAATTTACAATTTGCTATCGAGAATATACTGGAATTATTAACTCTCATATATGTGTGTGTGTATATATATATATATATATATATATATGTACACACATATATGAGAGTTAATAATTCCAGTATAATATATATATATATATATATATATATATATATATATATATATATATGTGTGTGTGTGTGTTAAGCATTTAAGTAATGATGAGAAGACTATATAAATTCTAGAAACATGTTATAGTTACGTATTGTAATGCTGTAATAGATAATTATGACTCATTTCTTGACTTTTAATTTATGTTATTCTGAAAAAATTACACTGTGATGTAAATACGATCAAGAAGTTTAGTAATTTTTTTTAATATAGGAAAGTGGTGTATTCCATTCCTATTCGGTTCTAAATGCTGGTATTGTATAAACGTTATAAGAATACGAGTAAAGAAAGCTATTCCATACCAAGCACGATACTTTTAACGATATAAAATACTTAAAAGTTCCATTAAACTATTAGAGAATTATATTATCATAGACAAAAATATGTCCTCTGAGTTACAGAGAATGAAAACCTATTACGAAAAAAGGAAGAGGCAAGTAAAAATTGATAGAAAATAGATGTTTGAGCTGGTTTTCACATGCATTTCGCACTAATGACATAATTGACGAATGCTTGTGCAAAATTCTTAACATAAAAAGCACCAAATTTACTCTTAATATAAAAAGACAACGAAAATTATAGGTTTTTGAATGACCGTTTATCAAGATCCACTCAATGAGTGCAAAAACCAAGCGTGAAGAGGATCACACCTACTTTCGATCGATTACTTCATTTAGTCAACACGGGATATCCCGCTGACTTGATAGAAACATGTACATAACTCTAATGCACTACTGGACACTTGATTACATTGAACAGTAAGTCTCGAAATTATGAAAGGCAATTCGCAATAAGCTATATTTCTAAAAGGTAAACAAATCTTCGTGTTACATGTGAATAACAGTGAGTTGCTATATTCATCGCACTCAATTTACATTAAAAAAAAGAACCAAGAATGACAAAATTCCAAGATTCACAACCTAGAATCCTTCGGAGTATGCATGCGAAATAAGGTTCAGGTGTAAAATATCACGACTGTACGTGTTATTTTTTATTCACAATATAAGAAGACAAGAAACACACAAAAATAGACAAAATATTCCTGTTTTATTAATTTAGTTCAATATAATATTGTTATTCATGCGATAGAAAATTTACTGATAGGTAATCGAAATGCAACTTCAAACTAAGAATCCCAAGGTAACTTCATAAGCAACATACTCTCTAAAGCATATATACGAGATTCATGATAACTGATTAAGATAGAAATATCAATATTGGTAATTAATTCTGTAGAAACCTGAAACCTGGGCTTCATAATTCTTTTGACTGGAATTATTTAGAAAATAAGAAAAATATTTAAATCAAAGAAAGCTCTTTTCATTTATTGCTACTAACAATATTATAATTTTTATTTTAACATGCGCACGGAAATATATGAGAGTATGTATTGCTATACTTTAAAAGACTCGCACTGAATTATATCGGATTAAGGTTAATTGATTGTTTGTCATTAATTATATTAGCAAATAAAAAATATGTAGGGATGAGATTATTTAATTTGTTGAACTAAGTTGTTAATTTATATGAGTCTATGAGAATGGTAGATGTTTTCATGGTATATTTTACTAATTTATTTTGTAAATTTTGATCTACGTAACTCGACTTTCCCAGTTAAACAAATCTGAAATTTACGCAGAACGCTTATATTGGTATAAAGAATACAGGCGAAAAAATTTAAGTAAAAAAATTTTTCATTGTATATTTTACTAATTTATTTTGTAAATTTTGATCTACGTAACTCGACTTTCCCAGTTAAACGAATCTGAAATTTCCGCAGAATGTTTATATTGATATAAAGAATACAGGTGAAAAAATTTAAGTAAAAAAAGTAGGGCCTTTTTTGTATTCGGTTCAGTTAGCTCACCATAAGTTGAATCTCTGTGGTAATTTAAATGTCGGAAAAATAAAATTTTGTAGTTTAACCTGGCGTAATATATCATAATTTGTAAAAAGTAAGGTAATATACATGCACTTTTCGTTTGTATATATATATATATATATATATATATATATATATATATATATATATATATATATATACACACATGTTTCAACAAATCAATCCAAGCCTTGTGTCAACAGTTTAGAAAAAAATAATAGTTCGATACTTATTGGTAATTTGTGTGACCATCAACGACGGCATTAGCATGCAGCCATAGCAACGTCAAATCAAAACACGGACTTGAAAATTTCGTCCTCCTCTTGGCCGTAAATAAATATATGGTACCAACGCACAAGGCGACACATTCGATAGCACCGTGACTGGTCGACAGCTCGTTAACACTCCGATGTAATGCGTTAGTTACGGAAGAAAATGTAACAGATAAACAACTTTTTTTATTCTGTTTATCTTAGTGAAAGAAAAGAGTTATCCGTGAAAGAAAATAAAAAGTTTAAACTTGTTCTGTGCTTTAAAAATATTTTGAATTGCACAGATCGGATTTCCCAAAAATTACCATTTATTATTGGGAAAACTTTTTTTTTAGAAACTATGTGTAGTTTTCATCAAGTTTACAAATTTATGCAAATCACGTTTTGCTAGTAGCTGCGTTGTGCATCAACGGCATAATGATTTTTAGGGTTCCGCAGCCGAACTAGAAACCTTTATACTATCTGTTCATTTATTTGTCACAGCCACTTCATACGCAGGCTAATGTTATAAGCCTGCAATTAGGCATGATTTTACGTATTTACAATGCCTACATGTTATGCAATAAAATATTTTTAAAAAAGTTTTTACAATGCTTTCCCTACATGTAAAGAAGAGGTAATTTTTTTCGCATCTTTCATAACGTATTGTTGAAAAGATATTTCATGGAGGGTTTGTCGCGAACATTTTTTCAGTACAGGGATCCGTTTGCAAAATCATAAGTTTTTAATTGGTCATTTTTTGTTAGATTTACGTATCCCCATCCCCTTCCAATTGAATCGCTATTTATGAATATGTGCGAAGTATTCACAAGAGTAACGTATAACGAAATTAAAAGAAAAATCATTACATCTAAGTAGGCTCTACTAGTAGACTCTATTGGATCAACTGCAAAAATATCTTTGTATTCTAAAATGTATGCTGTGAAACATATACTAGGCAATATGTAAAGAACGAATCCGAATTTCTGTACATATTTCAGTTCATCGCATCCAGTTACGTTTCGAATGCAATCGGTGAAAGGATTTTTTTCTTTCTATGAAGTACGGATAGTTCAGTCTTTCAGAAAGTAAGACTGAACTATCCGTCGATCACTCAAGAAAATTGTCTACCCAAATATTACAAATCCGTTATTAAATTTAAAACAAATACACATTGTTAAATATTATTTTAAAGTCTTTATAGCTAAAAAAATAACGTTTATATTTTTCTTTAAAACTCATTAATTTAGCGCATACTTTTACAAAGATTTAAACAAAGAAAACCTTTATTCTCTTTATTTAGTTACATATTGTATTTAAATATTTATTTTTATTACAAGGTTATTGACCAACGTACATAATTTAGAAAATCGTATTTTCTACAATTTTCTAAAGGTTAGGTTGGCTGTATTTTTTTAGCAACAACTTCGGGATTTTTCTAGAAAGATTATCGAAACTTCTAAAATATTTTACTGTAGAATATAAATACTCCAAAGTGCTTTCAGTTGACAACAGTCAGTCCCAAAGCTTTGATTGAAATACATAAAAGATAATGGATATAAATCGATAAAAAGATAATGGAATTTAATCGATATACGGATTCTATTACTTTACGAATTTCGTCTGGGTCACGATACAAAGACTGCCACAAATAATATGTCATGCGATGGGCGAGTCCACGGTGTCTTACACGATGGCAAAGATTTGATTCTGGAAGTTCAAGAATGAGGACTACGATCTCAAGGACGAAACCCGTACTGGACGTCCTGTTGAATTGGACGTTCAAAGATTGTGACGCTTAATTGAGGAGGATCCTCGACTGACGACTCGTCAATTGGTAGATAAGCTACACTGCAGTCATGGCACCATAGAAACGCATTTGCATTAATTGGGGAAAGTTTCAAAATACGGTCTGTGGATACCCGACGAGTTGTCATCATATCACCTTCGGTGTAGATTTGATACTTGTCAACAATTATTGACATTGTAACGTAACTTCGACTAGCTGAATCAGTTAGCAACTGGTGATGAGAAGTTGGTTACATACGTAAATCATAGATGCAAACGTCAATGGATGGTTGTCGGAGAAACGGGAGTTTCAGTATCCAGACTTGAAATAAGTGCCAAAAAGGGGATGCTCAGCTGCTGGTGCAATGTCACAGGCATTATTCATTGGAAGTTGCTTCCAGATGGATCTGCAGTTAATACAGATATTTACTGTGAACAATTAGACCAATTAGCTAACAAATTGAGTAGTCAAAAGGATCGAGTTTATTTTCTACACGATAATGCTAGACCAGATATTGCAAAATCTACTCGTGATAAATAAGAGGAGCTCAGCTGAGTTCTACTCACTTATCCACCATATTCTCTGGACATTATACCCTCTGGTTACTATTTATTAAAGGCTCTAAGTAACCATTTACGTGAAAAAAATCGATGTAAAAGAAGATCTCCAAAACGACCTCGCGCAGTTTTTTGAATCAAGTCACCGGAATTTTATAAGAAAGGCATACTGTCACTGCCAACTAGATGGCGACAAGCAGTAGGTATGAGTTTTATTTTATTAGGTGTAATAGGATTTGAAATAATAAATATAGTGAAGAGATTTTATGACGAAAATTGAATTTTTTTAAATTTCGAAGTTTGCGGATGATTGTCTGGAAAACAGTTATTAGATATATGCTGGCATATATGTAGTAAGCGTTTCCTATGCAAAATGTAAATTTTTTATGGGAAAGTTTTAAATCGCTGCTGATAAGTATAATAAGTCTCTTAAAAAAACTATGATTGTGATGATTATTTTTAAAATTGGCGTCCCATGTTGCTTACTTACGGATTGGACTAAATCTCTTTAACGATGGATTTCGGTCTATGCCGGTTTACGATGTTGCTTTTACAGAAAAGTTACCATTTTTAAATAATTTGATTTTGTTTCCTGTATCACCAATATTCTTTTTGTATTTGTTTAGATGAAAAGTACAAGTAAAATTATTATTGATATGTTGATAAAGATAAATAATTCAGACATTGGTCCACACCATATTAAAAGTACGCGTAAACGCGTGTATTTATCGACAGTGATGGTTCCGAAATAAACAAACCATAATGCTATGGTCATTTGGCTGACACAGTTAAGCAGTGACCGCCGTTCCGGGTTTAAGAATATAACTGCACCGTATGCTACGCATAAACCTGCGCAGTTACAGACGAACTTCTTCCCACAGTGAATTGATGTGGGTTCGGCTTTGAAAACATGCGCCATAGGCATAGACTTAATGTACTTATGTTTATGGCCATAGTAAGCTGGCTTAAAAAACCACAGGTCACTGTTAAATAGTCGAGCAGTAATTTATTAATTATCTCCTTAAGCCCATAAGGAATATCGTGATGAATTCTATTGCAAATATTGACCAAATTTCTAAGATATAAAAGTACAAAGTTTTATTGAAATACGGTATTTATAATAGTGCTTTTTACATAATGCGCGCGCAGATATGGTTATATTAACATTTTAGTTGTTAATGGATTTTTCTAAAACATCGGGTATGTTTGTAGACAGTTTAAGTGAAATTCATGTTGAATGTTAGTTATTATTAAAAAATTTCTAAAAAGCAGAAACATTAGGAAAGTTATTTATTTACAATTTATATAATTCTTTCTAAGATTTTATTATAATTTTTGAAGTCGATACCGTAAACCATTATACGAGTCCCTTATTAGATGTCAGATTATCCTCTACCGCGTCCGGCGTACCGAAAGCTTTTGGTAGGGACGAAAAGTTTAAAGCTTCGACATAAAGTAAGCCGCAGCCACGCTTTACACCTTTTTACTATGTGATTGTCTCCTAATTTGCAAAACAAATTTATTGAGAGTTTCATAAAAGTATTTTGATTTATTTCTGTTAACAGAGTTATTAACTTAGTTGGGTAGAAATCACCATTTCTTTTTATAATTTCAGTGTTCAAATTTCAGTATTTAGAATATTGAATGTATTTGCCCCGATTTAAAAAAATATAGCAATAATTCGAAAAAAAATGTAATAAGCTATATAAATAAATAAACATTTTCTTGGCAAAACTTCGTTTTTACTCTTTGCAAATAATTTTGTTTGTCTTTATAAAAAAATTTGTAATAATGACGTTCGGTATTTATAATAGTGAATATCAGAACAAACCAAAAATTATGTCTGGCTTTTTCATCGATATTTTATTAAAAAATTTAATTACTTTTGAGTTTGCTGTGAAACTATTAGAATACTTAGTTATAAGTTTTAATACTAATTTATGCATTGGATATTTATCATCTATATATTTTTTTAAAATTTAATAAGATAAACTTTAATATGAGTAGACACATGAAAGAAGTTGTCAGCCTCAAAATTATGACATTAAAGACAAAAATAAATATATTTGGCTGAGTAAAAATGTATCCCGTGACACTATAGAATCCTGTTCACAAGAAACTCCTAAGATTCCCGAATTTTATTTATCACAAATAAAACGATATTTTCGTTATCGTTTGAAGAATATTAAATGTTTTGAGAAGCGCAATTGCCAAGTCAGTTTAATTAATATACATTTGAACAAAGAATTAAAACGGTTCAATGGGATACAAAGAAAACTTAATAACTAATCAGGCGAATAACAAGAACGTCGATTTAGTTTGATTCACTCACATCTGAGAAGTGAATCTGTTAACTAACGACAGCGATGACCAGGCTTCACATTTCATTGCCGTAACAATGAGCATAACGATCAAAGAACACATCAACGGAATTTGCAGCAAGCGCGTTTGAATAAAGAGCTTCCAGAAAAGTGTTCTTAAAGGTTAAGAGTCATGGGTGACGGAAAGTTAGAGAAAATGAAAAGGAAAATCAAAATACATTTTATGACAGTTTATAAATATCTCTTTTATCTTAATCAACGCATTTACATAGATGTATTTTATGGAACTTATCAAATTAATCCAGTCATAACATGTATGTTGTTTACCCAAAATGAACTATTGTCGACTTTCAAAGTTCATCACCAACTTACATTAGAAATATTATTTACCCTAGTATCACCAGTTCACGCCATATCCCTTACATCACTTTAAGAATCTAATAACGATGTATGTGTCCTTTTTGATACCATTTTTGGCTTTAAACCTTTATCATCATCCTACACTAGCAATGCCGCGGAGCCGCGGAGTCACCACGCGAATTTCTGTGTGAATCTATTACAACATGCCTCATTTATGGTTGAAAAAATTGTAGGACCAATTTGAGCTGTTTCTAATACAACAAGAAGCGTTTAAATGTAAGAAATTACAAATAAATTACTATAATCGCCTTAACTAGAATTCGCAAAAGATTGTATTCGCTATGAACCATACTACCGTCAAAATCCAATTTTCCAGATAAAATTAAATTAACTGACTCTACTGGAATGGACAATTTTCTCTGACTCTAAGATGCGCGAAGCTATTTGATCTAACAAACTTTTCAACTCGATCTCGGCTTTTGATAGCGTCAGTATGATATTACTATGATAGCACTTTTTCTCAGCTTTCAAAACACTTTGATATGATAACAAAACTTTACTAGAAGTCCTACCATTAATAAAGTTCATAATCAACAAATATTGACGTTTCGTAAGCTTAACCTTCACAAAAAGTTATAAAACTTCATTTGCTATTATATATTTGTTATTGTTGACGCACCCATACTTTTGAGTAATGCACTAACTGCTGAATCATCAATCTGAGATAATTCCGTAAACCATCTACGTTTTGACCTTTGGCTAAGACCACTAAAATCCTTCTTCTATCGACCGCGACCAGAGGAAAACGTACAAGGTTGAGCATCATCACGTAATACATTCAGTTTTACATTGCTCATCAGTTGTTACTAATTCAATACACTCAATAGCACTAAACCATTCATCAGTCTTTTTAAATATTTTTTAACTTTACAAATGACAAATTTATAGTATTTGTCGACACTTTTACATAAATTAAAGACAAATTTATCTAAAGAACTAATAATGTCTATATTCTCTACATTATCAAAGTTTTCTAACAGCACTGATAAAATACGACCGTGTTCTTCTTTAGTTTGTGCTCTTGCTAAATTCCATAACTCAAAGAAATATGTCCTATTAAGGAAACGCTTCAGTGGATTACCTGAAAAGAAAAACATACAGTTTAATTAACATTGTAAATAACTCGTATACACGCTAGGAAAAATATATGCTACGAGTTAACATAAAGAACCATAGAAGTCACAGGCTAAGTCAGGCTAAATTGATTCATATATTTTGTGTTAGACTACACTTATATCAATATGTGAAAATATATATCAACAAGTGAGCGTCAGTACCAAAAATTGTAGGACCAATGAAAATCAAAATTATGCATTTTCATCTCAAATAATAATTACGCTTCGAAATAACAACTTTCTCTATTTCTAAATCGCTTAAAAATGTTCATTTATCATGCTCACCAACCTACCAAGAAAATATATATTGAACCTGGCTAGAGGCGTCCGGATATGTAAAATCTCAAGAATATCTGAACGGGATGAACTTCTAAAATGAGTTATAATTATATTCTAGGACGAATGCACAATGCAACAGAAAAAATCACTCGAAGCTATGGACGGAATATTACGAGACTTTCGAGGAAATCTTAAACTGATGAAAGGAGCTCTACTCATACATATCTCAGGAGATTTCCGACAAACACACCAGTTTTCCCAGGTTAATACCAGCAGGCGAAATCAATGCATGCTTAAAATAATCACATCTCTGGCCACACATTCAAATACTGCGAATAACAAAAAATATGAGAATTGAACTATCGAAAAACGAAACAACAGCCCATTTTACTCAAAAACTTTTACAAATAGGTGAAGACATATGCCTCCATCCTATTAACCAGACGACCGGCCTCATTGATCTCAACATAGCCACTGCTGCAACTCAACATAGCCACTCAACATAGCGACTCTGCAACATAGCCACTGCTGAGAACGAACTCATCGACCAAATTTATTCAAACATTGTTCACAATTATACCAATCCGGAGTGGCTATTTCAGAGGGAGATTTTGGCAACTAAAAATAATATTATCGACGATATCAGCTTTAATATTCAAAAGAAATTTCCCGAAGAAGAGAAAATATACAAATCGATCGACACGATGGTAAGCGTTGAAGAAAGTGCCAACTTCCTTATAGAATTTTTAAATCCTTTGCAAGTAACAGGAATACCATTACACTACCTTCATATTATTCAGAAATCTCAGCTCACCAAAACTTCGTAATGGAACAAGGATGATCGTCAAACAGCTATCGAATAGCATCATCGAAGCCGAACTTATGACTGGAAAGAACAAATAACACACATATTTATCCCCAGAATACCACTGACCTCTACGGAACTGCCATTCCAATTTAAAAGACTACAATTTTCATTCAAATTAGTGTATAATTTTACAATTAACAAAGCGCAAGGATAAACTTTAAAACATTGCGGCATCGACCTAAAAGAATCCTGCTTTTCTCACAGTCAACTATATCTAGCTTGCTCTCGAGTAGGAAATTCGTAAAATTTATCTAATAAATTTATCTAATAAAAATGTATCTATCTTTATACCTCGGATAACAAAACGAAAAATTTTATTTATAAACAAGTATTTTAAATAGTTAGAATATGTTTTCAATAAAAAAATTTTGGCTCTTATATTTTAAAGTTTAAGCTTTTATTTCAACTATAACACAATCTCATATCTACTCCCTGAGCGAAGCTGGATACCCCAGCTTCGCTCAGCTTACACATACACACACACACACATATATATAAATATATATATATATATATAGATATATATGTATATATATATATATATATATATATATATACATATATATATATATATATAAAGTGCTCCCAAAAGAAAAAAATAAAGAAAAATAACCCCACAAGGACATCGTAAGATAATCACTTTTACCAAAAGAGACTTCTTTAAAGGTTCCGTACTAATAAGGTATTTAGGACAGAACAATACTAGCGTATCAGCACGGAGCGTTCGACGACGACTAGGAAATATTAATATTGGACCAATTCTCAGTGGAAAACTGTGTTGTTGTCTAACGGGAAAAAATAAATCCCATTACATCAGATGACAGGACATATGGGACATATTTTCTAAAAGCAGAAATTAACCCAAAACACCCAAAAAAGTAGGGAGACTGTAAGATAAAATTTTGGGACCATTTTTCAGTCAATACAAAAGTTTGAAGCTATTTTATAGAGCACATGTGGTACGAAATTAAGAAAAAACCGGCTCTATGATAGTTTTTAAGAAAGTTGCAGCAATATGTCCGCATAAACATGGTAATCGATACCAATTTACTGAGTTTAAGTTTGTCGTAAGGTGATTATGACTTCATCTGTCAAACACTATTGCCTGCCTGTGTATCGACATTAATATATATATATATATATATAATGTATACCGACAAAAAAAAATTGGGCATATTTAGATATGTTTAATTTAATTAGTTAAATGTCTCGTTCCTCGGTCCACAACTGACATTCATGGCTTGAAACAAAAGTGTACAAAAATAATCAGTTTTGTACACTTTTGTTTCAAAGTTTTTTTTGAGCCTCATCAACCCATTGCAGAGAATTCATTACGTAGACCTACAGCAAGAACCGATATAATTTTTGTTCAATGTATAGAGAAAAAAATACGTTTGAAAGGGTAAGTTATAAGGGTCTTGAAAATGTTTTTTTTGTAATTTTAGGCATAATATCTTTAAATATATAGTGAAGAATATTTAAAAAAATCCTCCAAATATTCTAAACCTATTCATCCTAAAATTGTGAAAAAAATATAGGATCTTAAAGGCAAGAGGTTGTACGAAAAATACGGCAGTGATTCCAGATGTCATAATTTTTTAAATATTCATAATATATTTATAAATTTAAAAATATAGTAAACAACACATTTACATTTTTCTTTCTTCAGGGCCATTTTTTTTTCAAAAACCAATGCGACATACAAACTCGGAAGTTAGTAAGGAATGTTATTAATACACATATTTTGAATTATCTAACTTTTTAAAAGTATTCATATCAGAATTAACGAATGAATAAAGTTATGAGCAAAGTGATCAAAAAAATATACAACAATAATAAAAGGAACTTTATGGAAAAGAGTAATCGACTTCATTTCTAATATTTATTTAAAAAATACTACTTCAAATTAATATAAATGACAGACTGAAAGAAAATATTTACGCTTCTTTTAAGGGTGTACGTAATTGTATCCGATAGTCGTAACTTCGCTGCCCGTCCGTCCATCTGTCCATAAGGGATTGCGAATTTCTAAAAGAAATAAGAGAGAAACTTGAAAGTAATATATAGTGGTACTTGCTATTATATTAAATTACTTCCCAGTAGTTCCCGTAGTTCCCAGCTTTGGGACTGAAAAACGGCACAAATCTCTATTTTAATTTTTTTTATTGAAAAATAATATTTCGTATACCATCAAACTTTTTGGAAAGACCGTGCAACCGCTAATTACAAGGGTTCATTGGCTATATAGCCTTCTACTCATTCTGAAATTAAAAAAAGCTACGCAAGCTATACGAAGAACTAATTTCATAGCCTCAAAATAAATGTAATGTCAAACGTTTATGCAAAATAGCTATTTTTGGTTCTACGTTTATGCTTGGTCACTGATCACTGATTTTGAGAAATTTCGGTCGTACAAACAAAAAAGTTAAATGTGACTTATTTATTAATTTTAAATACTATCTTTATTAAAATATAAGTTTCTCCTAAAATTATAAGAGAAGTGGAGGATGTAAGTTTAACAAATTTAACGCTTATAATATTAACCAAATAAAATAAAAGAAAATTATCTTATATCGTCAAAACCAGCTAACATTTGAAATGTTGAAGATCCAAGTTTAATTTATTTTAAATTAGCATATTTCCCCACTTTTTGTAACAAAAGGAAAATATTTTTATGAAGATATATTTAGAATAAATACTAAACTATAATACCACAACCGCCACTGGCGCCCTCTCGAATATGTTTTCCTGATGTTCAGGACCAAAGGAACATGTGCATTTTTAAATGTTACAAATTTCACAAGTATGTAAATGGATACGGAATTATTATAGTGCGATTTCTACTCTTTCTTTTTAAATAATCAATAGCTCCATATGTTGTTCTAACAATATCTCATGTGCAGCTTGTGTCATTTTTTGGCTTCTCGTAACTAAAAAGAACCATGCAAATTAATTTTCTCACAAAGTACATTTAAAACTATATTGTGGATTACTAAATATTTGACATACTGCCGTGTATCATAGTTTTTGTCTGTAATAAAAATGCATATTAGAAACATATTGCGTAATCTTTCGCGTATAAATTATATATTTAGCGAATAAAATTATACCTCTCTTATAATAACAGGTACGAAAAATAACAATATTTTCTTCCACTATTATATTTTCAAAAATATAATAAACATTATAATTTTTCAGTGAAATGTGAAAAAATGAATTATTATACTAATAAAATTAGCACATTACTCAATCTTTGCAGTAACACAGTAGCTTTGCGCTACCACAATTTTATTCATTTCAGTCCACTGTTAATACCTGCGGAAACATATTTGCCCTTTTTAAATTGTCTACTAATGGCTATGGTCATTTAGAGCCGCCATTACTTGATTCTCGGCGAAAATTGCTAAGAACCTTTTTGGAAGCTAATTTGCAATATCTGCACTGATTAATCAGTTGTTTTTGTTCTCCTTTCTAAGCTTTACCCATTTGATCACGTGTATAATGCATACATAATATTCCAAAAAGTGGAATAAATGTTTTACAACAATTTTTTTTTATTTCGAATAAAAAACATCAATTTAATAAAATATGAGTTTTTAGAAGTGAAAAACGTGTCTAATAATTATAACAGATTAATTATACATACTCTCCCGTTATATCTAACCGAAGAAAATATTTTCATCTGGTTCTGAAATACTCAGTTCATAAATTGGATTTTTTGGGATTTGTTTTTTGATTTCAATATCAATTCGGGCTTGTATCAACACATTCAGTAAGTATATAGTGTTACGAAAAATGAAAAGTAGGAAAAATTATAAGAAATAGATGCTTGAAAAAATGTATTTTGTATGAGAACTATTTTTAAAATGAAAAGTTCATTTTATAAATAGTTCTCATAGAAAATACATTTTTTCAAGCAACTGTTTCTTATTATTTTTTTAATAAAATAATCGCGGCCAGAATTTATTTTTGTTACATTTATCGTTTTTAATATTTTTTCTTTCACTTAATAAGTATTAAATAGGGAATTTGTTTATTGAAAATGAATACTAAAATATATTTGTTCCAAAACAAATATTATGATACTATAATGATGCCTGCTGATGTGAAATGTGCAGTTTTTCCGTAATCATAGATAAAACCTATTTTTACGTCTTGGCTATGAAACGCGATCTTGTCATCTCGGCGTTTTTAAAAAAGTGTGAAATAGTTAAAGTAATATTTTACAGAGTTAATTTTAGTAACTAACGTCTAGTAAACCCTGGCGGTTACGATTTAGACTCGTTGCTAAGAAAATGATAAAACTATTCTATCAGTTTCTAGAAATTCGCTCATTCGTTTGTGGGCGAAATTAAGTAGATCAATTATCATACACTGGTGAAGATCTAAATATTAAATGAAATAAAAGGTGTTAGAAAAAAATATTATGACTCGACACGACAACCCATAGAGTAGATCCTCCATGAATACATGTAAAAGTAATTTCATGAAGGATAGCGAAGAAAAGCTATACATGTAACCAGCAGAACACTAAACTGTGTAAAAGAATACCTATCCTTCGAAGATACTATGGAGAATAAATTTGACGAGAGAATCGTTTTAGTGTGGAAAAATAAAGGGATTTTCATAAGTAAGTTAAGTTTATGCATCTCAAAAAACAGGGACATCTTAATAACCTTATTCTAAGGATGCTAATGGCGGTGTCTTACGAAGAAAGTCATAAAGAAAATGGCAATTTTTCGAGAGCATCTGATATCAGCATGAGATGTCAGCGAGGATAGAGTGAGTTGTATTTTTAGGAGAGTTACGATAATAATATTTGACGTTGCATATGTGGCCTGCAAGCTTAATTGGGTGTGTGACGATTACATTGCTAGAGCATTCGATGTACATCGAAGAGAACATGTTACCCTCTGGCAACCCCGTGGCGGCAACAGATTGCGCGATTGTGCTATGATATGCTGCCGAAATGAAATCGTGAGAGTTGGATGCTACACTCATTGGCATTAGACCATTTCACGTGACTTGCCCCAATAAATTTCATTTTATTAGTGTTAATTATAGTTATACATGCGGATGAATTTTCAGTCATAGATAATGAACGCACATGAAGGAACGACATTACCATATGATTAAACCGGATTTCAATATTTTAACGATTGTAATTTATTAAATAGCCGATTTTAATATTTTATTAACTTTAGGTCAAAGTCAACAAAATACTAAAATTTAAATAAATGTTGTTATTATGTAATTATTATAAACAATAATTTATGATTATAATAAGTACACATAATTATTTTATTTGTTTATAACATTAGCACTAATTTATTAAGATTTAGATGCTTTAATTGATATTATTGACGTATCAGTGGTTAGTATATTTATATAACATTTAAATACCCGTAATTTATGTAAAATCTCGTCCTCAGTTTTATTAGCTGCTTAATTTATTAGTGACTTAATTGGGTATTTGACAAAAATTTTTTTATTTCATTAATCCTAATTTCAAGGCACAGGCTGATGAAGAGTGAATTTTGTTTTTAATAATCTTAAAAATTGGCCGAGTTATAAAAGTTTAAATTTAATCTTTAGACAAAGACGGCAATACTGTGTTGTGAGGTAATTTTTAATATTGCATATTACATTCTACAAGAGGAAGAGACAGGGATATACCGAACCCTATCCATATCTTCAAATTTAGAAGCCTATAACTGGCTTATTTTTCAATCAATTTTTGAATTTTTATCAATACTGGTTTTTAATTAACTTATATTTCCCAATATTGTACGAAAAATATCAAAATTTAGAATGAGTCAACTACCGTATTGCTGACAATAAATCTCTGATTTTATAGAATATGTCTCTGAAAGCAACTGTTAATATATAATATTCTAGATATTCATCAACAACTCAACATTAACTTTCTGGTATTTCGTTCAGGTTTAGGTATTGAAACTCCTGTTTACCTTACTCTAAACTATTCACATGTGTGATTAATGTATGTAATCTGCTTCTCATCATCTGTTACTAATTGCTTCAGCCAAAGTTGTATTTGTCAATAATCGTGACCCAAGCGGAAATCGCAAAGTAGAAGAGTATGTGTTTGATGTCGATTTTAATCAATTTACTTTTATGTAATGCATCTGAAGTCTGGATGCTGTCATTAACTTAACATACTTTGGCTTATTTATATTCTGAAATGTTTATCGACTTTTCTAGATAAGTCCCGAATTCGCGATAAATAATTTAGTCAACTTAATAAATCATTCATTTCAGAGGCGCATCGAAGATGTATTAATAAAAAACTAACTCATACGGATTTTTATAGAATTATACAAGAATGAAAAATTTATAAATGAACAAATGCTTTTATATGAAACTAGCAAATAATAGTTTTATTTATGTTTCATTTCTTCAGAGATACATTTTATTTAAAAAAACGAGCCAAACTTTATTATAGGGAACGTTTACATCAGGGAGCTTACATAATAAAATAGATCTAGAAAATGAGAAATACGATCTACATTTGTATAATATAGTCTAAAATTTGTTGCGTGTAATCAAAACATCACATTTTATTATATGTGTAAATTAAATGAGTATAGAATCGTTGTAGTGAGTAGCCTACGAATAATTAGGAAAAAAAAATTTTCTCTTATATATTACTTCTGGTTATATACTAATACAAGCCAAATTAACATATAGATAGACAAAAATTTTAAAAAAAGTTTTTCTGGCTTCTATTTTCATTCTATACGCAAAATCAATCACTTTTTATAAATATTTTCAATATACAGAATTCACTTTCACTTATTGTTAACATTTTATTATATGTATAAATTGAGTGAGTATAGAATCCTTATAGTGCGTATTCTACTTCTTTTTCGTTTAGATTCTATGGAAAATTATACTTTTATTCAATTTGGTAAAAAGCCAGTATATTTTCCTTAAATTCGTTAACAGTATTAATAATTTTTTAAGTGTGCAGTGGCTCTTTCTTTTTAATTTTATTTTATTTCGAGGCGTCTGTAAACAGCAATGATGTTTATTCGCAGTAATGGTAATTTGAAGTATTATTATTATTAATACTTGTGCGTATCTATTTGTGGATGCCGAATTTACCTTTTACACACGATGTCTGCAGATCGGTACATAGACTAGTATAATTAATATAAGCGTTCATACATTTTATCGTATTTCTGAAAAGGTTCCTGTCAATAAAAGATTCTGATTCTGCCTTTAAATGATGGTATGTATCTATTATTCAGTTTACATAGAATTGACCGGATTTTGTGAAATTGCCTTTATACATTATTATGTAATGACGGATGTATTTTAAAGGAATTTTATATTTTTATTATTTGTGTGGCACTGTATTTAGATTTATAACTATATATTCCTTCAAAACTGTAGTTATAGTTTTCTTCAGTGGTTTTAAACACTTTAAATATAGGATTTTAAATACAGCAATTAATATTAAAGAAAAAAATTACTCTATTTAAAGAATATCTTCGATGTAATTTCATTATTTAACTCTTATTTTAGCACACGCAATAATATTGAAAGACGTCTTATTAATGATAACATCGAATAAAAAAACAAATGTAAAATACGAATGCGTATTTTAACTATTAAGATTAATGCGAGAGGCTATTTAGAAATTAATTCGAGTACGATAAATTATTCAAAAGCTTAGTCCACATTTGTATCATTTTACCGTATGGTATCACTGTCTCGTAGCAGTGATACCATACGGTAAACGCATCATGATCGTCAGTGTGAACGCAAAAAGATCGCTATCGTACTACGCGCTGTATCTGATCGCTCGCGGTCCATGCTGCTACTCATAGTTTATTAAATACCCCACACGCTCCCGATCTGATACGCGTATCGAGATCGGTAAGTATGGACGTGATTTGATACTGTATCATGATACGCAGTTATAATTTGATACGTGACACGCCGCGATCCACCTCGAGTCGGTTTTTCCCCGATCATCAAAGGGGATACGGATACGGTCTTGACAAGTTTGTACTTGTACCGATTCGAGCACCAATCAGAGCAGTGCTGACAGCTGACAGTGCGTTTGAAGTTATCGCAGCAACAAGTGTTTATTTAGTTTTTATTGGAATCATGGATAACGAGACCGTAATTAAGTTGATCGAGGCCTATAAGGCCAAAGGAATCTTGTGAAACCCCAGCCACCACAACTACTACCATAGGACGGTTAAAAAAGGCGCGTGAGACGAATTACGCCAAGAACTAAACCGACCGGCGGAAGAATTAAAAAAGAAAATAGATTACCCACGTGCGGCTCTTCGGCGAGAGAAGCAGAAGATGGCTAAGTCGAAGACTACGGGTCAAGGTAGGTATTTATAATATTGTTTTAATAATAAAGCCGTGTTATTTTTAGTGTCATGCTTTCTGATACATAATTTATTACACATAGTAGTGGCGTATACAGGGTTTGAGTTCGTGGTAGGCAGGGCAAGTTAGGTAAGGAATTAAATAAAATCTTGAAATTGATAATTTTTTTTATTTTTATAGGTGCGGATGCCGTTTACAAATCGTCTTGGTCTGCTTACACACATATGATGTTCCTTCTTGACAAAACAGCCACGGAAAAGACTTAGTACTGTAAGTTCAGCTACACTAACATTAGAATAGAATTCCTTATTTAATACATTTCTCAAAAAGTTTGTATAGTTACAATCATACAGATGAAGAGAATTAATTAAAAATCTCGTAAAACCTAACTTAGAACAACTTTAGGTTTTTTAGGTTTACTTTTACATCTCAATTACTTTTCTTGGAGACAGTTCATAGGTACATTGTCTGAATATAAATTTCCGCATATAAAACTTCACTTTGAGATACTGAATTTATAAAATGAAAAGTAAAAATGAACCCAATCTGACTAAAACCTAGGTACCATCAATTCTGATTGAAATCTAATTATCTATTATAACAAAACTGATACAAGACAGTACATATAATCATTAGCAACCATGAATCACTCCACGTCATCCTGCCTGGATAATGTTCTCACATTAAAACAATATTCAGCAATTTGATCTCTCATACGCTTTGCTGTTAATTGTGGTCTGCGATCAGTTCTAGCAATAGGCAATAAGGAACCCATTCGTATCATTATCCCTCCTCCATCTTCCAGGAGTTATTATGCCTACCACTTTAGTATCTAATGAACCCAGAAGCCTATACAGATTAAGGGAATTTGGGCTTTGCGTAAAAAATATGAAGATGGCATACGGTCATCACTATCAATTGTGGCTTTTCATGTTTAATCTGTAAAACTCTAAATACATTTGAAAGAATTCCAAAATCATTTTCTACAACTTGTTGAGCCCTCCATATTTTATAGTTAAATATGCGTTTTATTGATACTTTGGCATGTTGCCATGCATAGGGTTTCATGATATTATTGAGCAGAGGAATTGCACTGTCAGCTATAAAGTAATATGGAACAATATAATATGTTCCGTCAAGTGCCTTTGGAAGCGGAATATTCAATGACTCGCTGTAATTTTTTTCCTTCATAATTGAATCATCGAACACACCAGCATCAGATTGACTTCCGACGTCGAGAAATATAAAATTGTAATTTGCATCCACAACAGCAAACAAAACAATGCTGAAAAATCTTTGTAGTTGAAAAACTCAGATCCAGTATCGAAAGGAGCTTGCAGTACAATATGTCTTCCGCCCATTGCCCCAATCACATTGGAAAGGCTCCACATATTCAAAAATTCAGCATTAGCTTCTTTTCAATTCTGTGGCGTAGTTGGTACCTGTAACAAAAATGGAACATTAGTAAAAAAATAAACGGGTTATTCATTTAACACAATTACACAACAGAGTGAATTAATTTAAGATTTTAGGATATGGCTTAGGAGCGTTTCAGACGCCGTTCTCATGTGTTACGAAAATTTTAGGTACGGGTATAGTCAGAGGTACAAGGGGAAAATAGTGTTAATTTATGAGCTTAAAAATTCTCGTTATTTGCCATTTGTAACGGAATTCATAAAAAAAGTTATACTCGCCAAACACACGGGAAACGGCGATTGAAACGCTTCTTAGACTTAACCTATATTACTTTAACCCACAAATATTTTATGTTTATTTTACAGGAAGATTTAACTATAGAAAAAAAGACACAGAAAGCGAGAGTGAATCATCACAAAGTTTCGCGGCAGCCTCGAACGAGTCATCTGGTAGCCAAGTACCAGAAAATGTTCTAACGAGCCCAAGAATCGAAACAGAACATTTTGCTACTCCTCCAATACAAGTTGCCGCTGCTGCTGTCACTCCAACTGCTCCGGACTCTTCAAATTTATGCTAATTATTTAGCGTCTAAATTCCGCACATACTCACGAAAGCCATTTATTACCGTCGAACAACATACTTTATTTTGTTGATAGTGGATAGTACGGGTGGGAGAGAGGATATCAAACAACCTATAGTCGTAGGTCTACGTCTGAGACTCCATTGTCCACTCAGAATATAACTGTGCATTCTGAATGTCTAGAATCAACGAGCATCCGATCAACCTCTAGTCGTACGCAAACGCCTTTTGATCCAACGCCAAATCAGTACGTTTCCAATTCTGGAAACTCATTGTCCACGTAGATCTATGAAACAAATTCAGTCGGTGATGATTCTGTTACCCAAGACTTATTTAATAATGCTTTCCGATCTATCATAACCTGTGTAAACGAATTAATATAATTTGCGGGAACTCTGTCATTTAGGCTGCATCCTTTTTTTAAGTACATATTTTATTTTAAAATATTGATATAGGTTTTTTTATTAACCCGGACTCACGTGGATTTTTCCTTTACCTTTAAGTATCTACCTAAACAAGTAGAGTATAGTAGAATTTAAACGTATGTATAATATTTTTGCGATATGGGATGACACAGTAAACACGAAGTGCCTTAAGATTGATGTCATTTTTGATAAAATGTCTTAAGATATAAAATAAAAGAAAATACCTCTTTAATTTTGCGTCTCTTATTTCGATACATAGAAATGGAAAAATGCTCTTGGTATAGAAACCGTTTACCTCAAATTGATTACCTCATTTGCAATATAATCTCTAGATTAGAAGTTTCTTACTTATGTTACAATAATTTGAGCATTTCTAAAAAAGTTTGTACACAATAAGTTATAAATAAAAATCAACAATAGTATTGCTTATCATTACAAAACAAATATAAAAATAGAGAAATAATTAAAGCTGCGTTAATTGACGTACAAACGTTTATAGAAATGCCGATTTAATGAAACTAGACTGTGATTTTGTTTAAGTTTCTAAATAAATAGTTATTAAATAAAATATATCTTACCTTTATTTAGCCATTCAATACAGTAACAATAGCTTGACAGGTTTCTGGAACTAGCTTGAACTAACTTATTGCTTGTTTTGATACTCTGAACAAATATTGCAAAGTTATATATGAATCACCAGTTGCCAAGTATCTCAGAGAAATATAAAGTCTGTCTTTATTGTCGCATTTCTTAATTTGGTATCAGTCCATTGAATCTCTGGATCAATCTTGTTTATTATATATTCGAAATCAGTTGATGTTGCCTACATGCGACTGAATTTTTTGTATTTTCCGCTTGCATGCTGAAACTTCAAGACACGTACATTCCACCGTGTTTTTTTCTATATTTCTAAATAATCCCACTTCCCACCAACGTCGTGGTCGTTTTTTTAATCTCCTTGCTATTATTATAAAACAATCCGACATTAATGCAAAATTTCGGTGAGCGATCCCAGCGGGCTACATTTTTTAACAAAACGCAACTCTGCACAGACGAACGATCACAATAAAATGACAAAATTATACGGTATTGTGATACGATACGCTGCTACACTACGGCTAGCGTCCAAACTACAACAAGCCAAAATGATTCAGCGTTATGATACGATACTCTGGTACGCTACAGCAAGTATGGACGCATTTTTTCTCGCGATGATGCTAGTGATACGGTATGCCCAAAGTAAGCATCCATACTTAGGATTCGCGTGCTCGATACGATACGCATGATCGTGATCGCCAAAATGATACAAATGTGGACGAAGCCAAAGGTTATACAAAAATACCACTGATACGTCAATAATAATATTAGAGCCCTTAAATCTCAGTAAATTAGTGCTAATGTTATAAACAAATAAAATAATTGTGTAGTTATTATAATCATAAGTTATTATTTATAGTAATTACATAATAACTACATTCATACAAAATGTTCAAATCGACTATTCAATAAATTATAATTATTAAAACAATGATATCGTTTTTGTAGTTTGATTGGTTTAATCATGTAGTAATGTCGCTCCTTCCTGTGCGATCATTATTATCTATGGCTGACGATTCATCCGCATGTATAACTATAATCAACACTAATAAAATGAAGTCACCTGAAATGGTCTACTGCCAATGTGTCCATGTGTGGCCTCCAGCCCTCACAATATCGTTCCGGCAGCATATCATAGGACACTTGCGCAATCTGTCTCCGCTGCGGGCGTGCCAGATTTTTATTAAATATCGTAAATATGTGTAATTTACATTTAAATTTTCATAAAAAATCCGGTAAAAATGTATTAGCCAACACACTATGAAAGATATTAACCTATGAAAGTGTCTATTATCGTACTGCCTACTTTGTAATAGGTTATTGTACAGCATTAAACTAATTCGTATATATATATATATATATATATATATATATATATATATATATATATATATATATATATATATATATATATATATAATATATATATATATATATTAGAATTTAACCAGAAGAATACTCAGTAAATTTTAACAAATTTAAAAGTTGCGTGTCGGACTTATTATATTTTCAACATCAGAAATTCTAACTTGATGTCTAAGCATCGATCACAACTCCAATGCAATGAATATTTCAATATCTTCTATTCTCCAATGAAATGAATATTTCATACACATTCTTGGTATTTCTTTCGATCCTTAATACCTCCAATGTAAATTCCAAAACCTATGTTTGCTTATGTTGCTCTTTTATGTTCTAAGGACAAGAAGACCTATCGTCTGCGCACAAAACGATGACACAAAATTATGTAATCAACTAAATATAAAGCTATAAAGTGCACTCTCTTAAAGTCATCTAAAATATTTAACATGAACTGTGGGTCAAAATTTATCAATGCATTAATATTTTTTCACTTATCGTCTAGTGTCGTGAGAGATTATTCTCGTTACAGTAAGTGCGTCAACTGAATAGTAAGTTTTGTAAATGGATTTATAACTAAGTAAATTAAATATTATTACATAATTACTAATCGAGTATATATAATTATTACAAATCGAGTTTATATAATTATTACAAATCGAGTTTATATAATTATTACAAATCGAGTACATGAAACGATTTCGGCTTTAGTATGCATCTTGCTCCTGTGGCGTCAGTTGTCTATCGTTTTTATAAACAAAAAAGTGCTGAAAAATGCCTAGTTGTGCATTAAAATGGTTTGTGAAATCTAGTACCACTTCAAATTACAAAAACCATGGAATTACATTTCACCGGCAAGTAGCATTTTGTTAAATTCAAGCAAAATAATGAAGCAATAAAATAAATAATTTCATTTCAATATTTAAAATGTACCCATTGATGAATTCAGTTGTCACTTTTTCCTTGTTATAGTGTAGTTACGGAATCTGAAAAATTATATTGTAAGTCATTCTAAAAAATTGTGCTTATATAGTTTAATTAATTTACTTATATTTTTTAAAATATATTCTATTCTTTCGTTGTATAAATATTCAAAAAGAAAATTTTTTAATATTAGGTGATTTATTGACATATGTGAAACTTCTGAGATCTGAAGATTGACACATTATCTTTTTAGATTTCCAAATTATATTTGAAGGAAACAAATTTGGACAGATGTTACTGGCAGGGAAAATTATTTTCCTGTGAAATATAATGTCTTATGTTCAAAACATTTTACAGCTGACTGCTACGGACAATTGGAAAATAGACGACCTCTATTTAGTTCAGCAGTTCGTACATTATATTTACCCATTTTGGTAAGAAATTCTATTTATTAATAATTTAGAAATATATTGTATCTTGTGTTTCGGAGTTTAATAAATAAATATTTCAAACGTAAACATTCTTAGATTTAAAAAAGAATTAATTAATGTAATTAATATAGCATGATTATAACAATTATTTCAAGAGTATTAACAAATACGAAACGCATGCTCACTGTGTTTCTCGACATACATTTCACTGATGGTTTTTCAATCTGAAAACCTACTTAATAATAGTATTCCATCAAAAATAATTTTAACTTCATAGTATTTAGTTAGCTTACTTTATAATATTCTTCCCACCAGTACGGCGTGCATTTCTCCATTCAAAAGATAAAATTAGCGTCAAACGTAAAAAATTCCATAAAATATTGAAGTTTGCAAGTTAACTAAATATTGCAAGTTAACTAAACTTAGGTAAAAGAAGATTAATGTAAACTCAGATTTCGTGATAGTTGGCTTAAATCGTATTTGATTTTACGGCCCTTAGAGTGTAATTCTAAAATATTCAAACACCAATAATTACAAAAATCGTCAACAACAAAGCGATTAATACACAAAGTGTTAATATTATGTTTCAGAAACATTAAAAGAAGTCAGTGAAATATTTCTGAGAAAATTCACAAATGCTGATAAATTTTGTATAAAAAAATTTACCGCTCTTTGAGAATATATTTAAAAATTATACAACTGATACCAAGTTTTTTATGAAATGAAAATGTCTGGGATAATTATTTAAAGATATATCAGATGGTTCTGGAAAAAGTACATCATCAAAAATTTGGTAATGGAAAAATTTCTGCAATGTTTGGTATATAAATAAATAAATAAAAAATGAATAAAAACTCTAACAAACATTTTTTATACTTGTAACAACAAGAACTTAATTTTCTAAAATATTTTTTACAGGATGCACCGTTTGCAACATATTTTTAGGAGAATATATTTACCAAGATGATGAGTGACGTCCAGAAACACCTCCATCATGTCAACTTACAATTAGATTCATAAGTCATTTCATAAAAATGTTGACAAACTCCC
Organism: Druceiella hillmani; assembly: GCA_039881145.1. Taxonomy (NCBI): domain Eukaryota; kingdom Metazoa; phylum Arthropoda; class Insecta; order Lepidoptera; family Hepialidae; genus Druceiella; species Druceiella hillmani. Next base: position 19,812,354 of record JAYKKI010000021.1, on the reverse strand, counting down.
ATTACGAATTTTATGAATAAAATATCCGTGGACGACATATTCTCCAATAAATTCATTATCGCCCCAACACCGAGAATTAAATAATTCTATGCTATGACAGTGAGATTCTGAATATATATATATATATATATATATATATATATATATATATATATATATATGTGTGTGTGTGTGTGTGTGTGATAGGATTAGGGGCATCGATTTAATACCGTCACTGCCAGAATATTTAGATTTAATCAAAAGAACATTATTACTGGCTATAAGTTTTAAAAACTTTAATTTGGTGGTTTTTAGTCACAGAAGAAGAAATATTTATTCAATGTGTCTAATGTAGGTCTAAGGTAGGAGTGGAATTGGAAATAATTAATGTAAGTGGAAATAATTAATTAATGGAAGTGGAAATAATTAATGTATTTTTAACGTTCGAACACATTTCTGAATGTTTGTTTCTAAGTACTCTGAAGGCGATATTTAGCTTTAGCCTTATCAAGTTTAACCATGTACTTACTAATATTAAAATATTATTACAGAGCTATGACGTTGCTTTGCGCTTGTCTATCATACAATGAGATGATATTGCTAGTAAATTTCGAGACTTTATCATCAACTGGTTCCAGGGTATAAATTGTGTGCCAATTTATCGATGTTATCAGCTCGTAATAGTGCCAAATCTATTTGTTTTGAAATTTTAAATGAAGAGTTTTTCGGGAGTCGTCTTGGATTACGTAATCTATGGGATAATAATGTGAGGTTGTGGTGAAAAAAACCAGGAAAGAAAATTTGATTAAAGAAAGAAACCCGTTTTGGGAAGATAATTAGAGTTAAGTGAAGCAACGAGTGTCCGTAATTTAGATTGAAAATTGTAGAATAATGGCTGTATAATTATATAGTTTGCCACTACTGACAATCTTGCGCAGAACAGTGTTAAAATCATCCATTAGATTAGTATAAATATAAGAAGGAACGTGGGTATATATAAAACTTTCCAGATCACTGAAATAGCAAACACCTGGAGGAAAGTAATACACGCCTAGAAAGAGCTAAAGGCACGTTGCTGTGAAGTAGTGGTGCATAGTGGAGGATTGTAAGCGACTGCTTAATAATTTTGAAGCTGCGATGACGCAAAAAAATTATCTTAAAATTTCTGAATTATTTCTTACCATATCTTCCGATCGCGATTGAGATCCGGAGATATGACCAACCATAAAAAATAAGTAAAGGTTAACACGATGAATGCTCGGGTTAACATCGTCCTCTTCGTTGTTACTGGCAAAGTTTTGCCTTTGCAACTTCATAATAACAATACATTTTTGCATATTCACTTACAGGTTACCATCCTCATCGCCAATGTTTTACCTGCAAAGTCTTGCCTTACGACAGTCATTGCCCTTTGCCAATCCATGATAACAATGTATTTATGTATATTCTCTTAGTAAATAAATCATTGTTCTTTTATATAAAGCAAGTCCATATCACTAAGCAAAATAAAGTTCAACAAATAAGCACATATTTACTCCAAGTAGTTTGGCAGATATCGAAAGCCAGTAGGCAAAACAAAATAATTTAAATACGAAAATAAGATAATTCAACTGGCAGTAAATATTATAAGCGTAACCAACTACCGAATTACAGCGCAGCTATAACTATTTTGACGCTGGCAGCAGTTTCACTCACTCGTCTTCTGGGCTATTGCGATTAGTATCTTTGCCTGGACCATTCTGACTATTCCAAGGTTAATTCATACCAGTTAACTAATTGTTAATTAGTTTAATTTTTAGTGAGTAAAAATTATATTTTAAAATGATTATCGTAAATTAATGGTAATAAGCTGCATGATTGCGACAATTTGAAAAATTATTGCAAATAAACTATTTTAAACCTATGTCTTCATTTTAGAGTACCATAATCATGAAAAACGTAAAAGAAATGTAAACAATAATATAATTTACTTGAACTCTGTCTTTTGTCTAACCATTAGTCAGAAAATACCTATGACGTATTGTTTATCAATGATTTTGGAAAATTAGGACATGGGAAAAATTATAAAATGAATATGTAGTTCTTTCACCCATCTTTTGAATTTTTTAACAACTTCATTGATCACCATTCTTCATACATAAATCTTTTTGTTTCAATTTTAATTAAGAAAAAAATTAACTCGTTTTAGTGTGTAGTTGACCAATTATTTTTCGATACCAAATAAAAAATGGTAATTTAAAAAAAAAACAGAAAGAAACTGCAAAAAAAAAACAAAATTAAATAAAAACGAGGCAGATGATTTTTTTTTAAATTCTCAAAATATTTTTTGCGAAACTAAAAAATTGGCCAAATACGAATAAATGAATAAATCGAATAAGTCACGAGGTAAGTCTTCTATATTAAGTTTTGAAACGCCCTTATTTGGGAATTAGTTCATACCTTAGTGAAGCTATTATAAAACATTCCTTACAATAAGACAGATTATTTGTAACTTTCTGAGACCGTATATAAATAAGAAATGACACATTCATATGCACATATCTGATTTTAATCAGTTAATTTCCGGTCATTGATGTTCTGCAATATGTCGTAAATTTTATTATTATCCACGTTTATTCTTAAAATATTATTTATATGTATAATATATAATGTGTTCAATATCAATAACAATAACAACTTTACCCTCTTATCTAAATAAATGTCAGCCAAAGTAATCGCGGCAAGCAATTATTGGACAAGAGAGATTAAATTATATTTTGGAAGATCTAGGATAGCCTTGCCTTTGGAGATTATAACGAACAATTAGAAAATTCCTCGGGCTCTTCTATTTTCATAATAAAATAATTTATCTCTTTATTTTACTTTATAATTTGTAATAATCCTAAATTCAACTTTTCATTAAATGTGAATTTTTTTATTACGAATGAAATCATATCTAACCATTCTGCTGACAATTATCACTTGCATAAAAACGAGGAGAAATTGTTTTATGATATTGTCACCATTGTTTCATATATTAAAGTGGAAACGTAACCAACACACTTAGCTGCAATGCTGGTTTGGATAGCTTCCAAAAGAAGGTCGATGTCCGCAAAATATGTTTTCTCACTAACAGTCGAGACTCTTTCCGCCGATTTGAATAACTTCTCTCACTAGATTTTAAAATATATTGATGTTATTATTAATGATATGTAATGATTTGGGGCACAATGTATAGGAATTGAAAGTAAAGAGATTTCGAAATAATATCGTCATCCATGGCACGGAAGGTGAAGCTGCTGTCACTCCGACTTCAGTCACTCCTAACCATCGTTGAAAAACTCAGTCGCTCCACAGTAAAAGAAGCAACCTGGATTCATTATATCCTCTGGGTACAGCAAATTTACTGTGCAATACACCAAAACTGATAGTCGCCAAATTTATCTGTAGCAATGAGGTTTGTATAGTTTAGTCTGCAGAGAAACGTTAAAGAGAACCGATATGCTTATCGCAAAAGTCCTAATTTAATAAGTATTTATTAGTCTTTGAGGCTCGCGCCACTTCCAAAGTCAAAAACTGCTGGACACGAAGAGAAGATTATTGTAATGTTTCCCAAAGGTTGTAAGGAAACGATTATATCAATATGACAATCGTTTCATACATTATGTTAGCGATCCCAAAAAATAGAAAGAAACTGCAAAAATAACAAAATTAAATGAAAACGAAAGTCAGATTATTTCTGTTTTAATTTCAAATATTTTTTGCGTAACTAAAAAATTGGTCAAATACGAATATAATATGAATAAATCGAATAAGTCACGAGATCAGTATTCTATATTAAGTTTTGGAACGCCCTTGTTTGGGAATTAGTTCATACCTTAGTGAAGCTATTATAAAATATTCATTACAATAAGACAGATTATTTGTAACTTTCTGAGACCGTATATAAATAAGAAATAATAAATTCATATGCACATATCTGATTTTAAGCAGTCAATTTCCGGTCATTGATTTTCTGCAATATGTCGTAAATTTTATTATTATCTACGTCTATTCCTAAAATATATTTATTCCTAAAATATTATTCTGCACAAGTTGGAATATATCAAAAACAGGTATCATCGGCTTTTCATCCAACTAATAAAAATAATCATCACACTCGGTCAGACACAAAAAATAATAAAAACAGCTTAATTAAATAATTAAGTTTTAAGCATATAATTTTTCATTATGTTTGTTTTAAATATATTATTTTTAACGTCATGGAAACCAATTTTTATATTCTTTTAACGTCGTTACCTATTGATCATAAAAATATAAAATGACATATTGATTTATTTAAAAAAAAAAATAATATAAATATATATATATATATATATATATATATATATATATATATATATATATATATGTGTATATATATATATATATATATATATATATATATATATATATATATATATATGTAACAGTAGGAAGATAATAGAAGCCGGAAAACTTTTTTTAGAATGGTTGTTTGTCTATCAGTATGTTATTTTATCGTCAATCCCCTTATGTGTATTAGACGGATTTAATGAAATTTGCTATGTTAATATTGTATAATCAAAAGCAACATATGAGAGAAAGAAAAAAAACTCTTATTAATAATTTTACGCGAGCGAAACTGCCAGTAATAAATCACATCCTGTAAGTGGCTTTCTTTCTCTTTTTGTGAGATATTATTCGTGAGGTATTGCCCAGCCATTTTCCATGAAAATTCCTTATATATCGAAGCTACAAAATTTTGAAATCTACTAGATCCTGATACCAGGAAATCAAATATTTTCAAAGACATTTAAATAGTTCTTAATGCTCACTTTCTTAATGCCTTATTGCGTTCCTTTCCTCAACCAGGTTAAGTCGAATGCGTGACTAAATTTTTTTTAAAAATTTTTCTTACTTTCTATTTATTTTTATTTGGCATGGTGTTGTTTAATTTTTTTTTAAGATGTGTATTTGAATTTTTAATTTATAGATTTACAAATATCTTTTAAAGCATTTTACGCTAATAAATTCTTACATTTAATTCTAATTGACTAGACGAGATTCTTTATGCCACAATACGTGAAATAAATAAACAATTACGCTTTAGGTGTGTTCGGCCCGTTTTTGGAATTCCAACGTCCCAATTTAGAAGCAAAATGTCACGCAATAAGTTGATAACATAATATTACACAATAACATTCTGCACAACGTAAGCTATAAATAGCTTCAGTGTATGCAACCATAAATTATTTGTAAAGGAACTGCCATACATGTGCGAGTGATATGTCGTGAAGCAAGTATCAAATTAGTCGTTGTTTACTTTATGAGTTTGGTGACAAAGTTATAGTGAAATTATGACGTAACCCTCGAAGTAGAAAGTTGCCTAAATATATGCGAAGTTTATAGGAAGGACACTATAGGCAAAACATATGTCGTTATTGGTTTTAAAAATACAGAGAAAGAGATAAGGATACCGAAGAAAGCTGTGTTTTCGACGTCCGTTAATTTTTTTTCAGAGAATTTCGATGATGTCATATTAAAAAATATACAGTTGACCCCTAAAGCTTTGTCAGAGAAGTTTAACACGTAAGTTCACAGACCTATAGCAGAAGGACGGATTCACCGCTTGGATTTATAAAATAAATAATGAAATGGATGCCACATTTGATTTAAGAACGAAATCGAATGGATAAAATGAATACTTGTCTTTCTCGGAAGGATTATTGGGGGATGACAAAAACTGTGTCTTTCATAAGAATGTATGCCGAAAAAAGAGCTGAGTCCATTGATTCTAAAATGAGGTTTACCCAAAAAAATGTTACGTATAAGCTGGGACATGATACGTAATTGCTTTCTATTCATACAATCGATGTTGATGTGTATTAAAGAAATAATAAAAGTTGAAAATTAAGCATCCAGACTTATTCATTCCTAATCGTATGATTTACAGTCGTTATAATGCTATACGTTAAACAACTTTCTGTACTCAAAAAAATTCGGCATGGGAGTGTTACATCGTTTTTCACATTTTCCCATTCTATTTTACCTGCAGACGACCATCTTTTTCTATTCTCGCTAAGCAATTTTGCTGAGAAATATTTTGGTGAATGCGAAAAGTTCAAAGAGCAGTAAAAAAGTTGTTTATATTGTAAAAAGAAGAATTTCACAAAAGCGCTACACTTTTGTTTCCAACGATAGTAAATATTAACAGCAGTGCTGATTGTAAATAGTGATAAATGCCTTTATTCATGTGTACCAACAAAGGGGTTATATACCAATATATAAATATTCAAAGGTTTACACTTGTATTGAAATTTAATGACAAACCGGTTGTAATAGTGCTTTAACAGAAAACCACTCTAATTTCCAGACATCCAACGGATCCAACATTAAATTCATTGAATACCAATATAAGTTTTCTGTTAATTATTAAGTATACATTGTGGACAAATAGTTTACTTGAGATCAGTTTCGACTAGGATGCAAACAAACCAGGACTATTTTCACAATTTTGAGAGTGGTTTAATAATTTTTAATGTAATTTTATTTACTTCTCACACATGTGTTGGTATATAATAAAATATTGAGTAAACCAAAAAAATAAACTAATAATTGAACAAAATTATACTTAAATACAGAGTAATTCACTAATAATATATTATATACAGGTATTCTCGTGAACAAATCATTTCGAAGACCCCTGCCATTATAATATAGACTTTTCATATTTATTATTGATGTAAGACTAAAAGTTTGTTTTCAGTAATTTTCATATATTTTTTACTGAAATGAAGAAAAATATCAAGCAATAATATGGGATACGACATTTTTGGTAACAGTTTGGATGTTACATCTTTTCCAAACTCGAGAGAATGGAGATCATATCACATCAACGAAGAAGAAGGTAACGAAAATAAAGGCCATAACGTCTTTGTGTTAAGTATCTAAAAAGTTTTTTAATATATTTTAAGTTTAAAACACCTAAATTCTTGATGATTCCCAGTAATAAAGGTGATTCGAACTAGCTACGAACTCACGAATGAATTATGGAGTGGACGAATAAATGGTAATATGTTAAATTGTGTGATGTATTACTCGGAATAAATATGCGAATATGAGAGACGTAGTGGGAACATTGAAAGATTTTTAACGTTGTATATGAAATAAGAAAATTATACTGATCTGCTATGGAAATTCAACATATTTCTACTGATTAACGAGCATCATAATTTTCAGTTCACATTCACATGTTACGGTTAATAGTCGTGCTTATGTGCTCTGTAGATTTTAACAAAATTTTCAAACTATCATCATTAATTTAAACAGAATATCTAATCAGAACTTGTTACAGTTGTATAAAATAAACCGCCTTAAATCTTACTTTGAAAAATCTAAAAATAATCCTTCATTTTTGTGGTGGCTACGATCTATTTCTTTTAAAATACGGTATGATTTTTTTTTTCAACAAAACAAAAATTATGTAGTTTCTTGTAACAATAAATTATTTTTCTCTAATAAACCTTACCAGCTGCGCAGTATCTATATAAAGAAAGGTCCCTAATAAAATCATTCTAGTTCATTCCGTTTAAATCTTTATAGTGTACTACTTGACATTCTGATTCGAATAATTCGCAATTACTTGATCTAGTTTTTCTATTTTCAGGTAAGAAATTTATTAAAGAAATCATAATAACTGAGCTAAACAAACTGATATAATGAAAGATCAACTGAGTTTTGAGCACATAACCCCGAAATTTAAAGGTGAGCTTTTGAGTTTCGGGGTTATTTACTATAGCATATTCAAAAGCAACAGTCAATGTTGGGGTTCCTTCATTATCTTAATATTATTGAAAAACCAAAAGAAGGATTACACGAAGATAGTTATTTATGTTAGAAAAATAAAAATAATGAAGGAATCACAAAATAATTTATATGCATGATTACTTCGCATAAATTCCAAATATCGCAAATCACAAAAGACAGATTCAAACTTTTTGATTTTTAATACTTTTAGACCAAAATAAGTTATATGCATATGTTTGTAAATACGAGAATCTCGGGCTTTTAGAATATGAAATTTCATTCTATTTTAAAGAATCTTTTACGTCTGCGACTAATCGAAATGTTAAAATAAATGTTGACAGACAAGACTATTTGTACGTCAAAAAACTTAATTTAAACACACTGTAATTTCCAGGATAACTATTAAGAAATAATATCAAATAATGTAAAAAGTGATACACATTTTTTTCTTTCCACAAATTGTGCTTTGTCAGTAATTAATTTCAATGTTGATATCTTTGTTTAATGCCAACAAAGTCTAACAGAGTAATTTGAGATGATGGTTATCGTTATAGAGAACACATACATATGTGTGTAAATCAATTGGCGCAGTATACAGCATGTAAATTAAATAAAGCGCGCCACTTCAACCACTCGTGTAATTAATCATGTCCGCAAATAATCAGGAAAAATGTTGGAACAAAAATGTGGAAATATTGCAAATTATCATTTTGACAACGTGTAACGTCTTATCAAATCTCATGAGGAATTGTAGTCATTTTAACTGTTAGTTGTGTAAATTATCGAAACGAACTAAGAGACAGGTGCGCTTAATTTGATACATTTGCATTCTTTCAAACATTCAACCCCTTGTTCGTTATTTAGTCATTATTTATTTAGGAATCCGCTCTAGACAAGTAAGCGAAGCAATCACATGTAGAAATATTTTTTTACTTAAAAACGTATTAGTATATAAAACATAGTGTAGAAAACGAATCATGTCTAGAATATGTTATTCAAGCCAATTTTATGAAATAGACACGTTTACAAGATTTAATTAGAATAGAGGTCGATTTTGGTTAGTTTAAAAACGGATGATTTTTTAATTTATAGATATTTTGTTCATGAAGATACCTTCCGTTTCCTAAATTTAATTAAAATATCATGGAATTTTATAATGGCATTAAATTAATAATTCCAATATATTGACTTCGATAAAGCGAACTTTTACTGGAGATCACAATATTAATCAATTTTGTTTGACGAACTTGACCTTGAAAATAACAACTTATCTTTTTCTTTTTTTATAAATTTCTTATGCCTAATTATATAAAAGAAAGCCATAATTGAGAAAGTCAAGTACATCATCACTGCACTAAGTAGGCTACATATGAAAGATTGTCACATTTCGTAAGCTTATCGAAATAAGAGATATAGATTGACGCATTCCCGTGTTAATAATTTATAACATTTTTTGCAAAAAAAATACGTATGGCATGATCCATACATTATGCACTATTATGGACTGAAGCTTTAGTTAATTTCTAAACTTACATCCAGCTTATGAATGTGAAAAACAACGAAACTTGTTACTAACCGAACATCATGCGATTTTTATCTCGTCACAAATGCTCAAAAAGTTGTGGTAAAATTCCAGAAACCGCTGGAAGAAAGTGACGCGTTTGTTAGCTGCCAGCCTAATATATTTATAAAAGATGTGTCGAACAGGGTTCGGCAGACTAGCCGACTAGTCGACTTTATCGACTATTTTTAATCTAGTCTTAAAGGTGGAAAACTTTTCGAGCATCCAAGAAATTAATTCAAACACTTTTGGGATTGTTATTACGAAATAAGTTCATGTAAGGTTGGAATTGGTGGAGAACATGTCTCTGTCTATGAATTAAAAGATATTGTGTTTTGCCAGTAATCACATCTTTGTTTATTGGTAAAAAGTTACAAGCCATTTGGGTCGATGTCTATCTGTAGAGTATGTGTTATGTGTATGTATGTTGTATATGAATCTTCAACTTCATTGTGTCACAATTCCTTTGGTAAATAAATGTTATAACATGATTTCGGAAAAAAAAATTAAAATCAATTTGCTGTATTAATTCTATATTAAAAATTGTATACTTTTTAAAAAAAATACTTTTCTGTGCAGAGTTTATTACAGATTAACATTATTAACGACATACTTTAAAAAAAAATATTACTCATATGCGACTTTTAAGACAAGAAGGCAAAAGAAACTTTATTACTAGTTGCATAATCAATCAAATCGTAATGCCATTTTGAGAAGAAGCTTTATTCGCATGACAAACAGAAAAATAATTTTTGCTCAATAACACAAATAACAACTTCCAAATGTATTACATTATAAACAAATAAATAAATTTGACCGAAAAAGGGGATTTCTTATATCCAGAGTAGTATATTCTGAGAGAGGACAGGACGCATATTCGAAGACCGTAGACACCTCCCTTACTGGATCGGCAGGCAGTTCGGGTTACACTGACAGAATAAAGAAGAATCGATAATGTTACTTTAAATAGGTGTGTCAGTATTCAAAGTGGTTCTCAAAATACAAGTAAAGAGAAGACACTCTTTACTTATATAAATAAATACAAATGAAATAAGGCATGACATGTTAATTGGATAAATCAGATCAATGCACGGGGAACCAGGTAATACTCATAATCATCATTTGATGTTAAAAAGAGGGCCGAGCGCGAGTAGAACTCGTTATCTCAGGGATCGGTACCGTTAAATCATATTATCGTAAAGCTTAATAAGTAAATAACTAGCGTGACCCGTGCGAAGTCTTCGCATTATTTATTCCATTATGAAGCTCAGATGACAGATCAAACAAATATTTTACTAAAATTGACATATAGAGGCGCAAGTATCAAAAGCATTGAGCTAAAGCGCCACTTTATTTATATGTGAGTGGATTTGAAATTAAACAAAAATTTTACCGACCGTCAATCATATTGACGTTGAGCCGTTAGATGGCAGCATCGCTGTTTTGTGTATATAATTTTAATAATTAATTAATTTGCAAAAACAATAGCAATAATAAATTGTTTAGTTGTGAATGCCTGTAGAGCAAGCAATTATCTATAAAATAATATATTTAATTTATGTGGATTAGTAGTGAGGTTTTTTCTAAAAAGGGAGTGTAACATCTTAACCTTAGCGTATTAATATATATGATGATTTGCAAATATACAAAAAGACAAAAATCGAACGACTGACAATTTAGTTACGTCACGTCATAATTGCTCATAAATTAATAATTTTTTCCTTTACTTTTACTTTAAGATTTTTCTTCATACCAAATCTCAAGATTCTTTGTCAACAGTATCATCATCATCATCATATATATTAATACGTTAAGGTTAAGATGTTACACTCCCTTTTTAGAAAAAACCTCACAACTAATCCACATAAATTATATATAATTTTATAGATAATTGCTTGCTCTACCGGCATCCACAACTAAAAAATTTATTATTGCTATTGTTTTTGCAAATTAATTAATTATTAAAATTATATACACAAAACAGCAATGCTGCCATCTAACGGATCAACGTCAATATATTGACGGTCGGTAAAATTTTTGTTTAATTTCAAATCCACTCACATATAAATAAAGTGGCGCTTTAGCTCAATGCTTTTGATACTTGCGCCTCTATATGTCAATTTTAGTAAAATATTTGTTTGATCTGTAATCTGAGCTTCATAATGGAATAAATAATGCGAAGACTACGCACGGGTCACGCTAGTATATATGTAATAGTATAACGAGTGAGTACATCTTATTTGAAAGACAGAATCTTTTCATTACAATGCATTAAAAGCTATTTTTTTCTGAACTATGACGTCATGGACGTTACTGTTTGGTATTCATTTCAATTTGATATATCTGTCTGTTAAAGGTCTTTCAGAAAAAAAGCTTTAACAGACAGATGGAGGTGATAATGAACTGACAATAAAGTGAAAATATGACAATAAAGTGATTCGACAAGGATGCCTTTTTTTTACTCAGCCCCAAAATTAAAACTATTTTTAAATATCATAAAATTTCTCATTGAATTAACCTATGCCAAAATAAATAATAAATACATATTTAAAAACACGTTTGAAATAGCAAGTTTAACAAAAAATGGGAAAAAATTATAAGTAATGTAAAAATATGGCTAATTAAATAAAAATGTAGTTATATTCCATATGTTATCAACGGTGCCAAATTTTAAATTAATCGAATAATTCGTTCTCACAGGTTTTAGTATCTCCTTTAAAAATCGTGTTGTTTAGAAAAAGGAGTTTAATAAAGCATACATTAATAGATAAAGATATAAACAATACAAATACAATTGGTATAATAGAATGAGAATAATAAATAAAAAATGAAAATATTCACTCCAGAAAATCAGGAAATTTTTTTTTTCGCATACCTTATTATGTTGGATATAGTTAAATAAGTCTTTCACAATAATTTGAAATACGTCATGAACACTTTTTCATGTAGGGATCCGCTTACGAAATATTTAGCTTGAAATTGGTCATTTATGCTTGAAATTACATATCTCCAACCCAGCTTGAGCTAAACCGCTATTTTTTAATATCTGAAAAGTATTCACAACGGTAACATGTAACTAAATTAAAAGAGAAATTGTAACAGCTGAGCAGGCTCTACTAGTTTATGAGTAATAATGGACCAAATTTAGACCTAGTCAATTTAAGTTACTTTTACGGATTCAGTAAAAGTACCTTAAATCGATTGCAATAATAACTGGTTAGTCAACACATTTATATATGTACGTGTTGAAAAATAATACTAATATTTATAAGTAGTTTAATACAATTACTATATGTGCCCAAGTTTGTAAAAAACCATTTTCGTGAGAGTTATACTCGTATTTAATTAATTTTTTTAAATTTTTTAAGGTCTGTATTTTTAGTTAGTTTCTTCGTTTAAAAACTTAAACGAAGAAACTAACTAAAAATACATACCTTAAAAAATTTAAAAAAAAAGCCGAGCGCGTGAATACTATCCTAACCAAACGGTTAGGATAGTATTCACGTGCTCGGCGATGTGTGGATATTTTTTATTATACATATATAACAAGGCGTAAATAGGTGTAAATACATATTTTATTATTACTTTCGTTATTTTAACGAAAAGAAATATCATTAATTACAAATTCCAGTTATCATTATTACTAAAATTTGTCACTCTTCCCACATTTATTTTAATCTCTGCTGTTGTCTGACTTTAATCTTTTATTTAAACCTAAAATTTTAAATTTATTTTCATTACCGTTTTATCATTTGAACGTAAGCATACTTTCAAGAAACTCTCTAATGTCAATTCTTCATTATTAGATTCCAAAAGTTCCTCAGCTTCTTTTCCAAGAGGGTGAGGATGATCATATCGTTCGCTTTTAGCTTGAACTTTTTGGTATCTGTGTCATGAATCTATTTCTTCAGAGCAGTAAAATTATCTGGAGGTTTTCATTCGTTGAAATATTATAATAAATTTAGAATTTTGTTTAAATCTCCGGAATTGGCATATTGATATTCTTAAAGGAATTATTCTCTTCTACTTCTAGCATCAGACCAAATTTTGTTCATCATTAATATTTTTACAAATTGGTAATGCTTTTATACCAAAAAACAAAATATATACTGAACTATATTATGAATAACCTAATAGTACCCATGAATACAAAGATAAACTGAAGTACAACAGATAAAACTTGAAATATGGGGGCTGATGTCGAGTGTTTTTCTTATGTTGATGTCGAGTGTTTTCAGGGCATGTACCCGGTACTGACGTCAGACTTTTATAGAATTTAAATTAACATAAATTTTAACTTAAATAGTAGAATGTCCCTATGTTTTTATAGCCTAACGTTTACGAGAAGGGTTATAACTGTTTAAAATAAACTCATTATTCTTGCAAAATGAAATTACGACATTTGGAGCCCTTCTTAATAAGGCATTAATAAATTAATACTTCAATAATAACATATTATGTCATACGTCATAGCCATCGCAATTATTCTATATTACTCATAGCATCACCCCGCTGTACAGTACGAGCTGCTATGAATAGCACGGCCAGCGTCCTTGACCAATGGTCGACCTTTTTGTCGACCTACATGCTACTTCAGGCTCAATTTAGATGATGCATTTGCGTACTTTGTTATTAGCCAGGTTGTTTTTTTTACCTTTTTACTACGATATGGTCGCTTTTATTTGTTGAAAAAACAATACTTTCATAGTAAAAATTACAGGTCATGTCACTTGCTTACAGTCACTATTAACATTTAATGTTGACCATATGCAAGAAATTAAATATAGATTTTTAATTGTGCAATGCCTAAAAATGTTCCTACAAAAGTATGAACAATTATGTAATATCATGCTCAAATAAAAAGATTTTTCGTTTATCCATTTGTCGGTGCTTTTTCAACACTGACTATAACAATAATAATTTTGAATCCATTTAAAGACCGTTTGTAATATATATGCCACTTCACAAAAATGTTTTTTTTTAAATAGATAAAAATAGCTTACCCATTTTGTTTCATAAAAGCAAGATACATGTCTGATAAGATTACTGATAGTATAAACGAGTTTATAATTGTGGTAAAATACTAATTTACGGCAGTCGTATGGAAAAATAAAGTCAATTTGTTTACTTTCCCAATGAACTATTTCTATGAATGACTAATTTCCCTGATTCAATTTGCAAAATATTGGATCGTTTGTTTATAATAGACGATAACTAGAATTGTAACTAAACTGCTACTCATTTTCACCGCCTGCTACTAGATATGTATAGAGCGCCAGCAATACACTCTAGATGCATAGCCGCATCTGTAAAGAAAACGTACCTATTTAATGATATTTCGCCATACTCATTAAGGGTGAATGATTATCACCTAATTCGGTTTGTGGTTTATGTAGACAATTTACACTGAGCCGTATTAAGATAAATTAACGTAAAAATAAAATTGACATATATTTTTGGGCAATACGTTAGCACAAAGATAGGTCGCCTCGGTAAACAAGTGCTTTGAATTAAAGGCAGTTAGTAGTCGACCATGAACATATTGCTCATTTTTACATTAAATTTGGAACATTATAATAACTAATCGTCGATCTGAGTGAAAAAAATTTCCATTCTTTTCACTAAAGAATTAAAGGCAGTTAGTAGTCGACCATGAATCTATTGCTCATTTTTACATTATAATAACTAATCGTTGATCTGAGTGCATACAATGGAAATTTTTAGGATTATGCGTTTTGTACTCGAAGTAAGCATGTTTTCGGATGTCCGTACTGAAACTGTGAAACCCGGTCGATATAAAGCAGGCGAAACGGTTTTGGATTTATCCACTGATTTTACTGAAATCAAATTAATTGTGTAGTTGATAAATAGACCCTCTGGTTGTCGGACATAGTACAAAATATTATCGGATATTTTCCAAGATATCAATTAGATTAAATCTTAATTAATGAGACGACATATTCATATCGGCATATTCCGCATACATATAATTCAAATTTAACGATATATATTTAACATAAAACCATAACTAAAAGTGAAGAACATGATTTGAAAACAATACTGAGGTAATAAAATAAAATAGCTAATAATAAAAAAGCACGAGAGAAATTTATAACAATTAAAAAAAAGGAAATATTCCAAGTAAGTAATTTAAAATAATTCTAACTGGTAATTATAATCAACCCAATATACACACTAATAGCATTATGTTATTGAGAAAATATTTTAATGTTAGTCATTTCGAGTCAGCGCTATTCTTGTTCAATAGATGATCTTATATTTTCCAACGGCTATGTTTTATATCTTAAAACTATATGAAGCGGAAGCACATCACTGCGTGGTAATTTCTGTCCCCGCAATAAATTTTACCTCATTTTAACACTCATAATAACATTTATTTTTATCTTTTTTCATTACCGTTAATAATCTATGGTCTAATAAAGATTTCGAGGTCTTTATATCACCGTCGTCGATATGCAGGACACATTTTACAGCATATAATTCCATTAATAATTAAATATTCGCACCGTTGAATCTTTTCAATCATCCCAGTAATTTCCTTTTACTAGAACTTCCAATTATCATTTTCATTATATAATCCTTAATGATTTTTGACTTCACATTTATTCGTTCTTATATTTTCATAATTTATACGCTTTGCGTATACTAGATTATAAAATCACGTCCAAAATTTCATTGAAATATAAACAGATTAATGAAATAATACGTACAAAAAAGAAGTTAAGCGCATTATCCATCATCTG
This sequence comes from Druceiella hillmani, assembly GCA_039881145.1. NCBI lineage: Eukaryota > Metazoa > Arthropoda > Insecta > Lepidoptera > Hepialidae > Druceiella > Druceiella hillmani. Next base: position 19,796,244 of record JAYKKI010000021.1, on the reverse strand, counting down.
ACACCGTTACATGATTTTCAATATCATTGTGTTTTATTCAGGATTCAGTTGTTTTGTTCCTCGAGAACTTTTGTCATCATCATATCAAATACATTTTTTATAAGCGAAATTACTAAAGTGTAGATAGACTTTTAATGAAAACTTTTTACAATGATGATAGTAACTTAGTTTTTACTTTCTTTACAGTACTTATAAAGTGCTTAAAAATTTGCAATACAAAAAATCGAAATATGTTTATAATTTATCTTTAAATTTTATCCGGATATGTTGACCTAAAGCTAAGTGATAATAAAAATTCACATCTAAAAGCTTCACTTTCGCAGCCCTATCATAGTAAAGGGGTTACAAAGTAAAGTCCCTCATATTCACTGACATCAAATATTGATCCATTTCCTGAAGCGTGTCGTTTACTCTGTTTAATATATTTTGCCCGAGACGAAGGAAATATGAACATTACTCTAATATTCATTTTATTTGGTTTAATTAAAAAGGTCTCTGCATCACAAAACTCTTCATTCACGCATGATTCGTGGTAGACAAGAACCAGAACACTGCAATAAATGTACAAACCAATATACTTGAGGTTGGGGAATAAGTTAAATATGCCGAAATTTTGTTATCGTTCCAACGAAAAAAAATAATGTTTCCTTTTTTTTCTATTACTTAACATACTATAATATTCAACATTCCGAATTAGACAATAAAACAATGGGCTATAGTTAAATTAAATACTGTATATTTTGTAAACAATAATCACAATATTTCCTAAAGCCGTTTGAAGTACTTCGAGGAATTTGATATAGGTAAAATATAATTTTGAATTATAACAATTGTTTTTAAATAAAATCCATAAAAAATATTAAACCATGAATTCCTGTATTGAGCATTGTCATGGCAAAAATAAATTTAGGGTTGTGTCAAAGATTTATCAACCAATTAGCGTACATTTATAAACTTGATACATGAACACTTAACTTGAAGTTCAACATTTAAACTACCTTGAGCACGCTTTGAAAAATTAATTTCTTCATCACAATTAGTATTTCAATTATTATTCTTTTTATTAACTCAAACTCAGGATGACGGAATAAACCGTGAGATCAAAACCTCAAATTCCAAAAAAAATCTGGGACGGTATCTGTACTTAGCATGGCAGAATAGTTAAATCAATATCAAAGTCACCTATTGGTTTTTTGTCCGATATGATATATTGTGTAACAATGGATATAACCTAGATAGAAGGTATCAAACACGTTTTATATGCAAAACCTAACTCGCCACTAAAGTGTATGAAGGGGCGAGGGGGAATTAAAAGTCGCATAAAAAATTCATAATAGTAATATTTAAACAACAGAGTATCCAATTGATTAAGAGAGATGCCATGATTACAACGTATATTGTTTACAACATATATTGTACAAATATCATGCACTGTCATCTGTTTTTTTGTTTTAATTCCATGTTTTTGTTTAATAAATTATCGCGGTAAATTGGAAAAATAAATCGAATATTTATTTAACATACATATTTCTTATCAACAGGACCTCGTGAATGAAAGCAGTCCCCCTCTTTCCGAATTCAAAAAGCTTACGGAGGAGGTGAAGAATTTGCGTGCGGTTTGCTAAAATTATCACAATTTTTATAAATATTTTTGTTAAAAATTTTACGAAATCTTATAAAAAATTTAATTCTTTATGGCTGCAAACATTCCATTTCATTTGGTGATATAACTTACCGGGAGAATATTTTTATCAAAAATATGAGAAGTAGGCGTACAAACATATATTTTAGTGGAGAAGTATCGATTCATTCGTCCTAATTTTCGAAACGATGAATAGTTTTAAATACTTGAATTAATGAGTTTATATATTTTAGAAGACAATTAGTGCATTTTGTAAAATTTTGGACAGTTTAAATATCGTAAAGAGAAACTGAAGCTGCTTGACATGAATTTGTTGAAAAACAGGTATTTTAGAGGTATAAAAAGACCATGCGTAGATTCGTATGAACACTAGTCTGTCTGTGTTTACAATCCAAATTAATATTAGGAGAAAGGTTACTATTGAAGCTTTTATTTTTATACAGCATCTAGCTGTTGAGATACCGGGGAAGTGAGGTATCTGTATCTTTGAGTACCCCAAAAGTGCATTTACTTTATATTGATTAGTTATTGAATATATTTGGCGTTAATTTTGTAAAAGTCCATTATTCAAAATGAAACTACGTGATGTAGTATTATTTCTACTTTGTTTAATTTTTTTACACGACCTAGGTTTCGTTGTATTTCAACATCTTTAGGTGGGACATTAAAAGATATCTTTGCTAATATCCCACCTGAATATGTTGTAATACAACGAAACCTAGGTCGTGGTAAAGAACTTAAAGAAAGTAGAAGTAATATTACATCACGTAGTTTCATTTAATTGTGATTGATTAGTTACTTAAGAACTAAGAAGATCGCCGATAACATTTCTATTCTTTGATTTTAGTAGTAACTACATAGTAAATTACTTAGCTAACCTAACTTAACAAATTAAAGAAGAAATGCATGTCCAATTCCAATACAACTTAATTATCGTTGTGTGCCTAGCGTTCATCGTCTAAAAATGAGTCTAATAGTAGTACTATATTGTTATTTGAAGTTTTGAACCTTTGCTTTTTTAGATTAATTTAAACATAAATTTCTAAAAAATAAAATGTTTATTGAAGTAAAATATATTATAATAATCTGTCTACATACACATCTGTGAGAGATTAGGGACTTGGCTAGCAACTATTAAAAGTCGGTACGAGAATATAACTACGATCACTGATGTTATATACTCCAATTGGATATTAATTTTTACACGAGTGGGTAAATTATCATAAACCTAACGGTGTTTTTATTTTTTATTCAAAATGTTTTATTACTTGACTAATTGGTTTTTATAGTGATCGTTTAAACCCTGATGTAATCATTCATCAACAATAATCACTCGTTATTTGATATAATAATTCGACAAAAATAATACTTTAAAAACACAATAATAATACTTTACAGATCCATTATCGACAGGATACGAGCATAAGTTATCCAACTTTCTGTCAAGCATGTGCAGTAATGATGCATCAGTGCATCTCTGCTATTTTAGTCGCGATCCACCGGAACACATGAATAGTATGTACGTCCCCTTTACATGTCGTAATTGTATGCATCCCCAAAGCAACCATACATTAATGTGCAATATACTACAAGCCCGTAGTAGTTTAATCTTTCTTCTATATAGATTTCAAAGCAGTAAACTCTGGCCCGTGAATGTTCTGCCACATTAGATTTTGATAATTATAGGACGTATATTTACTATTAACTTTTATGTACAGTACATATGGCGGACTTATTTCTACATGAGCAATCTCTTCCAGTCAACCATAATAATTTGTATTGAAATTTAGTTGGTAGACTGTGAGAGATTTTGCAATGAAAATTCTTCATAGCACATTGGACAAAAAAAGTATAAAAGTAAATTTAAAAAATAAAACAAAATATTGACATGATTTGGGATGTGAAAGACAGGAAAGGGCAAGGACACTAAGGAAAAGGTTTCAGGAGATGCAGGACTTTTTCATTCGCTCTTTGAAATATTTAAAGACGTGATTTTCCTGATGTCAGGATCCAGGTGATTCCAAATTTTTGCTGCTTGGACAGTGAAGGATTTTTCGTAAGTGGTAGGGGTATGTTTAGGAATAAGTAGGGTGTGTGAACTTTCAGATCGCAGCCCAAGGCCGTGGGCAGACAAATCTTTAAATTTGCCACTAAGATAATTTGGGCTATGAGGATTTTTTAATATGTTAAAAAGAAGTGTAAGTATATGAAGTCACGGTCGATCACGGATCTTCAGCCATTTGAGAAGTGACCTGTATTCAGAAATGTGATAATATTTTCTGAGGCCTATACATACCCGGATATTCCTACAAGGTATATTATTATATCGTCTTCTTTCAAGCGAGGACATTGGGTAATTGATAACCTATTTCAATTATGACAAATGCTTCTCTCTAGTGATTTAGATTATTTTGTTCCACGTTAACCTGCCTAATGCTTTATACATGAGATAGGTTTCTATGTCGGTTAATTGTATTGACTATGTGACGAACATGTATATTATCCACAAGCACGAATGCATTCACAAGGCTAACTGATATTCTGTAATCGATAAACATATATGGGAGGGTTCTCTTGAAACATACCTGGCGTAGCAATTTAAAATATTTTTTTATCCTCTCGTTAATAGCTTCGTAATGCGATGACAAATGATTATTAGACGAGATTTCTTTACTTCTTCAGCTGTGGATTGAATATTGCCCCCATTTTTGTGGGTGGTATTTAACCCTCATAATCACATTCTTCTATGACGGGTATACCATCTCTAAACACTAGATCGAGAATAAGGACATCATTTCATTAACTCTTAAAACAAAAGATTTAATGAAATTGTTAAATTGATTTTATTGTATTTATTGTTAAATTTATTTGCCATTATAGTAGGGATTGACGTTGTAGCGACATACGACTCAAGACATCAACACTCTAACCACACAACAAATTAACATAAAGGGTTTTAACAGCTTTTTGAATTTATGAAGACTACAATTTAAGCGTTAAAATAAGAATCTTGAGTTTTTTTATGTGTAAAGATAACTTTTCCAAAAAGGGTTTTCAGTATAAGTAGATATTTTCACAAATTTTTTTGGAAAGAAATCTGCTTACACCGAAAAACATAACAAACATCATTAAACATTCCCTAATAAAACAACACAAATATCATTAAACATTCCTTAAAAAACAAAACAAACATCATTAAACATTCCCTAGGAATTGCAGGTTTCCACTCAAGTATCTTTCATGATCTATTGAATAACACAATTAGTCGTTCATTAGATTCACCTGTCCAGAATTTCGTCTAGCACCTGTATATGCCAAAGATGGTTCAGGAATACTCATATTCTCGTAGTATTGGGGTTTCGTCCAAATTACGGTTAAAATGGTCCTTATTTAGACTAATCCAAGTATTTAAATTATTGTTTGTTATTACGTTAAAACTGTCAAAGTTAAAGTTAGTACTTATTACTCTTTTGAAAATATCACAAACATCTGCGAAATACGTTACGTTAAAAGAATGAATCATGTTACAATGATTTATCAAGTCATCTCAGTTATTATGTTCGAGATTTGGTATGCTCGCTCTTGCATTACTTAGCATATGTAAATTAAAATTAGATAACATATACTGTTTAATTGTAAATGGTATGCAGAGAAGAATTCTATTCACACAGTAATTGAAAATGTAACGATTATCTCTGTTTGGAGCTCTTCTGTACGCTTGCACGTTAATTATTTGTTCTGTTCTTCGTCCAGTTTTTGGTGTTCAGAAACTTCTTCTGTAAAACATTGATTGTGAGGAATCGAATCTGTAGTTTGAATTTTTAGGAAAAGGTTCTGGAGCTTGAACTCCTAGAATAGGTTCTGATGCTTGTACACCTAGAATAGGTTTTGGAGCTTATAGTTTTAGAACAAGTTTTGAAGCTTGAACTTCAGGAACAGGTTCTGAAACTAGAACTACGGTACACTGGAACTCTTATCCATCATACTTGTTGGATTACAGGAACTACGGTAACCCAACAAGTATGATGGGTAAGAGTTCATTGAAGAGTTCGTCAACAACAAACTGCGTGCTATCAAAGTTAACCTGAAACAAAAAAAATAAATATCATTGTGGGTGCCTTATATTATAACAAAGTTTACACAAACTATTTTATAGTTTAAAAGAATTATCTCGTATTAATTAAAAGATCCTAAGTAACTTTAACTGAATTTGCGATCATGTAGCTAATAAAAAGGTCTATCTGAAATTATATTTTACGCAACTGTGACAAAGCAAAAGAAGGGTATTGATTTTATCCCGGCGAGTATGGTATTTTTGTATTAATGCATAGACGTGCCACTCCGTATTGTACCAGATGTAATAACGCTCCTACTAAACCGATTTTGGCATATGAGATATCAATCGATTTTTATTAATTGCGCTAGTATCGCAATTACGTTTGAAACAAATCGCAATAAAAAAGGGGACGTTGTCAGTTTCACAAAATGGTGATGTACAAAAGATACCGACTATAAGGTTTTATAAAGACAATTAAAAGAAGAACCAAAAATATAAAATATATAGCATATTATCATACAATTTACAGCGCTATTTATTATTTTTTACAGGACTCCTAATGTTATAATTCAGTTCAACAAAAATACATTCAAAAACTCAGTTAAATAAAAATAAAAATTTGTTAATCTCAAAAACCTGATTAAAAACAAATACTTGCTAACTAAATTGTAATAAATAAGCATCTGTTAAACATTAGGTATTAGAAAAATGAACTATAATATGGATTTAGACCTACTGAAAGTATGTTACCACTGGCCTAGAAATGTAATGCATTATTGTTATTTTTCTAAACCATAAAATCTATCCGTTCCACAATTTTTATTAAAAAAATATAGCGATACCTATATTTTTAATAGGAATATATCTACATAAAAATTATTTTTGTTCTATTACGTAATGTTAAATAAATACTTATTTATTGATTTTAAGTTAGAAAATAATTTCTTTGCAATCGGACTTTAGTTTCACTTATTTATATTGGTAATACATAGTTATATAATTCAAATAAAATTATAATACCAGTATAAAGCAAATTATAAAGCTAGTTTTAGTAAATATTTCTAGTCCATAGTTAATGAATAAGTTACTATATTAGAATAGAGAATATTTCAGACAAAATGCGATCATTAAAGCAAGCCAAGTTACTTAAGGCATACATTCATTATAGTATCATATTATGCCTAAGTTGTACTGACCTAAAATAGTATATGTGTACTTGATTTTCATGGTTTATTATTCTAATGTGGCTATAGTCGATAATAACACAGACATATCAACAAAATCATTCGTAAAGTACCTGATAATATAAACTTAATAACATTGATGTACATATAAAAATATTACTTACCTGTACTAAAACATTCTCTTGAAAATATGTTGCCAGCTAAGGTAATTGGAGAATATTTTATCTTAAAGTAGGCCGGTGTCATATTCGATATACAGAACGGGTATACATATAAAAAAAAGATATATATATATATATATATATATATATATATATATATATATATATATATATATACATAAGGCAAAGCCGATATAGCTTTTCCATTTTAGTAATCTTGGTGTATTCCAGTATAATCAATCCGAAGAAAACAGACAATCGTAATAGGGATAATAATAAAATAACTTAAACACCAATTCCAAATCTAAAGTATGTTATGTCCTTATAGATATATCCAAGATTAAGAAATCTCAGTTGGCGAAAGATACTAAACAATTATATTGCACGAATGCAACGAGTAAATAATGACTGCCTCGCTTAGGCCGAGGATGGCAGCCAAGGGCTTCAATGCAAAATTATTTCAAACTGGAAAGGGCTAATAATTGTAAAAGCGAGACAAAATGTATTGAATAGGCAAACATTCGTTACTTAGTGTGAGTCATTTTAAAAATGTGACAACAGAAGTATGCATCGATAAAGAAAATGTACCATTATGGAGACTTTCACTTCCTTATTGCATGGTGAATCTAAATAAATTGCGTTCGTTTTTAAATTCCATGTATTTTTATCACAACTCAACATTAAAATCTTAATAATTTTACATGTTATTTTAATTAAATGCAACCAAGTAAAGAGCCTTTTATAATTTTCCCACTTTTGAATATTACGGGATCCATTTTTATAAATCTCGCAATATTAAATGCACTATTGAAGACCCTAAAGGCTATCTCATTTTACCGGAACTTAAGAACCATGTCGCCATAAGAAAACTTGAAGCTCAGTGAAGATCTAGTGAACGGTAGAGGAAAGGAGAGTAATTTAGAAAACTATCAGTAATTTGAAATTTGCGGCAAGCCATCTTGAAACGAACGTATAGGATGTCATATAGGACTCGCCGTGTTGGCAACATGACAGTAGCTGGAATTAAAACAAAGGATTTGTTTACTCAGTTTTTAAACTAAGTATGTAATTCTTTTTCATATCGCTTAATTATTTTATTTACATAATTGTATCTTCATATTAATATTGTTTAGGTTGTTAGTTAATTAAAAGAATATTGCTTATGTGATCATTTCTTTTTCGTTTTTACTATTTTCATTTGAAGTTATGCATGTTGTGTTTCTTATTCGGAATATAATGTGTGAAGTTAACTCCAAATTATGCGTACGTCTTTGTATACAAACTAATTTTTTTTGTGTTTTAGGAATGTCACTGCTTGGTAACGGATATAAAAAAGAAAGAAGTGGAGCGCCGATGACATATCTGCTTTTATCTTCCCCGTTCGCGAAAATAATATGAGCTATTTAAAAGCTTGTTAACTTTATAAAGTGCCAAGAATGATGTCTTCTGCTCTAATAACCTTTACGTTGTTTAGATTAACACACGAATGGGATATAAGAGCAGAAGGCATCGTCTAAAACAATGCTTCCAAGCTAGTTTTAGCCCGGAATTTGAAAAAAAAATTTATGGGTATATCATTTATATGGAAAATAATTTAAACGGGCTTACCCAGATGGATCCGAGAAGACTGGTATACCAACTTGCTCTTAAAAATAAGACGCCGAGCCCATTTCACAACGAAATTGCAGACTGATTGCATGATTTTTATCAAAAATAAACACATGTTATCTTTGCGAAAATTATCTGAAAAATATTTCGCTAGAACTAATGGTTATACAAAAGAAATGATGGATGAATTATATGATAAACATGAACATTTTGCAGCCAAAATAATATATGACGCTGACGAAACCATCCTCCGTCGGCTAATCATCATCTAAAGTAAATATCCAAAAATAAGTGCATGCCGTGGAAAAAAGACAAATTGGTGCTATCACCTCTGCTGAGAGATTATACCCTACTATGTGACTATTGTAATCCTTTGGTTACAATAGTCACGTGATATTCCTACGAAAAAATTTAAGCGAACTTTTAATGAAAGCTGCTCCATTGCGTTCGACTGGAAAAGCTGATACATCTTGATGGATTAAAACACACTTATTCAAACAGTGATTTCAGCATTTTGTTGATTATATTATACCACCTGAAGTATTGCCCGTTCTTCTTTTGTTAGACGTATATTTCAGTTTAACAAAATAAATAGAATTGGGGAAGTCAAAAAAAACAGTGCGGTGAGAATAATAAGATAACATTATAATTCCCACTGTACTGTATATACAAAATACAGCCCATGAATAGACCTTTTATGAGTCCCCTCAAGATTTACTACATCAAGGAAATTCGTATGAGGTATTGGTGAATAGCTTGGGAAAGTTTATTGAAAATGTTACACTGGTGATTTAAAGGATTAGTGTTGGGAGAATATATCCGTTCAATAGAAACATTTTTATAGAAACTCTATAATAGATTATCTCACAGCGGCTGATGAGTTATAATATGATATTTCAACATTAGAAACGTCTAATCAACAAGAACAACATCCAAACTCAAGTACAAAAAAAAATCGTTCGACCTCAGTATTACAACCAGACAGTCTCAGAATTAATTCTATATTACCTACATATAGAGAGGACCAAGTACATCAAACATCGCCAACGTCACAATCTGGTAGTTTCCATCCTGTCCCAATGGCTCAAGCGGAAAAAACGGTCACCTTTCCAGGAACTAAATATTCCTCCCTTCAGACCATTTGACATCACGCCAACATTCCGTCAAAGAGCAAAGGCATATCTAATACAGGACGCAAAACAGCAAGAAATTATTTACATCAAGCTCACCATACCAAAAATAACTTGAAACGCTAGTAAAAGAAAAGCGTTTAAATTTCAAGAAAATGGAAGAAAGCCTGAACAGAAAGGTTATGAGTATTTTTATTATATTACAAAAAGTGAAGACGTGGGAGGAGAGGAATGAGATCAATATTTATAGTGTTCAGTGTGGGTGCACAGTGCATGCGTTGCCTATAACTCTGGATACTACGTGTGCGATTATTGTAAGAAGTAATATTATTTATAGGGTAAATGTTCCAGTGTATGAATTGAGCACACGACTGAATAACATAGTATTAAAAAACTATTTCACGCTATTTATCAATAATTTACAATTATATTTAGAAATTAATTAACGTTATATTCTATTATAAATCTTTTTTATTAAAAATATGTAATTTGAGTGTTTTTTTTTCACTGGAGTACTTAATTATTGAATATATTTGGCGTCAATATTGTAGAAATTCATTATTCACGATTAAATGAAACTACGTGATGTAGTATTATTTCTACTTTTGTTTAAATTTGAATTCAGATATATAATTGCCAAAAAAATTAGAAGCATCCGTTTGATTTAAAAAAAAAGTGGAATAATTGGTCATCCAAGGTCGTTTCCGAGAATCCGTAACATTCATACATCCACGTTCATTCATAGTCAAATGCATGTAGGTTAACAGAGTCTGCCCGCAGGCGTGTAACTAAAATTTGAGTTACGCGCGAGTTTATTGATAATGAAACATTTATGACAAAATTTTTAAATGTTGTTATTTTTATTTATTAGTTACGTTTCCAAAAGATCTTCATTTTACGCAAGCTTCAGTGTATTCATACAATTATTTATTTTTACTTTGTGAAATAAGTGTACTTTGCGAAATAAGTGTATTTTGTGAAATATGATTCCTATTTTTCCTTCATACTTCATACGTAAACCCATACATAATGACTATGTTCTTAATTTTTCATTAAAATTAAGGTGTATGTAACAAATTTGAATTCGACTTTTTTTCAGTAATTTAAAACTTATGTATCTATTAACCTCCGTTTATACATTTTAAAACTTATTTGAAGTGAAATCGATTACAATTCACCGCTCAAATTTACACGTTTTTCTAAGACTATAAATGTTTACATCCATATTTCGTCACAAAACTTAAACTTCACAAATTTACTTATAATTATTATGGTCGGACAGACATTTTTTTATGAGCTGGACAGGATACGGCTACACCCATACTGTCTAAGGTATATTTTAAAAAATTGGAATCAACTTATTTCCAATAAATGAACATTTACGTATCTGATCAACTTCTATTTACACATTTTTATGCCCTTATCTTTAATAATATTTCAATAACTGTTTAAGGTGGTTCATTTTGCTTGCAATTTTAAATTTTTTTTCAACAAATTCAACATTACTCTGTATCACATTGTATTTTACGATTTTGAAATTATAATTACATTGAATTTCACTTGATGATAATTGTCTCTAATTGCATGGGGCTTAGTGTAAACCCAAAAATGATTGCTGTATGTTTGTTTTCACCAATCACTATCGCGTCAATATCTGTAGACTGCGTAGCGACACATGCGCATGCAATTCAGCCAAATACTGATTATAGAGAGGACATTCCAGGGCGGGGAATGAGACAAGTGCGAGGGGTGGTCCCTTTGTACCTATATACCGCCTGCCGCATTTTTTGTACTGGTCGGCACGGCGGGAAACTTGTTTAGAATTACGAATTTATCGTCTCCATGTGTTTATTTCATTTTATGGGGCAGTTGAAAGAAGTTACAAAAAAATTACATCTTTCAATTTTTCTTAATATATATGATTTATCACCCGCTTCCTCGCTTCCGTAAACTTGTTTATACAGGAATATTTTTCAATCAGTGATGACAATTTAAGAGTAATTTTAGAGCTAAGATTTTAACAAAAGCATTTGTCTTCATTCCACAGAGACCGAAAACAATTTACAAGCATCCATTGGATTTTTAAAAAACATGGAATGACTGATAACCCTAACTAAACCACTGGCACGCACTGGCTTTTAAGGTCAAATTTCGGGGCTCGCTTGTGCATAATAGTTGAACTTGAATGTTTCTCGTTCGCAATGAAGAATGAAAAAACAAAAGTTAACTAAACATTGTGATGGTAAAATGCAAGTGTATACTTTTTTAATATTTGAGAAGAGTATGAAGATTTCTGTATGAGAGTATATAAGAGTATGAAGATTTCTATATGAGACCGTAGATATAAAGGCTGGATTAGTATAAAATACAGAAGGCAAGAGACTTAACATTGATAAATTTGAAATTACAATAAATTTTCCGCCTGCTTTATTAGAAACACTGCACCTTTAAGCTTGTATAAAGTCAGAATTATTTAGAATAATTTGATATAAATTAAAATACTTATTTTTTGAATAAATTTTTTAAAGTACTTATTTTTTGAAAATGTAATGACGATTTATTTATCGATCAATCGATATTATTTAGTTATTTATCTAATTACACAATCGTGGTGTATTTTTTACCATCATCCGCGCTTTACCTATTTAAATCCACGATGGTACACTTAGAACTGATAAAAATGTCGATTAAGTTTGCATTAAAGTTTTAATAATTTCAATACAGATGTGACTGAAAACTGTTTAGTTTAGTGTAAAGTATGGACTAATTCAATCTCTTTCGAAGAATTCTTCATTGTCCCTAACAAAACTAATCATGCTTATAACCAAATACTTAATTTTATCAGTCCATACTTTATACCATTTATCTCCTACTCGTTCAAATTTTCTGATATATACATTCCACTCATTAGCTGTAACTTCGGCAATAAAAAAATTTTAAAAAAAATACACGACGAATCCTGCACCTGTTCCTAGAGTATTGTACAAATCCTAAATACCTTTAAAATTTTGCAAGCAATTTTAATAACCAAAAATTTTCGGATTTCGCATAGTTTCATTCAACATTACATCATTTTAGGTAACCAGACAACCATGCTTTGCTTCTAGTTTAATTTCTTGCCTTTTAAACCGACTTCAAAAAAGGAAGAAGTTCTCAGTTCGTCGGAATCTTTTTTTATGTATGTTTAGCGATAATTCTTTGCCGAGTAAAGCGATTTTGATGATTTTTTGTTTATTTGGAAGAGGGTGCTATAGGTGTGATCCCGTATAATATGATGATAATCTGGTGATGAGATCTGGAAACGAACGACAGAACTCCTTAACGAATGGCAGTAAATCAAATATGATTCGAAATATTTGCTACGGGTAGCATTACTTAATTAATTATTTTGCAAAATTACTACACCACTTACCAGATCAGGGCTGATGATAAGTTCTGGATATGAACAATGGAACTCCTTAACGGATATTAGTAAATCAACGGTCATTAAAAATGTTTGCTACTTGTAATTTCTTTGCAAAATAACAACACCGTCGACAAGGTCTGATGATTTCTAGAGATGAACAATGGAACTTCTTAACGGATGGTAGTAAATGAAAGTAATTCAAGATATTTTGCTACTGGTAGTCGTTACATTGAAAAATATCTACACTATCGATCATGCCAGAGTCTGATTATGCGTTCTGGAGACGAACAATGGAACTCCTTAACGGGTGGTAGTAAACCGACCGTGATTCAATATGTACTACTGGTTAGTTGTTACTTCAGTTACTACTTTACAAAATCTGATATTGGATTTTGGATATGGAGAACGGAACTCCTCAAGTGGTAGTTTTTTTATTTGCTAAATCTTATATTGGACTTTGGACGCGGAGAACCGAACTCCTCGGTGGCTAACAGCTAACCACTGGCGGTTACCACTATCGCTTCATTTCTATGTGTTGTTGATAACCGAATTTAGACAAAGAAGAAATTAACTATATGCTCGCTTTTTCCGGTGACTTTTATTAACCGTGACTTTTTAATAACTAAAAATTCTAAAATAAAATTTCTTTTAAACTTTTAAAAATTTTCTGAAGTTAGTTTTTTAAAAAGGTATTTTATATATTACACATAATGATAATCAAAATTTAGAATTAATAAACACATCTAATTAACAAATCTATCTTTGGATTCGGCGTGCATTTACATTTTTATAGATCTCTATCAAAAATCATCTTCATCCAAATCAAAAATACTTCGAAATTACGTTAGTTTTTATGTTTCTTACAGATAATAGATTACTTTTTTTCCTTTCTATAAGTACTTCATTCTTTCATTTAATTCATTTTGTTACTTATATTTAAAATTATATAGTCAAGGTTGAATAGTATGAACACCATGGAAATTTTTTTTTCCTGATCACGCTTAGAACTTTTAGATAGGTAGAAATATATTTTGCTCAATTGAAGTAATTTAAGCTGTCTGTTATGAGGATGGAAAAGACAGTTACATACCCCAGTGAAAGCCACAATGAAAATTAAAAAATAAAAACTTTGTATATGAATATATTTTTACAAATGTTTATATATATACACATAAATATAATTGTAGGATAGCAATAAACTGATATTCAGAAGTTAGATTTTTCCATAATGTAAGGAGAAAATGATTGGCAGGTTTGAATGCAAAAATATATAAGTAAATCTTTTTTTATTTTGTACAGGAATCCGTCACGGTAAACTCAGTCAATCGCCTGCTATATATCCAATAAAGCTGCAGTACAACAATATATTAGTTCAAAAGCGTTTTGAATATTTTCAACCAACCTTTGAACTTGTCCCATGGTGCCGTGTGTTTGTCGAAAACCTAATTGGTGGTCAGGCGAGAGTTTTCTCTCGGGAATAACCGGATGGAGTGTTTGCAAAATTAATATATCCATTACTTCAGATGCAATAAGTTGATAGGCCTATACGATTTAATTATTTTTTTATTTGTGCATTTTTATCGAGGTGAAACCGAACACCTTCGTAGAATAGGTTATACAATATTGCAAGAAATTTAATGCCTTCCTATTGCATCTTTTTTCAAATTTTAGCTGTTATCAGATCGTAACCGTGAGCTAAGTTTAATTACGTTTGTATCTCCTTACTAGTAAACTTTGTAGTAGGGGAATGTAATTGGTGAGTTTGATTCAACAAATCAGTTACTTCTTGAGTTTTGAAGAAATCTAGGTCAGAGTTTGGTGTGATGACGTTTTTCAAGTGCTTAGCGAAGGTCAAAGCTTTTTCCGTGTCACTAACTGCCCATTCGTTGTTTACTTTACGAATGAAGGGGTAGGTTTAGTATTGCTGCGATGCCTAGATCCCTCAGATAAGTCCTCAGATATAATTTGGATGCCTTATTTTTGGGGTCGCTGATCTGTATTTTTAATTTTGTTTGTAGGTAATTAAAATGTTTTTGGCAGCATCATGAATTTTGTCTTTTATTCCATTTCTGTCTGACTCTCCTCTTCTCAGCCAACAATTCTCTAATAGATGGAAGGCTCTTTAATTCATGCTTTCGATCCCTAGCAGTTGGAGTAGCGAATCAAGCGAATTGTTGAACACAACGATTGAGATATTCGAGAGCCTTTGGAATATCGCAATTCGTCATTAATGATATATTTACTTCCAAGCATTGTACCAGCAGTCGTCTGAAGAACTATCAGTCAGTTTTGGGTATGTGTAGCATGCACGATTGTAGGTTTACGTGATTTATTATTTACTTCAAAACGGGTAAATGGCCAGAGGATAATTCGAGGCTAACTTTACTTGTAAACAATTTGAAGAAGTCAAGCATATCTGGTATTTTTTTCCTCTCCGTGGGCATGGTGTTAGTTACCCAGGAGAAACAACATTGAGCTTCTACTCATCTATTGTCATGAACAGCTGACCTTTCGTTATTTATAGCACGTGATCCCCAGGATTCATGTTTAGCATTATAGTCACCTCCAGCGATGAATCTGTAATCCAGTGTAGAGAAGAACGTTTCCTAGTCACTCAGCTTAAGTTTATGTGTGGATGAGCTGTAAACAGTAAAATTAGGAAAATCTCCGTCCAATACTCAATAACTATATTTATTGCTCAGATTTTCCCTGTAGGATACGATATTGTTTCACAGTGCTTAATATAGTTCCTTACAATTAGGCCACTTCCTGAGTAAGCAGTTCCTTCAGGATGCATCGTGTGATATGTTTCGTAGTTTTGAATTAGAAAATGGCTCTTCTTTATGAATTGAATCTCAAGGATTAACGTGATATAAATTTTTGTATCTATAGATATTCTCTCACCTCTAGAATATGTTGTGTCAGCCCGTTAGCATTCCATAAAGCTATTTTTAAGCAATCGTATTTGATAGTTTCGTTGTCAGGGCTAGTATTAAGTCACGCCGCCACGGCTTGTAGATTTAGCCTTTTTTGGGGGGCTATATAGTTTGCAGGATAATTATCTTCAAAGTGAACACATTTTACCTCATCTGACCTAGTTTTCCTTCGGCAATTAATGGAGAGGGTGTCACCGCTGCATCTACTATATTTTGGGGTTTCGGTGCCATTACACTTTAGTATGTCTATATTGCTTTTAGGACACTCAGTTAGTTTACATTTTACGGACCAACCCTCTAGTTCAAATTACATGAAAAACTTTATGAGACTTTTGACGTCATACATTCGCTTGTTACTTTCATATTACGTTAATTCGACTATGAACATTGGGATGGATTTTTTGTAATTATTTGCTTGATGTTCTAGACACTGATACAGACGTGACCTAGTTCATCCTAAACTTTTTAATCTCCTCTAGATCAGTTGAAGGATGTATGTTCTTGGGCACTACTTTTAATGCCCGTACGTCTTTGGATTTGTAGGTAAAAAAACTCCGTATTTTTAAGTTCTAATTGCTTTATAATTGTTTTCAAGTTCATAATTGTGTCGTCGAGTTTGTTAACTAGTGACTGTTACCATCTTCCAGCCAATGAATCCTGTTCGCACAAACCACATCGTAGGATTATGGGATTTCCTACAGAAGTAACCTTCCCGCAGTCCGAGTGGCGAAGCTCAGACCACTGTTCTTGCAAGATATGACAAGAGGGCTACGTTTTGGACCTGCTTTCCTAGATTACGTGCTGATTTTATGTCGGGGTTGACTCCCTTATTTGCATAGTTAGTTTTGGGGCACCAATAGATTATCTGTGCCCGTCATATTTATATACATCATAGAGTAGTAGAGGCGATGACGTGTACGATAGGACTAAATGATGCACCCCAGTAATTCAGTGTCGCTACCCTGTAGGCTTTAACTTGGTTTTTTAGGTGACAACCTCATAGAAAGGTAGACTCCATCGAAGCCTAAAATCACCTTCCACCTCCTGAAATCTAATGACCCCAAAAGTTAATATCAGACACCTTTCGTTGTGGATAAGCTATTCTAAATTTAGTGCTAGGGGCGTAATCGTATTAAGAAAACTTCATTAAAATGAATGTCGGTATGTTTTTTTTAAATTTATTGGTAATAATTTTAGAAGAACTAAAATGTTAGTGTCTTTTATGTCACTTAATTAATATGAACATCGGAGAGATCAGTACGAGACTGATGGATGTTTCTTTTTTCACTTTAATGACCAAGCACCTCACTTTGATAACCAAATACCTGTTAGAAAAAAAATAAAAACTGCATACGTTGGCTACCTTAAAATTAAAGGAAGATCCTATTAAATTAATGTAATGAAAAGAGAAGGAAAAGCTGAAGTTGAGTTAAGTCAATAATTATTATTTCTTCCTAAATTTTAAGAAGTTAAGGAAGAAGAAAATTTAAATTAAAAGAAATTAATTTCCAGACGTAATACATATCTAGGAAAGAAAAATTATTTTGTTTATTTTATTCAAATTATAACAATTTCATTTCAGGGATGTTTGGAATTCTCTCTTGTACTTACAATGTTTTTTCGCTATTTTCAATTTAAAGTTATAATTAGATGCAACTCACTTATAAATATAATGGTTACAATAAAAGTTAAATAATGATTTACAAAGCATTAAAAAGATGACATTCGTTTCATTTAAATTGAGTTGGCTAAAAAGTAATGAGCGTGTCTTCAAAAAGTATCTAGAAAATATGGGAACGTTCTAGAACCTACCGTCATTGAAGATATATAAAGGGCCAGCACGCTCTCCATGATTCAGTAGTAACTAAAACGCTGCACCATTAACACTCATGAAATATGGACGACGTTAAGACGCATGTCATTAAGACGACATTAGACGCACTGTCTACTCTACGAGTACCAATAATGCCACTCCGTTGTCGAAGATACGTCTAACATAGCTCATGAAACGATATCTGAAGCTACTTCAAAACGATGATTCCAGCGATGAGCAGTGGAATTAGGTAGCGATGGGTTAAAATTGGTAATTGAAAAAGATAGCCGATTAACGAAATGTTGGCTAAAAACTAAGCTCGGCTGCTCCCACGAAACTATAAGGAATCATTAACGCCACTTGGGAAAAATCTTGAAATACAGTACGTGGGTACTACACGAACTTAGCCCAGACCAGCCGTAGCAGAAGCCCGGTCCTCATATAGGCAAACAGACCCGCCCTAAAGTTATGGATTTTGGTTGGACATAGATCTCCCCCCACCATATTCCCCAGACCTTGCACCCACTGATTATTGTTTGTTTAAATCGCTCAGCAACGCTTTATGCGAAAAAAACTTTGATGATGACGATCACCTACGACAATTCATAGCCCATTTTTTTCATTCCAAGCAACCTAAATTTTACGCAGATATTATCCTCCCCTGTACCAATGCACACGGCGTTACAAACATGCAGTACAAAATGATGATGATTATTTTATAGACGATTAATTAATTTTAATATTCATTATATTTTTTTTAATACGTCATTTCTTAATTTCGTTCAAAAAATCAGTGAAATTCGCATTTTGGCTATTATATCCTACTTTTTATCGATTAATAGCGAACTTTCAAAGTCAGACACAATAGTTATTGAATAGTAATTTGTAAAATACTACAAGAAAAAGCAAATGTAAATACAGGTGTCCAGTGGCAGATTTCAATGTTTGAAAAATTGTAAAAAAAACTACACCTCTAATACAAAGTAAGTTTATTTTAAGTATATAACAACAAATACGGATTTCATTTTTTAAAAACCACGTTTTCCAAATGGCGGCCATCGAGTCTGACACACTCTTCGAGTCTAGCATGCATGTTTTCAAAAACGCGTTTGCAGAGCGACTGGGGTATCCATCCTACTGACTTCGGCTCGAATATTTTCTTTAAGTTGTGTCACAGTGCTCGGATTTGTTTTGTAAACAACGGATTTTAAGTATCCCCATAAGAAAAAGTCACATGGGCTTAAATCGGGTGACCTAGGTGGCCACGGTATGGTACCGTTTCGGGATATGTGTTTTTCTGGAAATAACTGCGGCACTGCATTCATGGACACATTAGCAGTGTGAGCTGTGGCCCCGTCCTGCTGGAACCATGTCTTTTGGTTGAAGGACGGACTATTCTGTAGTTCTACTCTTAAAAAGTCATTTAACATCTGGGCATATCTCTCCGAATTCACAGTTACAGTTTGTCCACGTTGATTTTCAAAGAAATAAGGCCCTATTAAGCAGATGTAGACATGGCACACCAGACTGTTACTTTAGGCTTATGTAAAGGCTTGATGCATTTCTCTTGGGTTGTGGACATCCCAGTAACGAAAGTTCTGCTTATTCACATATCCTCCAATGTGAAAGTGAGCTTCACTAAAGAATATGTTGCCCATCCGGGTAGCAGTGCGAAATCTCAACAACATCACCTCCGCGTAAGTTTTTCTTAATTCAAAGTCAGAATCGTGTAAATCTTGAACAATTTGAATTTTATATGGATGGAACTTGAGCTTTTTTCGCATTATTACCTGTAAAGTTGATTTCGGAATTCCCAATATCGATGAACGTGTACGCAGTGATAAACGGGGATTTTTAACGACAGAAACCATAACACGCTCGACATTTTCATCCGTGGCTACCAATGGTGTAGGTCCTGGCCTGGGCCTATTTAATGTTGATCCTGTAGCTCTGAACCTTGCTACCCATGACTGAATGAGGTTGATCGATGGTCCATCACGTAATCGACGAATACTGTAACGATTATTAAATCGACGGCGTGCTACAAACAGCAAAAATCCACTCGAAATGTACGCGTCGGCGGCAAAAGCGCGGTGCTCTCCATTCGACTGTTCCATGGCTACTAAAACATCCGCACCCCTTGCCCTTCTAACGACGCCTCCCGCGCCCCTCTTATGTGTGGCGTTCAGAATTATTCTTTAAAGATTCAGAAGTATTAGTTAAAAGATATTTTTTTTCTAATTTACATCAAAATAATAAGACAAATGATCTACATAACTTAATACGATTTTATCGAAAATAAAAATAATAATACAATAAATATGAAAGAAGAATGCATATAAAGGAACATTTTAACGTAATCGAAGTCACAGTCGAAATTTCTCATTATTTTTATATATTTCAAGAAAACATCAACCATAGTCCTTAATTTGAGGCGCACAGGTAACATTGACGAGTCTTGAAAGTAGCATCAGCACCGTCTACGACTTGTAGATGGTGCTGATGTTTCGCACCAAACAAGTACCTTTTATTTCGATAAACATAAGAAATGTGGCAATCCTACATAAATAGTCTTCTTAACGATGCGAGCGTGAATTTGACTTTCCGAACTCTCCCTTTCTTTTGCATAATTTTACAAAAGAAAGTTACACAGAAGAAAAGAGTGGATATTTTAATAATTTCACACGATAATGGCACGGCTCAATGTTACGATTTCACAGGCAAAATTTTGGGATTGCAGGAAGGCGCTTTAAATTTTCCGTCTATGGTAACGGCATGGTGCGGACGATGTTAAGTTGCGTTACCAATGTTAAGTTGCAATAATGTTAAGTGCCTGTGTCGTGGCACACACATCTAGCTCTCTATACAACCATACCAGCAATTTTCAAAGTATAGGGCGTAGCCATAAGAATAAATTGATGTGTGAGTTATCGCGTGCTGCCCGCCACTCCACATTGCGCCCGCGATCGCAATACTCGCGCTTACTATTTTTTAATATTTATTTGTTTGTGTAAACATGGTTTTATAATATGATATCATGACGTTAATATAACAATAGTGATTAATGAATTCATGCACAATAAATATAGGATATCACATCAAATGTAGCGAATAATATAAAATTAATAAATGTAGGATATTTAATCTTTATTGGTTTGATACTATGATATACGCACTTGGCCGCAAAACTACATACGTAAATTAAACACAATATGTAAATTATAAAAGCAGTTAGCGACACGATATGCCGTGGTGTACCACGCCATGTTGTGTAAAATTATAAAAACATCGGATAAAAGAAAAAAATAAGTGATACATTTGAAGACCAAGTTCGCCGAACTTTCCAGGTCAAATTCACCGAATTCGATTCATATTGTGATATTCTATGAAACTCCATCTTGTCGATATCGGTGATTTCTTTCAACATACAAACTTACAAATTAAATCTTATTTAAATTTTTGTGATATTTTAATATACTTTTTAAAACGGAAAATATTTTCTTAAACAAAATATCTATAAATACAAAGTTCGTCCATTTTCAATATAAATTCAATCACATATTCATCTATTCATCCATTGTTTATTACATAAACAAAAACATGAACAACATATCGTAAACATTTTTACTTTTCTAAACTCCACAGCGTCATCTAATAAGAAGACTTGAAAATGAAGTCATAAATTTAATTGCTCGAAAATACATGCATTTAGAAAAAAAAATATTTAAAAAATTAAAGAGACTCACATCTGAAACTACTTAAAATAAACTAAAACAGGTGAAGAACTCATAATTACAAAGAGTAAGAACTCATAATCATATATTATTAATGAATTGAGTTAATAACTCTCATCAAGGTTATTGGACGCAGCTTTTAGTCCTTGCTCATTAGTAGAACCTATTTTCCGGTTGTCTAGTTTGTCGACACGCTTCGCTTCTTTTCTATACTTTGCCTCTTATAAATCTAAAACTTTTTTGATAGATCTCACACACCCAAAAATTGTTTTCTCTTTTTTAAAATAAGATATTTTTAATGTTCTCCTTTCTTCTCTTTCTTGTTTCAATTTCGATAAAAAAAATTTCACCACTGCACGATAGTTCCTTTGTAGGACATAAATTGAAAAATCAGAACTTTAAATTCTCACTTTTAACTACCTCACTAACTAGTACGAAGAAAAATCTACCCAAAATATATAAATACTATCGATAATAATTGTTGTTCACTTGCATTTTGACCTCTGAATTGCGGCGTTGCACGTTGTTTACAACAACCCGCGGTAAACTCTTATCAGTGACTCGTCTTTATAGTAACATTTCCCTGTATTTGTTTGTTTATTGACGTGTTTGTGACATCGATATCCATATCAAGGTATGTACTGCAATAATTAATGTATTTTAATTTTACATGTTTTGTAGTATTTCTAATATTTTAGTGCTCCGAAGGTTAATCATAATTCGAGATAAAAATGCATAATTTTGACTACTCTTGGTCCTAACATTTTTAGATGACTGATGCTCACTTTTTGTAATATGTTTCTTCATATAGATATACGTACAGTCTAACGTAAAATATATGAACCAATATAGACTATCAGAGCCTGTGGGTGCTACCGCTCTTTATGCTAATCGTAGCATAAATTTTTCGTAGCACGTTTTTACAACGATAATTTAATTGAATGTTTTTCACAATTAAATGAAACTACGTGATGTAGTATTATTTTTACTTTTTTTAAGTTCTTTACCACGACCTAGGTTTCGTTGTATTACAACTTCATCAGGTGGGCTATTAGCAAAGATGTTGTAATACAATGAAACCTAGGTCGTGGTAAAGAACTTAAAGAAAGTAGAAATAATACTACATCACGTAGTTTCATTTAATTGTGAATAATGAATTTCTACAAAATTAACGCCAAATATTTTAAATATTTGAATGTTTTTCTTTTCAGATAATTCATTGAAGTGCTCTTTTAATAGGGTGCATTTCCCTGAGTTATGGGATTCAATAAAAGGTCATAATAAAGAGAAAACGAATGTATTTTACCAGTATCGTTAGAAAACATTGATAATTTAAAGAATATAGACATTAGTTTTTTAGATAAACGTATGCTTAATTTATATAAAAGTGTCGACAAATACTATAAACTTGTAAATTCTAATAGATCAAAAATGTTTAAAAAGAATGGAGTTTGGTTTAATGCTATTGAGTATATTGAATTAGCAACAAACAATTAACAACGTAAATCTGAATGAGATTTAGCTCAACCTAGTACGACTTCCTTTGACCGCAGTCGACCACAGAAGGATTTTAGTGATCTTAGCAAAAGATCGAAACGTAGGTGGTTAAAAGAATTATCTCAGTTTAACGATTCTGCAGTTAGTGCATTACTCAACAGTGGATGCGTCAACATCAATAAATATTAGCGCGGGTGAAATTATATTACATTTTGTGTAGGCTAAACCCAAGAAATACCAATATTTGTTGATAATGAAATTGATAATGATAATGAATACTTCTGGTAAAATTTTACTATCGTATCAGAGTGTTTTGAAAGCTAAGAAAAAGTGATATCCTAGCAATATGGTAGTGACTGAACCGAAAACTGAGATTGAGTTGCAAAGTTTATTAGATCACACAGCTTCGCGGATTTTAGAATCAGAGAAATTTGTTGTAAATAGTATTCCAGTAGCGTAAGTTAATTTAATTTTAATTGGGTAATAAGGTTTTGAAGATAGTACGGGTCATAGTGAGTACAAACAGTCTTTCATGGATTCTTGTTAAAAATCTTGTTCAGAACAAATTCAGATAGAAAAACCAGTATTTTGTTCAATCTTGCAATTAATAGTGCTTAATAATAATTAACATAGATGTTGAAAAATACCATTTTTATATTAAATTAGGTAAAGAACACTTTATTTTATAATTTACGATCATTTTATTACAAATATAATGCTTTGTTTCCTAATTATCTTTTTTTGACCGCCCGCCTTAGGAGTATGTAGAAGTTTCGATTTTTTTATTTTCATTTTTACTAACGGTAGGCGAAAATCTGCAATCGTTTATATCTTGATAAATAAATCTTGTTTTAAAAGTAATCGAAATGTGTAATGAATTAATGTTGTAATGAAACCCACTTAAAAATAAATACAATTTTCGATAAAATCAATCAAGTCATTAATAAATATAATTGCCTAACCAAGCCTATGTATTTATATATATATATATATATATATATATATATATATATATATATATATATATATATATATATGTATATATACATACATATACGTAGATATGTATGTAAGCCAGTCATTACTCAAGTCGTTGCCAGTTACACTGTATGATTAACTCATCATCTAATCCCCAGAACTATAAAACCTCAAACTTTGAATTTATCAGTATATTTCTCTAGATTTTCGCTAAGAAAGACAATAAGTATGAAAGTACGGGAGGAATCTTGTAAAATAATGTCGAAATAATTAAATTTAGGAACAAGAAATTGATATTTAGACCATGTGTAACCTGTTGGTATTCTGTGCAACTAATTACATTATAAATTCAAATCAATAACTAAACATACAATAATAACCTTCTATTAAGAATTTAAGCTTTTATGACTCCAATAAACATATTATCAGAATAAAATACCATTAACAGAGTAATAAAAATAACAATAAAATATATTCATATCCAATATAGACTTCTCGTTTGGCACCCGACCAAATGCTCAAACCGAATGGCCAATGTTTCAGTTATTCTCATTTGCAATAGACGTGCCATCGTTATGTCTACAAATGGTGCCACATGTGGGTTCGAGGTCAATATATATCTGGTTACGGAATGCGCGATTGCAACTTTCTGCTAAGTTAATGCTAGTCGAATCGACGGGTCGACATTTTGTTGATAATATTTAAAAGCATTCTTAATCATTCAGTGACTCATATGCGCATCGATGTTTGAGTAAAGAGCATGAAAACACCTCGGGAAGGGATGTCAAAAGAAAACAATTTAAGAGAAAATCTAATTTTATACTCGAAAAGCCAAAAAATTAAAATTTTTTTTTCAATGGTAACATTTTTTTTAATTAAATAAAAAAGTCTGATCCAGTTGAAAAAGATGATTTGTGACCTTCTAAGCACTTAAATTTTATTTTCGCCAATTTGCCTTTAATTTATTTATTAATTACATTCTTGGATGTGGTTGATCATCTTCCCTTGTACAAACTAAGGAATGAAGAGAAAAGCCAAATGACAAAACGGAAAACCCTTATAATATCGACATTTCCATCTGTTCTTTCATATGTTGCAAAACCGCAATTTTTTTTAGTTTAAGATATCATCATAACATTAGTTTTCATTTTTTTAGAAGTATTTCCTGTATATCAAGAAAACAATTTTACGCAAAAATTGTTCAGTTGTAAACTCTATTCAAGAATGTTGTCATTAAAGTGATCTCTTAAAATGTAATCGAAAATTTCTATTAATGTTAATGAAAATTTACTAGTAATATTAATCATATTACTAGGAGGATTCTGTAAACACTTCTGAACATATAAAAATTTCAACATATCAGTTTATACAGTGGTTTGTTGCATATTAATACTCTTCGCTGAAAATACGCGAAGGTCATAAAACGAATAACAACTATGTTGTGCTTAGTACCAGACCCCACAAAATTAAGAAAATATGAATAAAATTACAAATGAAAGTAATTAAATTAGAAATTGAAATATTAAAACTAAATCAAAAATCCAAGCGAAATAAACTCACAAGGATCAGATATGCGAAGCGATAATGATGACACAGAATGTATAAAAGCTAAAAATAAAAAAAAATGAAGTTGTCTGAAATTAAAACAAAAATTCAGAGTAATTGCAATAATTTGCCCACTTAGATGCAATATTTATATAAATGAATGCGTCACGCTTTTCAACAAATTGAGTGATCGCTTCAACATTACAAGTGAATTCAATGCTTAGCACATGCTCTGGGATTAAGGCTAATTACTTCTAAAAGAAAGTTACACAATACCGTTGCTAGTTATGGATACGAATTCATGTCAACTGGCAAACTAACATATTGGTTCACAGATCCTAATAAAACTACAAACCTAACAGTGTTTCTTAAATTATATCAAACTTATAGAAGAACCTAACAGGAACTCTGATCATTCGTCAATTTACCTAACAATCAGTGACAAAATCATCATTAAAGAACATTAACCAATTCTTATTAACAAATACACAGATTGGAATTATTTTAATCACTTACTGAATTACATTACATTTTTAGTCAATTGGAAAAAATATTATATGCCTTTACCACAACTATTCAAGAGGTTGTCTTTAATAATACACCTATGTATATATTAGAATGACATTAAAAGGTCTTATTTGCCTGTAAGAAATCAGGGATCTAATATCAGAAAAACAAAAAGTTAGAAGAAAGTGGCATCAATCAAGAAACACATATGATGACATTTCGCAATCAATCAAGAGTATATATTTCGCACTCAATCAAGAGTATATATTTCGCACTCAATCAAGAAACACATATGGTAAACTGAGCTACTGGATAATTATCTAAAGAAATTAAAAACGTTAGACATTCATCAATCAACAAGTTTGTTACAGAACTTTCTGCAGGTGGGAACACTGAATACACGCTCTGAAAAGCTACTAAATATTTTAAACGACCGTTATCTCAAGTGACTCCTGTTAGACTGCATGCAAAATAAGCTCGTTTTGGAAAAAGCAAATATATTTACTCAATAACTTGAAACCAGATTTCACCTAATTGAAGGAGATGATACCCTGCCGGTTCTTGATTCTAACGTTTATCTTGTAGAATTCAATTAATTACTCAAATTAATTACTAAGGATGATGCTGATTAAATTTAAAACAACTTCAAAGCAAAAAAGCGACTGGATTTTACCTTATTACAAGTGAGATACTTCAAAAAATTCATAAAGCGTTGGTTAAGTTTACTAGTCTGAATCAATTCCTGTGGTCAGCTAAGCTATTTTCCAGACGCATGGAAAACAGTTGAAGTTATTATGACACCAAAGCCTGGCAGTAATATAAATGAAGTGGAATCATAACGACCTATCTTACTCTTGCCAATCACGATAAAGCTGTTTGAGAAACTAATTTTAAAACATCTCAAAACTATTTGTAATAAAAAAAACATAACACAACATCTCACCAGTTTGTTCAATAATAATCACTCGACAATTTGTCAAGTTTATCGCATTCTACTGTTATTGAAAAAGGGTAAGAGAACAAAAATCTCTCGAATATAGCGCAGGAACTTCATAATGTTTGGTATGAACTTAGCCTACTACACAAATTAAATCGAAGTGATTTTCTTGATCATGACTCTTAATTTTTTTTCCTGACAAATCAACAATTCCGGGTTAAATATGAAAATTCGTACTCAGACGTTAAATTAATGAAGGCTGTATCTACAGTGCAGTGTGCTAGGTCCAATTTTGTATGTGCTAATAATATTACATAGTATAACAGTCACTTTGTTTATAATACGTCAGTCACGTCAATATGGACTAAAAATTATGAATTAAACTGAACGAATTCAAATCGACATATATTGATGTTATAAATAAAAATATTTCACAACAAGCAGTCTTCATGCACGACACTAAATTACCATATGCTAATACAGCTAAATATTTTAGTATGACTTTTCAAGTCAAGTTTCGATGGAACAAACATATTATGAAAAAACGTTATAAACTTAACATCAAATTCGGAAAAATGCTTTGTCATAATTTTGAGCTATCAACATACAAGAAGTTTATATTTTACAAGCAAGCTCTACGTCCAGTCTGAATTTAGGAAATACAGCTATGGGCTCGAGCCAGTAATTATAACATCCAATTGATAAAAATACTCCAAAATAAAGTGCTTAAGTGTGTTGTTAACGCGCCTTGTCACAGTCGTATCTGCAACTTTCATCGCAATCTTCAAATTTAGATGCTAGAGGACTTTATTAGTGGATTTGCTAGTTCTCAGTAGTAGAGACTCCAAAATAACATCCACATAGGAAGTGTCCAGACTCTTGAATATGTCAAATATCACTAGATGACTCAAAAGTGTCAACTCATTTTAACTTGCCAGCTATATTTTAAATCTTTGTATGGAAAGTTCTTAGTGCATTAAGTTAGAAACAAATTAATTTTATGATAAATATTAGACCCGAATTCCAGATATATAACAGTATTTTTGGGATAGACCTAGTAACAAATTCGATCTAAAAATAACAAATTTAATAAATCGATTCAAATCGATTTTAAAAAAAAAACAAGTTTTTGCTGTAATCAAACATTTATTTTCAACTCTACTCCACATAGATATAAAGAAAAAGAAAATTCAGCCTCCTTTCACACAGGTTTATTTTAGTTTGGATGGTTCTGTCGAAACATCATATGAAGCACCATTTTCATTTTTCGGGTACAGAATCATAAGAAACTTTGATAACGGCCTTTAATAAATACATTAACGAGAAATTATTTAGGTTAACTTGCACTGATAAATTAAAAAAAATATGCACCCAAAACCAATATTCTATCCATCCATCAAAGTAGGTAGTCATCAAAGATAGTTAATAAATTTATATTTATCATTTGTTTGATTCCCACAAGTATTTAGATGTTTTAGTAGTCTATTGACAGTTCTAAAGCTTTCTATCCGTGCCTTCGTGTATAAGTTGTTCCATTCAAAATACATACACAGTAAGTAAATAAATAAAAACTAAACAGAAACACTTTAATTATATATGATTAGACGTAATTTAAACATTCAGTGAATAATGGACAGTGGATGTGTACTTTTATATTTCGAAATCAAGAATAATATAAACACAGTTAAAGTTATGGTACACAATCAGTCCCCGCTGTCTATTATGTAAAGTTTTTATCGAATAAAAGTCAGTAAAGGCTAGTATTTACATACAAAATTTATAATTGAAGGAAGTAAAAATTGTAATAATAAAGGGATAATTATTATCATCATTTATTATATACATAATAAAACCTAATTTTATATATAATAAATTATAACGATTATTATTATATAATAATAATTCAACCGAACCCTTATTAATACGAAAGGTAATTTTAAAATCCTGTGCACTGAGCTCACACACACATATATATATATATATATATATATATATATATATATATATATATATATATATATATATAATTTATTCGGTATTTATATGTACGACCCTGTTACTTTCTTGCCCTATTCATATCCAAGTATAATAAGGATGGCAAAATGTCTAAATCTAAAGGACGACATGCTTGCTACTGATTTTCTTTAACTTTTTCCAATAACAAATTTAATAATTTTGCATTTAACAGGCCGTTGATAAGCTTGAAAATGACAGCGAAAAATCGCTTACTATTGATAACCTGATCTTATAGAAGATAACTGTCAAAAAATTAGTGGGAAGCAACATATGCCACTTCCATACAACATCGGATCGCCAGTGAGAGATTCGTCCTCCCATTGGTAGATAACGTGCAGAGACAGTAAGTCCTACCTCTTGGTGTTATTGGCATGCAAAACTAAAACGTCACTAAGAATTTCTATCCTTAGCAATACAAAAGTATGGATATATAAAATATTGGTTTTGGGCAATAGGCAACAAATTTGCCATACTTTGTAGGTTCTACACAGAAACTTTATATTAGGTTATTACTACGAAAATTTTCTTATAAATCACTTAATTAATTTACGTGGTTTGTTGCACAGCAAAGTACCGCCTTACGTACTTGGCCGGTTTTTAGCAAATTTGTCCTACAATGAAATTATATTATAAATGCCACTCTGATATCAGAAAATGTTGAAAGTTTTACTTTATATCCACCGACCAGAATTCGAAAAAAATTATTATTTGAAAAGTTACACAAGTTATCAATTAATTGGTATAGCAAAAACTTTTATGGTTTCCCCCCAAATATATAAGATGAGAATAACCTATAAAATATTTTCATTAGGGCCTTTATTGCTGAGAATTACCTCATTTTTCATTAACAAAATATATTTCAACATTTTCTTAAACGTAATTAAATTTAAACATACAATAAGAAAAACTTTCATAAATTAAAAAATTCAATTAATATTTCATGAATTTTTCTCTTTATAACTCTGTATAATACTGGTAGTATTGTAATACTTGTTCAAACTCGATTAAGGTTAGGTGCGCGTGGCATCGTATACCGTTTTGATATATCTACAACGTTAACCATGAAATAGTTCAACATTAACGAAAAATATTATTGATTATAATCGTCTCATTTTGTTGTCCAGAACAAATAGAAATCGGCTTGCTATACCCATTTAACAATCGTACATATTTGTAACAAGTTCATCGTATAATTCGGCAAATCGTTAAAAGTCTAGGCATATCGTGAAACGACACCATTTCACGAAACTTTTAACTGAGGTTAGTCGTATCATTCTAAGTATGTCCTGTAAAGATTTGGCTATCCGTCCTTCTGCATATTATTCTCATAAGCTATCCAACAATTGGATTAAGTCAAAGAGATTTTAAACAAATGTTGTAAATCCCTTTTTTATTGCAAAATAAAAATAAAAAAATGCGCTTTTAATAGAAAATCGGTGTTATAAAATAAACTGAAAATAAAACCAAGAAATGCTTTCATGGTTTTACGCACTGCCAAAAAATAGAGTATAAATAGTAAAGTACTCGGATATGGGAATGGCAAAACTGGCTATATTCTGTCGCACTAAAAATCTGGATTTATAATATAATATGAAAAATGAGACTTAGGTACAGAACCTAACTAAAGTCATTCGGGTAACAGTCCATGTCTGTATTGTTAAGAAAATTATTAAAAAAATTCATCGCGTGCAACTCGGTACACGTGACAGAAGTGAAACTTCTTTGAAAATTTAAACCTCTATCTATCTGTAAGTAAATATTGAGGGGTAAAACGACAGAGAAAAAAAAAGAAAGAAAGAGAGGAATGGGAAAATATTCTAAAAGACTGGAAGAAACATTTTTGAATCCAGAGATATAAAAAATAATTTAATTTTTACCAACATTATCAAATTTCATATTTTTTACTTGTATGTGAATCAAAATAATTTCTAATTGCTAATACCACTAAATACTGATTCAAAATTGGAAATTAGTTTCATACATTTTTATATTTCGTGAACAATTATGTATTCATTGGGACATAGACAGTAAGTTTGAGGAGGTAAAAATAAAGTAATGAACTCTAAGTCATTAATTTTTATTGGCTGTGTATATTCTAGACTAAAATCACAAAATTTAAATTTACTTTACATGTATTAGAATCAATGACATTTCTTGATCAACGAAATAAAAAAAAATCGATTTCCAATTTACTATTGTCTTAATCGAACAAGCGCCGTCTCTTACCGTCTTAGCAAACTTTGTTCGTTTTGTATAGATGGTAACAGTCTAGATGGTAACAGTCTAGACATTTTTATTCATATTCGTCATATTTATTATTCATAAACATCGTAATAATGAAAATAAAAATTTTCCTTTCCTTCCCGAAATAATAACGTATTACGAATATGATATTTTTATATAACCGAAGGAAAATACATTAGGTTTTTCTTTACTATCAATATTATTACTCAAGGGCATTATTCAAAACTCAAGTTAAATATAAACAATTCATTTTGAAGTTAAATTATTTTGAAATACCATTAATTAAATGTTATTTAAGGACAAAATATGTTTACTTCAATATTTCTCAAATAAAAATGACTAACAAATGCTATATTTTAGTTGTGAATAACATTTCTAGATTATAAATTGTTTTGATATACCCTTTGTTTGAATGTTAATTAAACAACAGAATGTAATTAAACAACAAAACATTTTAATACATTATTAAAAATTTTAAAAAATACTTATAAAGCACTTTCAGTAGAAAATCTTCTATTCATTCTATCAGTTAAGAGAACTTCTATGTATTCTATCAGTTATGAAAAAAATCTCCGCGGCTGGGAATCAAACCTCGGTCTCCCGCGTGATAGGCGGGGATAGTTGCCACTATACTACCGAGGATATGGATATGGAGGATATCTTTCTTCTCCCTCATGTAAAGAAATGTGCCTAAACGTGACGCGACGTTAAAATTTTACTCTCAATTCTCGTCCATTTATCGATTATCGAATTGCCGCCTAAGAAGTTTCGCTTCAAAAATTGCATAAATTTGTTTTACCTTCACCTGTTTGCAACATACACCTGTTGCAACATGCAATACATTTACTTAGGTTTTCTCTAACTGAAACTACCGTTATCAATTCTAACATGTTTATTCACAAAACCGTATACAGTCTTCTTTTTTTCTAAACAAAAAAGACAAAACATATATAAAATTATTTAATTAGATTAAATTTTGAAAGAAAATCATACGAATTTTTCCATGCAGCTTTTGATACAAGATTAAGTTAGTCAAAATTCTAATACTAATTTTAAACTAGTTAATAAAATCACTATTGACTCTACTGGCGAACAATATTATGGTAATGTTACGATCTCATTATCTATATTGATTGTAAACTTTTTTCATTACCAAGATATTGATTAATATTTGATCCATATTTCAAAATCCGTGCATTCCATAAGAGTCATTCTCTCTACCTTCATTGATCAACTGTAAGCTACTAAAAATTTAGTCACAAACTTCGTACAATCTATAGCTTGTAAGAGATTTATTAATTTTCCAATATAATTTATTTTAGCTTATACTTTAACCTATGTATTTTTAATATTACTTACATAATTCTTTAAGATACCTACTAATGAAGGTATTCGAAAAGATAATAGTAAATAAACACTATAGAAAATAAAGTACATAGAGGAACCAACTCTTTATTTCTATCGTGATAGCGATACCCAATAAATAAGATTATTTATAACTTATAACTAAAATAGTAAACTATTTGTAATCAAAGTAAAGTTTAGTATATAATGGAACTATAGATTAATTAAAGTACGAGTAAGTCAACGTGACAGCATTGTTGGCCACAATGGGCCGTATAATTCCTAATTAAATATATCCTTAATAACATGCAAAGCTGCTAAGAGACATGAAACAACATGAGCACGGAGTTTCTCTTCTACTAAACTAGGATAGAGAATTTTACCCGAATTAGAAAATTTATTCGTAGCTCACGTTATATTATAATCACCTAATCAATCAATTCTTTGAAATCTTTACACGGACCCGACGGACAGTAACTCAAAACTATATTGGCAACATGTAAAAAATCACTCATATTCAAGTGGATGACGGTAAAATGATAAATCATTTGTTTTAAACATTAAATTCAAATTTTTAGAATAATAATGTTAAGACCAATAACGTAATTCTAAATATACATAATTGTATAAAACCTCAAGAACTCTAAAAATTAAAAACAAATTTAAAAAATTCAATTTAAAAACATTCAATTTTGCCCATAATATATTTTAGAACAATACCGATTTTTTTCTAACATAATTTTAAACATCTAAAAGGGAATGAAATTTTGGTCGCAAGCATTTTTACCTGGTTTTATTTCTTACCTAATAAAAAAATACAATCTAAATATTTGTTATTTTGGAATTAGGAAGATCGTCTTTATTGAATATATTTGGCGTTAATTTTGTAATACAACGTAAATTGTAATACAACGAAACCTATGACATGGTAAAGAACTTAAAGGAAATAGAAATAATCATGTAGTTTCATTTAATTGTGAAGATCATCTTTACTTAATAATCCTAATGAAATTCGACATAATTATTGTATAGACGTTTTTGAAATCAGGTTTAGAAGGTAATACAAGATTATATTTACACTAATTGGCAACGAAGAAAATATTTTCGATAAAGATATAGATTCGAATATCATTTTTATTGCAATGTGAATTTATAAGGTGGTTTTTTATTCAGAAAGGCGTTGCGCCTATTCTAATAGACAAAAGTTAATATATCCAAGTGAAAATCAATCGGTTATAAAAGTAGGAAATGTTCAAAAATTATTTGCAAAAAAAATAACAGAGAAAAATAACTATAACGCTTATTTTTTTAGTCCCCTGAATTATACTAGATTTCCTGTGAATTTAAAATGGTCGAGCCAGGTTTTAAATTAATTTACACTAACAAAATATATAGCAAACACACGGACGACACACAATCCATAGATTAGGGTATTTAACTATTGTTTTGATTTTATAAACCTTTTTTTATGTCAAATTATAAGCTGACCACGAATGAAAAACGTTTTGACAGGTCTTAAAAATCGTCCTAGTTCAAAAGGTTTGAACTTAACACGTTTAGACACGGATTTAATTTTCACTATAGGATTTAATTTTCACTATATTCCACAAGAGTGAATGGAACAGGAGATATCCCCACCATATTCCTATAATTAAATATAGAAGCGCATATCTATTTATGTTTAATAAATTTTCAAATATATTTTTTGCTACTGGATTTTAGGTTATTATATTTAAATTTAGGTTAATTATAACCTAAATTTACATAACATTTTACAAAAAAACAGTCAATTTTATAAAAACAGCCTATTTAAAACAGTACCCTATTGTGTAACACGAATACACTAAAACGTATTTGAATAATATTTTTTGTAATAATTTTTTGAATAATATTTTTTGTAATAATTTTTGTACTCGCCACACGACCATGCAAAGTCAACACTGAGTCAGATCTACACATGCCTAACTCGGTGAAAACAAATCGATACAGAGTTACCTTATATTCCGAATATTTACACACACAGCCATAATTTCGAAATAAACATTCACTCGCTTTAAACTGTACGCCTCCTGTGATACGTCAATTGACAAACATTACGGTTTAGCCGAACGCAACCCATTTCACTTTTAGGATGAATGAAAAATGGCGTACATCATCAGTAAAGAGTAAATACATACATCAATATAATTTACTAGAATCGTGAATAACATATACGTGAGAAACGAATTTTAGTATACTTTTACCATGTAAAGTGTCAGATAAAAAAATTTTATTTCGTACGACGTATTGCGTCTTATTCGTGAAATATAAAGAAACGAAGTTAAGTAAAACATAATTCCAACATACAAAAGTGATTTAATAAAATGCCATATACACGATAAAAGCTGTTAGGTAATGGAAATGACGAAATTTCTGATAATCTACAATTCATTAAATGACTTAAAATTGCAAAAATAATGTTGCATCATTGCACTGGCATTGTTAGGTAAAGCGTCATTATCTCTTCACTTCTAGTTGTCTTTAATATTGGCTAGTGAAAGGCGTATTAAAGCGAAATATTGGAAAAAGCCAAAGTAATTTGTATTTGAAATTAATTCTACTTCGGTAGCCTTTCCAGGGGCTCATTAAATACACAAATTCAACATAAAATAATCAATTTAAATAGCTCCAGCGAGTCATTTTTTGCTCGCATTGTTCATTGAAATGTACTTCAAGGCCGCACGTCGGCTATGCGCCATATTCAATAAGGAATCGTCGTTCCAAATCCGTGCCGAAAGGGAGAATATATTTTCCTTGTAAATTGTGTTTCAGCTACGTGACCTGACGGAGAAATATAATAAACAAAAGACCGGGATAATAGTCGGTGAAGGGATTCGCGCTGATTATTGTCGGCTGAAATGGAGCCTACTTTGTTACAAGGCATATATGAAAAGAGAATGTTTGTTTTCTTAGGACGCCCTGAGTCGATTTGAATTTTCTATCATCAACTTCGATCTCTTAAACTTTTTCGTAAACTTCACTTCTCAAAGATTTTCATGTGAAAATATACGCGATAAATTAAGTAATATATGGATCAATTTAATTTACGTTTGACTTGCAAAATATTATATATATAATATATATATATATATATATATATATACATACATATACGTATGTTTGTGTGCACAAAGAGCTGTGGAGAACACAAACAAGTGCGGGTAGTATGGCCACTTTAAAACCTTTTTTTTTTTAATGAGTATTATGTCAAACGTATAGCACGTGTTATCACGTGTATTACTTTTCTTTTTTGGAAGTTGTTTCTCCTCAACAATTAATTGTATTATATATGAAACTAAAGGAAACATCCGTATTCTTGGTTTGCATGACTTTATGTACAATAAATTGCTCGGTACCAATTTTAACTAAGAACATGCATTAATTTTTTTTTAAACTCTTATGAGGGAACTTCGTTATTTTTCTCCCGTAAGTTATCGGGAAAAATTAATATATTTAAACAATTGAATGCGAAATTAAGTACTATGATACCAAAAGAATTGAGGGTTGAACTAGAAAAAAGTGAAAGATGAAAAAACTATAAAGGTTATTATTATTTATATATATATATATATATATATATATATATATATATATATATATATATATATATATATATATATATATATATATATATATATATATATATACTCCTACACATAAGCTAAGTCATTAAAGGTTGAAAAAAAGTTAATTGGAAAAATTGTAATACCAAATTAGAAAAGTGTGAGACAACCTGTAAAATACTGATACATTCATAGACTTGTTATATAGACCACTTCACTTTCAAACTCCCTTACTTCCGAAAATGCGTTTATGTGTGCGTAAATTTACTACAATGTAACTTTAGTGGTATTCATCATATCGATCAATTTTGTATACACGTTTAGCATATATGTAGGCACTATATCTACTCGATAGTGCGAAGCCATAAAGTGCTGCTAGTTTCATGTCAAATATATGGGAAATTTATTAGTTCAATTGAGAAATTTAGGCATGCAGTTTCAAAACGCAATAATTAGATTTTTATCTAAATTCATTTCAACACAAAATCACATCCATAATTATAATTATTGGAAAATTATTTAGTATTTAGATGCTGGTTACAATTTTTATATTTCTTGTTAATTTAAAAAAATTAACTCTAAAAAATGTAAATTAATCCCACTCCCGTCTTTTTCGTTACTGAAAGAATTAGTGAGATTGTGTCGTGCATTTTGAAACTTTACGACTCAATTGATACTAAAAGACGGCAGGGTATCATAGTATCGCCAAGCATAGATCAATGTACAACAAACGATCTATGTAAAGCAGATCTTACGAAGTCAAGATAAAATTTGTTCGAAGTCGATTTTGATAAATATAATCATTATGAGTATATAAATACATGTAAATAAAATTTTTAAATAAAGGTAAAATATGAAAAAACCTGGCAAGCATGAGTTGAACTTCCGTACGAAACTTCCATATGCATTTAGGCATTTCTAAATATTTAATGCACATAATATTTCTATTAAATTACTGGCAACATATTCATTTTAGAAATTTTAGATTCATATTTCAAAAATATATATAATTCCATACTGAATTAGAGATCATTGATTTTTAGATTTTTCTCTTTACTTGGGACGTAAATCTATCAGATGTATCCTATGGGTATATATATATATATATATATATATATATATATATGTATGTATATATATATGTATATATATATATATATATATATGTATATATATATATATATATATATATATATATATATATATATATAATTTACTCGGTATTTATATGTACGCCGGACCCTGTTACTTTCTTGCCCTATTCATATCCCAGTATAATAAGGATGGCAAAATGTCTAAATCTAAAGGAAAAAAATATATAAACAATATATAAAAATATAAACAATAAACAATACTGAACCTTCATTATTTTCGTCGACGAAATTATCGATAAGATGGTTTAACACTAACGCAAACGTCAAATAAATATATTTACAGAAAAACTCAATAAATCATATTATTTCAAAGTATACCTTTATTTTATATGTAATTAGACAGTTTATTTTGTTAATTATCATACATGAAATAGTCGAATAAAGAAGTAGCACATATGACATACAAAAAATTCTGTACCGGTTCTTTAAACTTACTTGTGAAATGTGCATTTATCTGGATTATTTCGATGTGTAATGAACAGAACAAGGAACTATTGTTCCAAACACACTTAATTTAACAATATAATAACGGATAAATTCAACGTTGCTAGAGAGCAGCGAACGCAATTTCCCGCGTGACTCCAAGTTACCTCTTGAAAAAAGAGTTCCAACGGTTTTAATTTCGCTGTAACACATAACATCGGTATTATGCATTATCGCGCTCGCTCTTACCTTTGTTCGTCTATCCAGTATATATTAAGTCTATGGGAACACTATATTCTTGCTGCCAGCATTGATTTAGTTCACACAAGCGGTATTGTTTTTAGTATTAAGATGGGAAATTTATGACCGATCAGTGCGTACTCTTACCCTAAACCGTTATAGATTGAGTTGCATTAGCGATGAAGAAGTATATTAAATATAAAATATGCAAAATGAAAATCACAAAAATGACACTTTAATAAAAATGACGCATAAGTTATTGAGGCAATTCCAGTGCGTACTTTTACCCTAAACCGTTAAAATAAAAATTCGTTATTTTTTCACACGATACGTAATGACAATAACTCAGTCATTATATACTATTAAAGTGGGTTGTGTAATTTTTATTGAGTTGCATTAGGGATGAAGAAGTATATTAAATATAAAATATGCAAAATGAAAATCACAAAAATTACACTTTAATAAAAATGGCGCATAAGTTATTAAGGCAATTCATGCATCTGTGTTTGTCATCAGGTAAATCACTAAGAAGAGCGGGTCTCATTGCCTCGTATTATTTCGTTTTGGAAATAATTAGCCTACGCATGCTTACCCACACACTTGGCAAACTGACTCTATTTGTAAAACAAAATTATGATATTATCACCTGGCGAATCAGCCGATTCTTCCTTGCAAAACTGTATAAAAAAGGAATGTATGCTATAAAAAAACGAGTGTGCTTTAGACCACACGACTAAAGTAAAACTTCAAATTCACAAAATATAAACTTTAAAATGAATTTACAATTTTATTCACTTTAAACGTAGAATGTTTTATGTATTGAACAAAATAATAATTTATAAAATTGTTCAAGAACGAAATGAAATTACAAAATAATCAAAAAATCACCGTTCGCGTAAGGCTAACAAACTCGCATATATATATATATATATATATATATATATATATATATATATATATATATATATATATATATATTTCATGCACTGACTATGAGAGGAAGAGAGAAAGAAAATGTGCACGCGCACTGCTCTCTCTTGCTCCTACAGTGTGATACAGACAATATGCTTGCACTGTGTCTTAGATATACGAAACATAACTGACTATGAAAGAAAGAGAGAAAGAAAATGTGTGCTCGCACCTCTCTCTCTTGTACCTACAGTAATATACGAAAAGTAACTCTCTCTCTCTTTTTGTCTTCACTAACTTATATCTCCCTTTCAATTTCCGTTCGCCTCGCCCGATCACACTTTTCGTAACGCTCTCGTCACGCATTCACCAGTTTACTCCCCAAGTCAAGCGTGCGTAAAGAAGTTTTACTTTAATAAGACAGTAATTGTTGATAACATTAATTGAACGATTTTAGTTAATAATTACAATATTAATAGAAATATTTTTTTTTTATTTTGTATGTATGGCACCTAAAATGTACGTTAATATATGTATATTGTAATATTTTACAATATAGCCGGTTTGTAACTTTATTTATTTTAACAGTAATACATTAATAAATTTCCGCTACTTTCGAAATCTTTGCAATAAACTCCTTTAAACAATTGAAATAAATTTTCTATGCTACGTAATATGTGTGAGTGGTATTTAAAAGTCGAGAGCTATTTATTTTTAATTATATTTATTTCACTTCTATCCATAAACATCTATCCAAATATAATTTTACATCGAGATCCGTGGTTAATGGAACATTTAATGTTAAAGGATAACAGACTTATTTTTTATAGTATGGTTGAAGTGGAGTTAAATAGTACAGAAACGTCTGGATGGCTGGATGGATTTGGATTCTTCTAGAGCGATAAACAATACGTTATTTAAATAATTTGCTTGTTATAAAATAAGTTAAACTGTTATTTAATGCTAATTATGTATTAATGACTATAGTAGCTCAGAAAAATCAGAAGAAAGTAAAAGCTATTTAACAGTGTAATAAATTTTAATACCAATAACACCGGATGGCTGTAATTCATCTCTGTAATATTTCATAAAAAATATTTTTCTCATTTAATAAAGAAAATATATCGAGCCTATGTATGGCATTCCTCACAAAAAATATTTCATTTCAGCACTATAATAAACGTAAATAC
Source organism: Druceiella hillmani (assembly GCA_039881145.1). Taxonomy (NCBI): domain Eukaryota; kingdom Metazoa; phylum Arthropoda; class Insecta; order Lepidoptera; family Hepialidae; genus Druceiella; species Druceiella hillmani. The sequence goes on along the minus strand of JAYKKI010000021.1, from coordinate 19,755,987 downwards.
ATGGGATATCTACATATCTCGAAGTGATTTATAATATATAGTTTATCGACCAATTTGTTCGCGGAAACTTGAAAATGCTGTCTGCACGTACTACACATATATGTAATTTATACCGATTTTTTAACAGTTTCAGGTTTTTACAGTTTACTTTTTCAATATAGAATGTTTTTGAAGCACATCAATGATTGTATTGTTACATAATTCATATTTATTGCGAATTGCTTTAGCAAACATTCATCTCCATTAACTTAAAGTTATTGAAGATAAACGCTATGAACACACCCCCACTCATGTCTTCTTCGAACTACTCCACGCGGCGGATGCCACTCATATCTTCCTGGAACTACTCCATCTTCTTGGAACTACTCCACGAGGGTACACAGCGGCGAACTTATAACAGCCAACTGAAACGATATACCGGTGGTGCGAACGAAATATAAATGATCCCAAAACAATATCGTCAAGGAGTTTGTTTGCGGGTTGGATAATAAGACCGTACGATGTGGGCGGTGCGATATCACCTCCGGCATATGTAATAAGAAACGAGAGTTGAAATGCGGTCGTATGGGAATAGTGTGCTCTTTCTAGATACGTTTTGTTTATTAAATTTTTGCTTTCACATACTTCGGAAAATATTCTTGTGATTTAAAAAAATGATGGTAAACTTTTAGTTAAATAATTTGCATTAGTATGTTTCTATAAAATGTTTAACTTCGTTTAGAATACATATCGAAGTGACAGAAGTGTGCCAGTAGAATTTTATACATTGGGAAATATACTATGTCAATTTAAATATGTGTACAAGTATTACATATTTTACTTATATATATATATATATATATATATATATATATATATATATATATATATATATATATATATATATATATATATATTCACATATACACATATGTTTTTTTATATGTAAAAAAATCTAAATCTTACTTATTACTTCACTGCACATGTAGGCAAACACTAAAATTCATAGGACTACAAAAAGTACTATATAAAATGTTTTTTTACCAAAGTTTATTATGGTTATAGTATTTCTTTCAGAACTATTTTTCGTATTTTAATTTATAAAATTTATGTGCCCCCTACCACTTAGATGCGTTAAAAATATGTACATAGCAAACTTTTACCCTCCTTGTAGGTAGTTATAGGTAGTTCCCTTTAATAAAAAATACATAACACACATGCCATATAATATTTGAAGTTTCATCTCAGTCGTAGAATTAGATGTTTTGATAATTTCTTAAAATAGGTTTCAGACACATAGTAAAACATTTTAGGGGTTACCCACATTACAAGAAAGTATATAGGCGGCGTCCAAAGACTAATTCTGTAAAACCCGATTTGACCTATTCGAATTACCATTATTACTTTCGACCAATATTTTATCTGACTTTGATTTTAATTTAATTTTATATAATGTACGAGGTTTATTTTTTTGTGGTCTTTTTGCTTTTTTAGAAATACCATTTAGTGTCTTGTTATTGTAAAATTATTTATCAACAATACACGTTATCGAAAAACAATATATTAATATATATATATATATATATATATATATATATATATATATATATATATATATATACATATATATATATTTATATATTTATATATATAGTCGATGTTATATTAATTGCGACTATGACAGTCTAGTTTACAAGATTTTGACAAGTTTATAGGAAAAACCTCTAAAAATGCATGCTTATAAATTTCTACGAATAATTGTCTAATCAGAAGTCATTTTTGTTCACTAAATACTTATATAGATAGCTACCAAAAACTTTCTCATCATTCAATATGAACATAAAAGAAACACTTTATTTGAACGGAAATTAAACGATCGTACAAAGATTATATCTGATGTTTATAACGCTTCAATATTAATTTCAGATGGTAATTCGATAGGATATTCGTTTTTTAATCACGATAACAAGTTGACGATATTAATTTTATTCAAGAGTGCGATGGCTATCTTTGGAAAGGAGTTTTAAAAAGAATCATCATTTCCAAAAATTTGTGTACATTATTATTTTAATTTTAAAATTATTGGCAAATTAAAAACTGCCTTTATATTAACTAGAATTTTACAATGAAATATGAAATGGAACAATTATTAATTTAAGAAATTATCGTTCGCCAAGCTTCTAAGCCATCTAAGCCTGACGAGTAACTACCACAGTAATTACATGATCAACGTTTAATTTTTTTAATTATGCAGTCAGATTGTAGATATACTTTTTTAGTTAAACAATATAACGTGTTTATTTAATATTAATTAGCGACACCTCACATTTAGAAAGGATAATGGACAGATTTGTACAGACGTTGTATTATTTGTGAATACAATTCAGATGTACACCATGTGAAAGATCTTTATTTAAGCCCACATTTTTATTACGGGGTCTAACCCTTGAGATGCCAAGAAAGAGAGGTATCTGGATCTACAAGTACCCCAAAAATGCATTTGTTTTTATTGAACGGTTATTTAAAAACTAAATACATAGTGATGAAGACTTCAATTTATCGCATTTATTTCAAATAAGGTTTCTAATGAATGAGGATTTATTAGTTAAGTGAAATAAATCATATGCAGGTACTTTGAGGCCTAATATACGTATAATAAGTACCTGCTTTTTTTAAGTCGGTTTTTTAAAAGATATTTTATTTTATAATTATTAGTGATTAATAAATAATATGAATCATCAAACTGTAACTAACATTCAATTATTTTCTTCCTACGTATAAATCCTTTCTGCACTCCTATCTATCATATCAGAGTATGTAAGATAGTATGGATTCCAGATTGCAACAGCATATTCAAGTTGGAATAGCATAAGACTTGTGTAGAGGATTCGATAAGTTCTCATTTGCTTAAAGAGTTTGGTAGTTCGTAAGACAAAGCCTAGTAAAACATAAACTCATGAGGTGATCTGCTTAACTTGAATATCAAAATGTAACTTTTGATCGAACATTACGCCAAGATCACGTGTGTAAAAAATTACCACCTGTGTCATAGGTGTGAAGATGGATTGTCTTGTTTTTAGAAAAAGTGATCGATTTACACTTACTGTGACATAATTGTATCTTGTTATTGTAGTCTGTTAAGATCTTCTTGTCTATCAGATCAGAAGAACCTCTTATTTTGGAGAAAATCTTTAGGTCGTCAGCATATAACAAGAACTTACTGTGTGTTTAAAGCAATTGCTGATATCAGTTATAAACATGATAAACAAAAAGGAACCCAATATGGAACCTTGAGGTACTCCTGAAGTCACGAGAACATGAGGTAATTTAACACCGTTAATTTTTACTACTTGTTGCCTATTGCTGAGATAGGAGACGAAACAGCGAAGTAAATTACCCTTTATACCGTTAAAAGAGAGTTTTTTCAGCAAGATGAGATGATCAACCTTGTCGAAAGCTTTTTCAAAATCTGTGTAGATGGAGTCAATCTGGGTCCTGCATTCCATTGGACACAGATTAAAGGTAATAATAGCTTATTTCAAAATCTGCATTAAATATTCCAAATTTCCTATATTTGAATCGAGATTTTTTAAATATATTCATATTAAAAAAAACTTAGCATACATACTTAACATAAAATTTATTAAACCTCTTATGGTATGGCCGGCAATAATTTCTTTAGATCATTACGTGGGGTCTGAGGAAGTTCACGTTATATAAATCACATGTGCGCGTATTAAATATAACTAGTGGCATTCACTTAGTCGTGTTAGGCGAAGAAATTATTTCTTACTATTTTAAATTAACAATATTGACTACGTTAAGGGAAACTACGAAATGGTGACTAGGTTAAGGGAAGTTGTGAAACGTAGGTTCAAGATAAGAATCATATCACTTCTGCCGCTGTGTTGGTATATTCATCAGACAACAAAGGATAAGATAATTTTTTGGAAAACAGTGTTTTTTCCGAATGTATTTTGATAATTTAGCGTCACGTGAGATCTTTGGACTTCAAAACACCATCAATTAAAGGAGAGAAAAATGAAAGAGAACCGAACAATCTCTATGTAATATAGTTGGAGTTTCGATTATTTTTTTTTTATTTACTATAACCAGGCAATTTCACCGGTTTTTGCGCGGAAAACAATACAAATATATATATATATATATATATATATATATATATATATATATATATATATAAATATTTAAAAGCTACGCGTCCTCGGTACCTTGCGACTTCGTCCGCATGGGATTCATTTCCATTTCATTATGTTCAGATTAGTTAATTTCACTAAAGCATTCCATTTTTCAAAAAATATAGCTAATGAAAGGTTATATCTTTAAGAAAAGAATTGTGAACAAAAATAATTTTAAATTGTGATTTGTAACTTATCTATAAATAAGAGAATTTTGGTTTCTCGAGACTTGAAATTCATGTGTTACTCGAGACTTGAACTTTCAAATTTCAACCCTCCATTTTTTGGATTCAATTTTCAATAAAATTAGAAATATTTCCGAAATTCCTTTGCGATTTTTAATTAATCTACTTGAATACATTTTTGGATTCGCCGTAGTCTAAAGGTACACCTAAAGGTATGTGACCTAAAGCTACATTTTGGCAACCTTTTTAAAAAGAGTAATTAAATTTATAATAAGAAGCAATTTTATAATGGAGTTATGAATTATTTTCTAAAATATCCAAACACCAAAACATAATTTTATATATTGACACAATGGAAAACACCCAAATACTTCTAAATATGTTACAAGACTAAGTAAATAATATTTAATTATTTAGGTAAAGGAGTATTGTGCATAGACCAATATGGCTGGTGCATAATCGTGTGGCTGGTGTACTTTCAAACATGTGGAAATTTGAAAATCATTGTTTTATTTGATATGGTTCATTGCTATTATGACGTGTATCCTAACGAGTGGAGAATAATTAAATACATGAGTCTTTCAAAATAAACTTGAGATTATATTTGCCATTTTTCAATTTTAAAATCTAATTACTCTTTTTAATCCCTCTCCCCAATTTAATTTGTCAATGCGAGTTTTAAAAAATATTTGGAAATTGATTTATAACTCTCAACTATATTATAATACTTAAATTTCACCAACAATTTCAAGAGATATAGACAATTACGAAATCTTAAGTTATGCCTATCGAACACACATTTGGTCGGATTTTTTAAAGTATGTACATTAGTTATGTTATCCTTTTAATACCGACTACTTTATTTCTATTTTTTTATGATAATAGCTAATGTTATGATTCAGACGACTGTATTTTTTTCACTACTTTCCCGTTTAAACACATTTCGCTTGAATCTTATATACGTATTAATCACATAAAATAAAAACGCATGAAAATAGTTGAAATAAGAGTAATAAATGATCTTGGTAGAAGAAACTAGTTTCAAACCTCTCTGTTAATTTTGAATCATAAGCATCTTTTGTCCAATATTATATTTTGGTCTAGGTCCACATTTTTCTCCAGCTCCTAGCCACTAGTCACTAGCCATGTTTACACTAAAAATTAGCATAAGCTATCCATTTTTCATCTCCTGTAACCAGATAGTTTAGATCTCGTTAGTACGACGGGAACTCAGTAGCTCCAAGCACACATTAGCTCTCCTCTGAAGTTGCAAGGATGCTAGCTCAGGTGGTAGCCAAACCGAATATTTCCAATTCTTTCATACTTTTTCGGCTGGAGTATGAGAGCATGAAAGTATCTCTTCCAAACAACGCAAACTTAATTTGGGATGTGTTTCAATAAGGATTTTAAATTTTCCTAAATCAATTATAGGAGGTCGCTTCGGATAAGGTTTTTCAGACATATCAAAATTCCTTTCTTTGAATCTTTGGACCCTCGGCTATATCATAAGAGGGCACACCTACACTCATCATCGCGTACATATCGCGTGATGCTTCACTGGTTTTTCCGTTTTTCATTCATACTTTCTCTCCCGATTACTAAGTTGCAAACTGAACAGAAGCTCGAATGCCGCACTCTTTACATGCACTACAAGAAATATACCAGACGCTTTTATAACATTCCAGAAATCGGTGAAATAATGTGGCGGCTGCATAAGTCGCTAACCTAATAAAATATTTTGAAGAAGAAAGTTTTACGACTTTCACCATATCACAAATAACTAAACCAAAATAAGAATATCTGAGTCGTATTTTTCAAATATGTATAATATTTAATAGTACACTAACTTCAGCTGCGAATTTATATGTTATTATAATTTATAGAAGGAAAGTATCTGCGTGATTTACAAAACAATTTGGAAACTATACTAGAGTTATTTACAATTAATTATAGAATTTAGAAGATAATTCGGAATCAAATTAGGATAGAAGGTGCAATCAAATCATAGTTCCGTAGGTGGATATTAATTTCAGTATAGATCTTTCTTAATCAAAAATTAAATGGAGAGTCGATTATATCAACGTCGCAATTAAGTCAGTGCAAGTCAGTGCAATTTAAGACACAGCTCTGAAAGATTACGTGACAATATAATACTGAATATATTTGGCTTTAATTTGTAGAAATTCATTATTCATAATTAAATTAAACTACGTGATGTAGTATTATTTCTACTTTCTTTAAGTTCTTTACCACGACCTAGGTTTCGTTGTATTACAACATCTTCAGGTGGACTATTAGCAAAGATCTCTGAATTAAAAAATATTTCCTAGAAATAATACTACATCACGTAGTTTCATTTAATTGTGACAATATAACTTAAAATGCCGAATTGTGCTATTCCCACCTGTAAAAATATCACTGGACTCAAAAGAAACAAATGAGGATTACTTTTCATACGTAAAAACTATTACTTAATTTCATTTTCAATTAACTATACAATTTTAAAATATCGAAGTAGATTATTATTAACAGAAGCGCGCCTTTTTTATTGGTGTTGTCACCTCTTAAAAAATTGTTTACCCAAATTAAAACATCTCAATTGCTCGATACTAAAAAATGTAAAATTTTATTTGTCCATTATAGCTTGATATGTTTAAAATTATACTAAAAATTTGAGAAAAAATATTAGTTTTATTTATACCACTGAATAACCCATTTTCAAGATTTTCTCTACCGATGACATGCATAATAAAAACGAATAGTTCGTACTAAGTCAAATATACAGTTGTTACGTAAATATTTGAAATTATTTATTAAAAATAAAACGTTGGGCAGTATATAAATAAAAACAAAAAATATACTTTTCCGGCTTCTACTATGGAAAAAAGTGGTAAAATACAAAAATCAAAAAAATTATTTGCAAAATTACAAAATAATTTTGTAGATTAATGTGTAAACATAATCTACAAAATTATGTTACACATTAATTTTCATACTCGTACGCACGCATGCACACGCATACACGCATACGAACATGTGCACGCGAACGCGCATACACTCACGCACACACACACACACACACATGTTTAATGTATTTTAATACTCATTTTAATCAATAAAATGGAAAATGTTACAAACTTTTTAAATAATTTTAATCTAAATACTTTGGCTATTGATTGTGGTCAGAGTAAACATTTTAGAAATTTAACATGGCGGCTTTAATAATACTTCATATAAGCCGAGCCATAACCATATAAATCGATGCAAATGTGAATCGTACTGCCGCAAGCAAATATATTTATATGCGTCGATTTCCTAAAGTTGGTGGGTAAATTTATTCTGCTGGTAACACTGTGCGCGTTGGGGAGTGCGCTAGTAGGCGGAGTACGATGCCCCCTCCGCCGATTTTTGGATTGGAGACGCCTTCTGGATTACTTTATATTCTAAGACGGTAGCGTTAGCTCTTCTGTTTTCACGTAAACAAATAGTATCTTTTTGTGCATGTTTTAAAAATATCTTACCTTATTTCCCTTCGTTATATTTATTTTAACTGAATAACGTTATAACATTACGTCAGTCTTGTCTTCCAAAGGCTAAGAAGTTCTCAGATATGGGTAAATACGTTACTAATAGCAATATTTAAATGATAAGTACTTCTATGAAACATCTTTCATTTTAGCGATGCACGGCTATTATTTTCGCAAAGCGTATCGTGCAATTATTACAAAAAAACAGATTTCTGTAATTTCTCTCTAACTTTCATATTAGCTTTAATGGCCCTCTAAGTTTACTCAAAGTCTTACTACCGTAAGCCAACGAATTTTGTTTGAATTATTTTCTTAATTCCTTGAATCTATACTTACTTTCAATTCAAGTTTTCTCATTTATGAAGTGCATTTATAGCCCAAGTCATAACTTTGACATTTACTCTTATAATATTACAATCAACTACAATGTATATAACAATAAGTATAAGTATATTATAATAAGCAGTTTAAACAAGTTTGGGTTATTTTTATTTTTATTTTAAATCCTTTTCCTCATTATTCTCTATTTTATCCATTAGTATTTTTCTCTCTACCTAAGTTTGTCCCATTGATTTCTATAACACGTCCGACATTTCTGTATTTTAGAAAGTTCCAACCCGTAGCGGGACACTTGCGTCTTTTGAAAATACATTTCAGTTAGCAATGCTATAATATATTTTCTGCAATACTTCTCCCTCAAATATATACAAGGAAGGATATTTCTTTTCAAGATATAAATTTAAAGTAAAACGGAACTACGGGCAATTATCTGTTGTTTTAAAATAAATATCAGTTTAATAATAATAATAAAATGTGTGACGTACGATCTGGAATAGTTCCTTATGTATTTAGGTACATACACAAATTTAAACATTAAAGAATTCATATTTCTATTGCATTATTTAAAATGTTAATTTTTTTTTATTATGAAAATTTTTTGCTGAATACTTTTGTGATAGTTAAAAAGAACAAGAAAAAAGTTTTATTATGTTGTTTATTACTTATCAAATATTTTATACATGACAATTATTTATTTTAGAGTAGAATATGTGTAATATTTGTAAAATTACAGCATTATAGCTATTATATTTTCCGAGGTAGAACTCTAAAAACAGATCTAAAATCTACCCCTGATAATCTCCCACATCGTTACCTTTTATATTGAAGTAAATATGAAAATACATTTACACTCTACTTAAAAACTCGTTTTAAGGTATACACCAAACACTTGGGCGGGGCCCTTTTTTTTCGTTCTTCGCATTTTGGTTATGGATAATAACCGAAATGAAATTGTATATTATTTTAAATACAATACTTATTTTGATTATGAACGTCCATATTGATGCTTACAGCTCATTCCATTTGCAAGCTAGAAGCCTCTAACGAACGACAAGGCACGAAAGACGAACTGCATTATCACAAAACTTAATAAGTTTGAATTTGATTCTCTAGGGAATAAAAAATGGATTTGATTATCTAGGGAATAAAAAACCAACAATACTTGTGAAATTAAAACAGTGTGTACCTTTTCTGTTTAAAAATTATTACATCCCTATACATAGTGGAAATATAATTTTAGTGAACTCCTATTCATTGAAGTGTCAATTTAATTATAATTAATCCCTAATAAGTAATTATACTATCCCACACCCAAAATAAAGTTACACTTCTCAAGTATCCCCGCGATATTAAACAAAAACAATTCATCGCCCTATTCTTTAGAGGATTTAAACATTTAATTGATAGAATGAAACATTTCCAAAAATGAAAACATTTCCATTCAAAATATTTGTTTTTTTTTCAGAAAACACAGTATAAACTTAGTTTATTCAAAAGTTTGCATAGGTAACTAAAATTATAAGAGTAATTTATGAAATGTATTGTTTAATAATAAGCAGATCAAAGAAATAAGATGGTCGAAGGATAATTACTGATCAAGTGAAATAAATGGATGCGGTAATTTCCAATGCCTGAATTTAAGAAAATATACGAAATCTAAAACTTAATAATTTCACTTCATTATTAGTGCTAAAAACAATTTTGCTTTTTACTTGTTTAGTATTATGAGTTGCGTTGTGGTATTGAGGGCTTAAATTTGCCTACTGGCTATTAGAGGTCATCCGTAAATCATGCAAATACAAATATTTAATTATAACGGAGTATTCATAAATGTTATGGAAATATTTGTATGTCTCTGTCTTAAACCAAGATCCCCGGTCTCGTGCATGGAATTGTATATTTACAACTCAGATCCGGCCTCAAGGTCGATCGACATTTGAAATGTTTCCACGAATATTTTAGATGTATATTAAAACATTTTTCATTTTGTGGTCAAAATTTCTATAAATTGAATAATAATAAATGTGTAATCTTACGGTGTGCTTAATTCACTATAACACTTTTACCCTAATAACACTATATGCTTTATACTAAGTTTTCACTGCTAACAGTCGCTATTTTCAAGTACATACTACAAAAGTAAATAAAATATATAGCTACTCCAGTGACCACAAAAGCATACTCGTATTTTGATGATTACAAAAACCGAATATTATCTATTGAATTAGACCAGGGATTATAACCAATTTAAAGTATTAATTTTATTTTCAGTTTTTTATTAGTGCACACACAACTTTGATATTTGGACAATTTTCCACTTTTAATGCCCAATTACGATTACCTGATCTAAACCACTTAAAACATGAGGCAGTGTTTGAAAGGCAGACTTCGTAAATTCTTAAATTCCTTTTTATAGGATTTTCCATTCTTTCTGATTTAATATGTAAAGATAAATAAAGTGACAAAACTTTTCACGCCCTTATAAAGCATACAATTACAATTAATTCTATTAGTAGAATATATTTATCGACTCGGTCAAGCAATTTTTTAAAATAAAAATACCCCATATTTAATTGGCACGATCCAACTTCCTAGTCACATAATCGACGAAGTTAGTGAGTTAGGGAGAATTTCAAACAGATAGAGCAACACTGAACAGTTTCGAATACTTTACCAAATTGGACCTAGAACTACATTTGGCAACCGGATTCATAGGGAAATGGTGCAAATGAATGGAGAAATTTGAGAACGTAGAGAAAAAATTATTAATAAATATAAATGGTTTTACGGATAGAGCAGAACAGATATTGATTACGTACGGAAATAGGCCAACAGGACCGAGTGCTTGTTTGGGATGGAGCTGTTTTGATGGGAAGCTGACTTGAGCATTGTCCATCCTACCGATAAACAACAAGGATGATTCATCATAATCATTGACCCGGTCCTCTATTGCAAATTAGATCGTCGGTTCATTATATGAAAAAAACTGAATTACAATACAGGATCCCGTCGTACGTCATAGTTGATAGAAACTGCCTGTCTGAACACTTACATCTCAAAAATACCGTCAAATGCTTTCGAATGAAACTTAATGCTAGCTTCAAAATACTTTATTTATTTATGCCAAAAACTAAACCTTTCACGATCACAATTTAAACCAAATCTGTATGATCAAAGGATTTAACTTAAAATTCATGGATAAGATTGTTAGTAAGCCAAGTTGGATAATGAAAACGATGATTTTCACTAATCCGAATAGTTTTAGGAAAACAGTTGATCAAACATTGTTTATCGGAGGAGAGTGATATAAATCTGCATGCACCAACCCCTCTGATGGAACATTCACATACTCTCCAATGTCATAAAATGCGCATGGCACCAAATCGATTTCCCTCGCTAGAATTAACAAATTTATTGCAGTATTGCCAGTGATAATAAGACGTACAACAACTGAAACAGTTCCCAATTCAAATGCACTAAACAGATGAAAATCTACAAAAATTATAATATTATTGCAATTAGATAAATAAACAAACATAATTTGGTAGGAAACCGAATTAAAAATATAAAGTCTTTTTATCTTTAATCATAATGGCAAAATATAATGAAATTAAATCGTCATAGAAGAAACCTACTACAAAAATAATTTTAGTTTGACAATATTTGAAGCTACTTTAATATACATAAATATGATTTTTACTTTAAAGAGAAAGCAAATATATGGCTATAATTACAATTTTAATTCGATAAGAACAGAAGATTTTTACCTAAGAATTTAATACGGATTAAGTAGATGCTATAATATTAAATTAGAACGAAAACAATTAAAAGAATGCGAAGTATTTCAAGGTTTTAAATTTAAAAATGGAAAATTTGTGACCTTACAATACTAACTAAGCCGTTTTAATACGTTATTAATGAAAATTTCCACTGTTCTAGTGAATAATATTTGAATACGCTTAAAAAACTGAATTTTTTTACTGTAGGTCTAATTATTTATTTATTTAAATATTGTCTTGCTACTTCCTTTTAATTACAAAAAGACCATGTTTCTAATAAAAATTATTTACTCCATTAACTTTTCATATTGATAACAACGTCGCGCAAAATAGATTTTCCTGAGAAGCGTATTCGGGCTTAGAAATCAAATTTTGGATCAAAATGAATTATTCAATGTCCCTGATTTTCTATGAACTGCCTAAGTTTCTCTGACTTTACGCCAACTGTCCTTGACATTACAAAAAGTGGATACTATATAGATAGTAGATTTTATATCTGATCGATCGAAATAAAAAAAAATATTGTGGACCACCGACTATCACATTCCGGCCATTGTGAATGTACTAGAATATCCTCAAACGTATTCGAATGAACTAAACTGATAAGATCGAGAATGTTCCTAAATGATTAAAATCATTCTCCGCTAGTTTTTCTTAAAAGATTTATTAAAAATAAATAACTAACTATTTTATGAAACGATCACTATTACCTTTACATGATCTTTAAAATTATTCTATTAAAAGTAAAGGCATGTAAATAGCCTTAATTTGTATACAAACTTAAAAAAATTATATGCAAGGTGGTCATTATCATTTATCTCCAATTTAAACTAAAATTAAAAATATAGAATAAGACTAATTCCAAGTTATGAGAAGTTGTTTATTGCTGATTGTAGAGCAAAAGCGAACCTTCAAATAAACCAGTCGAATATTCTCGTTATTCTCGTCCGCAGAAACAATATATTAACGTTTTTTTGGCACAACCATCTATCGAACTCCTATAGTATTTTAATGTTATTTCACTACACAAATATACATGAACCAAAAGATGCAAATTTACTCGTTTTATATGTGTTCAACATGAAAATCTCTCTTTGTTATGAGTCACAATTATGAAAACATTATTTATGGACAATGTTTACTACTTAAATGCATTTAAGAAATAAGTAATTGCAATATAACTACTGCAACTAAAACTCGGGACAAAAAACATTACGTAAAGTGTGAATGCCTGTTGTCAGGTAATTGTTTGGTGATCGCGGCCGTATTCTGCTCGACAAAGCTACGCAGTGTGACCAACCTGTTCATCGTATCTTTGGCGGTCGCCGATCTGCTAGTAGGACTCGCCGTTCTGCCCTTCTCCGCCACTTGGGAAGTATTCAAGGTAATGTTGTAAATGAATTCGTTCACATTTGTGTAGACGCTCTTAATAAGTGCCAATGTGTATATTAATTACTCCACATCTCGCGATGCTTAGCTGAGATACGCTCATAAAATCGAGATTCCCTTAAATAATACAAGTTAATAAAAATTTATATTGAGTTTTAAAGAAATTATGTATTTTTTTTCGTGTATTATGAATATAGCATTTTATTCACAATCGTCAAAATCAGAAAAAAATACTAAAAATTCATCTAACTACCAAAGTACACAAATTATTTACTATATTTGTAAAAATAAATTGTAAAACACTAACTTTAAAAAAAGTCATCATTTATAGGGGTAAACGCCCTTAATTATATGATACTTCATCTGCTCATGCACTTTGACAAGTATTTTTTAAGAGATTGTATATTTTATTCTATATTTAATGCCTTAATCAACAAAAATCTGGATAATTTGTTAACTAATACTATTTTTTTATTATGTAGCCAAGATCAGTATATCATCTAAAGTTTACACTTTAAACATAAGTAATAGTCAAATTTCTATTGAAAAATGACGCTTTGTTATTTATAACGGATGTTTTTGAGAGGTATGCAACTTTAAAATGAAAAAAAACAGATAACAATTATGACAACGACTATGGTATTAATTTAATTTTATGCCATTTATGTTTAAATACGATTTCAGGCAAACGGGCGCCGCGGCTGGTTCGAGTGAAGCTCAGTCTGGAAGTCTAATTAATTCTCAATCACTTTTTTTTTAATTTGGCCAGTGAATATAAAAAATAACCCCAACTTGATGGAAATGGCTGAAAAGCAAAAATTATTTCAAAAAGGGTCATGTACAGTTTATTTTTCACGATAAAAAGATTTCTAAATCCCCATAAGATAAATATATGTTACACGAAAGAAAATGAAAAAATAGTACTTTAGTAAGATTATACATTCACGTTATTTAATTATTTGCTAACATATACTTAGATAATCACTATATACATATTGACGCATAACATGGCATTTCATAGGATAAATTTTAACTCGTGTAAACCAATTGTAAGTATTCCAAAATTGTAGCTGTTAGCGGCTACGCAGTTGAGCAATTAAATACCATGGGAAAGGATACAATTTGGTTTATATGTATTTATATGCAGAGTGTTTTATATACGTCTCGTTGGTGTATCAGTTTGACTTAATATTTTTATTGCGAAATTGTTTTACGTGTTAATATTGTAATACCTCTTGAGAGCGGAAGCCCCAATATTTGAAGAGCCCAAATATTAGATGAGGTACACTCCATGCATATTATAATTTCATATTTATGTTGATATTATTGACATCACTTGTCATAATAATCGTTATTTACAGTTGTTTTATAAATATAATTTTTATAAACTCAGATCTGCTCCGCAGCAATATAAAGTTATTTTTCATTGCATATTTATTGAGTTGTTCTTTATTCGTTAATTTTATGAGTTGAAATTATCTCAATAGAATTTAATCATTTATATATATATATATATATATATATATATATATATATATATGTATCCTGTAACTTCTTACTTTCCTGATTTTTTTCCACTTTCGCTTCTACCATGTTCAATTCTCAATTTATAACTCAGCTTCACACAAAATAGTAATAATAAAAACCGTTTAACTGCGGATGGGAACACGCACAACCATGAGTTCCGTAATTGTTTATATCTCTTTAAATTGTAGATTTAATTTAAGCGAAATAATTTCTTTCCAAAGTCCTAATAAAAGGTTAATGTCGAAATTTTTCTTATCAATCGATGAAAGATTTAGGGGACATTGCACGTTACTTTGAAGCTTAGTAATTAGCAAAAAGGCTTAATAAAGAAAAATGCAAAAAATATTAACTTAATTTTATGTGATATCCAATGATGGCCAACCAATATGGTATGCAAGAAAAAATTGTTCTCGCATCCGCTTTACATATATGTGGAAGAGCAGATTAAAAAATGTTTCTGAATATTTTGCTACATAGTAATTGAGATCTTTATTGAATATATTTGGCGTTAATTTTGTAGAAATTCATTATTCACAATTAAATTCAAACTACGTGATGTAGTATTATTTCTACTTTTTTTTAGTTATTTACCACGACCTAGGTTTCATTGTATTACAACATCTTCAGGTGGGCTATTAGCAAAAATCTTTGCTAATAGATGTTGAAGATGTTGTAATACAACGAAACCTAGGTCGTGGTAAAGAACTTAAAGAAAGTAGAAATAATATCACATCACATAGTTTCATTTAATTGTGAGATCTTTATATAAATCATATAAGTACAAACATTTAATTTATTTAAGTCTAAAATCTGAAACTGAAATCGTGTTACAAACAGAAACGGATGGAGAAAAGGATGGACATGACGAAAGTGTAAAAGTTCCATTTTTTGCCATTTGACTGCGGAATCTTAATAAAACGTTCATGTGACGCGAAAGCACAGGTATATAAATTAATTTCAGAAACTTAGCTATTTATAGATCTATGGAAACAGCATTTGAAGCTAGCCCATTCAAGATATAGTTTCTCATGAAAATAATACAGTATAAATTTACTGTAGTTATCTAGAAATTTGGCCGTAGTATATATTCTAATTATTATATCGTCGGTCCTTCAATCATCAGCCCTGACATTGCTTCATAGTTAAATGTATGCTTGTACATTGTGAAGCAGATTAATAAATTCCGTGCAGTATCCTGATTTAAAATTCATAAGCTTCCCTTTAAGAAGAGTGAATTAAGAAAAAAGTTAAAAATTAAAAGTTTGTTTTTAAAAATTACGGAATATTTTTTCAAGTAGAATTAAAGTGATGTGATCTACGTTACTTTGAATGTAATAAGTAGTTACTTGAAAAGTTAGAAAACGACATTCTGTACGTCCCAAATATTTAGTCGAATTAAAAGGCAGATTAGACGCCAGAAAAGTATGAGAGTAGGCGTGGCTAGAGCAGTGGGACAAGAGCGCGTGACGTTCATCGCTGGTGCTGGCGTACAAAACTATATCACATCGCGTAGAGTACAGTTTGTTTCAAAAATGTATATAGTCCTATAATTCCAAAATTTCCTAATATGTATCATATGAAGTTTATGTATGTTGGGAAAAAAAGAGGGGTATGTACATTTAGTAATTTTTTTACATACCTGTATCTATATATATATATATATATATATATATATATATATATATATATATATATATACAGGTGTCCAGTGGCAGATTTCAATGTTTGAAAAATTGTAAAAATAAAACTACACCTCTAATACAAAGTAGGTTTATTTTAACTTTATAACAACAAATGCGAATTTCATTTTTTTAAAAACCACGTTTTCCAAATGGCGGCCTTCGAGTCTGACACACTCTTCTAGCACGCATGTTTTCAAAAACGCGTTTGCAGAGCGACTGGGGCATCCTACTGACTTCGGCTCGAATATTTTCTTTAAGTTGTGTCACAGTGCCCGGATTTGTTTTGTAAACACCGGATTTTAAGTATCCCCATAAGAAAAAGTCTCGTACAAGTACGGTACCGTTTCGGGATATGTTTTTTTCTGGAAATAACTGCCGCACTGCATTCATGGACACATTAGCAGTGTGAGCTATGGCCCCGTCATTCTGTAGTTCTACTCTGAAAAAGTCATTTAACATCTGGGCATATCTCTCCGAATTCACAGTTACAGTTTGGCCACGTTGATTTTCAAAGAAATAAGGCCCCATGATTGCAGATGCAGACATGGCACACCAGACTGTTACTTTAGGCTTATGTAAAGGCTCTCGATGCATTTGTCTTGGTTTGTGGACATCCCAGTAACGAAAGTTCTGCTTATTCACATATCCTCCAATGTGAAAGTGAGCTTCGTCACTAAAGAATATGTTGCCATCCGGGTAGCAGTACGAAATCTCAACAACATCACCTCCGCGTAAGTTTTTCTTAATTCAAAGTCAGAATCGTGTAAATCTTGAACAATTTGAATTTTATATGGATGGAACTTGAGCTTTTTTCGCATTATTACCTGTAAAGTTGATTTCGGAATTCCCAATATCGATGAACGTGTACGCAGTGATAAACGGGGATTTTCAACGACAGAAACCATAACACGCTGGACATTTTCATCCGTGGCTGCCAATGGTGTAGGTCCTGGTCTGGGCCTATTTAATGTTGATCCTGTAGCTCTGAACCTTGCTACCCATGCCTGAATGAGGTTTATCGATGGTCCATCACGTAATCGACGAATACTGTAACGATTATTAAATCGACGGCATGCTACAGACAGCGAAAATCCACTCGAAATTTACGCCTCGACGGCAAAAGCGCGGTGCTCTTCACTCCACTGTTCCATGGCTACTAAAACATTCGCACCGCTTACGCTTCTAACGACGCCCCCCGCGCCCCTCTTATGTGTTGCGTTCAGAAACTATGTTTGTTCAAACTTTGAAATCTGCCACTGGACACCCTATATATATATATATATATATATATATATATATATATATATATATATATATATATATATAATTTATTTACAATTATACATGGAATAAGAATGGGACATTTATACGTATAAGAAAATCGTAACTAAGTCATGTTTGCATATTGAACAATTTTTTTAAAGTACCCTACTTTCACCAAACAAGGCTCGCTTTGGCAAACATTTTGTATAATTGGCGAATTGCATAATTAATGAAAATTACCATCAGTGTGGAAGACACTGTTTATTTATGATATTTGAACTATATCAGAAAAATCACCACATTTTAAGGCATTTTCATATTAAAATGGCACATTTTAAAATGAAAATTCAAATGCCTCAACTTTTGGCATTATTAAAAATCTTGATTCCTAATAAGACCCATCACATAACAGTGTAATCAAATCAAATCAAATTTTATAATGATTTCCCGTCAAATTATTATTCAGAAGTTTTAGTTTAAGTATAAGTCTCGCCGAATGTACAGTATTCAATTCTGAGTAGTATAAAAAATTTTGCAACAAACACTTTATTTTTTATTTTTCTCATTGCGAAATTTGTTATATAATTGTTTTAATAAATTTAAGTAGTACTGTCAGATTTCAGCATTGCGCAAATGTCAAAAGCTGCAACCTTAATTGTAAATGATTTTACTGACAATAAAGTGGATTAAATATTACGAGTTTTCAAGTCCGTGATTTTTCGCAATGTTAAATAATACCGGCAGACTGAAGAGTATACAAGACGTAAGGGTAAGATCGCAAAACGCATGCTCCTTTTTGGCATTCTAAGACCCGACCTCTTCTTATCGTTAGCTTCCAAAGATTCAAATTCCTCTCTAACCCCGTTTACCAAAATTCCTTTCTCCCTCTCTATAATTTTCCATTTGACTCGGTATTTCATAGGCCAAATATGAATTTGTGTTTTGGAGTTGATAAGGAGTTCAAAAATGCTAATTCGCTGTTCAATTCTATCTTGAATTTTTTTTGGATGGATTGGACGCAAATATATAAAGATGCATCAAACACCCTAAGAGGTGACTATGTCAGAGCATCACTTTACTGTTGAACCACCGCTCATTTGGCTTATTTTCGCCTTCCTAAGGAATATTCGATGTTCTCCGGAGAAAGCCGTGATACTGTGGAGGCCTTGAATTATGCTCTACTCAAAAATATTCAGGCAGTTTCCTTATCATCTCTGATTCCTTAAGTTGTTTACAGTCCCTCGCTAATCAATTTTCTTCGAACTGTAGCTTCCTGATTCTTCAGATCAAGCAACTTGATTTGGAGAGATCGGGATTCGATGTCATTCTTGCATGGATCCCTAGTCACTGTGGCATAGTAGGTAATGAAATAGTCGGCGCAAAAGCTCGGTTCGCTGTCGCGAACGGGAATCCATGATTCACTATTAATTTCATTGAAGGTCTCCTTCCCATGACTCATTCCTGGATGACGTCTAACCGGCAGAGGATGTGGAAAAGATCATCCCAGATACGGGTGCAGTTGAAAACACTCCGCATTAGATGATCAAATCTAATTTTTTATACCCTCAAAACCTTGATTCTCAAAGTTCACTTTTTCTCAAAAGAAGAAAACCTCTGTGGTATCTCGTATTCGTTTCGGTCATTGTTCTATTGGTAGGATTTCCTACATTTATTTACACTTTTATCTATTACCTATAAACCCATTCTAGGGTTAATCATTCAATACATAGAAAGAATGACATCAAAATATAGAATCTTTCACATTTATACTCATGTTTATTTTTGTTTGTATGATTGTGTATTTCTGTATAATTATTTTGTACTCCTCTTTATATTCTAATTTAATTTTTTTTTCATTTTATTTAACTGCAGTGAACTTTTTACTTAATTTTTATTTTACTATATAGTTTATTCTTTTAACAAGCAACAAGGACAGATATCCGAAATTGATCACACTGATTAAATCAAAATCAGTGTTGCATAGATTTTTTTCCACACTTAACTTTAACAAAGGTTTATAAAATGAAAATAAAGATAAAGATCCCTGTTTTAAGCTCTATCACACTTATAGTCATGACATTTACCCATTTATCGGAATAATTTTTGAACAAATAATTTATGTAGATTTAGAAATTACACATAAAACATAAGGTTTTTCGCGATTAACAATTTATCTTGACAATATGGCTTCTTGGCCAGATGGTAAATTAGGATATGGTGACAGTTTCGAATCAAGAACAAGAACAAGAACATACAAACATGCGATGCACTATTTTTGAAGTTTTTGTGAAAAATAACAGACCCATTATAAACCTGACACATGCTTGACTATAAGTAAACAACTAGTAAAGTTCCGGGGTGATGTCTATTTATATACTATCTATATCTTCTGTACATATAATAAAATCTTGAAAAATTGAGTCGGCACAATAAATATTTTTAAATAAAACTAAATGCTACCTATTAAAGACACGCTATTAAGCCCAAAACAACATTTTTATAATTCTTATCTGTTCGTCTGTGGGCACATTCATTGTTCACGCTCATCTCAGCAACGGTTGAACTAATTGGATGTGGTTTTCAGTAATGTATTTAGATTAGCTTGGGTTAGCATTTATTTCATTTCAATCGGTTCATAAATTAAAAAAAAGACACGTCAATCTTTAGTTTACGTTCATTATGCACGCTAATATCAGTACCGGCGGAACCGTTGTGGATGCGGTTTTATATATAATATATAGATAGATAACGAATATGATAGATGTATATGTGTGAAAGAGATAGGTCCATGTACGAAAGGGATATGTATATATCGAACCTTATAGAGATTAGTTCGGATTAGTATAAAAGCCGCAGTAATAATAATAATAATATCATTAATAATGATTTGAAATGCGGACAGTTAACACCGAGTTAAGAAATGACAATCAGTTTTAACTCAAGACACGGAGAGTACGAAAGCAAATAGGGGAAAATAGTATACAATAAGTTTTTAATATCGAAGTAAAGTATGAAGTAAATTGTATAATCGTAAAAAGTTTTATTATTAAATTTTATAACCGTATTTATTATAATTTTCAAATATATCGAATGTTTTTGTACCGCTTTTTATACATCGTGTAAATAAGTTTCATCGAGTATACATATAATAATTGTAAGAAAACTTGGTTTATGTATTTAATATTTTTAAGTAACATTAAGTGCTCCCTATTAATAATACACTACTAAGTCTAAAACAACAATTTTTTTAAATTTTTTTCTTTTTGTCGATTTGTCTCTTTTTTTGTCTGTACTCACCTTCATTGTGCACGCTAATCTCACCACCTACTGAACCTATTTGAATGCGGGTTTCAGTGACGTATTTAGATCCGTTTTG
This sequence comes from Druceiella hillmani, assembly GCA_039881145.1. Classification (NCBI taxonomy): domain Eukaryota; kingdom Metazoa; phylum Arthropoda; class Insecta; order Lepidoptera; family Hepialidae; genus Druceiella; species Druceiella hillmani. Next base: position 19,734,742 of record JAYKKI010000021.1, on the reverse strand, counting down.
GCTAATATTTAAGTTTCATTTCAATCGGTGTACAAATAAAACAGAAACGTTAACTTTTAATTTGCATTCGTTGTGCTGATATAAGAACCGGCGAAACTAATTTAGATGCGGTTTTGGATATAATATGTAAGGTAAATATAGTGTAAAAATAGATTAGGGTTGTGATAGAGATAAGTATATGTACCGAAAAGATATATCGAACCTTATAAAACCTTCTAGAGATTAATTCGGAATAGTATAAAAGCCGCAGTAAGTCGGTTATAATAATAATGATAAGTATAGGTATATGAACATCGATACATGCATGTGTGCGTATTTTTTGTATACATTAATCTCAGCAATGGCTAATCTTCAGATTTCAAATTTAAATAGAACTTGAAAACCGAAAAGTTAAGGCAGAATTAAGAAACGAGAATCACTTTTTATAAAGATTCGAAGACTGCTAAACCAAACAATGAAAAATAGTGAATTTTTGATATGCAAGTAAAGTATATAGCACTCTGTAGTAAATAGTATGACCGTGTTTAATGTAAGTAATTTGTAAATAAATGGAATGATTCTATATCAGTTTTTAGTACATCGTATAAATCTGTTCCGTCGAGTTAAGACGATCACAGCATAACCTCGCGATACAGCAACGTCATTAGGCACCGCAATTTTAGTTTTACTGTCCCTAATGCAATCTTTTATTTTTTAAATATTTTACATTACTTAAGTCCTTACTTTCAGATGCGTCGAATAAAATCAAACCTTTCTCAGTATAAGAAAAGTGCTAAAAGAATTAAACTAATTCGAACTCAAGAATCTAAAGGCGGTCAAGAGGCCAGATTTAAGAAAACTGGGGAAATTCAGGCCACGACTCGCACCATTGAAATTTCTACTCAGCGTAAGTCTCAGCTAAGTTCACAGCGTACGCGAAGGCGGCCTCTCAGGCTCTAAACAATAAAGAACAATGCGAAGCACATTTATCCGGGGACCGTAAATGCCATGCACTGTCACGATTAAGCTCAGAGTTACGGTTAAGCTCAAAGAATGTTTCGACAATGAACAATCAGTCTCAGCAGACTTATGTAGGACACAAAGTTCGTCTAATCGCAGATCGCAAATACCATACACTGTATCGCAGATCGCAAACCATACACTACTCAGAGTAAGCTCAGAGGCATGGTTAAGCTCGGAGAATGTTCTGACAGCAAACAATCAGCAGACTTATTAAGAACACAAAGTGCGTCTAATTGCAGATATCAAATACCATACACTGTCTTGCGAGCCTGAACTTTTCACCAAGAGAATATACCGCATTGGTACATAGAGTGCTAAGACAGCAAACAATCAGTCTTAGCAAACTAATGAAGAATGCAAAGTACGTCTAATCGCGGATTGCGAACGTCAAGCACTGTCTCGCGAGTCTAAAATTTTCAGCAATATAGAAATTTGCTTGAGCTCTCAGAGAACTCGGACGATGGAGTCCAGAGAGATAGAAAGTAATTCAGAATGTGAAGTATGGTTAATCACGGATCGCGAACGCCACAACAACACCAGAGCTCTCGAAAGTGAAAGCGATCATCAACAATGATTGCAGTCTGCTAGAGAAAACTACGAAAGCACACGGCACTGTGATAATTATTTATTGGCTGAGAGGGACATATTAGATAAAATACGGCTAGAAGAAACAGTAGACTTCGAAATTCTCTCAATAGAATATCATCGATATCATCAGATGATTCGGACGAGTTTCACAAAAATGGGGCAGTGAACAATATTCCTCGGGTCACTAAGAAGACATCTGACTATTCGTATTCATCTAAACTTAACTATTCACAACCTATACATTTCTTAGACAATATCCGTTCCTTTAATGGTGCATTTCATATGACATCATTCAGAGCAAAACTAATTATAGAGGGATCATTTACGCCAACATTTAAAATGTAAGGCCAAGTTTGTCATCTTATTGAATCTTTGCTTCCCCAAGATGAGCTAACTTAAACATAATAGTACAACGACGTCTTTACAAAACACACCGATCATACGACGCCCTGCAACATCCTTTAATATATTGTCATGCCGAAGGTGGGTACAATTTTGGTCTCTACCAAGTTGATTCGACTACTGGGGTACCAAAATATAATAAAAAAGTATCAGCCCTACAATTTTATTCATGCCAGATGCAAATGAGATGAAATCATTTTGTTAACTTGCAACGGTTTGGAATATTGTTTTACAAATTTAAAGCAAACCTGTATACAAAAATATAAATTGAGCGATTAATTTATATATGCACTAACTAGGTATGTTTACGTGCTGAAAATTAAGGGCGTTTACGAGAGGCAATATAACAAGATAACAACGTGAAGAACATGGGACAATTAGTTATTCTGCTGTCAAGTTTTACAGGAGTTCCACGTTACATACAAGAAAATACACAAGATGCCTTCAACTATATTCGAAAATATGGTCGACTGGCCTTTTTATATCTTAACATAACCACTAAAAAAGTTTTCGGTTCATCTCTTTATTTCATGTACACCGTTGACTGGCAAAAACATAGCTTGCCACATGTTCCCGTACTTCTGTAGTTAGAGGACAAAATTAGACCCGATGCTGTAGATACCGTCATATGTGCTGAATTCCCTGATCAGACGGAGAATCCTAGATTATAGGACATCGTAAGGACCCACATGGTTCATTGACCATATGGCGATCAAAAGATAAACTCACTAAAGCGCTAACAGAGCAAACGATGTCGGTAGAAAACAGGTATCCATTATATCGTCGAAGATCATCTCAACATAGAGGTTCCACAACTACGGTTACATGGCCAAAACATTTTTTTGGGTGGTATCGTTTTCACCGGTTTATTAAAAACAATCCATGCTCATATCAACGTCGAAGCCATCAAATATCTTTACGGCTACAAAGATAATGACCAGGCCACCTTTGCGCTTCAAAATGACGACAACGGTGAAATTACGAGGTTTCAATCCGGCCAATATATAAGTTTTTCAGAAGCGATTTGACGTATTTTCAGCTTCCTCATTCACAAAAGATATCCACCAGTAACCAATCCTGATGTGCATCTTCAAGGCATACAGAAAGTGTACTTCAACCCCGATAATGACAGATCGTCTATAAAACCCACGACGAAACACTCTGCTCGCCTTTTTTTGCCTTTGTCAAACAGATGTATTTGATAAGACGTTTTTACACAACGAAGCCCCGCCATATTCTACCTTATAATAAACAAGAAGGTGTTTTATACCACAGAAAACGTAAAACAGTTGTGTAGCATTTTCGAAATAAATTTATCGAGAGAGTTTGACCTGTGCATCCGAATCACTCTGAGTGCTTTTTCTTACGCCTGCACAATTCGAGGGTCTACTTTTTTTGACGAAGGCTAAACGTTTGCTGATTTTCAATATGCCACTTACCAGAGCACTTGCCGAGTATGTAACTTACTAGATGATGATGATGAAAATCCATATCGTTTGCGCCATTTATTTTCTATCATACTGGTGTTTTTCGCACTTTCGAATACTGCACAATTATGTGAAAGTACCAAGATAAATTAACTAGTAATTTTATTTTTCAGTACGTTAAGCCCGAACCCACATTTGAAGGTGAACGCATCAATAGAGATTACGTGATGAAAATAAAATATGATCAGGTAGAATTGGCCAACAGTTTACAAACTAAGGTCAAGAGACTTGCAAAAGAACAGCGTTTGATATTTTATCGCATGTGTTATAGCGTAGATGATGCTATGAGAGAAATCTTATTTTTAAATGCACTTGATGGAACGGGAAAGACTTTTCTCACCAAAATCATCTTATCAGTCAAGTTAAAGTTGCTCTAGCTGTTGCCTCATCACGTCTAGCAGCCGCTTTGCTGCCAGGAGGGAAGACTTTCCATACTATGTTTAAGATTCGGATTAACTTAGACCATATGAATAGCCCAGTTTGTAATATTCCTAGGAACAGCGATATAGCTGGGGTTCTACGCGATTGAAACTTAATTATATGGGATTAGTACACTATGGCAAACCGTAAAGCGGTAAAAAAGGTAGATATAACATTGCTCGATATCAGGCAAAACGACCAACCCAGGGTGAGACAAGAGCTGATAAAATTGGAGCCTGTCTTAAGTGCTCAAATCTATGGCGGAACATTATATCTTTGCATTTAACAATAAATATGCGGGCGCAAATCGAACGCAACGTTAATGCATAGGAGTTTTCCGATTTGTTACTTGAGACTGGTAACAGCACGTATCCACAGGAAGAAGGAAGGGTTATACTGCATGAAAACCTGTATTGTAAAGTTTCATCACTACGAGACCTCAAATCATTTGCTTACGGTGACGCAACACAAATAACAAATCTTGGAAACACTGGGCTCTACGACAGCGCCATATTGACCCCTTGCAATTATTGAATCACAGAAATAAACACCGGAATTGGAGCCTGTCTGTAGATTTGAGCTCTTAAGACAGGCTCCAATTTCATCATTTGTTTCAGGAGATTGTATAGAATATATCTCGATTAACAGAAATATGGAACAAGAAGACTCTACTAACTACTCAGTCGATTTTTTGGAATCCCTGAACACTCTTAGTCTTCTAGCTCATATATTTAAAAATTAGCGTACCCATAATGCCTCTATGAAATTTAAGCCCACCAAAACTTTGTAACGGTAAAAGAAAAAAACTTGATAGAAACTGAGATATTAATATGATGCGATGCAGGTGATAGTGTTTTTATAGTGTTTATCATACCAAACAATTTTCTTTTTATTTGTCATTGAGTACAGTTTCCAATAACAATGTGTTACCCCATTAAAATCAATATAGCGCAGGATCAAACGCTGAGAGTAGCCAGTGTTGAACTCGGCGTGTATTGTTTCTTGCACTGTCAGATCTATGTGACTCTGTCGCGCATCTCAAACGCTAGCATTGTTATCACATTAATATCCGAAGACTACGCATTAAATATTATGTATAAGGAAGCTTTACTGTAGTTACCTTTAGACGTATATATGACGAGTTTAGTATAATGTTTACTCAAAATTAATGTACTTATCTACCCGTAGCAATAAGTAATTTAGTTTAGGTCTTTGCGAAGTATCTTAAAAAAGCTTTGACTAAAATTAGAATAAAGTCGAAGGTGTTAAAATTTCGGCCTGACTCTTTTGCTTCCTATCTTTTTATTTTATTTTATTATAATTAAATTTTAATGCGCGAATGAAATGTTGGTTACATCTATCACTAATAAAAATAAATAATCATACACCCGTTTTACAGTTTTTCAAAAATTATCACTCAAGGACGTGAAACAGAGCTACAAAGTTCGTGTATCAATCAAATTTGGATGATTGCATTAACCTGAAATTTTGCATAATTACTATTAAAAATATAGGATCAAACAAGTATTTTAATTTATGAAAATCATTCCTTCTGGGGGATAACTTTGTACAATTACTAGAAAAAAATATGATCGTTAATATTTCAAAATCATCCTCTAAGGGGAACAAAATAATTCCACTTCTCTTTAAAGAGATGGTTTAGCAGGAGAGGGTGAGATAGGAGAGGAGGAGAGGGAGAGCAAGGGAGAGACGTAGAGGGAGGGAAGAAAGTGGAGTACAGCACTATAGCCTAGGATCCACTTGAACGAAGTCGCGGGCACAGTTAATATTTTAAATAAGTCATTAGAGTTTGACATTAATGTTTATGTCTTGGTTGGTGTAGAAATGCTTATAGAATCAATCATGAAATCTACCTATATTGGGATGTAGACTTCATCTGAGTCTTAGAAAAATACATATTCTATTAACGTGGTGAAATAAAATAATGAAATTAGTAAACGCTATGAACCGAAATATAATCATTGATTACTGGTTCACGTCAATTCCTCTAATGATCGATTTATTGGAATCTTATAAACAGATAACTCTAATTCATATAATACGCCAGTTTACTCACCGTATTTTGAGCGATAAATTTTATAGCGCGAGAGATAAATTTTGGACTAAGTGACAAAAAGAAATCTATCTATGTTAGAATTTCCCTCCTTGTTGGTAGCCAACCTCCATCTTCTTTTCCACCATTGAAAAAAAGACCGTTTTGCGTGTATCTTCTATTCATCACGATATTGCTATATACTTGTAGCACTGGTAACTACCTTGAGACTAAAATAATGTGATGATGTTTAGATGGATCAAAAGATATATTAAGCATAAGATTTCTGCAGAAATTCCGAGGATAGTCTTCAGACCCATGTCATCAAACTGACGACGCCTTAAATTTATGACAGTGTAGGAGAACAGTGATTACCAATAATTTTCAAGAATAATTTTAAGGAATTAAAATCCATTCCATTAAAAGTACGAGCGAGCGATCTTTTCTCACATAAAAACACACATCCTGATTATGAAGTCTTAAGAAGAAGTCTTTTTGAAGTTATAACTTTATCAGATAATGAGAAATTAATTAGACCTGCTGGGACACTTATGTTACTGAGCTTCGAAAAGGCGAATTTAGACTTCTACTGAATAATTAAAGTATTGAATAGACATTTATTCAGAAACCTTAAATTGCTTCGTTTTTTAGTGGTCAATAAAAGTGAAAAATGTTATTCTGATCGTCGTTAAGTTTGCTAGTTTATAGACTCATTTATTATCTAAAATAAAATACTACGTTTCATCTAAATATACACATATTAACTTGTATTAAATGAAATACTATAAACCAGTAGAACCTCTTTTAAATATTCAAAAACAGCTACATCAAAAACGGTTATTAAGTTCACACAATATTTTGTGAAGCTTGTTTTTGTATTAAGTACAAAAAATTATTCAAATTTCAATGAGGAAGTGTGGACATTTTGATATGTTTGGAAGAAGTGTAGAACTGTATGGCATTTCACTTTTCTCTCTGTGTCATTATCAGCCAATTAAGAGTATTTTATTATTGTCCGGAATACCACCTTAGGCTATGATGTTCAGGCGATCGAATATCAAAGGGTACTAATGACGACCATTAGCGCGCCCTAATCCCTGCTCTTACTCGTCTCGAGTACATTTCGGTGGAGCCTAGAAAATAGACGTGGAAGAAGTTATAATTTTCTAGTTATATTATAAAAAAAATATCAGAAGTGAAACTCCATATATCAGATCCATCCCATTTAAAGGGTAGACTCTTTATGAGTTTATTTATAACACTGTATCTGAAACTGAGGGACATTGATTTTAAATTCTTAATTAATTCAAAATATCCAAACAACCATTTCTCGATTTGTTCCTACTCATCCAAGACAATATTAGACTAAAACCGTACGCAATCCGATATTGCATTTCACCAAAATAAAAACTAATTATTACTTTAAGGCAAGTATTTAAATATCAATGCTAAAATTTAACAATCGGGAACAAGTCAAGTTGTAAATCATTTCTGTGGAGACAATTGATTACGTCCTTGGTACTATGTCTCGCCCGCTGGTTGTATACCCATAACCAAAAGATTATGGAGGTGAGGACCAAAAGTTTTCAGGTGAATAATTTGGTATTGAGGGAGAAGTGTCAATGAAGTCATGGCGCTTGTCTTCGTGCTGTACATTTCGGTGAATGTCTCTGTTCGGTGAATGTCAAGATGTGTCTGTTCCATGCTCCCCTTCAAGGCTTTAACAAAGTTGTCATTGCCCTGATGGCGTTTGTATTTCTTAGCTGTCAATCAAAACGTGGAGGCATTTGATTATTATTAGCCTTCACACCATTATTTTCTCCTTTCTTAGTTTCATCTATGTTAACATTCAAATTATTATGCTTTCCTTTTCCTGTTATAGTAGGGTGTAGGAACAGTAATCTATTAAAATGAGTATAAGTGTCTTGCAAGCACTAGATCCAGGTTTTCCTTTCTTCGTTGCTCTAACAAAATTATCCTTTAAGCTTTTCCACTTCATCTGCAACTAATTATTCGTAAAAAGTAAATATTGTAAAATATTATTCATTACAGATATCTTGAAAGTGAAAGTTCAATGGCGGAGCAATACTTTTTATATAAAATTAGAAAATCGTCTGTATCAGGAATAATTCGTCAAGTATGACAAATTACCTAGCGGAAATTAAAACATATTGTGACGTCAGTACCAGATAAAAAATGGAATGAAATATCTCAAGGGAACACCATGCAACATTTTCTCATGCATCGGCATATTCGATTCTGAACATATAAGAATACAAAATCCAGAATACTCAGGTTCCTTGAATTTCAATCATAATAATATTTTTCTCTAGTATTTTTCTCTTGGCGTTATGGGACTCTGACTATTGCTCTATCCGTGTAGTTATCGGCGCTTATGGAAAAAATAGGAATTAATATACAGTAATTTTCAGAGATTTCATTCGGTACAAATAACTCACAGAATAATTTTTCGACGTACCGAAACCAAAGTATTTAGTAGAAAATCAGGATATGGCACTTCCTTATATAATTACAGGTGATGAAACATTCAGGCTGATGGAACCGTACAGCGGAAAGCAGCTGACTTATGAAAAAATATAATTATCGATTAGCTTTAGCAAGTAGCATTAGATTTCAATATGAATTGTGACGAATAGATTGTAAAAGGGTATTACAGTTCTTCAAAACTGTGTTTCGAATGAGAGAGGGATTTAAGTACGAATGTGATTTAGATGGAAATCTGACAAGCATAAATGCTACCCACAATGGACTAGCCGCGTCATCAGTAGATAACTTTCGAGTTAAATTTACTAATTATTTTGTTAATGAAGGTAGAAATTGTACTTACCAATAAAAAACCCTTAAATAATAACAAGAATTATGATAATTTTGTCTTCCGCATATTCTTTTTTCTTCAAAATCATTTCTTTGAAGATGTATTCCAAATCGCTTTTAACTTCATTAATTAGTAGTTTGGTGGCAATAACTTTCGTATCGGATTGAGCACTTATTTTACGAAATGTAAAAAAACAAAGATACAGAAGATACATCCAAACTCAACGGAAACGCACACTCGATTAAACAGCTTATGGTCGCTATTTATATGTATAAACACACCTCAATGCGTTCTCTTCATATTTTCTCCTAAGCGCTGCGTCAACAACGCGCGTTCACGAGAGTTGACGCGCGCTCATGTGACCGGTCGTACATGTTAAGATGGCTGAACACGAGATACCAAAACGCGCGTCAGATTTTCCATCATCTGAGCGTAGCCTTACTGGTTACTTGTTTATATTATGTAAGAAAAATAATTTTCCTACTAATGATTAATATTAAGTTTCGACGCTGAACTCAAACTTAGTTACATGCATTCCATTTTATGTACAAACATTTATACATTGCAGTTTGCAATTATTAGTTGACTATTTTTTAATCCACAAGTGGTTAAATTTAAACTCTTATAGCAACACTTATAATGTGGTTCTTGTAACAAGTATAACAACTTTTAAAATTATTAATGCATTTTCATGAATTTTTACAATTCCACGCTCCCTTGTGACAGTCGGCCTCATGGCACCGTTACAAGAGCAAATGTGCTAGTTACACTTGTCCCTATATACTGTGTGATAGTTAAACTTAATTCTGACCTGCGTACTTGGAGGGATAGATTCTAATCTGCAGAATTATTTAGGAAATAAGATGGGTCTATAATAATGTTTCGACTGGCTTCATTTTGCAAAATATTTAGGTCCCTTCTAATATACTTGAGATTGAATAATATTTGCATAAAAGAACAAAGAAAAGATCAAGTTAAGTTATATTCCGTTGGGAAAATATTAAAAGCATTTGTTAATAATTGTAAGACAAATTATATTCCATCTACTGAACTACTCGATCAGGTTGGTACTTCGATTGTGGCTGAGAAAAACAATAAAAAAAAACAAAATATTGCTATAAAATCTATAATAGATACTTACATTTATATTATACAGTTATGAAGCAAAACGGCGAAAACAAAAAGAACAGCGAAAAAATGAAACAGTCGTAAAACACGAAACACGTTCACGTTCCCAACGAGAATGAGCACCGTGAAAAGCAAGGAAACTGTAGAACAATGAAATGAATGAATTGAAGAATCAAGAATTGCGACACAATCTTATAATAAAAACTCAAACGCAAGCCACCCATGGAAATATCACCCTACGAGAAGCACGGAGAAGGGGAAGTAAACAGTACAACCTAACAAAGGAAGCATTCCACTACAACCCAACGAAAGAACAAACATAAATAGGTCATAATCAGAATAATGGATAACATCTTCCAATTTTGCAACGCGAAAAAATTCAGTACAGAAACACAAGGAATCAAGCTTAAATGGTAAAATTCGATTACCACTAATTGAAGACCTCCGCAGGAATTTCTACTTTACATAACCGGGAAAAATCCAGAATCAAAATACTTTCTTCAAAATATAAAATCGTACAATGCCTGTTTCCAAGCAACTTCTTTCGGTGTCACTTCGATCAATACTAATATATAAATCAGTTGTTTTTTTCCATCCAAGGACAAATCCATCACAAAATGGAATCATTACTACCACTACCCAACGCAAACTATAAATTGTTACAAGTATATGTCATCGGAAATGAAGAAATTGATCAACGATGCACAAACATCATACATCTTATACAAATACAATCAACTTATTCACATATTCAAAACATCACTAGACCGAATGATTTCTGATGACTATAAAATTATGATTCGAGCCGACAAGAGACCACCTAGAGAACACGAACGTCAATTTAATGCACCTCAAATAGACGAAATCGCCATCGTAATTGTGGACAATAAAAACACAGGCCGTGACATAATTGTACAACGAAGAAGAATAGAATACTACGCATTGCAGAGACACGCCGTTCATATGATATTATTTTAATGTGAAACAAATCAAACCTGAAACAAACGTAGAAACGAACAAAAACGTCACTTCCAAGGAGTTCTATGCTTACCGCTTAATCATCAGTGACAATGAAACAATCACATTCTCAACACTCGCTGTTTATTCCAACAGTTCCTTGTAGATATGTATGCAAAAATAGAAGCGGTATGGATGCTTTACGTAAGACTGAATCAGAAGAAATTACGCACGGAAGAATACATTCGTGACGCGATCATAAATGAAAAAAACATTGGCTACATTGGAACAACGATAATGTTACCCTCATCTTACGTAGGAAGTCCAAGACACATGTACGAATACACAAAAGATGCCATGTGAGAAATATGGGCGACCTATGTAAGAAAACATGGGCGACCTAGTCTCTACATAATATTCACATGCAACTTATCGTGGCCAAAATCAAAGAACAACTAAGATACGGACAAGCCCCCATGGATCGACACGACATAATAGCCCGAGTTTTCCGACAAAAACAGGTGAGATTTATAGAAGTCATCACAAAATACCAATTCTTTGGAACCGTTAGATGCTGGATGTAAACAATCGAATGATAAAAACGAGGACTGCCTCACTCACACAATCTCATCTCGCTAGACGACAGAATTCATCACACGGATATCGACAAAATCATTTCAGCGGATCCAACATGGTTGTGAAAAACATAATTCATGGACGAAGGACGAAACTACATGGAAGGACGAAAGAACAGCACATTTTGCTCAAAACTTTTACAAATAGGTGAAGGCACATCAGACGACGGCCTCAGTGAATTCAATAGTAATTTCTGCAACATAGCCACTGCTGAGAACGAACTCATCGACCAAATTTATTCAAACATTGTTTATATTCATACCAATCCGGAATAGATATTTCAGATGGCAATTTTGGCAGCTGAAAATAATATTGTCGACGATATCGACTTTCATATTCAAAAGAATATTCTAGCTGAAGAGAGAATATAGAAATCGATCGACAGGATGGTAAATGTTTAAGAAAGTGTCAACTTCCCAGCAGAATTTTTAAACACTTTGCAAGTACCGGGAATGCAATTACACTGCCTTTGACTGAAAATTGGATCTTCCATCATACTACTCAGAAATCTCAAGTCACCAAAACTATGTGATGGAACAAAGATGATCGTCAAATAGCTATCGAATAACATCATCGAAGCCGAACTAATGAAAGGACAAAGGACATAACAGTATTTATCCCCAGAATACCACTGATCTCTAATGAGCTGTCATTCAAATATAAAAGCCTTAAAAAATTGCAACATCAACCACAAAGAATCTCCTGCTTTTCTCACGGTCAACTATACGTAGCTTACTGTCTAGTAGGAAATTCGAAAAATTTGCTTATAAACAAGTATTGTAAATAGTTAGAATATGTTTTCAATAAAAGTTTATCCTTATATTCCGACTACCACACAATCTCATATTAACTCCCTGAGCGAACCTCAGATAGTTTTATATAAATATATATATATATATATATATATATATATATATATATATATATATATATATATATATGTGTGTGTGTGTGTGTGTGTGTGTGTGTGTATACTCAGTTGGAGTCATATAATTAAAAGCATACATTGCAATATGCTACAATGATATTATTATTTACAATTAAAATAAACTGAAAATGCACCTCAGCACCTTACAATAGTGTCAATTAATATTTCGTAGGATAGTCCTTGATTGCTATAAAAACAGCGTTTCAAAGTACGACAAAGGCGTTATAGGGTGCATTCGAATTACTTATTCTTTTAGCGGCTACATTCTCATTAACTTTGCTCCAAACATTTTCTATAAGAGTTAAATCCAAGCTGTTAGCAGTCTAATACCGTAAATTTTTTCACTAAATTATTAGTGTATTTAGGGTCGTTATAATGCTGAAATTTCCATACAACTGGCAAAGTTTCTCCAACTTAGGGAAGCAAGATATCCTCTAACATTTGCTTGTATTTAAATTGGTCTAACATGCCTTCAATTTTTTTACTGTTTCAATATAACGCTATGAGAAATATTCCCGAACTTTAATGTTGCCACTTCCATGCTTCACTTTATTATTGTATAGCTAAGATTCTGTGGTTGGTTATTAGGTCGACGGACATCTTATATTCGTTTCATCTGAAAACAACTGTTTTTCCATTGCCTTTCTGTTCAATTGCCATACTTTTTTGCAAAATCTAAACGAGTTTTCCAGTACTCCTTTGTTAAAAGCAGTGTCTCCGTACTGTATGTGCAGATACACCTTCGTTGCCAAAAATTCCCTTCGTGTGTTTTCAAATCCCTTACACGTATCAACGAGTCTTTACGAGACTTTTTTTATATGTTAGGCTTTTTAATGACGTTAGCAGTGGTATTTAATCTTTGGGAGTGGTTAGACCTGGAAATTTTAATTTTAGAGCATTTCAAGTAATAAAGTGCAATTATAATTTTTCTAGTAGACGGCTGACAGTATTATTTTTGATAGAAGAAAATAAAATCTTTCAGAGTTCCTTGGATACATTACTGTAGATTCGCCCCATTGTGTTGCTCTTAAATACTTTATCATATCCTTGCAATGCTGTTCCACGTTTACACGGGCAAATTTTGTTGCTTGGTGCGTCCCATGTGTAGAAGTTTGGTACTTTCTGATAGAGTAAAATCTTAGTAAATGGATCATCTTGGCAGAGCTCGAAAAAAGTTGTTCAAGTTGTTCGTGCTCGTGGTTCCGTTGCAGTTTTTCTACTGTTTTCCTGGTGATATATCCGTCGTCTATGTTTTAAGTGAACCACAGGATCTCTATCATGAAACTTAAAATTCACCAAATCTTTTCATTGCTATTGATATAACGACCCATTTGATACTGTTTCGTCATACTTAACTTCTCTTATCACTGCACAGACAACCAAATCTCTGCCCTTGTCTATATGCTGGCATTGGTATTTGATGGATTTGATAGAACTACAATATTCGACATCTAAATGTGCTTAGAATATTCTCGACAGAAGCGGATTGTATGGAAATACCCATTGATTGTTAACCTCAGTGTCTTCGTGATTTCACATTTTTATTTTTGCTATAGCCACCCCTTTTGGTGATCGACGTCTGTATTTTGAATATCCGTATTCGCCAGTTTCAGTCTCGTTTAAAATTGGTTTTGGATAACATTTCATGCATTTGTTGTCATTCATAGCCGTCGAATCTCTATTTAATTCGATATATGGACGATGAACCATGTTTTTCATAATAATTTTATAGAGTTCGGGATCCTCTTCTGGATTTGACAATTCAGCTTTGATGACATTTCTACTTGGCTCGGTCGAATTTTTTCTTGAAGCCAAATTAAATTGTGAGAATATAGTAGTCCTCATTTGTACCATTCAATCGAATTATATATTTAGCATATAACTGCACCGAATAGTCAATTTTTGACAATGGCTTCAACAAATTTGATTTGTATTTGACGAAAAACTTTGGCAACAATATCCTGTCGGTGGCTGCTTTTGATATCTTGCCAAAAGGAGTTATATGTAAATGTTAAAAACCAACTGGTCTTATATCGGCCCGAATAACGATCTTATAGTTGTCCGAGATCATTTGTTCTAGAGAAATTTGTTCAGTTAATTATGATTATGGAGTAGACGCTGTAATTCCCGAACGATTTTTCGCCGTAAATCTCGAAAGTTAGCTGATCTATTTCAAGTTCATCGCCAACAAAATATATTTGTAAAAATTTTGCTATTTTATTTGGAATTGGTATTAACAAACCTGCTCGGTGATAAATTTGCCCTTAAATTTTAAAAACTGGACTGAAGGTATCTTCGTTGCATACTGATGTGGTCCTAACTGACGTCACCTGGAAGCAAGTATTTTATCGGCGTATATTTTGTAGAAAAATGTTTTGATTCTGGCGTATTTCGGTCATATAAGCGAAAAGTTCTGGATGCAGCACGTACTATCAGTTTCGTCCTAATATTTCTTTTGCACTACAATGTTTACATACTATTTCCATTTTTCGGATTACGATACTTGGATGTTGATAGTATTCTATTGTTAGGTTCTAAAGGAATGCTGCAAGTTCTAAATTATAATCTCTATATGCTATAACTCGTCGATGTTCGTACAAAGTGGACATGCTTTCTCTATTTTGTTCATTTTGCATTTCTCATTGAACATTTCACTCTCTTTTTCGATGTGAACTTACTCTTATTTGCGTCTCTTCTCTAATATTCGTATTTATTGCCCTTCACTTTGACTTTCTGCTATTCGTTATACAACGTCTCGAATTCTAACAAGTCTCGTTTCTCTTTGTTCTTCTATTTCATGTCTTCTTGCCACATTCTATCTTTTCAATTTTTTATGAAATTTTGTAAATAAATTTTTACGTTTTTGCATTTAGTCCGTAAAAAAATTAAAAAATAGATAAAAAAATATTGTATGAAAAACGTTGGTATTAAAAAAACATGTTTCTTAAAATTGAATACTCAATTGAATAAAATTTTGATAAAGAAGGAATAAATATAATTTAAAAAACTTTTTTATTTTATGAAATGAATTAAATTAATCGTTCAAATACTCGCTTTGAAATTTCAGATATTATTATCTTCGATCTGCTATGAGGCGCCCCGAAATTTCCTTTATATACCTTCGGACATCGAAATTTCTGGAACGTAGCATCTATAATTTACGAATTCAAAACATTCAAATACATTTGATTTCGAACATTAAAGTAATTTGGCGAGAATTACGCCTCATATATCTTTTAAAACCAAAATTTTTAATTGAATGTAGCATCCACAATTTCCGTTTCACTCGGGCAGATTTGGGTGTAACAATTCATTAGAAGAGTTTCTTCAGTTATGCAAAAAAAAATTAAGACAGTGTGAAAATTTTGAATTTTTATATCTTTCTAGAAAAAATTTTAATATGCAGGAATTTGTTAAAAATTCTGGGTGATTCTACAAAATTTTGAAATTTTTTTAAAAATGTGTACAAACTTTTATTTGTAAAAATTATAATAAATAAATTTTCACACAATTTTATTTGTGAAAAATAAAAGGAATAAATTGATTAAAAAATAAAAAACAAACGAATTTTATTAGAAATTTAAAAATATAAATGAATTTTAACACAATTTCACTTGCAAAAAATTAAGTAGAATAATAAAATTCAAAACATTTTAGAACGTTCCAAAACATTCACATTCACATACATTTTAAAAAAATTTTAAGTTTGCCAGGAAATTTTAGCGTAATTTTATTTGTTAAATAGCACTAATAAAAAATTAAACGAATTTTAAAATAAATTTCAATAAGTAAATAAATTTTAATATAATTTTATTTGTTAAAAACTAAAAAAAATAATAAAATTCTAAACATAAACAATTTTATTTGTAAAAAATTAAAGATTTAAACCATTTTAGAAAGTTTAGAAAAATTCTAGAACTCCATAGAAAATATTAGAAAATTTTGAAACATCTATAACATTTTAGTATTTTCTTGAAAAGTTTAACACAATAAATATTTTAAACTCGAAACATTTTAAAATTTTCAGGAAAATTCTGGTATATAGAAAATTTTACAACATGCGAAACTTTCCAGGTAATTCTGAAAAATTTTAGAAAATTCTGGGATTTTCTACAAAATTTTAGAACTTTTTCTGAAAAATTCCAACATACATCTCTGTCACTCACTGACACACTTAACATCACATAAAACATTCATAAAAAAACAATATGTTGAAAAGAGATAGAAAGTACCCCTCCACTCACGTATACCATGCACATACTATTATTTTCAATGGGAAACCAAGGGCTACTATTGACACAGCCACGAGGGGATGGCGGTGGGTGGTTGTAGAGAAAAGTGGGCATTTACGAACACAGAATTACCATATATATTTATATATGGTAATTCTGTGTTCTATGTAAAAGGCAATTGGGTGAACGAATCAAATTGATGTTGGAGGAATTGTGCTATTTCGCGATCTAAAATGTAGTGCGTATATTCATTTGAATCACTATGTCTACAATAAGTTTCGTAAAAATACATTCAGCCGTTTAGGAATGATCGAGTAACAAACATTTAAACCTACTATTGTCATATTTCACTCGGTGAAACCACTTATAATGTATGTATTACTCTATACCTTGTTACATCAACAATTCGTTTGCAAAATTTGGTAGCATTTCGTTGTTATAAGGTAACACACAAAGCGACCAATAAACAAACTGACAATAACTTTAGAGTTTTTATCATAAAGTATAAATATATCACCGTATTATCCATACTATAACATTATACTATGAAAAACAATTAGAAGTCTCATCATATTATAATCGAATAAGCCCTGATTTACCACCTGAGGTTTTCTTTTTTAGACAACTCTGTACAGGCAACCATTGGGACTTGGCAAGATAAAATTATAATACGTCAGGCACTTGCTAAAACATAAAAGTGTATTTAAAAAATATCATAACAAATCGAAAACAGAAAAGGTGGCACGAAGAAACGAAATAGAAGAAGAATGAGAAAGAAGACTTGTTAGAATTTAAGACGTTGTATAAAGAATGGGAGAATGTCAAAGTGAAGAGCAATATTTACGAATATTAGAGAAGAGGCGCGAATTAGCGTAAGACCGACAGAACCGAAGTAGTTATAATGCATCAGATTCACTTATATAATCTTACCCTTTGCCTTTCCAGAAGGACAATTTAAACGAAAAAAATCTCACGTGGTCATTTTCAGTAGTACACTCTTACGATTATCATATCCACGACGTCCTCGTTTACCGCAGCCTGTGTTGATCGCTCTTTCGAAACACTCATTTCGTTTACTCTCAAACGTTGTCACGTCAGATCGGTATTAAATTTGAGTATTTTAGGTATATTTTGGTGTCTCTTAAAAGTACAATCAATCATTTAAAATTTTAAATGTGACGGAATCGATTTGTGAATGTTTTACAAGACTTGCAACGTTTAAGAAACCCATAAAAAGTGTCCCTCCAGAGTTTTTGAAAGTGAAAATTCAGAACAGACCGAATAACCTATCGAGATCTTTCAAGCAGATTAAATAAATCGAATAAGTACGACTCGAAATTCCGCTACAAAGGTTCCATACACACTTAGACACATATAAAAATTTAAAGATACGTAATAATACTGTTAAATTATTAAAGAT
The DNA here is from genome assembly GCA_039881145.1 of Druceiella hillmani. NCBI lineage: Eukaryota > Metazoa > Arthropoda > Insecta > Lepidoptera > Hepialidae > Druceiella > Druceiella hillmani. The sequence continues at coordinate 19,716,653 of JAYKKI010000021.1, read as the reverse complement.
GTTAAGATTATTTTTCATCATATAATGCCTAATATATCTTCCACGGGGGTAAAAATGTGATGAACATCTCAAAAACTATGAAATTCGGAATCTTAGCTATAGTTCTCCCATACATATTAGGTAATTTTCTAGAAAGTGTTTTTAGTGATATTGGCTTTATCGGTTTCGAAGAAGCCCACCCCTTCTTCGAAACCATACTTTTTGTGGACATTTTCAAAAATATCTCTGTAACTGTTTTCCAATTTAATTGTTAACCCACATAATATCCGAAACGAAAAAAATCAGTTAGTTTTTTGCCTCGTTAATAATTTCTCTATGAATGTTTTTGGGCCTCGACTTTTTCAATGTAATAAGTCGAAATTTCAAGTTAGTAAGTTAAACGACTGTTCAGAAAATTTTTCTAGACATTTTTAATAATGTCCTTAGCACACCTTTACATGAATTTCTAAAATAAACAATTTTGAAATATTTAAAACTTACTGTTTCATCGGATATCCCACACTATGGAAGAATTTAGAAAAAAGAAAACTAAAAACTTTATTTTCCCCTCTAAAATTTTCATATGAATACTTTGAACATAAACTGTTCAGCTATATGCAGGTTCATTATGATTTGTTAAATTGCATTATGTTATTACTATTATATATATTACGTTATTGTATTGTTACATTTAATGTATACGGACATAAATAATATATAAACAAATTGTTAAGTATTGACTTACGTGTAGTTTTATTATACTTACGTGTAGGTTTTGTACAGTTTTAAATAGTGTCAATTTTCACTTATTTCTTATGAATTATTTACTCGTGTGCTTAAATTATTACGCATCAATGACATGTGCTGACTTAAAAAAGGCATTACAATATTATAATGCTGACGTAAACTGCTGTGGAGATTGTGGAAGTAATTTGAAGGATATATTCCCATAAATAAAGGTTTCTTTCCATCACCTTTTCCATTCCGCAAAGCTAGTGATAGGCTACTTAAGATTATTATTCTAAAACACATTGCAGAGAAAGACAGCATTCCACATTCTAAAACACGTTGGAGAGAAAGACAGCATAACCACTTCATATGACCAATAAAAAGCTTTAGCGGTCCGGAAAAGTATTGGGTAAACTTGATACCTCCGAATCAACGAAAAATTGGTGCGAGGATAAAAATGAACAAATTCAAAGGCTCAGGAGCTCACTGCCCTTGAATATAAATTTATGGAAGATAATTTTCCAGTTATAACCAATTTGCAAGACTTGTTTATATTTCCATTTTAAATACGATGTTGACTTCTTTGTTTAATTTATAATTAACGAAAAGTCAAAACAAACATTAAATTGTTCAAAATCAAGGTATTTAAATCGTTCTACTTTTCTAACGGGTATATTCATATATGCCGCAATGCAATAAAATTTGAAATAATTTTAGCAAAAAAATCTCAGTAATAGAATAAAAGTGCCTCTTTGACACAAAAGGAAAAATAAGTTCCTCCCCTAGAGGGAAAATGAGCAGCGGCTAAAACAAAGGTACAAGGGATTAAGATAGTGGTCCAAAATCACCTAAAGAAGACTACGTAGTTTGTGGACGTCCCATTAATAGTTCCTAATCTTAAATCTATGTTGTACTAAATATATAGTATTCTTTGCCTTTAAGAGAACTCGCAAATGTACATTACTTTGAATACATTTAACTTCATGAATTAACCTTTAAATTTCAAAAATAATTTTAAAAATGTCATAAACTATATGAGGTCGTTTTTTTTAGATTCTATAATTTTGTAACAATACATTTGTTGATTGATGTTCAAACTATCAGTAACTAGAATTAGCGCATGCTTGGTTATTTTTTTTATTTCCTTGTTTTAAAAAAATCCTGAAACAAAAATATCAACATTTTGTATCCGAAGCAACTGAAAAAGCAATTTTGGAAAAAACCATAATTTCACTCCATCATAAGATGTTATAAAATGGTAATTTATTAATTTTTTTCTGTAATTAATATATTTAAATAAATCAATAAATAAATTGACAAAAAACGTGATTGTCCGCTAATCTGTCTTCGAATGTCAATGACATGATTCTTTATGTTACCCTGATACATTAATCTTTATTCATTTATATGGCCGTTAAATGTAAACATATTTCCTTAATAAAGGTAAATTTAGATACAGAGTCTGAAAAATGTTATGTAAATTTAATAGGGTTGCAACGAACTTATTTTATAAATTAGACTTTCTAATTAATAATTTTTTAAATATAAAATATTAAACTTGAAAAATTGTGCAAGATCAGTCTTTTAATGATTTTTATTGAAAATTCACAGTTGATTTAATTCAATATAGTCGATCAAGTCGTGTCGGCACAGGCGTAAAGTAAAATTCTGTTGTTGTTTATGTATCTGACATAATATCGAGAATTCTAATCGATTGCTAGTACTCAGTATAGACAAAATTCGCTGAATTTTTTAACGCGTTGGTTATATTTAATCACTAAATGACTCCAACTTATGAACATTTTGTTTTAAATTTATGAGATCAGATGGACAAATACTAAGTCATTTTATTTCCAATGAAGCGAAGATTATTTTTTTTTTCAAAATAAAAATGGCATAAAATAATTGCAGCCTCTGGAAAGTTGCTTGATCGTTAGTGATTTACTTAATACTTACTTAATGATTTACTTAAGTGACAAATGTGATTAATTAAATTGAGAACATTTTATCCACACACATGAACATGCGCAGGCACACCCGCATGCGCATATATGTATTGATGTCGTTTTCCTAAAACTACTTAGTATTTAGCCTTTACTCCTTCGTTTCATAACACATAATTCTGTCAGCAGGTATGGATATTTGGCGACGTATGGTGTTCGATCTGGCTAGCAGTGGACGTGTGGATGTGCACGGCGTCGATTCTGAACCTATGCGCCATCTCGCTCGATCGTTACGTAGCTGTCACGCGCCCGGTCACTTATCCCAGTATCATGAATCACCGGCGGGCAAAGCTTTTGATTGCTGGACTTTGGGTACTCTCATTCGTAATATGTTTCCCGCCTTTAGTCGGGTGGAAGGACACTAATGTGAGTTTATACTATATATTTTTCAATAATACTATTATTATTGTAAATTATTTTGCCACTATGCTTACGGATGAACTCGTTTTGCAGACATGATGACGACGTAAAATGGTAATTTATATTTTAACCGTGTCAATTGTTTATTTATCCTAATAGTTCCAAACCCAAAAATTGAAAAACTAAAATTCTATACCACTTCTTTATTTATCTATCTATTATCAGATTCTAACTTTTGAACTCGCTTTGGCAGCAGACTTAACAAAATCAATACAACATTTGCCAACTCGCAAACTGTGTTTATTTAAAATAAATAAACATTAAATACGAGTAGAACTCACGCTACATGTGTTGTATACATCCTTAGGTGCATTTAAAAGTTTGAACAAAATATTGATATTACTTTTTCCCTACATAAATATATCCATTGCATAAATTATTAGAGTTCACATTAAACTAATCCTATAAAATTTACAAATAGAAGACACCTTCAAAGACAATCTGTTTCATAGGATCCTTGAAAAAATATTTTTTATTGCCAAGTTTAATGTGTGCGATCGGTCTTAAAAAAAGAGATGTAATACTGTGGCATATAAACGGACAGACAGATTGTCTGAACTAAATTACAATAACCGTTTCGCTACTTAATCAATATGTCTCATCTTAAACACTATATTTTTATCCACTGCATATCCAGTATTATCAGCAGTAGTACATGCTTGGAATATTTTAAAATTAATACCGTAAATTTCGGTCTCTTGAAACTTAATGTTTTTATCGCACATTTTGCAAAAGTATTTCAGCGCCAAGGCAATAAAAGCACTAAAAACTAGTTAAAATTAGGCTAAGTATTTATTTTCACAACCTAATATTTTGTGCCATTTTTCACAAGTTTAATGGTCTACGTGCATAATGAAGTAAATAGCTTTTTCCAGTTTGGATACTTTTTGTATTATTCCACATTAATTATTCAGTGGCAAAGAAGATAAAAATAGTTTTTGTGGTAGTACTATTTCCTCCTTTCGTTAACTTTTTCAGTTATGACAAATATAATACACAATTAAATGAAACTACGTGATGTATATTATTTCTATTTTCTTTAAGTTCTTTACCACGACCTAGGTTTCGTTGTATTACAACAACTTCAGGTGGGCTAATAGCAAATATTAACTCTTAGGAACACCCAACAGCATTTTTATGTTTCCAAAACAATAGCGGAAGCCGGGTTTGTGTGGGTTTTCCCACTGCTTGTGTTAGTGAGTGTATTGTAGGAGAGCGTTGTAGGTTTTATTATATTTCAGAGAATTATGCGATATATAAGGATTTTAGTGAGGGTAATAAATTTTATTGATGTTATAGTATGAGGTTATACAATGCGAATGTTCCAGTGGAAGTAATAAAATTAAATGGAAGTTATTCTCAGTAATATATTTATACAATAGCAAGGGTATCTGAAAGTGTAATTGAATTTAAAAAAGACAAGAGCCGTTCTAGATCTGTGCTGAACCCTCAGTTCCATTCTCTACTAAACTTGATGCAACTATATATATATATATATATATATATATATATATATATATATATAATATATAGACTAGTGAAAGGGGCGCTTCCACAAGTATCAATTACTTCGAGCAAATTTGCATTTTACTGACTGACAACTGTCGTCTAAGTATCAAAACCTCATCAAAAATGGCCAGTACAAATATTGGTTGTATTCACACTATTGTACGTTTTAAACCAACCAGAATCGTCGAGTCTACATCTTTCATTCTCAGTATTCACAAAGAAAAAATGAGCGATCCAGTTAATGTAAATATTTCCATCAGCATCCACAGAATCTTTACCCAAACAATAATTTCCAAGCCGAGGATATAAAATGCCCCCACAATAAGACCAACCAGCTTTGATCAACATTAGACCATAGTCTCATCACGGCAGAGTTCCGTTGTCTATTCATTTAACTCTGGTTCATTATATGTTTATTATCTTTATATCTGTTTGAGTTGTAAAAGTATTAAAGTTTATCATTTATTTTGTAACATGCTTAGTAGCTATAAAATATTATATTAGTAATTAATTAAATTAACTAAAGTAAACATTAATTCCTCCGGACTGCTGATATAGAATATTGATTTTTAAAATCAATATTCAGAATTCATACATCATCTTTGGTTTAAGAAAACTGTACGCGAAGTTTGTTTGTTATAGACTGATAAAAGAATAAAAGTTCGGTATCTACAATGTTCATCGGAACTGGCTCCGACCGTTTTTTTTCTGTCTCCATAATCAAAGCTGTGGTAAAATGATAATAATTCAATGATATCGTGATAATTCGAAAGAATCAGACTGCGATTTAAAAAAAATATATATTTAAAACTTATTTTTAAACAAGGGAGTGTAGCAGCCTACCTGTATTGTTTACACAAATAGATCAGTTTCAATTAGTATCCCTTTCTTTCGGTTGATTGTTTGTATGCTATTTTATTTATTGACCTCTATAAATATACGCTAATGCTGATATATTCCATAAAATTTATCCTTTCGTTTCAAATAACATCGACATCAATAAAATAATATTAATAATCAATAATTTTGCGCACGAATTCCAGTAGACCGTTATTAATGGAAGAACTTTTAAAAAAATAGTAAAATCAATCGGTACACAAATTACATCTTTTAAATATCTCGATTACATAAAAAAAAGACTTAGATAATATAATGGATATGATTGGTTTTGCTACCAGAAATATTATTTTTACTGCGTACGACAATCTAATGGCCTTCGCACACGTCTAGTCGTATCATCTTAACGTACACTGCGCGTGTATTGCATGCATTATGAGAGCTTTTCAAGCGTATGTATATAAAAGTCTGAACAAGATTGCACACGACTCGTCGTTGTCGCTTCATCGTCTTACATCGTCACTGTATACGATGTATGACGACAAACGAATTGCAGCGGCAGCTTTGATGCCGCAAGCACACGTATTGTTTCATAAAAATGAGTGACCGTGCTTTAAAACTTGTTCTATTCATTGAAAATTATCCATGTTTACATAATAAAAATAGAAATGTTGTCATTAGTACAAAAGTATAATCTCATGCAGTAACAGCAAACAGCAAGTCTATTCTCCTATATTTTTAACAGGTTATTCATCTCGATGTAGTGAATCAAGTACACCGTCGCCTAAGTATACTTTCAGTCCACGTTCAACCAATTCAATACTTCTGACCGGTATATACTAGAGCAATTATCCAATAATAATAATAATAATAGTATACAGGAACGAATCCCAACAAATTAGATTGATTCCGAGTTTCAACTTCTGAAACTCTAAACTGAAAAAAATGTACTATTCAACGATTGTTGTATTACTAGCTGTTTGACTTATTAATTACCATCTTGGCAGCCATAAATAATCTTTTTCCATAGTTGTTTCATCGTTCGGATGAACCCAATATCATCGTCATCGAGGCATTTTACTACGTACAATATAATATAATAGCACGTCTCCTTGATCTGAAGACCAAGATGATGCGTTTTGTGTCATTGACTATATCTGATGCGATGAAGCGCTATGGGTAGAAGTTGATCGTCGTATCAATCGTCTCATACTACGGGATGCGTGCTGCGTGGTATACGAGTACGCCTACCTGACAACCCGTGAGCGAAGAGCCTTAAGCTACGTTTAGACTACGACACCTTGGTGTATACACCCAGTGCATACACCATCGAGTATCTGTGTGTGAACACCGGTGTCTGTGCTTTACGTTATTTGCGACACTTGGTTTAGTGTCGCGACGTTTATTGCGATACTTGATTTAGTGTCGCGACACCGAAACCGGCTTATGTGTGAACGGCCAAACATTAGTGTCGGACATTCATGTCGTAATTAGTGTCGTAATCTATACGGGTCTTTAAACATATGAGAATTGATTCAAGTGTATTATTTGAGATTCCATTATCAGCACTATATTTCCCATTTGTGGTATGACTCTTTTAACATTTGTTTAAGTAAATTATGTTAATTTAAATCTTTGTACTTTATAAGACAGCCGTACTGCATATTTTCAGAGCCATCTGTCTCTTGCAATAACCACAAACGAATCATCAATCTTAACAACTCTATTAATTAATAGTTCAACTTGGAAGAAACACACCTTAAAACAATAATACACCTCTAAAAACATCGTTGTAAATATAAACATATAATTTACTCATGTAGTATGCTTATGCTTAAAATAAATTCATAAATTTTACATATTCTTAACAAACCGACTACGTCTGTAAAAAGTAAATTAGATTCAAAATATTCAATACTAGAAACAAATAAATGAAAATAGCCTGAACATTAAATAAATTACTAAACTACAATTTATAGGCGTTCTAGTTTAGTATATTGGTCATTTGAACTGTGACTAAGACGGCGCTGATTTCTGTCAATCTCACTAAAGTAAAAATACATCTTTGCAATATCACACATAAGACTGTAATAAAAAAATTTTACTACACACCACTAAACTATAATTCATATAGTAATACATCTTGTATTAAACGTACTTCCTAATAATTCGTATTAATGTAACTGTAAGACCACTGTTTGGATTGATATAGTCTAAAACAGTGTATGTTGTGTTTGGTGTGTCAGTATAGTATGGTATAATTCATATAGTAATACATCTTGTATTAAACGTACTTGCTATTAATTCGTATTAATGTAATGATAAGACTACTGTTTGGATTGATATAGTCTAAAAAAGTATATGTAGTGTTTGGTGTGTCAGTATGGTATGGTATAATTCATATAGTAATACATCTTGTATTAAATGTACTTGCTATTAATTCGTATTAATGTAATGGTAAGACTACTGTTTGGATTGATATAGTATAAAAAAGTGTATGTAGTGTTTGGTGTGTCAGTATGGTATGGTATAATTTATATAGTAATACATCTTGTATTAAACCTACTTGCTATTAATTCGTATTAATGTAATGGTAAGACTATTGTTTGGATTGATATAGTTTAAAAAAGAGTATGTAGTGTTTGGTGTGTCAGTAGGGTATGGTATAATTCATATAGTAATACATCTTGTATTAAAAGTACTTGCTATTAATTCGTATTAATGTAATGGTAAGACTACTGTTTGGATTGATACAGTCTAAAAAAGTTTATGTAGTGTTTGGTGTGTTAGTATGGTGCGATTAGCATGATATGTACTTAACGTCGGGTTTGGTTCAGTTTTAATAAAGTACTATAAAACGTATAATGTAATCAAATCTGGCTTATATCCACATTGGTTAAGAGAGGATAATATTTATTCTCTCTTAACCAATGTGCATAAATCTCATTTTAAACACTATCCTTCTATTCAGTGCATATCCAATATTATCAGTACATTTCACCAAAGTGTCAATACCAACTTAATCAAAATGAAAAATAACATTTGCCAGTCAATGCAACAAAATTTACGCGTTTCAAATATACCTACGCTTTATGTCCGAATTAATATTTAGGACACAAAAAATTATTATTTTCATGATAACAGCCAAATTGAATCACGGGGTGAAAAATAATATGTGATGGAATATTTAAAATACTGCAGTTATGTATTTTATAACATGCAGCATGCAGTTATGTTATTTACAACATAATAATAAATTTATCACGAAGTGAAAACAATTATACGCTTACAATAGAATCATTGCAACTGTTAACTTATTCTAACCAATTCGACTCAACGCAAAATATCAATATAATAGATTTAATAGTCCGATGAAAAATGTACTACTAATCAGACTAAGTATTGCTACTCTACGATAGATGGCGCTTATTTGGATTTTTGGTGCTTATTGAGAACATTATTATAGAAAAAAAATTACAATAGAAAAATTGACAATTATTTATTTGTATAAAAATGTTTTTGTACAAGTAAAGCGAGCCACAGACTATGATCTTACCTTTCATTATTAAGCAGTTCCTGTCATCACCTGCCAACTCTAGAAGCAGGTTCTGGTCAATACTTGTGACAAAAGAACTAATTAAAATAAGTAAAAAGTAGTCCAGATACGATGACTATACTATTCGCCAATGAGGAGTTCCTTTACTTTCCGGCTCCAACATTAAACCTTGACTACCATTTATGGCCACAGGACTCTTTAAGATTATTCAAACGAGTTTAAACTCAATTAAACTAATTCTCATGATACAATAATACCCTTATCACACTTCGGCTTCATCAACCGAATCTAGCCACTACTCGCGACCAAAACACTTGTCAATAAAATTCAAAAGAGCGCATGTTTTATGAATTTACATCACCACCTTCTAGATCTGTCGTCAGAACTTTGTCACCATTGGTGACTAATGGACTCGTCAAGACCAGTAAAATAAGCCCAAACTTGATTAATATACTCCTCACCATTCCAGTTCATCTTCCAGTTCCATCATCACACCTTAGATACAGTTTGTGACCAAAGGACTCATCAAGATATGTCAAACGAGCCTAAACTCGATGAAATTATTTCTTTTCACCATTGAGAACTTCTATCATCACCTTCCGGTTTCATCATCAAATCCTGGCCACTACTTGTAACCAAAAGACTCGTCAATAAAATTCAAACGAGTGCAAACATTATAAATTATTTCCTCACCATTAAGGAGTTAATATCACCATCTTTCGGCTCCATCAATAGGCCTTGAATATCATTTGTGACCAAAAGACTCCTAAAAAAATATGTCAAACGAGCCTAAACTTATTAAAAATATTTCTCACCATTGAGATGTACTGACCTTTCTGCTCCATCATCAGATTGTGGCCACTATTCGTGACGAAAATACTCATCAAGAAAAGTCAAATGAGCGTAAAAATGATGAATCTGTTCACTGTCACCACTGTCTAGTTCCATCGTCAGATCCTTTTACTATGCATGACTAAGGTACTCGGAAAAATGTGTCCAATGAGTACAAGCTATGAATTTTCTAAAAGGGGTCTTGTTTACTCTTTCGTTGAAGAGTTCCTTAGCATATCTCCGGAATATATTATCAGGCCCAAATTACATTGCACCTTTCTGTAACCATTTTCTTTCCAAGTAAAAAAATAATAACTAAAACATTTTAAAAAGATCATTAAACTATTGTAGGATGAATATAAAACGGAAGGTCAAGGGTGTCAAAAAGACAGCTCTTTGTGGTGTTAACTAAAATAATTTTCTGGTCATTTCCTATGAAAATTTAACCCCTTCCCCGTCCCCATCCATGTAATCTATTCACTTGCAATCTATGTGCTTTACACCCGCCGACGGCCAGGCAAGATTGCAACAGCCGAAAGTGTTGGTGAACCGGGCGGTCGTTGCCGAAGCTCATATTCTGCTTATTCCAATGATCAAGGTCACGGTTCCTCTTCCTGTGAAAGCATAATTTACTTTCACAATAAATAAATTCCAATGACAAAATCGTAATGTCGTAATCGATTTGAGATCAGGGTGCTTTCTTACATGTCGGGTTGCCCAGAGCAGAAACTCAAAAAACCATAATACAATTTTTCGTACAAAATTTACTTCATAATATAATAAACTATAAATATAATGTGTGCTGGATGACATTTTAATGTGTGACGACATTTCAAGAAAAAAAACATAATGCTTTAATAAAACGCGGGACAGTTAGAAAAAGTTAAAAAAAAATGTTTTTGTTTTGTGAATGAAATCATACGCCAGTTTATAACAAACTTTATATATAAATATGCGTGTGGGTATATTCTTCGTGGGCTCCTATAATTTTCAACCAATTTCCTCAAATTGCCCACACTTGCTCTCTGCCCCTTTTTCTTCCTTAAAACTGATAATGCAACCTTATTATTCTGAGTAGTAAAAGAAAGCAAAAATTAAATATTTTTGAAAAAGAATTCTCCATCAAAATTTCAACAGAAAAAGAACAATCACGCGTGTTATGAAAATGAAGAAAATGATCAGGACACACGAAAAAATAAATTAACAAACGGGTACTTTACGGACACGTTATTTACGGGTAACTCTAATATAAACTTTTGACCGTATTTACATCTGAGTGATTATTAACAAATTTAGTATACCGTCTACTCTCGCTATTCCCGTGCGTTACATTCCTGAATTGTGTCACAAGTACGAAATCTGCGGATAATAAAGGGAAAATTATAAGGGATAAGATTCAAAGAAGGATTTCTACAAAAACCTGTTCAGGAAATGAAAATAACTTTTAATTAAAAAATTATTATATTATACGAAAGATGTACGCGGCACTTCATTTAAAGAAAACAGTGCGTTAAATATAATCATCTGGTCATTAGAAGAACAAAAGTGGACTAGTGGCTCCCTAAATTCCGGCTGAAAAATATTGAAATAATTTTTTCCCTTTTGCTCGTCTGGTTAGACTATCCAATGAATTCTTTCTTTGACTCACATCCTCGATTCGCCAATTCAACGCCGCTTTCATTTATCTATGCTAAAACCTCTTACAATTTTAGATTTTCCAGACATTATTTCAAATTACTATTTTTTACTTAAAAATGTTAATTTGTCGTAATTCTCATTTGCCTCATAAGCACGAATAAATAAAGCAAGAGCAGTTTCCACTACATAACTTATAAAGAGTTTTCCCTTTTACTGTTGTAGGAATTTCCCATGTCTTTTTAGGTATTAAAATTAACTTACCTCTTATTTAACGACGTATGATGTTATGCGATCACACTGGAAAAGTAATCACCCTAGTACCACTTATTTTACACAAATCACAAAAAATGAAAGAAAATAAATTCAACACGTTTACACAAATATAAAGTAAACTAACCGACATCTAATATTGAAACAATACGAAAAATAAACACTGCGACAATATTCAATCCAACCGCAAAGAGGACAAATATCTAACTAAACAAAGCAATAATACGTATTGCGTTGCTTGCACGCGAGGGTTGCAAAGATCAAAGAATATTGTATGGTTCACAAATTAATACTGGGAGTGTAATCACGATTCGACTACTAACACTTGATTTAAACAAATCACAAGTAATAAACAAAAATAAATTCAACACAATTACACAAATATAAAGTAAACTGGCCAAAAAATAATCGCAACGATGATAAATATTGAACTAATAAACTACGTAACAAATTCACTCGCGGCCAGCAAAATATATTTCGTGAAAGTTCTTAGAACCCATTTGTAATCAAAGATTTATTTCAAATTTCGAAAATCGAATACTTCTTTTGTATGTAACATGAAAACTTTTGTCTAGTTATGTTTAGAACAAGGACAAGGATAGTAGAAATGGAATTAGAATATTCCAAATACGAATAGTTTTTTTTTAAATTTGATTTTATTATATTCTTTTTGAGTTGGTGCTAGACCAAATAATTCATTGTGAAACGTTTGTTATATTAAAAAAATAGTATTGAAGATCTACTCCTATACAAAACAAATGCGAAAACAGAGTTTAAAATAATTATAAAACTATAAAATATATTTTCCTGTACAATGAAGATATTATTGAACAAAAATTAGAATAGTTTTTAGGATTCTATTAACCAAAAACGCACTTTTTACAATTTTTATCTATCTGTTCATTTGCCCGAATATCAAGCATAAACGACTGAACCGATTTTAACGGAACTTTCATTGGAACAATCCACTGGTTTCAAATTAAAACTTGTTTATTCTTTATTCATCTCAAATACTGTCTAAAGGAACTTTTTTCTGCGTGTCGAGTTTTATTTACTTTATATATATATATATATATATATATACACGCACACACACACACACACACACATATATATATATATATATTTAAATCATCTTGAAATTTAATTTTTAACACCCGGGTAGCACGCCCGAGCGGATAGATTTAACTCTGATGACAGCGATTAAGCTCAAAGTTCAAACCAAGATACGTTCATTCCAGTCATAAATAGTTTTGAGATTCAAACGTTATTCCAAGCTGAGATATAAATTAGTTTGAGCTGTATTTAGAATACGCTACCTGAATTCAGGGAAGAAGGAGTGAAGGAAGGGCAGGTCGATATTTCGCAATCACAAAAGTGCCACTTTCAGTTTCTGCTCAGTTTTTATGAGTTGTAGCTTAATTTAAGCAAGGTTAGGTTGCATTAAGTTAGGTTACGTGAGGTTGTGTAAGTTCAGATAAGGTTAGGTTGGGTTATGTAGTGTTAGGTTAGGTTTACTTTATTTTCGAGCGCAGTATTGTTGACGAGCAAAAAAAATGTTTTTCTAGCGAAGTGCATGGCTTTTACATGAGAACATTGATACAGCATCCTCGTAGTGTAAGTTCTACTTTCACTAGCAATACTTTATTTTATTGTAAATGTCTATTTATTGTTATCTTGTATAAAAATGTTTTTGTATACCAGAAACAATATATACCTTTAAGTATTTAATCTTCTTTATCTATATAAGTTGACACAGCATCCTCGTAGTGTAAATTCTACTTTCACTAGCAATATTTTATTTTATTGTAAATGTCTATTTATTGTTGTCTCTTCAGAATAACGGCTTTTACAAGATCTTGGTAACATTAAAATTGAGAAGTGATTTGTAATCCATTTCATATCGGCCCATTAAGTATATGAACGAAATATGTCTTTTATCATCGTTTCCCTAGTTATGATAGGATTAATTCCTACTTCAGTTTTTCGGTGTAGGCGTACATTACTCCAACGATCAACATAAAGCGACAAGAAACCTTATAAATATGTTAGCAAAATAACTACTTAAACGATTCATATAACTAGTCTTAATAATATTCATTAAATTTTTAATATTTGCAATATTTGTTAACTTACAAAAATACCTAAAGATGTTGAACTAAAATTGCAATGGCTTTCTAAAATTGCCGTGACAGTCAATGGCTTTCTAAAATTGCAGTGACAGTCAATGGTTTTTTAAAATTGCAGTGACAGTCAATGGCTTTCTAAAATTGCAGTGACAGTCAATGGCTTTCTAAAATTGCAGTGACAATTATCGTAATTAAATCCGAATATAATATATTCGAAAGTTGCAAATACTTTCTCATATACTTACGCACTAAATTTTTAAAAAAGTTACGTTCCCAAAAAACATAGTGATAATTTATATTTTTCAGTAATGAAGATAAATCTTATTCTCGCAGTTTTACAATATTTGTTTTCGAAAATAGTAAAAGCGATATTTCTAATAAAATTATATTTCTAATCACTCTTTAATTAGCCAAATATAACTTTACAACTGCTGACATCTTCTGAATTTTTATAAATAGTTTCTTTTTCACCTACCCCGGATTTTTAAATCATTCTCTTAGACTTGCGTGCGATATTTTTTATTCGACCCGTATGATTTTTTTTGTATTACTTTAAAGTACATAATAAATATGCTAAGTAAATCATTAAACCATGTTTTAACAAATAAGAAATATGCAAAATTCTAATTTTCGTTCTCCTTTCTATAATTATTAGACTGATATTATTTTCATTTATAAGCGCAATAAGCTCCATAAGAAATTTATTTGCATTTTTGAAAAAAATATAAATTATCAATAGAAAAGAAATATCTCATAGAAATTAATAATGAAGATATTCCCTTATTCAAAGATATTCCTGTAATATTTGGGACATGCACTCGTTCATTGAATATTGGACATAACTCATAAATAAATATGTCATAGTACTCTTTTACAACAAGGACAATATATTTCAAGCGATATGTTTAATGTATTTGTTGTAATAAACTGGACTAATCCGCACTAAAGTAAAAAAAATAAAACCTGGTAGTTACATGTAGAATTTGCCCTAGAATAGTGACATGTGTAAATATTTAAAGTTGTATAGTATTATTAATGAACTCTTCATAAATATTAATATTATTTCTCGTCATGTAAATTTACAGCCTAGCATAACTTTCACAAGGATAACGATTTCGTAAATGTCTCGAGATTACAAAATTTAGCTTATCGCTCTAATTTTCCAGTAAGCTATAGGTCAATTTGTAAAATCGCGGTTTTTTTTTATAATTTGGACTAGCAGTTTCACATTAATATCCTAAAACTAACTTACACAAATTCTGATAAAAGAGTTTTCAAATCCTTGTAAGCTGCTCTTTCAAATGATATCCCAAACTAATTACGTTACATAACATAACAAAAATAAAATGTCCACTTTCACCAAAAATGTCAGTAATTTGAAATAATAATTAAATATTCCGTGGATAAACTATAACGCTTTAACATTTTGCAAATGACGCTAACCTCATTTAATAGTCTTATTTTAAAAATTTGTTTGCTCTCACAATTGGTTTGCAATTTTACGGTACTTGGCTAAAGTACTGTATTTCGAGTGTCTTGCAATTTTCCAATTCACATGTATATATTGTGTTTCTTTCTCGTCATAGGGCAATCGCGCAATCAGTAAGAATCTGACAACGGAGTATGATTTTAATGCACCATGCACCTGGACCTGCGAGCTAACCAACGACGCGGGCTACGTGGTCTACTCTGCGCTTGGCTCCTTTTACTTACCCATGCTGGTCATGCTCTTTTTCTACTGGCGTATCTATA
Source organism: Druceiella hillmani (assembly GCA_039881145.1). Taxonomy (NCBI): domain Eukaryota; kingdom Metazoa; phylum Arthropoda; class Insecta; order Lepidoptera; family Hepialidae; genus Druceiella; species Druceiella hillmani. The sequence goes on along the minus strand of JAYKKI010000021.1, from coordinate 19,701,000 downwards.
AAGCTGCGGTTAGGACAACTAAGGCCATTAACCAGGGATTTCGGACTACCAAAGGTGAGATTAATACAGTTACTAGTAACATTAATTTACATTGGATAGTTTGGGGTAGAAAATTTATACTCAACTTGCATTTATAGAAAATAATGTGACGCAAAGCTTGGGTTCCAATGGAAGCGAATAACATGGACCAAATTAATTTCTCACTCTCTCTTCATTTTTCATTAGTTCCATAATGGGATTAAACATTGGTCCGTTTGCTTTAATTTTTTTGTTGATTTCCATTTATTAATGTACGTATATTATGTGCCTACGTACAATGTTTACACACACAATAAGAGATTTGACCTAAAATATAATGGATAAATTAAAAAAACGTGTTGAAAAAGTGTTGACTTCAAAAACAATTATTTTCGTAAATGCGAAAATTCATCATCTCCCTAAATTAAAAAATTCCATATCATTTTAATCGCGATTGTGAATTTTTATAATTACATGCGCCTCATATTAATTTTTATAATTACATGCGCCTCATATTAATTTTTATAATTACATGCGCCTCAAATTAATTTTTATAATTACATGCGCCTCATATTAATTTTTATAATTACATGCGCCTCATATTAATTTTTATAATTACATGCGCCTCATATTAATTTTTATAATTACATGCGCTTCATATTAATTTTTATAATTACATGCGCCTCATATTAATTTTTAATTCATTTACGATATTAGTTTTAAATTATTTCAAATAAATATTACAACTCCATACAGAATTCTGTCTCTCACAAGAGATTATAATAATATCGGGCACTTTTTTTTGGGAAAACATGAAAAAAATTGTACATTGCACAATAATAAAACATTATCAATGCGTTTTTCTAATTTCATTATTTAATATAGCTTTGCTATTAGTCTTTTTTTTAATTATAGTTTATTATTAATCACAACAAATGATAAAAACACATTGATCGGCGATATTTGGTCAACCAGATCTCTGTTTAGCTTAAGATTATAGATTTTCCAAATGTTGTTATTTCTAGACTTTAACTTTATGTATATAATATATATATATATATATATATATATATATATATATATATATATATATATTATACACTGCAAATAAAGAATGCTGATATATAAAAATTAGATTGTTAATTTAATGACATAAAACTTATAAAACTATTATTATAACCAATGGGAGTGTCAAATCGTGTAAAAATTTCACAACCCTTTTACCAATGCTATAAATATTTTATTACCATAATTTTCTGTTATTGAAAGATTAATTTCAATTACAGTTAGAAAGGTTAGTTTTCAAACGAAAGTGGTGTCTTGAGTACATCAAATTTACGAGTATTTTAAGCTACTTAATGAATAAGTTATCTGCCTACTTGCGACGATATTCTTTAAAGATGCAAATTAAATTAATTGTAGTTTTCAAAAATGATGCTTAATTTGTGTCCATTACAAAAGATACATGGCTCTAGAAGTATACAATTCCGTTTATTATAATATTATTACAGAAAACTATAAAAATTCACAACTAATATCAAAAAGAGCCATACTACGAATGATTAAACTATATCTCAAAAACGAACATAATATAATTGATTAATAATACTAATTTATCAATAAGTCAAAATAGAGGACCACACCCTCATCGAGAAAGAAGAAATGAAGGGTAATGCAATTAGGTATTATGCAATTATGGATTAGTACGACGTTGTCACAATTCTCCTATTTGTGAAATAAAAGATACCAGTAATGCCACAAAGCATAACATATAGTTAATGCTCATACATACACACACACACACACACACACACATATATTTATATATATATATATATATATATATATATATATATACATATATGTATGTATATATATGTATATATATATATATATATATATATATATATAAATATATATATGTATGTATGTATAGAATTTTACAAACCTACTGTTATTTGTTTGGATCTTACAATATACGTTATCAAGTATCGTTAAAACATGTTGCGTCTATCACAATCATGTTCAATGGACAGACGACTAGAAATTTCAAAATGCTCTGTCTATTTAAGGTCTTTTATTTCTTCATCTGATAGTCCATTACAACTGAACCACTCCACTACTTCTTCCCACTGCTTTTCTTCTATCCGGTTTAGATTAATCAGCACTTGATGCCTCCCAGACGGCTTTTCAAAATTCTATTTCTAGCGTAAAATTTTCTGTGTCGAAATGTGTATTTTTACGCGATATGCAATTGTCTCGGAAGTCGCAGGTCATCTCATGGCGTTCATTTAGAAGCATGATGACGTGATTGATTGCTGCAACTGGTCAATTGTCTGCGTTTTGCTACTGCGCCACATATCATTCGCGGCTCATGCAACACAGTGGCCATACGCGGAAACATCTATTTAAACTCTGGCCTTTACGCCCGTCGTCACCCAAATTGTTAGAAACAAGTGCGTTATGGTTCTCAAAGAGCTGTAGAAAATGTAACATTATATTTTTCGAGTGTAGTAATGAGAACAGGGCCGACTACCAAAAAATGCTCGTGGAAGAAGTACAGCATATGAATATCCGGATCCTCATAGCTAATGACAATTTAAGAACTTCTTAATTTCTTTATAAAAATATTATGTATCAAGTTCATATCAAGTCAATAAAAAAATATATATATAAAGAGATGAGTTAAGTTATTTAAATTTTCAAAATATATGTCTTTTTATTTTTAAACAAGTATCATAACAGCTATTGCAATTACATGTAATAATGACTATATCTGTTATATCAGAGATCTAGAATACTTTCCAAGTTATTAATAACATGTTAAAATTGTTTTATGTAATCGATAACTTAAGTAGTAGAATTATAAATACAAGACATAGAAGGTTATTCCGTTCATTTTAATACCACTTATTTCACTGGATTATTCAGAAACTCAACAACCACTAAAAGGAAGTCAAGATAATAACGAGAAAAAATAAGAGACTGACGTTAGAAGACCTACACAAAATTCAATAGAAAAATCATATACAAGACATAAATTTAAAAGGCAGCGACAGCTGTATTCAAAAAACGTTATGAAGAGGAAAAAAAATGCACATGATAAAAGGTCTTATAGATTAATGTGTCAGCTCGGTTGCACCCTTAAGCCAAAAATAAGTGACGATAAAAAATTGCAGGATACGATAAACATAAAAAAATCCAAAAATTTCAATTACTAGTAATACTAACCAAATATAAACAACGATTAACTGTTAAAACTACAAAACTAGAATAGGAATTCTGAAAATGTTTCCCCGAATTTTATATTTTAAAAGTGTTTTCTACCCCAACTACAAATAAAATACAAAAAGCATGTGCTTTCTAAAACTAAAATTGGAAAAAGTGGGAAGAAAAAAATAATTTTTTACTTATTTTTAGAAACATAATCGTTCAGTTCATCATACTCTCTTGATATGTTCAGTGTGTGCCGGCAACTAATTTCTCTAAATTATCTGCACTCTTCAATCCTTCGGTATTTTCCGATTTTATTTATACCGCTGAAGTTAATATGCCTCGCATTACTTACTCTTTAAAAAAACGAAGATTTCATAATTTCATTTTTTAAAGTGGCGGATCGTTATTACGGTTGGGATCGGTTCACCCTTTAAAGGCGAAAACGACATTATTGCTAGTGTAAAACTTCTTCAAAAATTATATAATCTTCGAGGAGCTAAATTACCATTAAAAATTGAGGATGCCTGGATATTCACATAATACTACATCTTCCAAAAATAGTTGTAAAAATGCCCAAAGTATTTAAATATATTATTGAGACAATTAAAGTTATAAGCTGCGGAAGCTAGCGATATGGAAAACCTAATGAAAATAATATTTTAATAATATTCTTAAAGAAATTTATATATTGGCTCTTTCAACACTTCAAGAGTACAGGAGTATGGAATGAAATAATAAAAAAACTGGTTTTTACGTCTTTAAAAAAAAACAATAAGTCAACCTATTATAGCGGTGAATTTTGAAATGGTAAGGCGAAAATAATTTCTTGCGAAACTGTAATGTTTTATACTGTGTGCATATATTAGTATTTAAAATAAAAACAAAAACAGATATTGCTGTTTTATCTGATGCTGAACTATTTAAAATAAAATTGGTGTTTTGAATTTATAACACTCAAATTGTTTATTAAGAGTTTTATACAAACTTTCTTAAGACTTCTATATCTCTTCTTAAGGGCTAAGTATTATGAAGCTTAGAATTTTCTTAAACAGTTGTAATTATATAAAAAATTAAAAACATTTTTTGTTTTATTCATTATCGTAAATTTTTATTATTGCACTTTTGTGTTTCCACACATTTATGCATTTCCATTACAATAATGTTGACCACATTTTTTTATAATCTTATCTTTTTATCCCCTTATATTTATATAATTTTTTAAACTGTATGTTTTCAAGTTCGTAATATACACAAATACAAAATATATTAATTGATATTTGCCCCGATTTCGCCCGCATGCATGTTTTATTCAACTCAATTATTCAAGCGTCCACCAGAATTAAAATCCCTATTTCAAAGCTACGAAATAATTTGAAAATACCAATTATCCATATCTTATTAATAACATAGGGCGAAATTAAAGGAGAGAAATGAATGCTACAAACAGATCAAATACACGAGAAATAAATAGTAAAAATGATTATTATTCTTAAATTGTCTATTTGATTTACGATATTTTCATGGTTATTTTAATAATTTTCCTACTAATAAAAAAGTAGTATGAAAATATTTTTTATATAACTCATATCATAGAGAAAATTCTTTGATAAATTTAAAAATATTTAAATCAAATAAAGGGTTTAAAAATACTCGTTTATATCCCTTCTATACTCGGGCTTTCATTTAAGGTATTTATAATAATTATAAAAACCTTAACTAAAGAATTTAGTAACAATTAGGAATATCGAGTATCACAAAGTTTATTTAATATATATATATAAATAAATATATATATATATATATATATATATATATATATACATGAAAAACGTTCCGACGTTTTTACTCACATTGATTTTTTTTCTTGTCTGTTGATTTCTCCGTTTAAATTTTGGTCACGACTTTCATATACCTTCCCCCAATAATTTCTTCATTGCTTGTTTCAATGTTGGAATCAATATCAAAATAATACCTTGCGTCAACTTCATCGGCTTCAGAATTCATTAAAAAGAAGTTTGAAGCCCGAGTTTTCAGTGAAAATTAGTTATAATAAAATTTAATATACCTCTTCGTAATATCTGTGTATCTCTTCATAAGTCTTCGTGAAGAACTCTTTGTAAATTCTTCACATAAATATTTCTGATATTGAATATATTTGGCGTTAGTTTTGTAGAAATTCATTATTCACAATTAAATGAAACTACGTGATGTAGTATTATTTCTACTTTCTTTAAGTTCTTTACCACGACCTAGGTTTCGTTGTATTACAACATCTTCAGGTGAGCTATTAGCAAAGATTCTTCATTGTATTACAACATCTTCAGATGGGATATTATCAAAAAGATATTGTAATACAACGAAACCTAGGTCGTGGTAAAGAACTTAAAGAAAGTAGAAATAATACTATATCGCGTAGTTTCATTTAATTGTGGATAAATATTTCTTTAATTTTATAAATAATTTCCACTTCAATAAAAACTGTTGCAATAAATACAGCATCGGGCAACGCCGGTCGAGGTATGGGCAGTCGTTTCGATGACAACCGGTTAACACTGCGCATTCACCGTGGACGTGGTTCCATGGTGCGTGCGGCACGGGCTCATGGCTCTCCTCACAGCAATGGGTCAAATCACAGCACGACAACGTCTGTAGGAAGTGCTTCACCAGAAAGATTACGCAGGTACTCTCAAAACTACCCGCCAAGTACACACTCTACAAAAAACGGAATAATATAATGCAAAATATATATTAGCTTTAACGCAGAATCCGAAGAAACAGCGTGTTGTAAACCTACCTGCTAAACCTATAATCTCTTTAAATAATGGGAAAAGTAACACAAAATATTGGCATATACGACAGAATCTAAAAAATGACTGGCTTGAAAAAATGTATTGTACATATTATAAATTAAATATTTCTTGCCAAAACGAACTTCGAGCCCGCATTCATTTAATGTTTACTGAGTACTTAATACACATTGGCCTACAAGTACCATATATAATCTTAGCCATGTGTAAATGTGTGAATATATATAATGTGTAAATTTATCGTAATAATAAAAACTTATTTTAGTCTGAATTCAATTGTCTAATTTGTATAAAAAATACTGCATTTTGGGTTTACTTTTGTAATCGAAAAAAGGTTCGCCATTTTCAAGAAGAAATTCACAAATTCCTAACAATAATAAAAAATTTATATTTTCCAGATACTCGAATAGTCGAAAGTACCATGAAAAAATAACAATATCAGTATCGTATCCTTCATCGGAACAAATATGTCCGATACAAGGTAACAACGACCATCCACTAAGTCCCGTAAGCCCAAGCTCACCACATGCACTCTATGCTGTACATTACACAGCTAACGGCAAGGAGCTGAGTGCGTCGACGTTGGGTTCTCCCAAGGATACTCATTTACGTGTCAATCCTCGGTCAGGAATGCGTCTTTCTCAACGACGCGCCTCCGATGCGGGATCTACCACCGCCGAACGCGAATTGAGTCCTTCGCCCTCAGGAACCCTTTACGATGACTTTAATGAGAAGCCTAAAACTCGTCGCATGGGTAAACGCAACATAAAAGCACAGGTGAAACGTTTTCGTATGGAAACAAAAGCTGCCAAAACCCTAGGTATCATCGTAGGCGGTTTCATCTGCTGCTGGCTTCCCTTCTTCACAATGTACCTTGTCCGTGCATTCTGTGTTAACTGTATTCACCCGCTCATATTTTCCATACTTTTCTGGTTAGGCTATTGCAATTCAGCCATAAATCCACTAATTTATGCGCTTTTCTCTAAGGACTTTCGGTTCGCCTTCAAACGGATAATATGCAAGTGTCTATGCAACCGCGGAACATACTCGAGCGCATCGAGACGCGGCTCGGACGGATCACAGATGAAGGATGGCCGTTCGGCAAGTTGCAACGTAGCAGTGCCTAGTAATTCACTCGGTGAAGACTCAGATCCCTTAGCTGAGCCCTCCGACTCGAGGTGACCCGGTGGCTGGCCTCTAAGGAAGGTCTTGAAGGAGTATTACAATACGAAGTTACAGAAGGACATAAAATCCAAGCATATCTATACCTTCAAACAATGCGGCCACTGCGCTGAGTGTTGTGAGTCCTCCTTCGGCTGGAGAAGTGAAAAGGTTAGAATAAAAAACCTACTAAAACGAAACCGCTATCGCCTCAACAACAATTGTATGGCGCTCGCGAGCAATAATCCGAGCTCAACGCCGGCTAATCTACACCCTAAAACTGCTGTATGTATCTAGTCACGAACACAATAACTTTAGTTTTATTATTAAGTAAATGTATTGTCATGTAGATTGTGTATATAAATATAGTAACTGTACTCGTACCTGTAATGGAATATAGCATTATGTGAGTAATAAACGTATTTCATTTAATTTAGTTATATATATATATATATATATATATATATATATATATATAACAATTTTAGGGTATATCGTTCGTTTTAGGTCCAATTTTCTTTAAGTTCATATTTAATTCCTTGGCCAAAATAATACTAAACTGCAACAAATTAAAAACAAATATCAACACTTTATGACGCTCATAACTTTAGAACTTCTGTGACTGGGCTCCAGTAGGTTACGATTAAACAAATATAATGACTATTAATTGGAAGCAATGTGAAATATTACAATTATTTAAATGTTATGAAGTCCCCAGATTAGATTTCTTTTGTTTTGTCTTGCCAAATACGCTATATCTTTGACCGTAGCTTGGATTTGTTGCAGTTCTATCATGTCTTGCTTCATCATGAGATAGTAAAATGATAATTATCATATTATTCCTTGAAGCTTTATATTAGTTTTATTTATTTAACTTTGAATAAAAAGTTGTTAGATATTGCAAGCACATTAAAACTCATCGTAAAAAAAGAGCCAAGAAAATCTCAATGCAAACTCTCGAGCTCATAATAAAACGTGATGAAATGAAGTTGCAGTCTTGAGCTGACGTGTTATATTACAGGCAGTTAATATGTAGATCTCCAGGTCCATATGAAGTGATATTTGTACCTTTAACACGAAACGTATTAATAAATTGATTATGTGGCATGAAAGCTCCAATGTGTTAGCAAGAGATCTCGGCAGAGTATAAACAAAGCTGAAGACCGACAACGGCGACGTAATTTCGTCGAGATTGGAGTTCTTGAGGAAGATCGAGAAGTTTTACAAACAGTTGTACACCTCATCCCAAAACCTGTCTACAGCGACCAAAAACCAAACTGACCCGACCTTATTCCGAATATATCCCGAATGTTAACATGTACGACATCAGAATGACCCTCAAACAATTAAATAACAACAAAGCGCCAGATGATGATGGAATTACCTTCAAACTCTTGAAGACAGATGGAATACCAGTAGTAAAGTCCTTAAAAAACTGTTAAATTCCGTCGTAATCGAGGGCGTTACATCAAAATCATGGAACAGGGAGATGATGGTACAGTTCTTCAAAAAAGGCGATAATAACCTACTGAAGAATAATGGGTCCATTACTCATGCTTATAAGTTGCTTTATAGGACTTTATAGAATTTTATTAAGTTGATACATGTTTATAAGTTGCTTTCGAGAATCATACCTATTACCGAGACCTATTTACTTGCAAGTTTGACGACTTTCAGCCTCCCAAGCAAGCCGATTTTCAAAAAGGTAATCCCATTTCCGAAAGGATTTCCATAGACCATATTCATGCGCTACGCTAAATTAAACGGAAATCCGATGAGTATAATCGGCCGCTATGTCTAGCGTTTATAGACTAAGAAACCATTTGATTCTATCGAAACCTGGGCCACCTTCAGTGAAGACACCATGTTAGTCCAGTTACAGGATATAAGTATAAAATTGTTCCAAGTACAGAAAGGTCACACCTTTCTACAGCTTTCATACTTTTTTCTCTTGTTATAAGGAGACGTAATTTGTCCGAAACTCTTCACTACTGTGCTAGAAGATGTCTTCAAGTTCTTGGATTAGAATGGATTCGACATCGGTATCAATGGTGAATACATCACTTACCTTTAATTTTCGACGATATTCAATTTCAGCAGATTCGCATAATGCCCAGGACCCTAAGTAGAGTTTTCCAATAGAAAGATTTAAAAATGTATCCGTAAATGTTAGGAATACTACCATTTCTGATCATTATGTACATCTAGAATGAACTGAGAGACTACGAGAAAGGAGCAATCGGAGAATCGAACTCTACTATATAGCAATCAGAAAATTTCACCATATTTTTTCGTCCACAATACTCTAGTATTTGAAGACGAAAATTTTCAACCAGTGTGTATTGCCAATGATGACATATGGAAGTGAGAAGTGGCAGTTAAAAAGATTCCAAATCACTCAGCAAGCTTTTAAAAGGGCTACGCTGATCGCATGATCTCTATACGAGATATGATCTCTAAAGAAAAGAGCCGTAGAAAAACTACTGATTTCCTCATTACGGATCACATCTCGTATTCTACAAACTAATTACCGACCTAGCTTGTAGAATCGTTGGTTTGAAGTGGCAATGGATAGGTCATATAACGCGCAGAACCGACAACTACTGGGTGAGAAAATTTCCCTTGTGGCGATCATGTGCCGGAAGACGCGGTCGGATGCAAGCAGCACGGGATCGATCTGGTGGGAGATATAGGTTCACCAGTCGATGTCTACCGGCTGATAACTACAAATAATATTTTGAAAATAACTTTCCAGGGTAATTTTATTATACTTCTTCAAACCCTTTGTACCAAGGCGTACCATCAAAAAGTTTTGGTATTCAAAATTAAAATTTTGAAAGGAAACGACGTTAATTAAATATGGCAATTCAGAAATCATGTCACTTACTTACTTTTACTTATATACATAAGTCTTTTTTTCATTAAGAAATCAATGAGTTGTAATCATCCCTCTAAAATGCTCCTGTTAATTTACAACAAAATAAAGTGTTAAAAGTGTAAGAACATTAAACCAAACCGTTGAATAACTGAATCCATATTTATCTTTACAGACGAAGCGTTTAACCTTTGCGGTTCGTAGTGTTCGTGATGTGATTTAATGTGTTAATTAATTGAACGATGTTGACGATATAAACACTACAGCGTATTGAAACTTTCCATAAATTTAACGATGCATTTTTTTATTTGCGGTACATTTTAAACCCGATAAAGCGACATAAACGCGTTTTGAAGAATGATTATTATTCCGCTTTCAGAATTATTTTTTTAAGAACATCAACGTTAAATTAATTATGGTAAATCTATTCGATAACGATGAAAATTATAATGCTGGCCAATCTACTTTTATTATATAAATGATGGATTATATTATGAGGAAGACCAAGATAATAATAAAATTAAAACATTGATCGTAAAATACCAAAAAAAGAATCTACAGTTGCATTCCTGAAGGTGTCAGTTGAGCAGAAAAAAATGTAAAAAACCAACGATCTAAAAATAGGAAAAAGATAAGATTTAAATTACTTCAAAGTTGAGAATAAGTCGAATAAGAGAAGAAAATTTATGGCGTGAACCATAGTGGATCGCAATTGAGAGATATCGGTGCGTACATGCGATGTATGAAATATTAGGCCTTAGTACTTATGTATTTATAAATTGGGAAAAAATAATACTAATTCAAACACCGAGTGGTTACTTCCGTATTTTGAATAATTGTAATGTCACAACTTTCGCGACTCTGGAACAAAAACAAGTCCTCAATACACATTTGTCTATATTGGAATGGATCTCGTTGCTTAGACTCTGTTTGTAAAACATATTTTACCTCTCTCTGAAGCAGCTCACGATCGTTACTATTTCTTATTGCTAAAAGCCATTTTAATTCATTGGAGAATAATAAATAATTTGCAACATCGATCAGCAATGTCAAATTATTCACCATTAACAGAAACCGATAGGACCACCTAAACCACTATCTTCTCACAATTAGTAACATAATACTCTCATCTAAAATTTCAGTACTAGACAAATTGCTTCAGAGGTCGAAAATAATGGCTATAAATTGAAACAAATCGAAGAAAATATTTGCCTCTAGTAATTTTATGAGGCAAATACTACGTCAGCACAGTTAAAATCATTTTTAAGTCGAAGTATGCTCATCATTCTTAGTGCACATCAGTAGTCCATAAAACTAGATACCGTTAAGTAATAATGACAGTTAAAATACTTACCGTTAAATCATAATGACAGTTAAAATACGTACCGTTAAACCATAATAACAGTTTGCTAGCTCAGTTTAAATAACGTGAAATAGACCTGCACAATATTATTTATAATTTTAAAACTTTATAAAATCACATCACAAATGCATACAGTTCTACCGGTACAGGGCACTATATATCACAAGTTCGTTTCGGTTCCAGTTGAGTGCCAGTTAAAGATTATTAGATACGCTTCCAAGATACGCAATGAAGTAAGTTGGCAAAACCGATACAGACTATATGTGCCGCACTGCCCGCATATATTCCTGGAGTGATCTGTAAGGAAAACTCCTTTTAAAATATTCCCAACATTCAACAGGTTTACCTCTACCACGAGTAAGAGACCGCATTGTAAAATCACCACGGTCCAAAGAAATCTAAATATTTAGATATAACCTACGACCAGAATGACTTTGAGTCATTCTTGAGTTAAGCCACGACGCACTGGGGTTTGTAAACATAAGGCATGCGACCATATGGTGGAAGATATGGTGCGTTCGTCAGCAACGTACTAGATAACCGAATGACTGGAGTAACAAAAATAAAGCACCCCTCACGGACCGCAAAACTCAAGGGAACACATCATAAAGAAACCCAATCAGTAGGCTCATACTCCGCATTTGTAACAGAGGGCGACAGCACGAACGTATGCACGCACATAGGGGTACGCATACACGTGATTTTGCTAATTTTAATAGAACATATTTACGAGGAAACTATAAATTTATTCTTTTAAGATGTCTACTGTAGTCTACAATATTATTGCATGTTAGCTGGGGGTTTGTTACATTTAAATATACTATAGTTTTAATATATCTATTGTATTTATATAGGATACGTAAATACAATGTCTTACACATCTTGTATGCGGTAATACGCTGTAATTCGCACAACGGAGTACAGCAAGAAAGGCGTAGTCCTGAAGTTTGCTTAGTGTATTATTGAATATACTTGGTGTTAATTTTGTAGAAATTCATTATTCACAATTAAATGAAACTACGTGATGTAGTATTATTTCTACTTTCTTTGAGTTCTTTACCACGACCTAGGTTTTGTAGTATTACAACATCTTCAGGTGGACTATTAGCAAAATCTTTGCTAATATCCCACAAGAAATTAAAGAAAGTAGAAATAATACTTCATCACGTAGTTTCATTTAATTGTGATTAGTGTATTATGTATTCCAGTGAGTCACACACTATATACAAACCAAGATATCTTACGAACGGCGTTGAGGAAAAGGTTAATAAAAACCACAACTTTTGGAAAATATAGGAAAGAGGTGCCAGTTACAAACGACTTATCAATTTATGCTGATGGTCGTACTTGACACCCACATTAACTAAATAACATAAAAGAAAACAATAAATACTTTTATTATTTTATAGATTTTTTTAATGAAAACAACTTCAAAACTATCAGGAAGTAGCATTATATTAGGTTAGGTTAGGATTTTTGCTGACGACGTTATTGCAATGAATATTCACATATGATAGAATACTAATTCAAATAATGTTTACCGTCAGCAATTCAAATAAATATGATTGAAACTAATTTAATATATTAAGCAGGTACAATAAAATATTTACGCGTTCGGGAAATAAAGGATTGCATCTTTAACAAAAAACCGAAAGTTAATTTAAATTAGCTAATTTGTTGTTTGTTACAATAATTATGCTTTGCATGTATTTAACAAGTGAAATTATAGTGAATTAACTAGAAATACGTATATTCAGCAAAAATAATGAGGTGACTTAATCCAGTAAGATGTAGTTAATTAATATATTATTATGGAATGATACATATATATATTAAATCGTGATTGTTATGTTTTTTTTTCAGTTATAATGATTTTCATTCAATTGGAAGTGAGATTTCTATAAAAAGTTGTTTCCATTAAATTACAAATGCGATCTTCTTTAAACTAGAAATGAGTTCACCATTAAACTGCTGATATATTTCCCATTAAATTGGGAACCGTTACTTCCGTTAAATAGGAAATATGATTGAAACATGAAGTGTGATTTCCGTTAAATCGGAGATAAGTTTACTTTGCGGGTCACACAAACAGTTCAAGATGACTACCGTTTTACCATCACCGAGATGAAAGAAGTTTTTACGAATTTATTTCAAATCACCAATAAAAGGCAGCAACAATGCTATTGCTAGGACGAACTGAACTTCAAGAAATAATTTATAACTTGCCAGGTGCAGGTATCGGAAATAGTGTAAATGTCAATGCTTCTGAAAAGCATTCTACATACAAATTTTTTTTTCAAACGAAATGTGCAAAAGATGTACTTTTCACCTCATTAAACAAGAAGAAGACAAAAGTTTTGCAAAACTTTAATGAAACTGAGAAATTAGATTAATGAATGCAAATTCGATAATCAAGATTTTCATGTAGTCGACCAAGTAATAGGAAGATATATATCGTCGGAACTAATGAAAAAAAATAAAAACCGTTGACTAAGTTACATTTGACATAAATATCATGGAAGCAAAAACGCTATAAACGATAAATCACCTTTTACAAAGCGATGAACCCAAAGAAAGAAGGAAGATTATTGAAGTAAAAATAGTGATAAACAGAAAGACATAAAATGGAAAAGGGTTGGGAAAAAATTTGAAGAGATCAAATCTTTTTGATGTAAAAGATGCAGAAGTGCTATATGCAACTCATAAGATTGCATATATCAAGCAATCCTATACAAATTTCATAGCTGTGGAAAATTATAAAGATAAGTAAATAAAAGAAAATGGAAAATAGAACAGAAGCAGAAGGAAAAAAATAGAAAGAATCATAAATTTCTTATGACTGTTTCTTTTTTTTTTCAAATAACTGATAAAAATACTATAAACAGTTTAAGAGATGAAGAAATTGATTACGTATTCACTGTGAACGACGATGTAATAATAGAATGTGATGTAATAGGATTTTAATCAGAAATGTTAATTAACTCGGCTGTAAGTAAAATTTGATGGCAGATGCGATTGGAAAAAAATTAAGAAAAAATTAAATTATGTGCTACGAGAAAGTTAAAGAACCAAAAAGAAAATTAAAAAAATATATCTGATTCATGCAACTCAAAGATTTGACCTTTTGATGGTACTGATTAAATCCGGTCCGGGAAAAACCTGCCTCACACAGTTATCAGCCTATATGAGGCGTTAAAAACTCCTCGTCTACTACATACTTATTATATACTACACTATATTATGTACTATATACTTCTTGTCTAATACACGGCTCCAAGGCCGCACGTCCAATCAATTAAACTCGGCCTATGGCTTTCAAATTATAATAAATGAAGACAAACCCTTGGAATAATATGAGATCAAAGACAAAACATATCAAAAAGACAAAAGCGAATCAAATTATTTTACGAATGCATCAACTATGTTCGCTTCTTAATTAGAGAAACCATTGTATCGATAGTACACATCCATCCTTATACCTTTATTCACTACAGTTCAAATCCATCCACGAACATGTGTTGAGGTAAAGCATGCAATTCACGCACAACGTGCGACATTTCACTTATTTCCATATAGACTAGTAAATGTTATACGTATTGGAGTTGGCAAGCAAATTAAATTATTACATTTAAAAACGTATATATTTTTGATTCAATTCAACAGGTAGAAATAACGCGATTCACTGGCTTAAGATAGAAGTACTGAATTAAATCGATACTAGATACTGACGTGTATATATATATATACATATATATATATATATATATATATATATATATATATATATATATATCCATATCGAAGGTATACTGAATTACACCCGAGTTTATTAGCAATAGGAGTACGAGTATATGTGTACCTGTTAAAACTCGACTACTTCTTTCTCCGTCGATACGCACCTGAACGACTGAACCACTGAATAATTCAGGGCATACGGGCAGCAGATACGCAAAATTTTTATAAACACTTGATTGTCTCATAATTTTATGCACTCTGTGCATAAAATTGATAATTACAATATTTTCGGGGTTGTAAAACAAACTGCAAAAACGGAAACTTTATATAAATTATACACTTATGCTCGTTTGTTCCACAGCACGTCACAGCATCAATGCTCTTTTAGATTAAGACTGATTCTGGGGCAGTTAAAAACACAATGACATTTTTTTATTTCATCTGCTCAAGTGTCATTGAAATAGTAATTTCAAAGTGCAATCGAAATTACCTAGTGATATTTTTGATTCTGTTCGCTCTGGCCAAAATTGCAGTAACGTTTCTAATAATATATTTTTTTAATGTTTTGAGAATAAATTATGCAGTTTTTAGAGGATCTTTTTAACATAGTTCGATAATAATCAAAGGTTACGATAATTCATCAATGCAAACCAAATAAAAGGAAGGCTTCGAGGATCCAACTACGATAGATGCTAGGCTATTATCACGTCTTTTGTTCAAGTAAAGTTAGTTATTAGCGATTAGTTCAGAAAATATTTTTAATTAATGGCAAAATCTTTGACCTTTTTTGCTTTGGTTTTGAAGTTGAATATGTTTACGTATTATGTTAAAAGGAATACATATTATAAAACAAGGAACTGATTATATAAAAGAACCAGGTAAACCATTTGATACCCACATTATTAAAAATATGCGTCAAAATCCTATCAATAAATCGTAAATTAAAACAAAATAATAGTAGGCTCCATAGAAACTTCAAAGAATGTGACTATAAAGATAACTTTGTTGCAAATAACTTGGTCAACTTACGCAAGTTATGCCTCGCTTCACAACGAGACACAAACCATGAAATTATCTACGAAATCCTAAACGAATACGTGTCCGACACGTATTTGACCGATTTTGTCAGTCCGTCATCATTTGCGTTATTTTTTATTATCAGGTCATCGAATGCAACCGTTGATGTGGATATCATTAAATCTTTTTTCAAAGTTACCCTTGTCAAGAATTAGTTCTATTGTTACCTTCTAGAAACAATTCGTATAGGGGTTTACCCTATACCAAATGTCATATTTTTATATCTGCCAGAGGTACTCCGAAGGTGTTTATTACCGTATAGTATGACGAGGAGACCTTAAATGTGTTTCTATTATAGGTATAGCATGAAATATCATTATTCTTAAATTTGTTTGTTAATTTATAACTCAAACTTCACATGTATTTCAAGCCATCTATTCTTTAGCAAAAAAAAAGAAAACGATAGACTGCCAGAATACACTTACATAGACTTTCAATATACATTTATAATGCAATAAATCTTTGGCGGTAATGGAGTTGTTCGCGTTATTAAACAAATCTAATAATGAAAAAGCAAATGATGTATCATCCATCACCTGCGTAAAAACCGTCTTTTTAAGAAAAACATATTTTCAAATTGTTTCCTCACTAAGAGTGATGGATGAGTAAAACACAATCCATTTAGTAGACGCGTCTCACAGATGTGACACACATATTCAATTTTTATTTTTCCCACGGCACAAAATCCGTTTAAATAAATGTATCATGATAATAGTCTAAGGGGGTACCTTAGGTGAAGTAACAATATTCTAAGACCGAAAAATTAGTAACGATCTGAAAGGTAACAAATTACAGAAGGTTTTATTTATATTTAACACGCATTTTATGCGATATTATAAAAATTAATAATATAAATAAAAAAGTGTACATTTTCCAAAAAGTGTTACAAACCATTGAAACCATGGATTTTATATTTTTTTGTTAATGAATTAACAATATTTTTGAAAAATTTATTCACTCTTGTCAATTTTTTGTAAATTAGGCGTATTTACTTAAATCATGAGAAACACAAACATAAACATGAACCTGAAATTGAAAGATATAACAATAATTAAAATTATTTCTCTTACTTTACATTAATATTAAACCGAAAGCTATTGGAAAATTTCAATCTTGAATATGAAAATTATTTTATTAAAACTGAAAACAATTACAATAACGTTCTAATATTTTTATAACGTAAATAATTAAATTTCAAGTCACTAATTTGCGATATTTTATTTGAATGATGCTGTTACAGTAATTTAAACATTTGGCAAATTATATTTAATGTATAAATTATACTCAAAAATCTCGGCAAAAATCGAAATATTTAAAAAAAATTGCTAACGGTTTAAAAAATATCACATTTACTAATATTAATACACTTAAAATACCAATGTCACAATAATCCCATTCTAAGTTCAAAAAGGACACACTTTATCCAACAAGTCGGCAAATTATAAAAACCATATAGACCGCCCACGCACTGGGACTAGACTTTGAATAACTACAAGGATGAAGGTGATTTTGAACATTTTAGCATATAGAGGACAGTACACAGATCGCAATGGATCTATAATTTCTCATTTCTAATTTTGAACCGCTTGTCAACAGGCGACTAAAGTTTCTAAACTTTTGTATATTTACCTGTCTTGAAACACAATTACTTACGATATTTTTCACAAATGTCAAAACCGAATAAGTACATAAAAGGTAAAACAAAAAACCGCTCAATTACA
Source organism: Druceiella hillmani (assembly GCA_039881145.1). NCBI lineage: Eukaryota > Metazoa > Arthropoda > Insecta > Lepidoptera > Hepialidae > Druceiella > Druceiella hillmani. The sequence continues at coordinate 19,683,027 of JAYKKI010000021.1, read as the reverse complement.
TAATGGAAAATATATAAAGTAAGGTTACATAGTTCACTGTAATCTTGAAATTATTGACAAGAACTAATCGAAATCATTTTAATTGAGGATCCTAATGAAATTAATTTTTTCTATACAATGTCATGTCACTTGAGATATGCTCCAAAAAAAATCGTCGACATTTTATATAAATAGGGAGGTATGTTAAAAATAGTGTTTTTAATATTTTGCTACCTATTAACTGTGGTACCTATCCAAAGCATCTACTGCCGCACAGTTCTGAGATTATAAATATTATGAAGCTATAAAATAAAGCAAAATTCTATCAAAGCATACTTTGACGCAAATTGCTTTAATGCGATTTCAATCTCAGGGCATTCAATAACCCCAAATTATACTACGCGAAATATCATGTTATTTCATCGTATAACAGCGTCGTTTAAAACGAATCTAACGAGTGTGCCACGCCAACAATCCTCTACGAAAGTAATAACACCACCTTTGTTTTGGTAACTAAAATTTGACTTCGAATTATAGGTAATGATATATAGGTGTCTCTAATTCTCTAACTGATGCAAAGTATGTTGAATATGACTTGTGACAGAGTTTTTCCAATTGTCGATCCTACTAATTTGAAACATTCTGTTATGGCATATGAGTTCATAATTGACCGTGACTTAGGGAACAGCAATCAACCAATTTTAATTGCTTGATTGCAAGTTTGTCCATTGGTGTTTGTAAATAGCGTACTACATCGCGTAGAGCCATAGTGGTTAAATATCGACACAATATCACCGTATTGCACCCTTCTAGTTGGCGTTCTGGTTTTGGCATTATTCTTTTTTATATATTTTCATCCATTGCAACGAAAGTTTAAAGTTGTAATGCAAGACCCAGTTATCATACAGAAAACGTAGTATCTAAGACCTGATTATCATACACCCAGTAGCGTATCTAGGATTATCAATTAAGCAAGCCATTATATTTTTTTGGAGGAACCGAGATGGTTTCAGTGTTTTAAAAATATTTTTTTCTAAAACCATTTGAATAACAATAGAAAAGTAATTTTATCAAAGAAAATTCATAATATACATCGTTTTGTTTCATTGTAAATATTTCTCGTAACTTTTAAAAAATTAAATTTAAAAATAAGTTTTATTACCAGCGAATACGTCCAACAAATGTCAAATTCGAAATGTCATTTTACAGAAATTTCTTGCAAATCGTAATTTGTATGGTAAAAGTTAAATTAAATCATGGACGATGCTTTTAATTAACCAAAGTGTAGTCTTTTTTCAAATAAAACAAAAAGAAAAGTTGGATATATTTGGCGTTAATTTTGTAGAAATTCATTATTAACAATTAAATAAAACTACATGATGTAGTATTACTTCTACTTTCTTTAAGTTCTTTACCACGACCTATGTTTCGTTGTATTACAACATCTTCAGGTGGGCTATTAGCGAAGATCTTTGCTAATATATATATATACCCACCGCCCACCTGAATATATATATATATATATATATATATATATATATATATATATATATATATATACATATACATGTATATATATATATATACATATACATGTATATATATATATATATATATATATATATATATATATATATATATATATAACATACTTAGTGCGAAAGAGATTCCGGGAAGCCCGGTATAAGGGCAACGTGTTGAGATAATAAGTACGCTTTACGCCGCTTATAATTAATGATTGCGGTAATGTTCTTTCACCGTATATGCGAAAGAGATGTGTGATGTTTACATTCGTTTATTATGTTTAATATAAATACACTTGTACGTACACGTTGCTTTTATGTATATGTCTTCATACATTTTGGGGCGTAAATACACATTATACTTATATTATTTATTTTTAGAATTTATGTAAGCAAGCCTGACTTTTCGATGTTTAGACTGATTCCACCACTGCATACATCTGGTTACCGTATCAGCTTCTTTATTTTTCCATTGATGTATATACAGTCAAGTGTCCAATAATGAAACAGTGGTTTAATTATTGAACAATGAAACACTTTCTTGCTAAAATGAGACGTTGCCAGTTCGTGCATTATATCGCGTAAGGATCCACTCAAGAACTCCCCGCCTTAGCCTAGTTTCCATCGGTGTCCCATGGGAGCAAACGTGTTTATGGAGTAGTTTTTATTTTTTCGAAAAAAGTAAGAATTTTCAGCTTTATAGATTTTTCCATAAATTAAGTTAAGGAATTTCATAGTTTTCATGATTGCCTAGCATTATATTTATATATATATATATATATATATATATATATATGTATATAAATATAATGCTAGGCAATCATGAAAACTATGAAATTCCTTAACATAATTTATGGAAAAATCTATATATATATATATATATATATATATATATATATATATATATATATATATACATACACTTCATAGATTAACGTGGACTAGATCATATTTTAAATTGTTACCATTTAATGGAAGAAAGTTTAGGTTAGTAAAATAAATTTTGGGTAGTATGCATTGAAACAGTTGTTCGGTGAATACAATGAAACACTATTTCACTGTGTCCTATCTTGTTTCATTGTTTATCTTATAACATCAAGTGTTTTCCATGCAATTTGATAATAAATATTATTTTATTCAAACTTAGTGTAGGTAAGTACAGTTACGTGAAGCGTATTTTCTTTGCATTTTTGTTAGAAATTAACCTTAACATTTCATTTGTGTTTTTCCTTTAATATAGCACATACTAAAGCTCTACAGAGAAAGAAAGACGATTATTCAGAAGCAAAATACTTCGAGCAGTTCTGTTATCCAGTTAAAAAAAGAGCTTGAGGAGAGCTACACAAGAGTACAATGTAATGTACACAGTATCCTACGTTGTTTCAATTTATAAAAAAATATAAGAATGTGGATAATGCATCTTTACCAAATTAAAATTTTACCCCACCTACGAAGTAAATAAAAAATTTACAGTCGAACAAGAAAGAGCACTTAAAGAATATATTGAAGGAAGTGCGTTAAAATTTTACGGATTATGCCCTAAGGATGTTCGCCGTATTGCTTATCAAATGGCGAAAGTAAGTGATATCTAATGTCCTGCTAGTTGGGGAAAGACCAATTGGCAGGTATTGAATGGCTTCGGTCTTATAAATCCAGAATTAATTAATAAAAAAAAGGTATTGGACATATTTGGCGTTAATTTTGTAGAAATTCATTATTCACAATTAAATGAAACTACGTGATGTAATATTATTTCTACTTTATTTAAATTCTTTACCATGACCTAGGTTTCATTGTATTACAACATCTTTGCTAATTTTCTACCTGAAGATGTTGTAATACAACGAAACCTAGGTCGTGGTAAAGAATTTAAATAAAGTGGAAATAATATACATACGAAAGTGTTAGGTCTTTCTTTGATAATCTGAAAAGTATAGATCGTCATCCTTCCTTTGATAATGGTTGTAGACAACATAAATGAAACTACCACAACAACTTTTCATAAGCTGCAGAAAGTCATCGGGCTAAAGGCAAACACAATATTTGTAAAGTAACTAACGGTGAACGGGATATATTAGTGACTCCACGTGTACAAATTTATAGTAATAACAGACTACTTACATTAGATACATACATGAGTTATACCTTCTCGGAAACTACTTTAAACATATACTTTTTTAAATAATTTGTCACTCATGTTTTCATACTTTTTTTATGCCAGAGATACTTAAACTTAGGCAAAAAAAATATTTTAGTCAAATTTTACAACGAACAATTTATTCAATATTGTTTTTTCCTGTAAACTAATAAAGTTAGCCTGACTATTTAGTCTGTCTATTGAAAGGGTTAACGTGAAATATTATAGCAACGAAAAACTTATAAAATTCTTTCATTTGTAGTCGCGACGTACCGGAATGTAAAACTAAGTTAAATATTTGGCATTTTTTGTAAGACCATATCGTGGGTACTATTTGGGATAGACTTTTTTGTATTTTTCCTGAAATGGCCACTAGTTTTACTATGAGCTATTTTAAGATTATACATCCATTACTAGACACCTGTATAATGTCTGAAACATCTAACATTTATAAGAGTTTCGGCAAAGGGCAAATGGAAGCGGATGCGAATGAATGAATCGAGAACAAAAATTTATGATGTTATTATTTAAAAATTTGCAAGTGAATTTAATAACACATTCAATAGCGCTAAATCTGCTAACCCACTTTCATGTTTCTGATTCATCATCAGTATTTTATTTTTTTTTTAATTTGATTTAGTTGCGATTTTCGTTAATTGCTATGGCAAAATTCGTTAAACAATTTTTAATGATTTTTTTAGAGCTGCATAGTTTAAAACTTTGCCAGTCAAACATAATTTTCTGATACTTCTCAAATTATTATTTTATAACCAAAGTTTCTTCTTTATTTTTTTCCATGCCTGAAAGTTAAAAACGAAACATTTATGGTGAAAATTTTATTTCTATCTGTTCGTATTTCAAGAATGTTTTTCTTAGCAATCGCTATAAACTTAAAATTTGACATAGATTTTGCTTATATTGGTTTAAAACATCAGGCGAAAAACATGTGGAAATATTTTTTTATTCAAAATGGAGCGCGAAATGGCGATATGAAATTAAAAAGTGTGGCAACAAAACCAAGTGGAGTATCGTATGGAAGGGCTGCGTTTACTTATTTCGAAACTGCTTTTCATTTAATATTAAGTTATATAATTTTTTATTAAAAACCAAAAATACACAGATATAAATAAATCATCTTTTCAACAAATTTGAAAATCATTTTTTTAACAAATTTGCAAGCCAAAAAATCTGAAATAATTCAGACCGATAGGTTTTTTTTAAATATAACAGGTAAAATAAAATAAAATTCCATTGAGAAAAAAATAAAATTGTTCATTTTAATCCTCTGCGAATTTCTAATTTCTAGAACATCACTATATAGATATGTATGTATATATTTATAGAGTATTGTAAATTTATAATAGCGATTCATGATATCCTGGATAAAGAACCCACGGCACGCGCTTTTTAATCATACTTGATCAACTTTGATTGTCTTCGGTGCATTTCATAAATTGATTTCCTGTCATAAATTGAAACCTTTCATTTTCATAATTCAAAATTTATGAAATTATGAAATGCACCATGAAAATTTCATGGTGCATTTCACAAATTAAAACCTTTTTTCTTACTGGTAACATTATTTTTCTTTAGATCTTTTATAATTACAGTAATATATTTTGATCAGTTTTGACTTCGTCAAAATCGTTTAAGGTATTTTGATTTACGCGTTTTACTTTACAGAAAAATTAGAATCGAAAATTTATTTGACGACACCGCTTTCATCTTATCGGTCTGCCCTTGTAATCTTACTTGCGTAATATCTAAACGTATTACAGAAAGCAATGTACTTTGTGATATTTATTTTCCAGAAACCATTTCTATTTTTTTGGCATTTATATGTATTTTCCGTCATTGCCTATTCAGTAGTGTTATTTTCTATTATTAAGTACTAAATCAGTTGATTCACATCTTTCTTGATAAAATTTCCTTAGTGACTACTCAGTTATGACGTAGCATATTCATATAAGTTTTACACTCCTGAAATTTTTGATAAACTCGGCTTTTGAATATGCGCGATAGTTTTACGCCTGTAGAATAAGTTGACAAAATTTGTAGGGTGAAAACTATCATAAATATGTGTTAGTGATTTAATGGAATATATATTTAAACATTCAAATGTGCTAAGAGTGTACAAAACCCCTGTAGCGCGAGTTTTACACCTACATTATGAATTTTGTTTGCTTGAATGTTAGTTTTTTTGTTTTGTTTGGTTACAGTTAAGACACGTATAGGAAGTAGTTAATTTACAAGATGAAAATCTCAAGAACCGTTTTGAAAAGTTATAACAAACAGAGGAGGAGATCTAAAAGAAAAAATAATGACTTGATGATCGAATTGGAAAATAAAATGCAACATTTAACATAGAGTTACAAACATTTATAAAAGCCGGAAGCGAGACCAATCTTGAACGAAGAATATCTTGAAGCTTGTAATCTATAAAATATATAACAAATACGTGCTTGATGAAAATTTTGCAAATTGCGCATAACAAATGAAAAGAACTATGAGTTTCTTTTTTTGCTTTCGTATTACTTCCATTTAGAGAAATGTTAGTTTATAAGCTCAAATTTGCAGTGAGGAAAAATTATTCCACTTCTCATAAATTTTATGAGACTAAAGTTTGAAAGACTAAATTGCATATTTTAATATTGTTAATTTTCAAGATATTAGGTGTTTTAAATAAATTTATAAGTATTTGATGAATAAAAGTTAATCTTGATAAAGACGTATATCGTGTTTTATTTCTTTGCAATATACATAAATTATAGGTAAAGAATAAGAGTATTTTTGAATGACGAACAATTGTTAGACAACAGAACAAAGAAACGAAGTACCTGAAAATTAGTACTGAATTTTAGTACTGACGCATAAATAAGTTACTGAACAAAGTGGGATATTCCCGAGTAATTTATATATCGGTGGTGACATTAATATACTTGACCATTCCATTACAATAAAAGTTGATCGAATCGGGCATTATTTCATGAAGAAAAAATTATGAAAACATTTGAAAATGTCTTGTTTTACTTAATTTTCATTTAATGAATAAAGAGTAAAATTTTTACAGTATATTGTTTTCAAAATTTTAAAATCAATATATATATATATAAATATATATATTTATGTACTCAAGATTTTGAATACAGTCATAAAAAATAAGTCTACGTAAGTCTATTTTCTAGGGTCAAGTGTCCAACAGAGAGACATTAAAAATTAGAAGTCTCACATACCTTTCATTTTTACAGTCAGAAGTTTATTTATTACAGGTACGTAGGCAATTTTATTGACCTTCGGATGTCATTGTCAGTTATAGTTTCAACTAATGTCTAATCAGTCAGCAAAAAAATAAAAAACAAAAAAATGCGAAACGTTTCATTGTGTGCACATTGGAACACCACAAGTTCAATAATGAAACATAATAATTTATAGTGCTTGTCTCATATTTTCTGTAAGTTGATGGAACAGGTTAATGAGAAAAAATGCTTGAATTCAATTAAAAATGGGTTTTATTCAAAGTTACACTTTAATCATACTTTTGAGGATACTTATAATAGAAATTACCTATAATAGTAATAACGACTTAAGATAACGTCTAACACTAAATTAAGAAAATTTTAAAACAAAATTTTGGCAATAAAACATTCTCTTTTACGGCACTCGTTGTTTAAATTCTAATTAGGAAATAATGACTTACGATTAATTAGGCACTTCCATTAATCAATCTTAGAATTATTAAAATCATAAATATTACATTACTGCATATAAAAATTGGCAGGGATAACTTTACACAAAGATATCACTTAACGACTAGTAAATGTCAAAATTATGAAAATCACAAATAATGGAAGAAAGTTACCACTAATTGGAACATTATAATGACTAACGATTAGTAAATTCCAGTTTACGGCAATTACAAATATGAATAATAAGTTATCTTAAGTCGTTATTACTATTATGGGTAATTTCTATTACAGGTATCCTCAAAAGTCTGATTAAAGTGTAACTTTGAATAAAACCTTTTTTAATTGAATTCAAGCATTTTTTGTCATTAACCTACTCCATTAACTACAAAAAATATGAGACAAGCACTATAAATTATTACTTTTCATTATTGAACTTGAGGTGTTCTAATGTATACACAATGAAACGTTTCGCATTTTTTTGTTTTTCATTTTTTGCCCACTGATTAGATATTAGTTGAAACTATAAATGACATCCGAAGCTCAATAAAATTGCCTACCTACCTGTAAAAAATAGACTTCTAGCTGTAAAAATAAAAGGTATGTGAGACTTCTAATTTTTAATATCTCACTGTTGGACACTTGACCCCAGAAAATAGACTTACGTAGACTAAGTATTATTTTTTTTGACTGTATTCAAAATTTCGAATACATAAATTAATTTCAGTCAGCTTTATGTATATATCGATTTTAAAATTTTCAAAATAATATACTTTAAAAATGTTATTGTTTTATTCATTAAATTAAAAGTAACATTTAGAAATTAAGTAAAATAAGACATTTTCAAATGCATTCAAATTTTTTTCTTAATGAAATAATACCCGATTCAATCAATCTTTATTGTAATGGAATGGTCAAGTATATGTCACCCCAATGTCACCACCGATATATAAATTACTCGGGAATATCCCACTTTGTTTAGAAACTTATTTATGCGTCAGTAGTAACATTAACAGAAATTTAAATTATGAAATGAAAGTATTACTCAATTATACGTATCATACGAAACACCGCTGTATTATTTGGACACACATTCATAGTTGGTATGTTTATGCAACTCTAGATTAAGGTAACTACTCTAGATTAAAGCTTTTATTAAATAAATTCATCGTAGCTGTGACGATTAAATCAATTACTCCTTATGTATTAAAGTTTTGTCTTCTGCTATGCAAGTAGTATGAATTCTCACCTATAAAGTTACTAAAACACAAAAAGTGTCAGTTAAAAATAGTCATCTCGAAGGTTCAATGTAATAATATCGTTCCGAGCTAATGTCACTTTAGGGAAAAGCTAAAATTTCAGAGTTAATTTTCACAATACCCCTCGTCAGACTCGGTAAGTGTTTTCTGACAACGGTGTCGTGCCTTCTATGTAAATAATATATTATTCAACTTCTGTGAGAGTCGCTTATTTGCAGGGTTATTGTGAGTCTCACAAAATATGGAGTGGTTCCTCCATGCAATGTAATCAATATTAAGTAATAAACCCATTAAGAATAATACTTCGGACCGGGTTAATACAATAAGAATTAAATTAATTTCTTGAGCCAAGAAACGTATAGTAGACAATTTTACTTCAGAATAATATATTAAGTGGCTTTGAATAAGTTAACATTAGCTATAATTAAAAACAATAACCTGTTTAATTAAAAATAATTTGTATGACGAATACTCCAAATTTAGATAACCATTGGTATGAAAATTGAATCATTTAAGGGTGTGTAGTATTTTCATTAAATCATTTATAACCGTTAATAATGTTTTTAATAATATTGTCCAGCTTCCTATAACCTATAACTTTCACGAGAGTGAGAATATAATAATATTATTTTGTTTCTAATAAATCTTTCATTCATTAATGCAAGTTATACTTATCAATGATGTTATGCTGAATATCTTATCTTTTTTTAACCTTCAATAATATACCTAATTTCATATCAGTCGAATTCCATGTCTACTGGTTCCGTATGGACTAAAATTTTCAGATACTACTTTTCTTTGTTCTGTTGTTTACTTTACCTTTTTTTCCATAATAAATGAAATAATTAAAAAAATGAACTTGCTAAGAGAAATAACTAACAATTATTCGTCATTCAAAAATACTCTTATTCTTTACCTATAATTTATGTCTATTGCAAAGAAATAAAACACGATATACGTCTTTATCAAGATTAACTTTTATTCATCAAATACTTATAAATTTATTTAAAACACCTAATATCTTGAAAATTAACAATATTAAAATATGCAATTTAGTCTTTCAAACTTTAGTCTTATAAAATTTATGAGAAGTGGAATAATTTTTCCTCACTGCAAATTTGAGCTTATAAACTAACATTTCTCTAAATGGAAGTAATACGAAAGCAAAAAAAGAAACTCATATACTTCTTTTCATTTGTTATGCGCAATTTGCAAAATTTTCATCAAGCACGCATTTGTTATATATTTTATAGATTACAAGCTTCAAGACATTCTTCGTTCAAGATTGGTCTCGCTTCCGGCTTTTATAAATGTTTGTAACTCTATGTTAAATGTTGCATTTTATTTTCCAACTCGAACTCGAAGTCATTATTTCTTCTTTTAGATCTCCTCCTCTGTTTGTTATACCTTTTATAAACGGTTCCTAAGATTTTCATCTTGTAAATTAACTACTAACTATCCACGTGTTTTTACTGTAAACAAACAAAACAAAAAAACTAACATTCAGGCAAACAAAATCCATAATGTAGGTGTAGAACTCAATGTGAGTTCACAGGGGTTGAGGCAACAGGGGTTCCGTACACTCTTAGCACATTTGAATGTTTATATTCCATTAAATCACTAACACATATTTATAATATTTTTCACCCTACAAATTTTGTTGCCTGTAGAATATGTTATTCTACAGGCGTAAAACTATCGTGCATATTCAAAACTCGAGTTTATCAAAAATTTCAGGAGTGTAAAAATTATATGTATATACTACGTCATAACTGAGTATGCACTAAGGAAATTTTATCAAGAAAGATTGTGAATCAATTGATTTAGTAATTAATAATAGGCAATAATAGAAAATACATATAAATGCCAAAAATATAAAAATGTGTTTTGGAAAATAAATATCACAAAGTACATTGCTTTCTGTAATACGTTTAGATATTATGCAAGTAAGATTACAAGGGCAGGTTGATAAGATGAAAACGGTGTCGTCTAATAAATTTTCGACCGTAATCTTTATATGACTTGAAAAAAAGAAATACTTAAACATGCATATTCATAATGTAAACTAACTTTAATGTTTAGAATTTATGACTTTAATATTGAGTATTGAACACAATATCCATGTAAATGATAATATGGCTACATTTTACTTTTGCTAATTAGAGAAAAAAAAATATGCTCGTATTTTTACTACATCTTTACAATTTTTTTATCGCGATTTAATGTATATACTTAATTTATAGGATAATTCCTAGTCTTAATATAATCTAGTTATTATTTATATAAAAATAATAAACGTAATACGTATATGGACTTAGTCATAGTAAAATTTATATAAACATGCAGATGAAGCCACAAGCAAAAGTTAAAAAATCCTGCGCATGCAAATTTTCGACGGCCGTTCGTACGCCGCCTAAGACATGCACAAAACATTTCGAGTTACTTTGGCACCCCTCTATTGTACCAAATTTGCTTACGTAAAGAGCATTATTGAATACCAAATTTCATAAATATAGGTTTTATAGCTCCTAAAATCCTAAAAATTAGTTCCTAGATCCCAAAAAATTAACTAATATAAAATAAAAAATCCAAAAATTTTGTTTTTTGGCACTAACTGGCACACTAATCATCAAAATCTTCGAACAACTTATTAACGAAATATATCCGGATATTGTCGAAAATGATACCAACTCAGAATAATTACAAAAGCGAGCTATTCCATCGATTAAAAATGATTTTGACAACAACATTAATAAGACCGCCCAAGAGATGACACCGAGCGAAGAGAAAATTTACAATTTCAATTGATTCATGTAAATAAAGTATAAATTTTCCTATTGCATTTTTAAATTCATTGAATATTCCAGGAATGCAATTATACTGCCTCAAACTGTAGATTCGTTTGCCAGTCATTTTATTGTGGAATCTAGATTCGCTAAAATTATACAATGGCTCTGCATTAAACAACTACCGAATAACGTCATCGAAGCCAGTATAATGACCATCAAACAAAAAGAGAAAACTGTATTTACATCCCGAATACTTATAGTATGACTATTAATAAAGCGCAAGGTCAAATATTTCAATATTGTGGCATTAAGATAGAGGCGTCATGCTTTCCATACGGTCAATTATACGTAGCGGTTTCAAGAGTTGGATCATCTAAAAATTTGTTAATTTATGGTCCAAACAATAAGACTGTAAATGTAGTATATAAGCAATTAATGTAACGGTAATTGTGAAAAAGAAATTTTAGTAAAAAATAATAACAAATAAACCAATAAAATATTAAAGAAAACTGCTTGAAAATTGTTTTATTTCAATATTTGATTGTATCGTTAATGAACTGGTTTGTATACACGATATCTAAGTTTAATGTAACAAAGGCATAATTGTGTATGTTTAAGATAGATAGATAGGTATTTATTACATTAGGTGTGCGATATGTGTTTACCTGGGCAACGGGGAGTATTACAGCTAGCTTATATGATAAAAGAAGTTGTCTTTCACATAGTAGTAACAAGTAGATAAATAGTGCAGAACGAAAAAAAATATTAGGTTTATTACGTTAAAAAACAAACATTTCCTTTAAATAATGCTTAATTGATCATTGGTACTATTTCAAATAAATACGAAAATGAAACTAGACTACATTATTAATAATAATCATTGAATAGAGACTAGAAATTCTAGTTTGTATTGATTTAATTTCAGTCACTCACTGTCGGTTATAAATGGGAAAAAATATTTTAATTTTAAACTCATTTGCTCCCATTGCCAATGAGTTATTTTTATTCTACAAAAACTGAAAATAGTTTAAACTTTAAAAGACGAACGGGCGATCAAACGATCTACACACTTAAAAACATATTTCTTTTTCTAATCCATCAATTGCAAATAGGTTAATAAACTGTGGAGAAACATTTTAAATAATGAATTCATTTGAAAGCGATCGACATAGTTTCATACTTGTGAAAGAAGTACAAAGTTATCCACAAAGATTCTATTAGATTAAAAGCAAAATTAAACTTGTACATTTTTAATACTAGGTGGCAGCAACGTATGCATTAGTTAGTTAACTAGTTCTTTTTCAATGTATTGTATTTTCATTTGTATTCCATTTACTTTAAATAAGAGAATGTTATATTGAGAATACTTTATTTCATTGAATAAACCCATAATCCAAGAGATTCTTGTAGTGCTTTTGCATAAGAAGTTAATCATTTTATATACTCAATTTAAATATTTTTGAATTCTAACTATTGAGAAATCTGAAAGACCGTAGAATAGAGAGCAGGGGAGAGGGCTAGTTAAGATCCCATTTTGCGGTACTATTTAGGAATCTGAAACCGTATACTGATCTTATTGTTATTCTGTAGTTGTTTAATGTAGTCTCGTACCAATGTATAATTTTAGCGAATCTAGATTCCACAATAAAATGACTGGTAAACAAATCTACAGTTTGAGGCAGTATAACTAAATTCCTGGAATATTCAATGAATTTAAAAATTCTATACGAAAATTTATACTTTATTTTCATCATTGAATATATTTGGCGTTAATTTTGTAGAAATTCATTATTCACAATTAAATGAAACTACGTGATGTAGTATTATTTCTACTTTCTTTAATTTCTTTACCACGACCGAGGTTTCGTTTATTACAACATCTTCAGGTGGGATATTAGCAAAGATCTTTGCTAATATCCCACCTGAAGTTGTTGTAATACAACGAAACCTAGGTCGTGGTAAAGAAATTAAAGAAAGTAGAAATAATACTACATCACGTAGTTTCATTTTATTTTCATCAATTGAAATTGTTAATTTTCTCTTCGCCTGGAGTCATCTCTTGGACGGTCTTATTAATGTTGTTAAAATCATTTTTAGTCGTTAGAATAGCTCGGTTTTGTAATTATTCTGAGTTGGTATCATTTTCGACAATATCCGGATATATTTCGTTAATAAGTTGTTCCGGTGTTTCAACAATTTTACACAATTCATTTGCAAATTCGATTTGGTTAGAATTTTCGTCTATTGCATAGGTACTTCTCTAATTTGCAGGAGTTTTCCAGTAGACACTTGTACTTTTTCGTCTCCTGAGACTTGAGCTCTCATATTTGTTGTTAATTTGATTATTTCCCCCTGCTGCCAGATGAACGACAAGCGTTTATTTTGTTTACTGGCGTCGATCTTGAATGCGTGCGTTTGTATCTGTATACTGAGGTGTATACACTCCTATCTCAAGTATCAGTCCTAAGATGTGATTCGTTAACGTTTATATACTTGTTTTTGTTAAAATATGACTCATTTCTTGCCAAGAAAAGAAAAGTAAACCATTTATCTTGAGCAATTTCTATAGTAAAACCATGATTTATAAGCAACATGATCTTTTCAAACATAGTAGAAAGAAAGCTGAAGACGACCTCCGTCCAGAAAGACCAATCGAGGTGACGATAACGATTCTTTTTTTAATTTTTCAACAATACCTATATGTGTAAAAATCCGTATAAAGAAAAACTAATAATTTTGAAGATGCTATATAATCATTTTGGCATGACGGAGCAAGACGGGTGGTGGCGGAGCAAGACAGATTGCTTACGTTTTTGAGATTGCCGTCTCAAAAACGACAACGAATCAAAGCGTCAATGTACTTCGCGACGCCATAAAAAGGGTAAAACACTGCTAAGAAATTTAAGGAGTCAGAATCAGTCGGGAAGTTAAGGAGAAAAAAATTGCTTGATTGCGAATATGTGAAGGAGGTAATTACGACTAATTTTTCGCAGGTATACCGACATTACTTTCAAAATTCATTACATATATTGACTGATTTTACAAGGGTTTTAAAGTTTTGAGTTAACATAACAGAACCCTAAAAAGCCTCCCGGTATTATAAAAAGAATTTCGCTTACTCCAAAATGAGTTTGATTTTACATTTTTAAAAAGAACTGTCTATGAAAAATATGCATTATTAAATAAGAAGACAAAATGTTTTAGAGAAAAGTCGGACAATAAATTAAATAACCAATTTGCATTTTGTTATATTAGAAATAAGTACCCTTCAACGTTTTTTGAATGGTCACTAAGAGTTTTGAATATTTTTTGGTCATTGTTCATCGTTATTTAACAGAACTTACCATATTTCTGTGTTCATTATAATTGATACTTTTGTAACTTTTTGGCATTATTGCTGAAAATAGTAAATACCGGTCAACTGCATATCAGAACAAGTCTAAAAAGAAATTCAATAACCGGTTCTTATACCTCTTGAATAGCAATTTAGCTAAAATATATTTTTTTAATTTTTTATCTAGAATTTTTCAGATCTTACCAATACATGATTAAAAAATAGGCGAAGTAAGCAATGCACATTACTTTGATACTTCATATTTCACAAACTGAGTTTAAAAGCTAAATAAAGCCCCAGTTTTATATTGAAAAATCTGTTCGATAACACTCGGTGAGATAAACGAAAATAAAGTTTTGTCTCCCGCTTTACATATATGAGGAAATATATTTTAAAAAAATCTTCTTTCGAAATTTCATTGACATAAGTCTAAAACTATAGAAACTATCAAACTGTGACAAACGGATGGGCATTAATAAATAACCATAAAGAAATAATTTATAAAATATATAATTATAAATTACACGAACAAGCAACTTAACATTTATCAGATACCAGTTAGGTTTTTGTGACTTTTATGGACAAATATTTTATATAATATTCATAGATTTCGAAAAGTTGTGTCGTTTAGCCAGCATGTGTATGCAAAATAGAAACAGTATGCAAAACGTTCATACTTTTCATATCTTAACAATAGTAGAAAAGCGGCTTAAGAGTAAAACACACAGAAGCCAAAGACAAAGAACTTGGTCCAATGCCGCCCGCGACTAGATATATCACAATAATTAATAATATTTACATCAAGCTGTGGGAATGGAGCATTCTAGCGCTGTTAAGTGAAAAATAACTTTTTTTCGTCAGGTAACCGTATACAGAAAGATAAAATAAAAGCAGAAAAATGGAAGTAAAATACATAACATGATCTTAAATGGGATTAACAAAAATCCCCTTGAAGTTAAAACTTGAAATTTGGCATGGTAGTAAAGCATATGAACCCGCACATACTTCAATAGCCTACACTTAAAATTATTTATCGAAATTTTCAATGGAGATGAATAAGGACTCGATTATTTTTTAAATTCCACATATAGTGTTTCATTTGAAAGGGCTAGTTACAAGGGTAATTTTTTTTTTAATTACAGGTATGATATCGTCAGAAATATTGTGAAAAATATGAAAAATTATACTGACTTATGACGACGAGTCCTGTTTTTTTATAAAAAATTCAAACTAACATTCCAGAATAACGCTAGTTTATTTAAAGTTTGTATACAAAACGTCTAAAAGAAGAACCCGTTTTATCTAGAAATACTAACCCGCAGCTTCGCTCACGTGAATATAGTTAAAAACTTATAGAAAGAAATTAAAATTTGCAGCACAATATGACTTTCGTATCTTTTTAGAAAAAAATCAAAGTGAAAACTAAAATATTTCCCTCTAAATTAGGGATTACAGGGAGTAATTCTTTTGCTACCTTATTTTGCGTATGTAGCGTTTCAAAATATCGCGTCTATCCACTGCGACGTTGCTTCGTTATTACCAACATCTACTTTTTTGTTTTATATAAGAATTTTCCCGAAGGAATAAAATTTCTTGAAATTACCATATATCATTTCCCGGTTCGCCAACTGTCTCTGTGTAAAAAAATTACATCGATCCGTAGGTCCGTTGCGACGTGAAAAAAAGAAAAATAAACGCATTTATAATATTAGTTATAATAAGGTTTCCCGGCATAAAAAATAGTTCTATGTCATTTCCCTGCAAGCCAGTTGTATTAGGATTAAACTTAGTGATTTTGTTGCTCCTTTATATTGTATATGTAACGATTCAAAAAAATCACGTCGAGCCGTTGCTTCATTGCGACGTTGTTTCCTTATTTACTTGTGTACTTTTTCAATTTTAAATAAGAATTTTTGATGGTAAATGTATGCCATGTCAGTTCTCAATCCCACCTATTTTTCTACAAAAAATTACCTCAATGCCTTGCTCTGTTGCAACGTGAAAGAAATACAAACAAACATTATTTCGCATTACATTAGTTAGGATAATAAAACTTTAGAATTGCGTACATTGAAGATATTTACAAAAAAATATTTAAGATAACATAGGAGAACACAAAAATATTATTTTTGAAATGTGTGTGTATTTTTTCACGCACCACGCAACATCAGTTAAAAGAATTTCGATAAAGTTTTTACTGGTGGATTCTCTTCGATATGTTTTATCGCATTCGACCAACTAAAAAGAAGACACGGCAATTTGACGTTTCAACACAAATTATACTTAATTAAAAAGTTTACTTTTATAATTTTTATAATAGGTGGCACTACGTATATTAATCTTACAATTAACATAATCCTACTATCTAAAGAGGGTAAAGCTGGGTTGGAAAATAAATCTTTGGCCGCTTTGTTGTGTCTGGAGATCATTAAGGTCGTGACTTTCAACCACACGTATAACAAAGGAATTTAAGATATCCAAGGTATACTAATATTTTATTGCAGGTTTTATTATTTATGGCTAATTACTAAACTACAATAATATTTTCTAACATTTGATGTGTTACGTCCTATTATTTTATAGACAGTCGATATGTGGCTTTAAAGCAGTATCCACGAATAAAAGCAAAAAATGTCGTATTTGTCGCCCCTTCAAAATCGGTTTATTGAGACAGTTTGTCACGTTTCATTAAAAGGACAAAGTTGTATTCTAGGATATGTTAATTTACAATAAGCTGGCCCTAAAGTTACTGAAACTTTAATTGTCATATTTATAATTGGTACTCAATTCAATTATTTATATTAAAAAGATTCTAAGTTGTTTAATTCTAGACTACACGCATTCTGGAAAGGACGGAGAAAGTATCAGCGGGTTTATAAAGTATTAGAGAAGTTACTTGTTTATATATAAATTCTTATTCACAAAAAATATAATATTTAGTCGTTATATTTTTCACCGTGTTTTTAATTTACAGAAAAAAAACAATTAAACCTACCAAGGTGCATGTCAAAAGGCAAAATAATAGTAGACTAATAGTCACGAGTTATTGCTACTTCGATAAAGCCGCATGTGGAAAATAAAATCATTATACAAAACCATTCTAGTTTGCTGGTCTAGACAGTGTATCAAATCAGAATTAACACTGTAATGATACTAATATTTGTTATTATTGTAATTTTAATAATACAAAATAAGTAAAACTAGACACCAAACAAATGTTGAACACATATTTTTATTTTAATCGTTATGTAAGTGATAATGAGATAATGCGAATAGGCTATAATTCTCTTGTACGTCACGAATGGCTTCATTGCGCGTATATTAGTGGTTTTACGACTAGTAAATGCCCATTCTCGAGGAGTGGAATTCTGCAAATACGTCATTAACACTATTTGTTAATATATAATTTTTATTAATGTTAAGTTCTAGACCCAATAACTTACTTATAAAGTTTTATTGTTATTTCTTAAATAAGTACATCCCCGGCAAACATTATAAATAATGTTCGCCGGGGATATCGTGTCTATTAATGTTGATTCCTTTTCGAGACAAATCCAACTTTTCTTTATATTCTCATGACCAGCAATGAATAATCCACGCGATAATCTTTCTGCCTGACGCCTGACGAAATATTGTTTTTAGTTTTTATTTAGTCAAATTTCACTCGACTGTATAGATAACTCTTCTTCTGTATATATTATTTTAACTCATCTACCAATTCTTATAAAGCTCTCCACATATAGTGTCGAATACTTTAGAATAACAAATGAAAGCCAGATGATAACGTAGTCTAAATTCTTCATATTGTCGATAAATTGTTCTTGAATATGAATTTGGTCAAGTATTGAAACATTTATGCTAAGTCCAGCTTTCTCTCGATCTTATGTATGCATTATAAATAGATATTTAAGACACAAAGTGAATAATTTATAAAGATTTGGTTGTCAATAACTGATGTCAAATTCCGCACCAAGTAAGAAAAAATTATTGATAAAGGTAGGAAAACAAAAAATATATCATACGTTTCTGTTTTTTTCTTATAACTTACAATACTAGGACGTTTCATAAACTACCTAGTTATATATCTATTTTATGATTGGATGTTCTTGCATATGTTTTTCTTCTCCTATGTTCGCCAGAAATATTACGTATCGTTCGCATAAAACGACACATTCAATGTATCGAGTACTCAATTTGTCAAATATCTATCTTTCCTTGTTGTCAAGAAATTATTGAAAATGTGAAAGTATAAAATTTTACGTTTACGACTTTATATTTAGAAAAATGTTCCATGAAAAATTAAATTCAATATTTCATACTTCTGTATTTCATTTCTGTCGAAAATGTGATACTTTCGAAATTAAAATAAAATCTTGTTCAAAAGCTGAAAACCTAGGTCATGAAAATGTTGAAGAAAGGTCATCGTATAAAATCAAATGATAATAGAAATAATTTTTACCCAAAATATTGAGGGGAATAAGAAAATGGGGATATGACAATAATATGTGTCGATTGGATAAAAATATTAGCAATAACTTTTTTGTCAACTGGTATAAAAATATAAACGACAAAAAAAGGCATATTGTTTTGGTATTCGTAACTTAGCTACAAGAGACATTTATATCTGTGTATGGGATGAAAGTATAGCTTCTACACAAGAAAAGAGATCTTATCTTCTTTATTTTATAAACATTTTTTTCACCACTGAGCATCCTATTATGCATTCAGAACAGTGTGAGGGACAAAATCGAAAAATAAAAATTTATTTATTATGCCAGTACGCGTATTCTCCAGAACTGTACATTAGAACAAATTAATCATAAATTTTACATGAGTTTAACTTTTATATATTTTTATATTAATCATCATAGCAAAGCGCAACAACACCTCCTATTTCGACAACCCTCCTAACACAGATATTTTATATTCTCATGTTTTTATGCTTAATTTACACTTTATAATAAATAGTCATCGAGATCTCGACTTGGATTTTCTCCACAATAAAAATACATTTTTCCCTCCTTTTTCTTTCTATGTTATATATAACATAAGACTTTTTCAAAAATGTTAAGAATTAAAAAGTGAAAGAAAGTGGCAATACATAAGTTATGAAAATAACGAGAGTATTATCTTATTGGAAAATTGAACCGATATCACTGTGTAGCAACTCAGGATCAGTTTGATTGCTCACACTCAAGAACAGTTTGACACCGTTATCAAATGGAAAGCAAAACGAAATGCTTGCAAACGTGACGAGCACAGCGAGAACCATAATGAAAAACAAAAAAAATCCAAGTTGTTACAGTGGCTAATTTTAGACAGAGTAACGTAAAATTGAGATTTACAATTTCCAAGCACATTGCTTTCGAGCTCAAAAATTAACTAAAAATTTTACAAGGACGAAAGAGGGAAGTATTTGATAATTTTAATAGAAAACATCGTTGTCGATTCGATGAAAAGTCTTTCGTAAAATTAAAATAGGTCTTATCTACCTGTCGGTCTTCATCCAACTCATAGCTCATATCCTCAAAAACTTTCGAATAGATAAAGCAATCGGGAAAGATTTCAAATGTTTCAGGAAATTTAAATAATACCGCTACAGATCTATATTTTTTTTACATCGATCTGGAACTAGACTTATAGGAGTCACCTGGAAAATCTTCCAAACAGACGAATGAATTTCAGAATTCAGGGAAAAATTTATTATACGTGTAAACGATTAGATGAAGGTATAGGAGCAGGCCTTGACCATGCAGGGGTTTAAGCTATCGGAACCAGCATTTACCAGATGCTCCGCTCGTGCTACGTGAGATAAAAAATACCCGTTTTGAGCGATAAAATTGAGATATATCACTTACACCGGAATGCTTACTTACGTCATGTAAATAATACATAAAGTGAATAAACGGACAAAGTTTGCCAAAAGTATCGAAACGTAATTAACAGGAAAATATATAACATATGGAATAATTCTATAGGAAATTATTATTTGAGGTACTGTATATGATATTTCTAAAACCTATAAATTTTAAAATTAATCATCCTCAAGGCAAACTTAACAGTACAACCGATATACACTAATAAAAACATTCGAATTAGTTGAAAGTTTAAACAAAATTTTATTGCAAGATAAATTTCTGATTGCTGGTGAAGTAAAATTTACAAAAATCTTCTCAATTAGTAGATTTAACCCGCATAAAGTATTATTGAATATACGATTAGATATCAGAAACACCTCATTTTGAGTGTAATCTTTTAAAGTGTTTACCTTTAAAGTGTATATTACCACTAAGGTAAATAATTATATTACCCTTATAAAACATAATAAAATAATGTTGGAAAATATATTTTAATATCACAGACAAAGTCGAAAATAAAAGTTAATAATTGGCACAAAATATAAAAGAGTACAACAGTTATTTGTCCATTATGGCATTGCACAAAGTCATTAAAACGGATATACCGATAATTAGGTGTGAATTCCTCGGCTTCGATTCAAATTTAGTAATGTCCAAATCTTCGCTTCCGTAATGAAGCATCATTAACATGAAACTAGTTTTGTCTTCACACAAAAGTAATATTCAAAAATAACTAGTTTCGTTTGTGGCTATTCGTTTCAAGCAAAATATATAAATAGTAGAGTAATAGGATAACGCCAATCATAAATCGGTTCGGATCACAGCCAAGCACACACAATGAAATCCTCAGTAAGTATCAGTGGTTTTTAGTTATAGTTCATAATATTCTTACGTCCGCTAATTTGAAAATATATTTGCTAAATCGAAATAGAATTTGCTGATTTTTTTTTTGAGCATCGGACTTAATTTATTTTATCACTTCAGATATAACGACCCAACTCATGTCTTTTGGATAAAAATTGGCTCTTACCAATTTCGGAATGCGATTTAAACACATTATGTTTTAAATTCTTTATTTTAGATTGCAATCCTGAGCTTGATATTTGCTGCTGTACAAAGCCAAATTGTAGCACCGACCAGCCAGGTCCAATATCATGAGCAAGATAACCTTGGAGGATTTAGCTATGGATATGACAATGCCGCCACCGCTGCTGTCAGGTAAATATGAATGTAAACTAATAAATTATATAGTAGCAATAAAATGCAAATTGCTTAATTTGTCTCCGTATAGGTAACGATTTTATTTCATGAAACTAGAATAAAAAATAGATAATGGTTTTTGTATGCAGTGAAAATTAAACATGAAACTTTTACGATTATTTTTTTATTAGTTGTCATAGCCTTTCTATTTATAAAAATTTACCACAAAGACAACCCATTGAAATGATGAATCTTTCTTTGTATTAAGTTATGAATTTAAAATAATTTTAAAGTTTCAAAGTTTGTTTCTCACCTGTATTTACATGAAAACTAAAGAATTTTTTTTCATAACTTCTTCCAGTAACCTACTGATAAGAAGCTTGATAAATAATTCCTGTTATAGAACCATAACTATAAGGAGAGAATTGTAATTTTTACCATAATTAAGAAAAACGTAACCCTCGCCACATGAAGCCTTTGTATTTTACCTTCTTTTACAAATAACTACAGTTATGTACTTTAATATTATTTCTTTGAGTAGTTAATATTTAACAATAAACATATGTAATAAAAACGTTTCTATTTATCCAGCTACGTACCCAACGCCCCGCTTGGTCTAGGCGGTTTATACAATGTACCAGCTCAACCGGTCGTGGCTTACTCACCACCTTCCTCCCAGCATAGAATCCAAGACCACCATGGACAGTACAGCTTCAGCTACAGTGATGGAGCTTCTGCTAAGCTGGAGACACGCTATGCTGATGGAAGTATTGGAGGATCTTACGCCTACATAGACGCAAACGGTATTCCCCAACGCGCACGCTACATCGCCGACCATCTGGGATTCAGAATCGCCGCCACCAACTTGCCCGTCGGACCTTAGGCGATAATTTCATTTCACCTCGCTTTAATGTATTTTATTCAATGTGTGTTTTAATAAAGTCGTATATTAACTAGCCTCGAAGTTTAAACTTTCAACTGGTCATATTATGAGAATCTTTCTGCGTCACCTTTCTGCCATTACTAGAATGCACGTTTTTGTTGTTGTTGTGTATGCTTACCGATTATAAAATATATTTTTATGTTTAAATTATAATCGATTCGAATATAAATGAACAGTCACGTTTACGTACGTTAACAAATATTTCTCGTTTAAATAATCACAATTCTGATTAACGAAACAGATGATATGCCGACATCATCAGCAATCTCTCTGATAAAGGTTCGGCGATTTTCTAGAAATATTTCCTTCGCATGTTCGACGTTGTCATGGGTTGTTGATGTGCTAGGGCATCCAGAGCGATCGTAATCTTCAACGTCTTCACGTTCCTCATTAAAACGTTTATACCAAAAGCCACAGCAAATATTTCGAATGCGGTGCAAATCATCAAAATTTGTGAGAAATATTATGTAAAAATTATTCACAAATCACAAAAAAATTGATTTTTTGAAGTTTATTTTTGGTCGTCCACTTGTGGAAGTTGCAGACAAAGGCTACACAGAAAAAACTATTTAAATATTTTTGTATATGACAATAAATTTAATTTTTATATAGTATTCTAGAAGATCTGTTCGCCACATGAATTTGAAAATGGCGGTAAGTTTTGCGACTGCTCAGCTTACACGCGTACATCGTATCGTTTCGTAGTGTGCGTTGTTGTCACTCTCCGGAATCTGCAAAATCTATTGGATATTATTTGAATTGACATTTAGTTCATAGAAAAGATCCTCAAGATGACGAAAGTAGGGGAAAAAACTTTTAAAAAATTGATATGTACATTTTATTAAGGTAACATTAAAAGTAGATCTTTTGAATTAAAATTATTTTATATATTTAAATAAACTATACCTCGTTTTTAAGGCGTGTCTTATATATAAAACACATAATTCGAATTAAATTCTTTAATAAAATGAAAATCTAAACTAATTGAAGTCGTATATTAGTTGATGTAATATTGTTTATTCGACATTACTCCCTGAGGCTTTTCTGAACTACCGTTCTTTTATGCCCAAATACGAATGTAGAAATGATGATAAATTCGAGAATTTTTCATAACTGTTTGTTCATGAATACTTTCTTCACTTTTGTTAGTCACAAATATTACATTATTATTGCAAATGGTTCAAAATCGTAAACATTATAAACTTGGGTTTCTTAATAATAGCTACAAAAAACACTAGTCTACCATGGTTTTGCTCTGGAATCATATTTTGAAGAAATCCCTAGAAAAATATTTAAAAATTCTTTCTGGTCCGATTGGGATAATATGACATTTGAAAAAAAATACCCAAAACATGTTCAGTTGTTTGCTTTAAAATTGTATTTCTTTCCATTTATATGTCGTATGTTATACCTAATTGTTATTTATTCATACTTTGGGTACATCGTATTAAACTACCCACATTTTGATTAATAACCATGACATCTGTTATTTTGGTTAAGTGAAGTAACGCCAGTTTTTTACTATATATATATATATATATATATATATATATATATATATATATATATATATATATATATATATTTTACTATATATATATAACCTTGCGTTTAAGTTGTTAACTAATACACGTCTCACTTTGTTTTTCATTCAATCGTTTAAAATAATATCTGGAAAGTATGTAAAAAGTTTACACCACCCTCAAATTCGATGAAGTTTACGTCACGACTGTTGGAAGCATATCGTTTATAATTCGGATTTAGTGATAAAGAAAATTTAAATAAACCTTGGAGTCCGGAATTTTTGTGTTCAAGATGTTCACGTTATCTTGCAGAATGACTTCAAGGTACTCGCCCATCAATGCTCTTTGCTATCCCAGCGATACGGCGAAAACAGTAGAATCATAAAAATGATGGCCACTTCTGTTTAACAAAAATTACTGAAATGAAGTCTAAGTCAAAAAACATTATAAAAACCCGGACGTGTCGTCTGTGTTGAAACCGGGTCCTTATGAGGATGATGTACTTCTTCTGCAACCTTCAACGGCCACAACTTCTGAAGAATCGTCAGCTTCTCGTGGTAGTCGTGGTTTGAAAAATGAAGATAATGTTTTCGCTTCTGACCGTACCGATCTTGACGATGACGACTACGAACCGCCAACTATGACACCACAGTTGTTAACTCAAAGTGAACTAAATGATCTGATTCGTGACCTTAATTTGCCAAAAAAGAAATCAGAGCTTTTAGATTATAGACTAAACCAATGGAATTTATTGCATCCAGACACAAGAATGAATGTTTACCGGAAACGGCATAATAGTGTAGTAGATTTCTTTGAAAAGGAAAATCATCTCGTCTATTGCAAAAATGGGCACGGGCTCATGGAAAAAATGTTTACTGCGTACTCATCTGACCTGTAGATACAATTTACTGGTTCGTCAAAAATAAGTTTGAAAGCGATTTTGTTACATTATGGAAAAAAATTTCCTTCTATACCTATTGCACATGGAGTTTATGTTAAAGAAACCTATAAGAACCTCAAAAATATACTACGAAAAATACAGTACATTCTTGGAAGATGTGCGCTGACTTAAAAGTTGTTGGGATATTATTAGGCATGTAAGGCGGTTACAAAAAATTTTGGTTTGTTAGTGGGAGAGCGGAACCCGAGGCAAATACAAAATACAAAAAGGGTGGTCGAATATAACTAACTACATACCTAGTCAGAAAAGTATGTACAATCTTCGTCTTGTTGAACCAGAGAATATTTCATTGCCATGTAAAATTGGGCTCAATGAAAAATTTTGTAAGAGCCATGGATAAAAATGGAGAAGGTTTTCGATATCTGAAAACTATATTTCCAAGACTTAGTGATGCAAAATTAAAGAAAGAAATTTTTGTAGGGCCAGGCATAAGAAGGGTTATGAAGGATCTAGATTTTGTCGCCAAATTTAATTCATTGGAAAAAAGTGCCTTTCGTTTAAAGTTGCGAAAACATTTTTGTGCAACACCAAATCACTCGATTATTAACAACTCATATCAAATCTTCTAACAGATTTTCAGGTTTTAGCTTGTAACATGTCGTTGAAAATTCATTTTCTTGGATTTCTTTCCTCCCAATTTAAGTACAGTTAGTGATGAATATGGGTAGAGATTTCATCAAGATATAATGACTATGGAAAAACGGTATCAAGTAAAATGGTCTCCTAGCTTGCTAGCACTATTGCTGGAACGTTTACGTGATCATTCGAACTAACATTATAATAGAAAATTTAAAAAATACAAGATCATGTAAAATAAGGAAAAAAGTAAAGTAACATTTAATATATTTTTTGTAAAATATTTTTTTGTTTTTATCATAACTTAGAACTGACCGAATTTTTTTAACAACAAGGAAAATATAGTTTGGTTTCAGAGCAAAAAAAAGTTTCAAAATAATTGACTAGTATAATTTACTAAACAAATATGTTATATAATATGGAGATTTATACATATTTTATACTTCAAAATGGGTTTTCCCATTTTCTTAATTTTTTTAAAGAAAATAAGTTTAAAAAATTGTCACTCATCAGTCATTAATTCCCTCTTCACTTATTTAATTTCATTGAATTTACAATAATAGTCTCCGAGAAAGAAAAATATCTTTTAAAACGTAAAAATATATTTTTTCAAGTCATGGATACTTTTACAATATAGGGATCGGTTTAAAGTGGTCATTTTTGTTAGAATTACGTTTTTCGCCTCCAGCTAAACTATTATTTTTGAAAAGTATTCAAAATATAAGGAAATTCCCAAATTTTTTTTCTTTTTTTGTATTCTGCTTAGCACAGCATTTACGATTATTAATCGACCAACTTGTAGTATATAGTGGTCTCTGTAAAAAGTAGAGAAACTCCGTACAAGTGACATAAATCAACTGTAAAAACAATTTGTTGTACTTTAAAATGTATTTCTATTATATCCGTAAAAGACATGCTAGGGAATATATTTATGTATTTACATAGTGAGACATAATATTATTTAAATATGCACCATAATTTTAAACCAGTGAAAGAAATGGGGGGAAATATATTTACATTGTACAAAAATAACATTTGTATATAGTTTAATAGAAATAAAACTAAATTTTTCTAAGTGCCTAAATGTGTGCGGAATTGTCGTAGTTCTAGTTCTACCCGTACTTGACAGATTTTTTTTATAATTTTTGAATATCCTCTTCATTATTATTCATTCATCCTAGAACACCGACATTCTAAATACTTATTACGATAATAAGATACGCCAAGTATTTTGTTGAATGTATCGCATTCCAATATCGAACATCTTGATATATTGAAGCACACCGAATGTCACTTTTGTACCTTTCATAAGAAGAAATCTATCAAATATTTTCCGACATTTCATACATATTTTTCCGTTCATTAACGTTTAGAACTCGACTAACTTGTATAGACTGAGCAACCGACTTGCATTTCTCAATTACGTTTTATGAACAGTGATCACAATATACTGCGAATAATCAAAATATCGATAAAATCATCAATTGGTTGAATTAAATTTTCTGTAAGTAACATAAAAACTTTTTTGAGAAAGCTTATTCATAAATCGAGAAAAGATATTATTGGCATTTTATCGAATACTACAACTTTTATAAGCCACAAAAAAAAAGTAAATATTCATCGTGTCGTACCACGTCAAAACTTTAAAAAATCAGTCACGAAATGAAAATTGTTATTTCTCGTATAAAATAAACACATCGTCACATCGTTTTGGGAAAAGTCGTATAAAATAATAGTCTATAAGACTTTTCTGAAAACGATGTGGTTAAGGAAATGAAATGCGACAAATAGGGTATGTTAAACATATATTTTTAAAAACATTTCCAAAACGACTTGGCGCTGTCTGATACTTGGAGAACTACACTGATTATCTAGGAAAAAAATTATTATCCGAAAGTGTGTTCCTTCAAATAAGTTTCTGGTGTGATTACAACGTATAAGATTTCCCCATAACCGTTCTATTAGTAAACTATGTTTACAAAATTAATATTCAAGTTGAAAGAGATCGTTTGCGCGTCATTGCTTTCCACTTCAGTAACTAAAACGACCTGTCTTGTTTGCGTAACCAATATTTTTCATATGGAAAATTGAAGAAATACTTGAACGAACTAATCTTATTTTGGAATATATGAATGCCAATGGTAGTTTGCTGCTTTATCGAACCTGTATAGCTGGATTTTTGTTTTAGAAATAATATCCTGACTTCCTCAACTCGACAAACTATGGTCAGTTTCTATTTTAATCCTTACTTCCACGCATATTATATTTTTCAATATTATCATGGTACATTGTAAATACGTGAAGTTAATTTCTTATACTAATTTAAACGTAGTGAACACATTCAGTTTTGGCACGACGCTGGTCAAAGTATTTTTTCCATGGTAAATAATAATAACACAGAATAATCCGTCGGGATTAAATAAAAAAGCGTTCAGACTACTCACTTATTGACCTTATCTAGATTTGTTGATTATTTGTCTGTTTTAGCGGAATAAATAAACACAGTTAAATGGATAAAAAATTTACACCGATCGTACGATTTTTAATCTCTCTTTCTTTTATAGATCAGATTCAACATAATGATCAGATTTTTCATAAGCGTTAATGAAATTTACAAGATTAAAGTTTATAAACGTTTAATCTATATTCATTATATGACGTGCACGTATAACTTTTTATTTTTAATGAAAATTAACAAATTTAATTATTTTTTATTGAGGAGCAATACCGTTCCTAAATAATACTATAAATTATTTAGATGATTTTAATGATATATTCGATCTTCGATAGATGCTTATTGTGATTGGTTTTTAAAAAAATAGTCGTAATATTATTACGACTATTTATATATATATTACTGTAAAAACAATTTGTTGTACTTTAAAATGTATTTCTATTATATCCGTAAAAGACATGCTAGGGAATATATTTATGTATTTACATAGTGAGACATAATATTATTTAAATATGCACCATAATTTTAAACCAGTGAAAGAAATGGGGGGAAATATATTTACATTGTACAAAAATAACATTTGTATATAGTTTAATAGAAATAAAACTAAATTTTTCTAAGTGCCTAAATGTGTGCGGAATTGTCGTAGTTCTAGTTCTACCCGTACTTGACAGATTTTTTTTATAATTTTTGAATATCCTCTTCATTATTATTCATTCATCCTAGAACACCGACATTCTAAATACTTATTACGATAATAAGATACGCCAAGTATTTTGTTGAATGTATCGCATTCCAATATCGAACATCTTGATATATTGAAGCACACCGAATGTCACTTTTGTACCTTTCATAAGAAGAAATCTATCAAATATTTTCCGACATTTCATACATATTTTTCCGTTCATTAACGTTTAGAACTCGACTAACTTGTATAGACTGAGCAACCGACTTGCATTTCTCAATTACGTTTTATGAACAGTGATCACAATATACTGCGAATAATCAAAATATCGATAAAATCATCAATTGGTTGAATTAAATTTTCTGTAAGTAACATAAAAACTTTTTTGAGAAAGCTTATTCATAAATCGAGAAAAGATATTATTGGCATTTTATCGAATACTACAACTTTTATAAGCCACAAAAAAAAAGTAAATATTCATCGTGTCGTACCACGTCAAAACTTTAAAAAATCAGTCACGAAATGAAAATTGTTATTTCTCGTATAAAATAAACACATCGTCACATCGTTTTGGGAAAAGTCGTATAAAATAATAGTCTATAAGACTTTTCTGAAAACGATGTGGTTAAGGAAATGAAATGCGACAAATAGGGTATGTTAAACATATATTTTTAAAAACATTTCCAAAACGACTTGGCGCTGTCTGATACTTGGAGAACTACACTGATTATCTAGGAAAAAAATTATTATCCGAAAGTGTGTTCCTTCAAATAAGTTTCTGGTGTGATTACAACGTATAAGATTTCCCCATAACCGTTCTATTAGTAAACTATGTTTACAAAATTAATATTCAAGTTGAAAGAGATCGTTTGCGCGTCATTGCTTTCCACTTCAGTAACTAAAACGACCTGTCTTGTTTGCGTAACCAATATTTTTCATATGGAAAATTGAAGAAATACTTGAACGAACTAATCTTATTTTGGAATATATGAATGCCAATGGTAGTTTGCTGCTTTATCGAACCTGTATAGCTGGATTTTTGTTTTAGAAATAATATCCTGACTTCCTCAACTCGACAAACTATGGTCAGTTTCTATTTTAATCCTTACTTCCACGCATATTATATTTTTCAATATTATCATGGTACATTGTAAATACGTGAAGTTAATTTCTTATACTAATTTAAACGTAGTGAACACATTCAGTTTTGGCACGACGCTGGTCAAAGTATTTTTTCCATGGTAAATAATAATAACACAGAATAATCCGTCGGGATTAAATAAAAAAGCGTTCAGACTACTCACTTATTGACCTTATCTAGATTTGTTGATTATTTGTCTGTTTTAGCGGAATAAATAAACACAGTTAAATGGATAAAAAATTTACACCGATCGTACGATTTTTAATCTCTCTTTCTTTTATAGATCAGATTCAACATAATGATCAGATTTTTCATAAGCGTTAATGAAATTTACAAGATTAAAGTTTATAAACGTTTAATCTATATTCATTATATGACGTGCACGTATAACTTTTTATTTTTAATGAAAATTAACAAATTTAATTATTTTTTATTGAGGAGCAATACCGTTCCTAAATAATACTATAAATTATTTAGATGATTTTAATGATATATTCGATCTTCGATAGATGCTTATTGTGATTGGTTTTTAAAAAAATAGTCGTAATATTATTACGACTATTTATATATATATTATCAAAAATAATCGTATATATTATTAAAAATAGTCGTATACGCATTCGACGCATTACAACGTTTGTGGTCTTTTTGAATTTATGAAAGGGCATCGCGAGTGTTTTCGAAACAGTGATGACACGAGTTTCATATTGTAGATGAAATTTATACCTTGTGCTATATATTGACATCATTGTGATACATTTTTGCTATTGAGTGAAAACATCGAGTTTCATAACGTTAGAAATTATGTGTTTTTCGAGAAAATAAATAATCTATATTTTAATTCGAATCATGAACTATCTACACCACCAGACCAAACATTGAGGCATAATTAAGTAACAAATATCCCTTTCCGTTTTCGTGTTATTAATTTTCCGCATGAACGAAATTGTAAGTATAAGCCTGTATTTTATCTTTGTTTATCGGTTGCCACACGAACCATAGGCATAATAAATTTTGTAGAGATTGCTTGCTTGATTGCAGGCATATTAGATTTAGGCTTATTAGAATTTATAATGTAATTAGAGATAAGCAAGTAACAAGAACAATGACTTCACTTTCACTTTAATATTAAGAACAGATCTAATTGTGTAATTAGCTTCAAAAAACGAAAGGCAGTGTAACCGAAGCGTCATTGCATATATGCATTAACGCGGTGACGATAATTATAATTTATAACTCATTTAAAAGCTTAAATATTGTATATCGTCAAAGTTGTGTAAGAGCAATTAAGGTATTGCGTTAGGTTCCATATAAAACGTTGGCGATGGCAAACATGGCTTAATTAGTGTATTTATAAATCTTACCAAATTAAAGGAAATTAATTTCAAATGGAACTCTAATATTTTTGCACATAACTCATTAACGAGACCTCGGCAAATAACAAAAATAATTATTTAAATAATGTATGTTCAGCATCGCGATATTTCATAAATTACGTTCAGTTATTTATAGAAAAGTCACATAGATAACGCGTCTTTCTATAAAATATCAAACTCAATATTACAAAACTTTTTCTGTAAAAAATGTGCCGTACAGTCGTACAATTATTGAAAATGAAGCCGCAGAATTCTGCCTTCCAATCGCGGTTCCATTGTTTAATTGTTTAAACTAGGAAATTCTCAGCGTAAAACGATTTTGTTTGTGAAAAGTTCCTTTGTCCGTCAACAAATAAAATGATAATGAAAAGATTCATTGCAAAACAAGAGCGAAAGTGGAAGAAATAATTAATTTCTTGTTTACTTATGAACTCAATCTTATTTTCTCGTGTCTAGTTTATATCGTTAACGGCAAACTTGACGTTTGATTTCGTTTATATCAGCTTTAGTATATTTAATTATATTTACTTATACAATTTTTATATGATATTTACAACAAAATAACAAGTAAAAACTTTATAAGGTCACTCATGCATTATTTCGTTTTTGTGACGGTTATAGCATTTTTTCTGTACAGCTCTTTGACACACTAAATCAAAGTTTGGATTAGTAATAAAGCATATTAACCCACATTATATCCCAATATCAAAAATATTTATATGAAAATTTGAAAGGAGGTAAATGAAGTAGTTAATTTTATTTTAATTTTATGTGACGTTTGGGGTATCAATGGATAGAGCGAGTACCTATAAAAGAATTCCAAAATCTCTTTTTTCAGAATTTTGTGAGATAATTTTAGAACTAAAAATTTCCATGAAAATATATTTCCGAAACTACTACAATAAAAATGATGGAAAAACATCGTCACCATATATTTACCGAAAAACTAATGCGATGATTTTAAATCTTAATTTTATATGTTTACGCTGGTGAAAAAAAAATTATAGTTAAATAGAACTACTTTGATTGTGTTTGATGTTTACATTCGACATGCCTATTGCAAGTTCTTCTCGTCCTTAACAGATGTTTTAATTAATGATTTACTTTTGGAATAGTATTATAAAAAAAACGCAGAATAGCAGCAAAATAATATTTCTTGGCTGTCAATTTAGACAAAATAGTACAAACCACAAAATTGAAATAAAATATATATATCGCGGCTTTACCCGCCTCATTATCTTATTTATACTGCTCTCCTCCCCCCACAGTCACTAAATATCTCTACTCCGTTCGTCAAACAATGTCGTTCGTCGAGGTCAGGTGTATATCAGCGGGAATACTCGAGATGATCATTTAATAATTAAGTCGATCTCACTCCCTACCTTACACCGTTACATTTTTAAAATGGGACCTGCGGTTCCAGGGATTATTAGTGCGAACAAACAAATAAACGAATAAGCTTTTCTACTTTATATATTAGTACAGATTTACCTTAATCTAATTTAAAGAAGAACTAATTAAAATGAAGTTACAGTTCATCCATTCACATTATACTGGTAGGCAAATTTGTAAAGTACTAGTTAATATTTAATTAAATTAAAAATTAAATAAAAAATATATATACGGAATGAACTCTTATACATATAACGAAAGATTAATGTGTGTATATCACGCTAAAACCAGTGGACGAATTTTAATGAAACTTTGCAGTTTATACCTTAGAGGTTTGGCCAACACTTGCCACTGAAATCACAAAAATCATCAGTCAATTTTACTACTGCTTTAATATTATTTTTGAAACTTTAACGACTGCGTTGGCAAAATAATTTTTTTCTGGTGCCGCGTCGGTATGTCTCCATGTAAATCCTCCTGCCTATCGTCCACGTTTTTCGACCAAATGTAAAGCATCTTAGTAATACATGAAACTCCCAATAGTTTTTAATGTTTTACCTCCATTTTTGCGAGATTTTGAGGATATTTATAAATAAATATAAAGGTTTATACTCCATGATATCACCGATTGCCGACAGCTTTGCATGCAAAGCCAATATGATATCACTGGCAATTGTCCGACAATTTTCACATGACACTAAGACAGTATCAATGGGTGGAAAAATGTAAATTTCCAGATTACTACCTAACTAATTGACAATAATCGTAAAAATGTTATTTTACAATTCTCCACCAGATGGTGGTATTTATTTTTTAATAATTTCGAAAGGAAATTTTATTTACAAGTGTGCGCACTGGGTAAGTGTGGGCGGACTAAATATTTTCGCAATAGAATAAAATATTATCATTGCACCTCTTCTTGGACTTCCTTCTTATCTTATCACAAAGTATATGCATAACTCGCATCGCTAAACTATGCGTCAATCTTCTTAATGATGGGTGACGTATTTTTAAAAAAATGTTACGCTTTTTAACAATTTTTCTTTCGCAATTATTTACATTTAATATTATTTATTTAACAGTAGCATAACCTTAAAACACAATTCGTACAATGCGGTATACTACTCTACTATATGTGACCATATTAAAAATAAAGGATTTTTATTTTAATGGTTTGAGATAAGAGTACGTACGAACATGATGGAACGTGAATCCTCTATCTGAAGATTTAAAACAATGCTATTGTGAGAATTGAAACAATGATGGTACCAAGAGTACAGGGAAGTGCTGGTCAATAGATCTCTAACATCTTTAAATTTATCTCGCTTAAAATTTTCTAATTAACATTTTATGACCTTCGTTTAATATATATATATATATATATATATATATATATATATATATATATATATATATATATATATATATATATATATGTATATATATATATTTATACATATATATATATATATATATATATATAGTATTACATATATAGCACGATATTATATGTGTGCTTTCTTACCCCCACACATCTATGTCGATACCACTAAATCGAGTAAAGGTCTCATCATAAAACAGTTTTGGTTTTGAATATTATGTCAAGCATACTTGTTGTTTTCTTTAGAAATTGCGAATAAAGATTTTTAAATAATATCAGAATTTAATTTACTTTAAATATTAAATGTAAAGTACATAATGTTACAGAAGAAATGCCCAAATCTGGCCCCACATGACCTTTGTATTAACTACAGAATCATCACAATGTATTAAATTATGGTATTCAAAAGTTTACAGATTTAAGAATGCGGGTAAAATTGCTAGGTGGTAATTATATTTTCCTTTAATATAGTTTAAAAAAATAATATCAATGCGGATAATTAAGAAAATACTCAAGTAGAAAATGTATAGAAAGGCACTTTCAAACAGAACATCAATTGATTCTTTATGAGAAATTGTGGACAATTTTCCATTAAATACTTCGAATTTTTTCATTAAGTTTAATTGACAATAATTCTTCTCATTATAAACGAATTTACTGAAGTAACATCCACATGGTTTAATATTTTCATTCTTATTTACTAAGTGCATGATGTCCTATTTGCTAGACATTTTATATAAATGCAAAATTATTCACTTAAAATTGTAATAAACGAATATCTAATTCGAGTTTCACTGACAGCTTTTTTACATGTATTCCTAACGTTTCTTGTTTCCCCTTCATGTAACTTTTAATCCTTCTTTCAAAATAATATAAGAATACCACATTTTTAAGTAAAAAAAAAATTGGAACTTTCTGACAAAAACGTATCTGCAATTTTCATTTTGTTTCAAAAAACGAAAATGGCAGACACTTTCTCCAATTATTGCCTACAACAATTCAATGATTACTGCAAATGCCACATGATAATCTCTGAATTTCAATTCTGTTTGAAATACATACTGGCGATATCCAAGATAGAAATAATATTTTTCACATTTAATCAAATTGGAAAATTTAGTAAATAAACTATAATTTTGACAGAAAAAAAGTTTAAACTTTTTCCACTTCCTATAATCATCTCCTAATAATTTACACTCCTTCGGTCATCAAATGTCACATTGACTTTGATTTCCGAGGATGTTTGTCTGTTTCAACTATGGTTAGTTAGCACCTTCATAGATTTATTATAATGATTGAATTTATTATAAGAAGAATTTGAGACAAATTCATTTATATTATAATTTTACATAAGTATTTTGACCGAGACTTTCCAAATCAATTTACACAAAGATTCATTGTTATTTTCAGAATATCATACGCCATACTCTAAAAAATGTTATATCAGCACAATTTTCATAATATGGTATTTTCGTAACACAATTTTCATAATAATGTAAGCATTCAAACTAACACTGGCCTTAGTTTCTTACTAATTACATCAGTGATTGAGTCCTAGGTTTTCTTCGCATCAAGTATTTGTTTAGTTTAAATTTAGTAATAAAGTGTGGCCCATATAATGTCTACTTAGTGGAATCGAAATCTCTATGAATTCCGAATTCCTGTTAAAATATCTTGTATTTAGCATATATATTATTATAAATTGATTAAACTCGCTTCTATATATGTAAAATTAAAATTACTAAATACCACCATCCAAACATAGCGAGAGCTGACCGCAGAATCTCGAAGCGAAACTAAGTGATGAAACGAGTGTTTGAACAGCATACATGAAAGAAATCATTTTGTGCTCGGGAATAACTTTTCCTATGCCTATGCCTTTTTTTATAATTTTTCCTATACCATTTCGCTTCAGTTTTTACGTATGTATTATATTCACAGACTTATAGCTTTGAATTACCACTAAAATTAGATGATTAAATAGTTATATAAAAAATTGGTTGTCTGTAAAGTCGGTTTACGGACGATAGTTTTACGTGATAACGTCATAAAGAAACATTGATAAAAAATTGCATACTTTTATGAATTAAATCATCACTGAATTATTATTATTTTGTATAATACAAAGAAGGAGTTAATTGAAAATTACATTTTTTTCGATAAATTAACATTTATTTACACTCGTTAATTCAAATATGTTTTTACTTAAATTATACAGATTAATTACAAGTAACAGAACTGCTAGCTCTGACGTCACGCGAGAAGAGAGATAAATTTCGACGTTTGGGCCGATCGTGCCTCTCTATCACTTGTTCCGCGCTCTCACTTGCACGCTCAGGCTCAGGCGGAACGTGACACTTTTTCATGCGTGCAGCCGGTGTTAATCGATTTATAAGACGTTATCACGTCAAAATTTATGTTATGCTGTTCAAATTTTATATACTCTAGCACATTTTTTTAAATTTTTGTAGTGTATATTCAGCTTTAAATTATAACAAAATGAAAGTTTATATTTACCTCTGATGAATATATATTTGTATCACATCCAAATCTCTCAGAATTGTTATGTAAAACATTAGACGGAAGTGGAGACGGGAAAAGTTATTCATAAACTTCAAAAGTACTTTTTTGTCTCTGTATGTACTAACAACACTTTAACGTACTTTTTTGTCTCTGTATGTACTAACAACACTTTAACAACATTTCAACCTGTAAGCTTTATTAACTTGACTTTTTAGGGTCACCTCTTGAACTACGTCTGCCATTAATGGTTTTAAAATTATGAATATGGTCACGCAAAATTTTCAGAAAAATAAAATATATATTGAGATTCATAGATTTTTTTTACTAACAAAAAATATTTTTTGGATAATAAAATATATGTAATAAAAATCTATAATCTCTTAAGTTCTCCAATAATATTAACCATAAGCGACGTCGTTACGTATGACCTTTATATGTGTTTATTTGAATAGTACACATTTACAACTATTTTCCATTTTCTATTAAGGTTTTCCTCACCTTTCCTTTTATGTGCCCCCTACGAAATATTTTTTTCTAAAATGGTAGATATAAGCTATATTTTTTTTGCCAGTTTTTTTATTTCTTCAATTCTTTTCACTATAGATATTTTTATGCGAGCAAAGAAAAAGGAAAAATAGTCAAACGAGAGTTACTAAAGTAATATTTCCGTATTTACTCATAATACAAATTCCTGTGATTAACATGTATTACATTAGTCAGGAATGTCTCTGAAAAATTATGTTTTCGAGTACACCTCGATTTAAGGACACGCTCGCGTGTAGCATGTCGCTAGTGGATGGGCCCGCTACCTGCTCGTTACGTAAAAGCTTCAATATTCATATCATGTTCAAAATGTTTTAGTTTCCCTACGTAGCATTTGTTGTGAATGAGGGCATCAAGCATCGTCAGCACGTGAAACATTAGGAAACGAAATGAACCTCATACAGCCCTCAATACTTCTCCATCACTATTTCCGCCAAAACGCTTTCTTCTCACTGCGATACTGAGTGCTTGAAAGAGCACCACGGTTGGATAAAATTTGTGTATAAGAATGATATATTTCACACAAGGAATACGCATAAAGGATATAAAAGTAAGAAAAGTGAAATAATAAATGATGGTTATTATTATTTTAATAAAAAATATGACGAAAGATCAAGGAATGCATGTGTTATCCGTAATTAAAACCTAGGACATAATTATTAATCAAATCTACAAATGACGTAGACTGAGATATAAATTTTCAAAAACGTCGGTGCCATGTATTAGCAATAAAGGTGACAGTATTAAAGCGCATTTAAAATACAAACATTTAATCAACGTTAACTCGATTAGTAAAAACGAAATGAATATTATTGAAAGATAAAAAATACTACGTAGTTAGATGAGAGCGAAATATATATAAAGCCTGGATTTATGGCCAGCCTGAAGGATAATACTATATTCTATTTAAGCGCGGTTTTCCACTTCTTCGAAGTACACAAAATTGGTTCATTATTTTCATATAAAAGTATTATTTAATTCCTACTTCCACTAATTTTTAATAATTTTTTGAAGTAAAACTTCTTTAGGCACGCTTGACTTGGGGAGCAAGTTGGTGAATGCGTGACGAGAGCGTTACGAAAAGTGTGAGGCGAACGGAAGTTGAGAGATATAAGTTAGTGAAGACAGAAAGAGAGAAAGTTACCTTTCGTATATTACTGTAGGGACAAGAGAGAGAGATGCGAGCACACATTTTCTTTCTCTCTTTCTCTCATAGCCAGTTTGTTTCGTATATCTAAGACACAGCACAAGCCTATTGCCTGTATCACACTGTAGGAGCAAGAGAGAGCAGCGCGCGCACACATTTTCTTTCTCTCTTCCTCTCATAGCCAGTGCATGAATATATATATATATATATATATATATATATATATATATATATATATATATGCAAGTTTGCTAGCGTTACGCGAACGGTGATTTTTTTATTATTTTGTAATTTCATTTCGTACTTGAACAATTTTATAAATTATTATTTTGTTCAATACATTAAATATTCTACGTTTAAAGCGAATAAAATTGAATATATTTGGCGTTCATTTTGTAGAAATCCATATACAGTGAATAAAATTGTAAATTCATTTTATAGTTCATATTTTGTAAATTTTAAGTTTTACTTCAGTCGTGTGGTCTAAAGCACACTCGTTTTTTTTTATTTAATGCCTTTTTTGTTATTTTTTATTTAATGCCTTTTTTGTTTTTCTTTATTTTGGACATATTTATAATATGACATATGATCAAAAATTTCACAGCGTTAGAAATAATATTTTACAAGTTTATATAGTGTACTATAAAATGTAATATAGTGCAATTTCACTACCCTCGTCGAAGGTTTTCATTCCGTTTGATTCAGTTTACCCCCTATCACCTGAATTATGTGTCCTCTCGCCCTGGGAAGCTCTTTAAAAGTAATATAGTGCACTTAGTAAAAGTCATGTACTGGTTCCGACGAATTCGGAAGTCAAACAATAATTTATTTACTTTTAATAATACAATATATTGCTTTACAATTTGTGAGTACGTCATACAATGAAATATTACTTTTAATGTTTTTACAGATAGATATGTACATAATGAATCAGTGTCGAGATGCGGCAAGCATTCAATAACAACAATCCGGAGACTACGGTTGAATATTGAAATGAGCTTCCTGGTCATGTGGAGGGGACCTTTTATACCTCTGTTTAGGCGAAGATTCTTCTCGACTCTGTTGGATATGTTTACATTAACTGTAAAAAACACCATGCTGCTTGAATACTGGGAACGCTAAATGTAGAGTTCTGGTCGGCATAACATTCGTAAAGAAGTTTAAAAAGTTGTTTGATATTGATTGTGTAGGTCTTCATTATTCTTGTTCACATTCTTCAAAAGACACCAAGCATAGGCTCATATGGGGTTGATAAAAAAATAGTGATAATAACCCCCTGGAACTCATTTAAATCTTCAATGAGACAAATAAAAAGTCATGTATTTTTGTTGAAGATGAAATTTTGTTCATAGTGTATTTTTAATTAATTTTGACAATGGTGTGTGGCCATGACCAAAATTTAATTAAATTAATAGATTTGGAAAGTCATCGACATTAATTAATATTTAAAATTATATCTAAAAGCTAATTTAAAACTTTTTTTTAAATTTAAAATATGAATTATGATCATAAATTTTATTTTTGTCCCATCCGAATATCGCTGAATTATTTTTATTAACAATATTCGAAAAATTGCCAGATTTCAGCAAATTTTTCATAAAAAATGGGGCCATTCTCGGTAGTCCATCGGTATTCCAGTTCTCGGGTAGGTGCACGCCGATATTTAAAATTGCCAATATCGCGTAATAAAGTATCTGTTTTTGAATTGTCACTTACGCCGTAGAAGAAAAAAATAATTATAATAACATAACTGAGACATTTTATATGTATCCTTAAAATGAAACAGCCTTCTACTTTTAAAGAAACTAAGCGAAAGAACTGTAGGAGGTTGATGAAAAAAATTTTAATCGTTACGGTTAGATAATTATTGGAACCTATCCATGCATTTCAAATAACATACTCTTGAATGATGTATCACGAAGTGACAGTTTATTATGGTAATATATAATTTCAACTTGTGCAGGATCTTTCCTATAGAACTATCATAATAATCATCCATGCCGAAAGTAAGATTGGTTTTGTAAATTTCTCGCCTATATAATGAATTGTCTTGTAGAATATAATAATTGTAATGTTAATTTAAAATCAACTTTTCAAAATTCGCGGGGAAAACACGTTCCGAAACTACCTACGATATTATATAATCTACTTTACATATTACGTAACGTAATGTAAAGCCAAAAAAACCTACTGTTTCGTAAATAAAAAGGAAATAAAATAAGAAGCAACTTTCGAAAATATATAAATCTGTGATATTATAAAAAAAAATGTTATTACTTTGAAAACTCAAAGTTTTCAAAGTAATTCTGACTCATGATATTATAAAGTTAAAACATTAGTTTTAGTTAAGTTTCAAAGTTCCACAACATCTCCGTAGCACCCGAATCTAAATACTATTAAAATTATTTTGAGTCTGTTGATAATTTATAAAGGCCGGGATAATGATTAAATAAATATTACTTCAACCATTAATTGTAATTAAGAAAGATATCGAACAGATTTATAATCAATTTAATGAAATATTTGTTTATATTTTGCAAAAATGTATGATTTTGGTCGCATTTTTTTTATTTATAATATTCTAATATCAAAAAGTTTTCTTACGATTTTTATAATAAACAAGCAATTATAAAAATAATTGAAAACAGCAGTGAGCAAATAGTAGGGGCAAGAAAATCTGCACACAACTTAGAACGATAACTGCAGCCAGACGAGAGCTATTATATAAAAAAAGTTCATGAAAATTACACTATTTGACGAATGTGTTAACTATGAAAATCAAGGTGGGAAAATTAAGCTTCTATTATAATAATTAACCAATTGAAAAAAATAATCACCAAAATCGATCAACAATTGCGACCTATAGTATGAATGGCTGAGAGAGTAGGTATTATTATGCGGTATATAACTACCGATACGCTGTATATAGCTCTTCGATCATTCTTGTTTGTAATATAAACATATGTATATATATATATATATATATATATATATATATATATATATATACATATATATATATATATATATATATATACAACTAAACTGCTGAAATATGAATATTATCGTTAGATATTTTTGACTCGGATTTTCGCAGTCGCTCTTGAAATAATTAAATAATATTGCGAATTATTTCCACTTTCATCGTCAAGTGCTTTTCTCATTCTCGTTATTTTTCACTTAGTTTTAATATAAGGCCTAAGTAACGCAATGAACTTTTTTTTATTTTTTTGTTTAAGTTTTCATAAAATATTTTATTATTTTCATAAAATATAAAATCAGTGTATATATTCGGAAAATAATTTTTTTATTTAACGAAAATTAATGATTTCATGTTGTATGTGAAATTTACATACTTTGCATTATTTACTCATTAGATATTATAGTAAAGTACCTTTTTTATTCATGCAATATATCTTTCATTATTTTAACTGCCAACCAATTTAAACAAATTTATAAATTAATTTAATTTACAATGTAAATTTAAAACTTCAACTTTTAATGTACTCACAATATTAAATAGATTCATAAAGGGCGTATTTATAATATAAAATTTGTTTAAGTTGATCGGCGGTACTGGCACCGACTTCAAAAGTAAGTAACTTAGTTACTTATCGCAAAAAAGGAGGTACCTTTTTTGAGTTAATTATGTTTTAACTTTAGTACCTTCCTTTTTAAAATGGATTTTTAAAAGATATTTTATTTTAGAATTTTTAGTGATTAAAATATTAATATTAATCATCACAATTTTTTTTCAATCTCAGAATATTGTATAATTATTTAACTTCAATGGTAAAACAAAATATACAAATGAATTCCTCTTTGTCTATAGTTGGTTTTCAACAACGCATAGAAATAAAGCGATAGTAGTAGCCGCCAGTGGTTAGCCTTTAGCCGTTGAGGAGTTTCGTTCGCCATATATGAAGTACAATATTTTGCAAATTAAAAACTACTACTTGAGTAGTTCCGTTCTCATCATCACACCCCGACCTGGTCGATGGTGCAATTATTTTGCAAAGTAAAAACTAACAGCAGTAAATACCTTGAATTACCTTTAATTGACTACCATCCGATAAGGAGTCCCATTATGCATCATCAGACGCTGATATGGTCGATGGTGTCATTATTTTACAAAGTAACAACTACCAGTAGCAAAAGTCTTGAATCACTCTCAATTTACTGCCATCCGTTAAGGAGTTTATCTCTGTTTATCTCCAGAACTCGTTATCAGACCCTGATCTGGTCGACGGTGATGTTGTTTTGCAGAGTAACAACTACTAGTAGAAATATCTTTAATAATATTTGATTTATTAATATCCGTTAAGAAGTTCCATTGTTCATCTCCAGAACTTCTCATCAGACTTTGAACTAGTAAGTGGTATAGTTATTTTCCAAAACAACAACTAAGCGTAGCAAATATCTCGAATCATAATTGATTTACTGTCATTAGTTAAGTTATTCCATCGTTCGTTTCCGGACTTCGTCATTAGATCATCATCATATTTATGTGGGACCACGCCTATAGTTACCGTCTTCCAAATAAAAAAAGTATCACAAAATCGGTACAATCGGGATAAAATTATCGCTGAACATACATAAAAAAAATATTCCGACAAGTTGAGAACATCCCGC
The DNA here is from genome assembly GCA_039881145.1 of Druceiella hillmani. Taxonomy (NCBI): domain Eukaryota; kingdom Metazoa; phylum Arthropoda; class Insecta; order Lepidoptera; family Hepialidae; genus Druceiella; species Druceiella hillmani. The sequence continues at coordinate 19,639,987 of JAYKKI010000021.1, read as the reverse complement.
TTTTTTGAAGTCGTGTTAAAACTGACCGCGTATAAATTTACACTAACCATTTTTATCGACTTTCTACCTCACCCTCCTCTATAAGTCCAATTTTTTTTACCTGGGACTTGCCATTTTGTTCATCTATTAAACAGCCCCTCCAAACGAGTTACATGGATAAACCTAGTTCAAATAGTTCTTGAGGTATTAACATCTTAAAATCGCTATTCAATACTGACTCACGAATTCACCAAAAAACTTATACTGCTCCGATTTCACATAAAAACAGGAAAATTGATATGAAGTACTACTTAGCAAACTTATCGATAAACAAAAAACATTATATAAATATTGAGGAAAAAATACCTCAACACCTCAATGACATTAAAAAAGTGGCAGACCATGAATTTGCTATGCGGTCTAATATTAAATCTGTACAAGAATATATGGGAAATTATGAAGGAAAAGAAAAAATACTGCGTAAACGAAAAAAATTGTTAATTTACGTATAATTCAACTATTATGAATTTCACAATTAAATGAAACTACGTGATGTAGTATAAATTTCTACAAAATTAACGCCAAATATATTCAATATAATGAATTTTTGTAAAAAATATGTTGATGTGAGTTTGTGGCTTCGCAGATAAAAGAATTGAAATCTAAATGGATGCCAAGCTCTATTTTAGTTCCTTAAACATTACCTACAGAAAAATAATATTGTCTAAAAAAACATGATTTGCTAGTTAAGAATTAACAGGTGTCATTTATTTATAAGTTATATTTGAAGCATTTGTTTTTGTAGGGTTTCCCTTTATTTAATTTATGTTTTTTTAATAAGTTCCCATAATATTACTTGCTGGATAATTAAGGTAATAAACATTTTAAAAATTAAATACACATTACATCATATTAAATAATTACAATTTATTTTGGAATATTTCTCAAAGGAGCCTACATCTATAGAGAACGCGAACTTAGGAGGCGGATGGAGGTGCCACGTGATACCAGAAGGGTGGGGAGAAATAAAAACGGCGTGCACGGTATTTGAGAAAGATCACAGCCTTAACAGGTATTTGAGAAAGATCACAGTCTGGTGGCAACCGGTCGTAAAACTAAAAGCCAAAATACAATTGTCCAGTCTTAATGGACTACAACTGGAAATTACTCAACTACACCAAGAATGGTGCATTAAGACAAGGAGGGCTAACTCCAAAAGATATAAGAAATGAGGCGCAGAAGATGAAGACAAAATAAAATAATTATAATAATAACTACAACGTCTCAAACAATAAAAAATGACTAATTATTTGAAAAAGTATAAGTTAAGTATCAACGTATCTGTTGTCTAAATATATGCAACAGCTAGCTTTGAATTCACCCGCATGGCTATATGTTCGCTGCTTTATTCCTGTAACTGTTAGCGTAAGTGTATTTTTGAAGTAAAACTGCTTTAGGCGCGACTTGAGAATAACTCAAGTAATTTTGCGAACGGAAGTGGCGTTTATAGTTTGCTTACGTAATTTCCGGTATTTGAAAGCATCGAGACTATAGAATTTTGTGAGTAATGTGTTATATACACAAATATACTTGAATTTATTTCTCCACTATTTTTCTAAAGTTTAATAATTTTTTTTTAAAGAGTAAACTAGCGAGGTGTTCCCATATATATACGGTGATGATCTAATAAGGAGGATCGGAAATGAACAGTGGAACTCTTTGATGGATGATAGTAATCATATGTGATTTAAGATATTTTCTCTTGGTAGAGGTATTACTTTGCAAAATAATTACACCATCGACCGAGTCGGAGTCTGATTATGAGTTCTGGAGATGAACAATGTAACTCGTTAACGGATGATCGTAAATCAACTGTGATTTAAGATATGCTACTGATAGTTGTTACGTTGCGAAATAACTTCACCTGGTGATGAGTTCTGAAGATAAAAAATGTAATTCCTTAACGGAGATCGTAAATCAACCGTGATTCAAGATATTGACTACCGGTAGTAGTTACTTTGCAAAATAATTACAATATCGACCAGGTCAGGGTCCGATGATGAGTTTTAGTGCTAAACAAGGTAACTCCTTAACGATTGGTAGCAATTCGACTGTGATTCAAGATATTTATTAGTAGTAGAAATTTTTTGCAAAATAACTACACCATCAACCAGATCAGGGTCTGTTGAAAGTACTGAAGATGAACAATATAACTCCGTCACTGATGATTATTCATCAACCGTGATTCAAGATATTTGCTACTGGTAGTTATTTTAAAAAATTACCGAATTTTCATAGCAAAGTTTATATTTCTCATTTTAGTTATCATAAACCTCTAGTTTCATATTAAAATTATGTTAATAATTAAATTATCCCATTTGTGATCCTCGATTTAAATATGACTTTTTATTACTCACTGTAAATTATATTATCAACAAATACCACAAAATTGTCATAGGACATATTTATTTTAAGTTTAATCTAACTAAGAACATTCAAAGAAGTATATCAAAAAAGTTTTTCTTCAACCGTGCAATTGTTTTTTCAACTTAAATTACATATTATCTACACGCAAATTTTATTTTAGGGAGAAATAAACAATGTTTCACTTGTATTATATTAGCAGGGACATCATTTTTATAATTACTTTATAATCGCTTTAAAATATTATTTTATAATCATTTTAAGTAAATGCATTATTGCAAGCGAGTTTAAAATATATAGGAGCTACCACGCACAAAAAATGGAAACATTAAATATAATTGTCAAGCATATAGCCACTCTTAATTTACCCAAAGTACAAAGCATCCGCAACACAAGTCCACGTCAGTAAACAATAGACTAATTTTCCCTGTATGCACAACTACTTAAATGAGATTTTCACCCAAGGAATAAACAAACCAAGTTTAGATATACTGAGAGCGGACGTAAACGGAATTAATAAGGACACAAGGTAAACTGTTTATAGACATAAAACAACAAACTAGAAAGCTAGCGAGCGTTCCTCAAGGCGACTTTTACACTAATTTCGGAATGCCTAATTACATTAAAGAGTTGATTTGGAATTCTAACCGCGGTTCCTGCCGCATGGAAGCTGTCAGTTAGACGTAATCGATGGAGCTGTTTGATAGTAAATAAGGGACAGAGAAGGTCTGTAAATTTGGGCCCGAAGATTTAATTAGTTTAACAAGACTCGGAGTAAAATAACATTATTGTTTAAGGTAGGCCGTGTATGATTAAATCTGAATCTAAAACCCTGTTTGTATTATGTAAATTTTTCATTTCGTATATTAGTATTTATCATTACGTATATTAAGAATTCCGATTCTAAACGTATTTTATAAAAATAATTTAAATTGGTTACAAAACAAGGTTTCGTCCTCAGTTTTGACAGCAGAATTTGTCCCTTACCCAAAGAGATTTTTGCAAACCTTCTCTATAAATAAAGTTATATCGTATGTATATACACGTCACGCCATCTATTAACATGTTATACAACATTTTTATTTTTGAATAAAAAAATCCCAATTCATCTTACAGGAATTATGTTATTTCTCGGATTTAAGAGTAAGTTAAATATAAAAATCTATCCTGCCGTTTAGGTGTGATTTAAAAACAAACAAACAAATTCAAACAAACTTTTCGTGGTATTAGTATTCAACATGAGTGAACACACCGGTAAATTATAAGTGTTTCTCCACCGCACTTCCACTATACTCATGCCAAATTTGTTAATAATTCCCTAGGCAAGCAGCAATCATGATGGAGCACATGAGGATTCACAATCTCTAATAAAATATCGATAATGCCTTCGTGACGTTCGTACCCGTTTTTTTTTAATTTTATATCTCATTACATTTTTCCTATTTTTTTTAAATACATTGAGTATTTAAAAAAAATATTTTCCATTCAAATCTTACCGCAATATTTTTAAATATTTTCTTTTTTTGTTTAATTTATCGTTCTTTACGAAAATAAAATTTATTATTTTTTTAAATTTATTATTATTATTATAATAATTTAAAATATATTTAGATTAAATTTATGCTCTATTTCTACTAATTATTCTAATAAGTATAAAAAATCTACATTTATATCTCTTTATACCCTAATATTTCCACTCCAAAAACTTATAAATGACAGCCTTGCATTTAATGTTTGAGTCCCGGGTCGTCTCGTATCTCAAAGTCCTGGGACTTTATTAAAATTTAATAGTCCCGAGTCCCGGTACTTTCAGATCGAGACTCGAGACACGCTGATTGAAATCGTAGTGTTGTAATTTTATTTACAATGGGTCTTAATAATCTTCATTATCTCAAACTTCCCGCATTCTGTCATTGAGAGCGCCATCTGTTAGTTTGACGAGTAATTACTTGATTAATATGTACATAACTCACCAAGTGAGAATACTATGCGTTCGCTGCCATATTGTTATTTTGAGATGGTTGTGTATGAGATCAGTGACTATTGTGACTCTGTCAGCGTGAATGTGTTTCTAAAATCCTTGCTGTCAGCCAGCTCAGTGTCAGACCTTAGATGCGAGTATAGCGATTGTGAAGCTCGTTTAGAGAAGATGCTCATCTCGTTAAGATTTAAAAAAAACACTCCACGTTTTGTTTAATTTAGTTAGATGTTTATATTGGTTGAGATTTGTTATTGTAAAATGAACCGATACAATAGTGATGCTCAATGTAGACTAAAGATATAAAATTAATCTAGGATTAAAATTGTATTATTAGTATTGCTACAAATGGTCAAAAAACTTAAATAGAGTTCAATTCAATTAATATAGGAGATACAGAAGAACTGTGCAAACATTATATAAAAATAAATAAATCAGCAGCGCATTCATCATTATATCTAAAAAAAAAATCATGAAAAGGGTTGAGTTTATGTCACAGGCCTTAGCAGGCACTTCAAAGTATAGTTTATGTCACAGGCCTTAGCAGGCACTTCAAAGTATAGTTTATGTCACAGGCCTTAGCAGGCACTTCAAAGTATAGTTTATGTCACAGGCCTTAGCAGGCACTTCAAAGTATTCAAAACATCTTTGCAATCGACCATAAGAATCAAAATTAATTTTACCTTTTCGCAAGATTTCCCATATCTTGCGAAGAAGAATCGAATCTGTCCTGACATTTAGGATTGAATTCGAACGAAGAAGTGCTGGATCGCATCCATGCTGTCACTCATCAGTGAAGTGTGTAACATAATGCCAGAGATTCAATATTAAACATTATCTTCGGATTTTCATTTGAAACATTCGAACACATCTTGAAAAAGCACAATTTGAAATAATGTCACATCAATTGTTTTCCAATAACGTTAAGCAGTATTGTATTATACTGTACCTAGTGTACACTTTTGCGCGTCCTACTTCCATGTTGATATTATTTTTTTTTCATTCTAAAATTTCCTTAAGCTTTATAGTATTGTATAAAAATGATGCAAACTTTTTTTTAAATTTTGTTCATGACATTTCATTAAATATTTGACACTACAGGTAAATTGATCTGGATTTACTTATATTTAGTTACAAAGAATTAGATAACAATTTACTAACAATGGACAATAAGGAATTAAAATAACAATTAAACCGACTCTAGTTTATCGTAGTTTCGTAATCACATTCTATTGAAATCAATTAATTCATTGGTAGGATTACAGATTAATAACAATGGTAATTAAGCTGTTTTAACCACGCTTTCATTAGCTTTACTTGTATGTAAATATGTATAAACGTAATGGAATATTTTAACTAAATTTTCATCCACTTCTGACGACATAATTATTCAATTTTGCACACATGTCAACAAACGATGGCAACACAATAATTAGAAAACATAAACTTATAGCAAAAAACCTTTTTTTAGTATCAAAACAAAAATATTTATAGTTTAAAATAGTTTTATATTTTTATTTAAATTATTGAACCTTTAAAACACCGCCTAAATATATTTTATTAAACATAATAAGAATAAATTAATCATCACAGTGAATATAAAATATTCGACAGTTCTTTTATCTAAAAGATCTTATTTACTATTATACCCAAAATGCTACTAAATATCTAATCAAAACATGAATATGAAAAGAATAATAAACAAAACACCTAATAATCAAAATGATATTGCTTAACATTATAACCCAGAAACAAAAGGGTATCAAAATTGTCTAAGTCGAAATTAACCCCTCTATCGTCATCGATTTTATTTCAGCAGCACAAAAAATTACTCACTGGTGACACTAGCGGGAGGGGCTGATAAATATATGGTTGCTACTTTTTGTTAATAATACATATAAAGCCTCGAAGCCCAGGAATGAATAATGTTGGCATTCGTGAGAAAAAAAGTTTCCTTTAAATAACTTGTTAGATAACCGCTCTTCAAAAGCGGAAGTTATTCCGTCGACAATGGCATTTTCTCGTGGCTATCCGATAAATCATTTGTTGGTGATCTACTTTCGAGATGTAGATTTAACACTGAACTAGACAACATATATTCTGCGATTTTGTCGTTAAATTTTTTTGAAAAACTTTGACGTAAAACGCCAATATTTCAGTCTCTGTATTCAAAATATCATTCACAATATAAAGTATTTCCGGCATATGCAAATCTTTTGTTGACATATTCACACAAACGGTTTTTAGCCGACTAATATCTTCAGGGTCTTGGTCCTTCAGCCCAATGTTTCTATGTCACGTGGCAATAATTGATATTATTAGAGATGTAGAAGAAGAATCTGCAAGAACAGCAATTTTTGCATGGTAAAAACACTTAAGGATAATTACCAAGTTGAAACTTCTATTTCGGTCCGTTCTTTCATATATAGATTGACTGCCTTTTTTGCTCGAGATGTCTTTCTATCATTAAGTAGGTGTAAAGTGTGACAACGTCTTCTCTCAACGCACGCTCAGGTAATTCACACGTATCTTGAAATTTATTGAGACAGCGATTGGTTTGTCTGCTTTTTTAAAGTGTCCTACAATTTTGTGATTATTTCTTTTTTCTCCTTCATTGCATTGTCCTTTAAAACTGCATCATGTATAACAAGTTATAGAGTGTAAGCAATGCATCCAATAGAAATAAATTTTTCATAATGTATAGCCGGTTTCATATTGGCAGTATACAGTGAAAAGCCATATAATTTTTTTCGTTTTTATTGTGTTCACTAATAGTTTGGCCAAGTTTTGCTACAGTACATTGTCCTGTGCGATCTTCTTCCATAATAACACTTGTCGTTAGTATAATTATTGGTCTTTTAACATTTTCAATAAAAGGTGTTGTAAAACTCTTTAGAAAACATGTTTTTATAGAATTAATCCAAATGTAAATTGTAAAACTGATTTACTTCGATTTGAAAGTAACGTCTTTGTTTACTTTTCCATACGTACCTAGCATGAAATATGTTCAAGAATGTTTTTCTTATGCATTTCTACACTCTGAAGAACCATCACGATCGGTATAATTAAGTCTCCGAAAAACTTCACCTTCAAGGATATTGACGGCAACAAGAGAAAAATAGTCAGTAATTCATTTAGCAATAGGTCAACATATAAAATTATGAACATATAAAGTGATGAAATGAAATAATTAAAAAGGTAGATCTCTCAAAAATATTCGAGATATGTTATGAAAACTATTTCGCCAGAAGGATCCGTTTAAGTAATATTAAGCTTTAAAATGGTCTTTTTATTAGAATTATGTTTTCCCACTCCCTACCAGCGAAATCGTTAATTTTGTATCATGAAAGTATTCACAATGCGTATAAAGAAATTAAGAGCAAAGTTATCACAGCTAAATAGGCTCTAGTAGTTTACGAGTAATAGTTTACGGGTCTGCAATAAGTTTACAGAAACTCCATACAAATGATTTTAATCAACTACAAAAATAACTTCTTATTCCAATATATATACATATATATATATATATATATATATATACATACATTGTCAGTGAACAATGTACTAGGCATTAGTAATCGTACTGGATAGGTTTTATAAATTTGCTACTATTAGTTTTTTAATACAGAATTACAAAAATGCAAAGATTTATTACATTTTTAGCAGTGTTCCTAAATAAGATTGTGCTTCAATGGTGACAATTTGCAATGTTACTTATACGAAACCAGTGCAGAAATATTCAATTAAGAATGATTGGTAATGCGGAAAGATTTATTTGCTCGCGCTAATCTCTGGAATCACAAGTTCAAATTCAAAAATTCTTTCTGCATTAGCTACTGCTCAGTTTATTCCTCCATTGATGGTATTTACAAGAAAGAACATAAAAGCTAAACTACTCTATGGAGCACCTCCAAGCAACATTGGTGGATACCATCCATCTGGTTGGATCCATTCGGAGTTATTCTCAAAATGGCTGAGACATTCTGTGTCCATAGTAAAACCATTTAAAGAAGATCCCCTTTGCTGGTTTTAGACGGTCATTATACCATACAAGAAATTTAAACATGACTGACATTGCACGTGACAATGGTGTTTTCATAATCTGCCTGCCTCCTCATTCAACTGACCATATGCATCCTTTGAATGTTTCATAAATGTTTCTATCAAAAGTACAACATACTATAAAATAGGGAATTGGGGCCATCTAGTGCTGGTCGTTACTCACTACCAAGTTGGAAAAATATTTAGAGAAGCATATGCTAAAGCTTGTAATATTAAATGTAATAATGCTTGTAAAGTAATAGTATAGCAGCAGTAAACGGATTCCGGAAAACGGGAATATTTCCATTAAACGGAAATATTTTTAACGACCCGCTAATGTACTTCTTCTTCAACCGATACAAACAATACCATATCTCATTACCTTCGGACATCACAAGGGCAAGATCAATAATACCAAATTCATTACCACAATCAGAGAAATCTTCATCCCCATTTACAGTTTTTGCCTTTTTCTATCACTGAACCACATTCAGCCTTAGCTAGATAGAGCAAAGCCTTATAGTCACAGCCTCACTGCATAAACGGGAAATAATGGATACAAAAAAGAAGCAAAAAGAGAAGCATCAAAGAATAGTGGGGAAGAAAAGGACAGAAGTGTAAAACAAACTAAAACGGCAGAAAATAACAAGAATAAAACTAAAACCAACAAGCGACAAATAATACAGTCTTCTGACGAGGAAACGTCTGATGGCGACACAATGTTTGTATCTACTGACAAAGAAGATAGCAACAATAATGATGCTGAATACTGAGTTTTTCCAAGATACAAAGGGACAAAAATGGATAAGATACTCATAGACCACGGTAATTATCGCCCTCCGTATTTATCATAAAAGTGTATATTTCCAAACTCATCCAATACAAAATGACTCAAAAACATATTTTGCTACCTCTATGGAAAGGTACTTGTAACTAATATAGTAAAAGCAAAATAGTAACAGGCTTATTCAAAACCTGATAAACATTTAATTAGTGTTTGAAAATAGTCATCATAAGGTAGCTAATTATTTTATTAAAATGTTTGCTGTATTGGGTTGGCTCTTCTAAGACGTTTTGTGCTACTCACCCGACATCAGAATTTTAAATATAAGCTTTTTCTGGAGAAAATAATAATTTAAACAGTATAAAGTGTTTAATAATTAAAAAAGTCCGTCGAGAAAAAAATTATTCAATACTTATTATATTCCAATATTAATCAATATTGCGTAGTAATTTTACTACGTAATGTAAAGAAAAAACAAAACGCCAATTCGAGAACAACCCGATTACCAATTAACATGCAAATCCAATAAATATTTTTATATTCTTTTGTTAGTTTTAATTTATTTCTTCGATATATCCTAAGAAAATATAAGATATACATAGCTTATCAATACATTACAAATGTACCATATGCACCCCTATAAAAAGTCCGCCATGAAGGCTAATGGTATAAATTCAATTTGACAAAATTAAATTTTTTGTCCATTTTTCCCCAAAATTTAAAATAAAAACCAGCTAAGGTTAGATAAGGGTTTATATAGATGTATGATTTTCTAATAAACCCTTAAATTTCTGAGTCTGAAGGAAAGGGTCCGTGTCGTATACACTTATAATGAATTAAGAGGTGTTCGAGGGCACTTTCGTGCCATTGTGCATTGTGAGGAACGCACGCCACAATGTAGAACCTTCATGCTATTGAAATTTGTTCTATCGCAACGGCACTTTTCAATTACTCATTTGTTCACCATCTGTCCACTTATATTCCTTTCTTATGACGTCTTTCTTGGTGCAAGTTAAAACCGGTCAAATGTGAGATGATCATTATTGGATAATATTTTACTATTATATAATTTTTTCCACTTAAAATGGTAAACATGTTCACTAAAACAAATATTATATCAAAGTGACTTAAAACGGAAAAAACAATTAGATTTACTGGGGGAAAAGTAGTCTTTTTATGGAATTTAAAAAAAGAGGAAAAAATAACCTTTTTCAATTTCGAAGGATTTCATTCACAAACAATCTGGAAAAACCCAAAAAAATAAATAAGTTCGAACAATATTATATTTAAATAATAAACAAAGAAATATGTTTCATCAGCATATGGATGTTCATCAAATCAACCACTCTTTGTATTAATTTGAGGCCATAGATATTAAGTGGCATAATTCATTTAACTAACTGTTATCACGATACGAACATTACAATTCCGGTCTTACGACAGACAACCTCACTATATTTTAAAAACTATTCTGATTTTATTACATGTAAAATCATTTTTAGAAAATGTTTTCTTAAATTTCTGTTTCAAAATTTTTATTTTTATTTATATTTTTATATTATCTTCTTACTGTCTTCTAGTTGAGAAGTTTTATTTTATCTGCACCATATCTATACCGGAAGTAATTTTTATTATTCTATATCGCAAAAGGAAAAAACCTAACTCTTACAAAAACATTCATCTGTTCATCGGTTCATTATAGCCATTTTCCTCAGAAATAGTTTGACGTAGAAATTTTGTATTGTTACAAATCTTATTGCTCCGTATAATTGCTTCTTGACCTGTATTGTTGATCTGAATAATAAGAAGAACCTTGAAATATTAGTTTGAATTTTTAGAGTACGAATTTAGAATATTTTTTTAAATTGATCTTGCACTATATCTATTAAAAGGGTGCGCTATAGGGATTACCAGCCCGCACTGGACCCGCACCCTCCCGTGGTCAATTTCAAAACTGCTAAAGTTGTAATTATGGAAAAAGTTACTAAAAATTACCAACAAATTGTATCGATGATTTTAAATCAGATTATTTTTAAGAACATTTACAATAACTTTACGCTTACATACGTTATACTTACGAAGTGAGAAACATATGTTATACTTACGCAGTAAGAAACATATTTTATACTTTATTCAAAACATATGTTATACTTACGCAGTGAGAAACATGTTATACTTTATTCAAAACATATGTTATACTTACGCAGTGAGAAATAATATTACTTACATGATTAAAGTTTCATTTGAATCTTAACGTGCAAGTTCTACTCGTGCTTGATAGTTTTTATTTAATAAGTTAGTTACATTTAAACTGCCTAATTACATACAATGACTTGAGGTAAGGACCTAACTTGTTCTTTTGTAAAGAATAGTCAGCAGCCACCAATAGTTAGAAATCTTATTATCGGCTATTTCTTTTGAATAAATTTAAGTAATAGTTATATACATTAAATGAACAGCTGCTACAAATATTTCGATAACCATCTTTCCTTTTGGCTGTGCGGTGACTGAAACATTGGTCATCATATGGATAACTGTATTCAATGCATGATGATCTAAAATGGCGATATGGGGCTCTAAAAGCCAATGATGTAAATTGCCAAATGATGAAAGCCAAAATATTCATTAAATTATTTTGTCAGGGAAAAATAATATCATTCATATTATGTAATTTAGAACTTTAACTATAACTTTATTATATTTGAAGTTGAATGTAGGTGCTATATACTTGGACATTTATTAGTATATTAAGGTAATAAATGTTTACTCTTATTTAATATTGAATTATTCTTGAAGGGAAACAGAATATGCCATCTAAATAACGCAATAGCATTATATTGCAACTCAGACATATCATTAAGGCTCGGATATATATATATATATATATATATATATATATATATATGTATGTATATATATATATATATATATATATATATATACAATTTGCAGTTATACTTAAAGCGAAAGATTTCTGAAATTCTGCGTACAGAGATAAAAACCTCCGTACAGGCGTCTGTTTCGATGTTGACAAGTGTATTAAGTTGACCAAGCGGTTTATTTATGCATATACGGACGGTAACCTATTCGAAACGGTAATAAATTAATGGCATACATTGTTTAAATTTATATTCTAAACTTGAATACAAAAATATACACAAAAACCATAAAAGGTAACAACGACACATTCCGATGAATTTACTTCCACTCATCTTGAAAAAATCGCGCTCTGGTGCGACCGTGAGCAAATGGTTGATCTTATTGTTCTCTAATTCCGTAATATAATTAGGTTCTAGAGGATGAGGAATAAAGTTTAACTCAATAATACGGGTCGCAGAATTTTTACTTTTAATAGACGGAAGTTAAACTTCATAAGCTCAACGTTTCTTCTGAGTTACAGAGAATGGAAACCTGGCATACCCAGGAGGAAATAGGTAAGCATTAGAAAAGGAAAATTATCATACACTCTCATGTACTGATATAGTAGGAAAGTCTTTTTGCATATGTTCCGTTCAGTACCGTACAGTGCTCCAAATTATGGCAGAATTCTAATCGGCTTAGTTCTAATAATCCTTTGAATTATATAATACTAATCCAAGTTTTCGAAAATACTTTTTGCTACGTCTGCTATAAGTCCACGAAACGTCAATCGCGCATCAAATCTGACTTCCAAATCAACTGCTTCATCTAGACGATGTTTCCACTAACCACTAACTAGTAAATTCGTCTTTAAGCTTACGCGCATGTGCTCGACTAACTTAACTCCTGTGTGCTCGGTTAACTCACTATTGAACACATGTTTGCATTAAGCCGCAAGCCACTTGCAACATTCCACTCAACGACGGTGTCGATGTTACGTTGCAGTCGTTCGTCTTCTGCTACGCAAGAAGCTTCTTTTCGTCTACGAATAACAAACAACACAGAGTTTTTACCATATAGCCAATATCATTTAGCAGAATAGTGACAAATAGAAGCCGGAACCCTGGTTCACTCCCGATCGTGTAAAATAAATCTCGGATATAAAGTTTCCCATTCATACGTATATATCCTACGTATATTCTATCCACGAGATACGAAAAGAAAAATCGTGAAAGTGGAATGGAAAATTCTACTTTGCCAAGACGATTTAGTAAGATATCGTTGTCTACCCGATTAAAAGTTTTCTGGCTGTTGAAATACGCAAAAAATATATAAAATATAACCCTGTCTTATATAGGATTATAAATTGCTTGTATTTTACAATTATTCTAAAGCTCTTTCAGTTTATATGGATTGTAATGAATTTTTGAATTAAATATGTTTATTGTAACATATTTGTAAGAACTTTAGTAAGGTATTATTTTCTTTTATAATAAATTTAGTTTTGATAAAATATCTCCATCATAGTTTTAATATAAACAATTAAAGTATTTATTTAACACATTTATGTTATATTTTTACCAATTCTAGTGTATTAGTATTCCAATCACCATATAGCAAAATAATAAAGCCAACCACTTCAATCAATACCACGTAGACGTGATTGAAACAAATAGACCGCTGTAACTGAATGTAAACAGCCGTTCACGACTGAACGGGTGCGCCGATATTTAACTAAGCCGTTGGTTTTATGAAATTGGTAAAGTTTTATGAAGAAAATTTTGAACAGATTGTCTAAGTTCCGACGTCGCTCATTACTGTTTCTCACTAGGGACGGATTGCACTAATTGTGAATGAGTGACGATATCTACATAACGTGATCGAAATGTATGTATATATATGTGTGTATATATATATATATATATACATATATATATAATAGCTTTAGCCCCCAACATCGTTCTCGTTAAATGAAAACTTTTTATAATATTTCTTTGCAAGCAATATTCTTTTCTATTTTAAAGAATTGCATCAAAAAGAAGAGGCTGCGAGGTGAACTTACAAACGAGCACGCCACGTAAAACTGACTGTCGAAGAAACAGTCCTACGTCTAGTCAACTCTTGCGTCCTGCGTCTAGTCAACGTGAGATAAAAATTGTTTCCACTTAGACAGGTCCAGTCAAAATAGTGATTTCGACTACATTGCGATCCAAAGATTTTACTTGCAACCTAATACCTTTAAAAAGCTTGAGTAATTTCAAATTCAATATCACGGACATGCCCATACACAGTAATATCAAACCTTACACAATATGGCAAACCCAGTGGATTGAGAATGTTAAAAAATTCTACTCGATAATAAAGTGCTTCGTCTCTATTTACCACTGTGTCATTGAATTATATATTATTTCTTGCCTTTCAAGTGAATTCATGGACGATGATTGCTTGATTGTTTTTGGAGTAAGAATGACTCTTTCATAAAATCAGTCCTTAGGCTTGTCCTTATAAATCTTTGCTGTCTGCTCTTGAACTATAATTACTGTAGTGCACAATTCTCCCGAAATTTCCATTATGCCGCGTGTTCCTTAATTTGAATAGAAATTCTGAAAATTGACCGGCAGAAATTTCACTGTCAGATTTAGTCTCATATTTATGGTATTACTTAACCAAAGATCATAGAGAATATCTTTTGAGGAACGCTTTAATTTCATCTGTGCGCATTCTTCTCAGTATCACTGGTACAGTACAATCCATTAAGTATTTGTGGCATTTCATCCCAGACTATAACTTTAATTTCTCTTAATACTTTCATATTATTGCTTTGTTTTTAAATGTTGCAAATCGGAGTTTCTAATGTAGCAAGTTAAGGTGAAGTTTTAAGGCAGAATACGTAGTCCAACCTCCTTCCTACCGAGTAGCGGCAATCCCAGATGATATGACCGCTAAGGCGATACCGCAAACACTTCTTACTTTTACCAAAACCAGTGCTACCCGGTGCTACCCGGAGAATTTAAAAATCCAACCCTCTTTTGCATTTATGTTTAGGAACTTTTGTTACTACTTACCAACCTCTCTAAGGCTAATGTTTAATAGTTTCCCTGATGTATTATCTATTTCTTAAAGCTCTTGGACTCATTGGATGGGCAATTTGTATTTTTTTAGATTACGTTCTTCTAAAACTAAAATTAGCTCTTCAATTTCCAATACGCATTTATTAATACCTCATTGTATGGATGGTCTATATTTGTTTCTTTATGTCCCTTAACCTGACACTTAAAGTCTTCAAGAAGGTGATCTTTGAATTTATCCAACGGGTAATTTATGACACATGACAAACAACTAACATAACTGCAAAAAGCTCTCGCTACATAAACGGTGATTGACCTAGTGCGGACTCTTCCAAAGCTGCATGCTAATGTTCATCATCTTCAAGCAACCCCGAAACCTTGCAAATGGGCTGAAATATAAAATGTACCACGTCCTTTACTGTTTTCAATGCTTCAAATAATGTATGTCAGACATCATAAAGAAACGTACGGAGATGATAGTATTACGTATTACTTGGAGGTACCGTATTTACTTTACCCAGGGCACGTTCTTTTCTGACACCTGGTTATTTATCAACATCCATTCTGCTTTTTCTCCTTTTGAATTGACAATTTCTCCAAACAAAATATGCCGGTACCTCGGAATACAGCAGATTTTTGGCAGAGTTATCTATTTGACATAAATCGGAAAAAGAAAGAAGCATAGTTTTTGATGGAGTGGTAACTTTATTGGCGAGATTTTTCTAATTTAAATAGACCTTTTGATTATTTTCTCGATAAACTGCAAGGTGAAACACTGTAGGAAAGCGCTCTTTATTTCCACTTTATATTTTTAATTTTCAAAACGTAACAATAGTCTGATCAGAATCCTTATTTATATATTCGCAAACATGTTTTATCGATTTTACTGAATCGCAGCATTCAGAATTTATGTTAGCATTAGACTTTATTCAAAGGATTATAACGTACCACTCAGCGTTTATCTATATTTACTCCATTTACGTTTAAGGTAAAACCAACTTTGCCTGGAGAACATATTCTACACTGCGGGTAAGAACACATTCTACACTCGTCACCTGTCTCTGTTTCGCTGAATAGAAGCCTGGGATATATTTTAATGCATGTGTTGTTTTTCATACAAGGCGAGTTATAATTGAGGCTTCCAAAAGGCTCATGTAGCACATAAGATTCTACTATTCTAAAAAACTTAGGTTCCAATTGGAGATTAAGTATTTCCGTACAAATAACTTTGTCAATAAAGTCCGGAGTTATAATATCTAATAACCATAGTAGGAAATAAACATGTGAAATACCACGTTTTTGCCATACCACTGAATACATAAATAATCGTACTCTCCTAAATATTTTTCCATTTATTAATAGATCTATCATTTTTTTTCACTTTTACAAAGAACACAGAAATGATAGCGATCGTGTGAATTCTAACCCGGAATTTTTTTTAATCTTCTCTTGGAAGTTTACACGTGTGTCAAAAAGGTCAGGGCGACCATGATGAAGAAAGTATGCCAGGGCGTCTTATGTTCACTCATGCATGTATCTCGGTCTATCTGTGAATGGAAATGGCAGTACTATCATTTGAACCAACTAAACAGCATCAGAATCATGCCGACCAATGGCGTCCTTAAGATTAATTAAATTGTCTGCGCCTGTTTTTTTTATAAAGCTGAGCCTTTCTATCCCTGTTTTCGCATATTCATCCACTAAGTGGCTTACTTTCCTTCCCTAATCTTAATGCGGTAGAAAAAAAGCTTGGTACAGTTACTGTTTTTTCAAAGGCAAGTTGGTTCTGGAACGGTATAGCAATTGAGTAGTCATCCTCTCCAACATGATATATCTAAATAATATGTAAAAAATATTAAAGGGTAAAGCACCGTAAGACAAAATTTGTTAATTTAATGTAAATAGGTACTTCGGCTTTCTAATAACATATCCATTCTAACATAATAAATATTCAAATTGCTAACCTATCATCACCGTAGAAATTAATTTGTAATTGAGGTGTTAAAACGGCCTATGTGGTCTTCAGACCTTTTTTCTCGTATGGATAATAACTTTAAATGTCTCATAGGAGCAAGAAGTCTTTTCAATAGTAATCTTCAAGTATTTTATGTAGGGATTGACGTCCTGCGACATATTCTTTAATTATTGGATTGGACCTAGTTTTAAGTCTGCATAATTAGAACATCTAAAATGTTTTTCTTACAGATCTTATCAGGAGAAATATCATTAAACATTCTTTTAAAAAAAATTTTAAACGTTTATATTTTTTAAACGTTATTATTTTAATATTTTTGTATGAGCAATCAAATAGTTGAAGAACTTGTTAATCACGTAATTTAAAAATTTTAAATAAAACAGGACAACAGCGTTTAAAGCACTTACGTACTTCAATTTAGAATTAATTCGGTCGCCTTACATTTAAATTTCAAAATAAATTTCGTTCTTATGATAAGTATGTATAAAAAGTGAACTGAAAAGTCACATTTGAAGAATAGTAGTTTTTAGAAAACGCTTATAAAATTTTACGTTTTATTGTAAAAGTTACATCAAGATAATAGATTATTATCATATTCATTCTTATTTAATATGACGTTAACCCCTTTCAACACTCTTTTTTTTTGACAGGATGGAAAATATATGTCTTCTGGATCTAGATTTACGATTAAACAATCTCTAAGCTGTATTCTATTAATTCTCTGGACTTTTGTTCGCATCATTTTCTTCAGCTTCTTTTTCAAAAAATTTGATTGATTGCTGTAAAGTACTAAGAAAAAAACATTCATCTGCATACAGATAAAGCGTTCATCTACGTACAATGTTGACAAAAACTATATGACGTTTTTATTATAAAGCCTAAATGGAATTGCAATAACATATTTATTGAGAGCCTTTTATTTGCATGACGGTGTACTGATATTAATAACATGCAATACCTTGAAAGTAGTCAATAAGTTCTATTATATTTTGATTTCAATAGAGACTCAGTATCGTTTCATGTTCAAATCATTGCTTTTAGACTTTCCCATTGCCATCTTATAGGTCCATATCAATTAAGCTTTCCTCGGCTCACTCTTATAAAACGTTTAATGTGTAACTTCAAACAAATCGATCTGCATTTTTGCACTAGTATTGCAACTTCAGCTTTAAAATCAAATCAAAATTAGAGATATAGTTCTATATTCTCATTTGGTTGCATATATCGTAAAGGAGTCCCAAATCGCCATTGTAGATAATTATGCATTGAATTCAGGGCATTTATCCATATGTTGGCCAGTGTAAACAGGATTCAGGAACTTTTTTTAGAACTATAAGTGCAAATTATTATTTTTAATTATCAATAAAGGTCCCTTTATTACGAGAGCAACTGTTCGAAATAATGAACAATAAATAAACACATAGTTAAATAAAGCAGACAAGAGAACAGATACAATAAGGATATTAAAGCAAAAAGTGTTTGTTAAACAGACGCGCGGGCTCACGCACGCACGCACGCATTCACACACGCACATATATATAATATAAATATCAAGATCCAAAATTGGTTTTGTCTTAAATCGTTAAAAAAGTTAAATGTTTAACTTTAACTTTGTATTGTAAATATATACATTGTATATTTAAAGTAAATTAAAGCACCGTCGACATTTTTAGGAATAAACTTTATTATAAAATATCCTATTTATAATTAATTATTGGTCCTCATGGTCCAACTGGTAAATCTGTTGCTTCTACCCTGAATCCCAAATGATCAGCAATGTAACGCACACGCTGAGGCCGACCTAAATCATCGATATAAGCGTATGATCCTCCCACACTTCCATCAGCGTAACGCGTTTCCAACTTAGCGGAAGCGCCATCGCTATAGCTAAAGCTATACTGGCCATGATGGTCCTGAATCCGGTGCTGAGAGGAAGGGGGCGCATAAGCCAAAATTGGCTGACCTGGTATAACGCCGCCTAAACCCGGTGCGATGCTGTAATTGAAAAAAAAAACAAGAGATCAAGGCGATGAAACTCTTTAAGTATCGAATTATAATTTTATATTTAACTTCAAACATACATTATTGTTTTTACGAATTGTAATATTTTGCTCTTAAAAATTGTTGTCTACCATGTGTTTCTCGGTATTATACGTTTTTCTTTTCCTCTACTTCCCTATTCAACTTTGATCATTTCACTACAATGACTATACTACATCACTACAATGTTATCAGAATTTTATAATGTAAAAAACAAATCGTTTTTAGATGTAAGAAACTGATCAAAAGTACGAGCATAACCCAAAAAGTGTGTATGATTTTATTTAGACTAGCAAAATGTGTGGAACATAAAAAAATTGTTGCGAGTAATTAATTCGGGTTACGTTCATTTACATATGAGCTGACGAAGTTATAACACGGCAAAGGAGAAAAATAAATAAAAGCTGTCAAAAGCTTGAAATAAATGTCTATTAAGAAGATAGATGCTGAAATAATGGAAAAACTGCATTTTCTACCGTTCTATATTTCACAATTGCATGCTAGTGCAAGGAATGTAAGCCAGATAGAGTCAAGTCGGTTAAGTTTCGCGAAGAGCGCTCGTCCACTAAAGATAGTGTTTAAAATAAAAAAAAAAATTGAAAAATTATGTTCGCATAGTGTATATGAAAAGTTATGGAAATACGAAAGATAAAGATATCAGAGTGCTATTACAGGAATCGTCAAGAATTTGTTTTCCAAAATATATTAGGGTTTTAAAAAAAGTGGGCTAGGAGTACAGGTTTATTTCGAGACTTTTAGATAAATAAATTTCACTTTTAACTCGCATTGGATGATGCCAACGTTGGATATATATATATATATATATATATATATATATATATATACATATATATATATATATATATATATATGTATATATATATATATACATATATATATATATATATATATATATATATATATATATATATATAGAGGTTTACAGCGTAATGATTAGTGTTTAATTCTCTAACATTATAGCTCAAAATGCTTCTTCAAAGAGGAACTATTTAATTGATTACCATCAATAATAGTGAAATATAAAATAAATCAACTGTCTAAATCATTAAAATTGGGGTCGTAAATACGATTTCATTTTATAAAGAACTAGTATTAATAACGGCCAGGATTGACTGAAACTTGACAAAACAAATTGAATAACTAATCTTACTTGACAGTAGCTGCAGCCGCGTTCTCAAATCCGTAGCTGAATCCACCCAAATTGTCCTGCTCGTGGTAATGCACTCCAGCACGAGCTCCTGCGTGCAAGCATTGCACCGCTCCCAGTGACACGCATAACAGAAGTGCAAACTGCAATTAATAAGCTCATTTTTAGTATTGATTAGTTAATGCTTATAAAAAGTAATGCTTAAATTTTCCATAATCAATTCAGTTTATGTATTATATACCTTGCTGGAGCTTTAAAAAATGTTTATAATATTATTTTAGTGATACAAATTGTTAAAAAGAAATTTTATCCACGAACATTTGCAAAACAATTCTATTTAGAAAGTCAATTGCAGATTATATAAATCTGCTTAAATACAAAATAGATGTTATACACGAATGTCGCAAAATATATTTCATGCAAAATAAAAGTTCAATAGTAGTAAAACAAAATTTAAAACATAAATTTAATATAACTCATGCTTATATTGCACCAATAACATCCTATCCACTATTAACTAAAATATGCACTATCAACTAAAATCATTTAAACTTTCCTCAAAAAATTTATATATTACTTTGAGGACTTGGAATAAACATAAAATATAATGAAGTATTCTTCATCATTCATTTAGATTGTCTAGATTCCCTAGCTTCGACATATTGCATTCTATTGAAGAAATGGTTTAGTGAAACGTAAAATTTTTAAATATGGAAATGTTTTAACGAAAAAGTAAATTAGTACTCACAGATTTCATTTTGTGATATCCCTGATGGCTACAAACGATAAATGAAAAAACGAACGGAAGCAGTCGTTATATTATACCCAATAAATTCGTTCGACAACTATTACCAAATTATAGCCGTCATAACTATTAATTATAAGCAGTGATTGAACGAGTTCATCTACTACGCCAGTTTAACTTGTTTAATGGGGGAATTCTAATGAAATAAAAGCTCCATTAAATAACGATTATAGACATATAGTAATTTACTATTTATATATATATATATATATATATATATATATATATATATATATATACACATATATAGACGAAGATAAAAAACCAAATTTAACCGGCGGACTAAACCGCCATGAAAATTGTTACATAGGTCAAAGAAATATTATAACAGCTCAGGATGTTGGTACATTCATTTACTTGATTAATTTATTATAACATAATAATATATATAATTAATTAATTTATAACAAAATAATATATAATTATTTAAATAATTGTGACATTACAAACGATTCAACACTCATTTTTTTCCATAAAATCTTACAAGAATGAAGCTAAATGCTAACAACTTTTTAGAAATACTTTTCTTAAATACATCATAACGTATTAAACAATTGTTACATGATTTTAACTAAGAAAATATATGTATTAACTCCTCTAAACCCTGAGGACGCTTCCCATTTGTCTCCAAAATGTCACGAGTTCTGCGTGCATGAACTTCGTGTTTATAATTCTTCCAGACTAAAATTCTATGCTCACATAAAATTTAAAAAAGTGTAAAATTCTTAATGATTGCTATTTAATAATGAAATTATTGACTCCTCAGAGTACCAAAGACGATAATTTTTTTTTCATCGTATCAATTACTGTGATTGAAGTAATGAAATTGAAGGTTCAGATTGTTTTACATTAAGATATTTTTTCAAAAATTACAATATTCACGTCTATAAGAACAAAACGTAAAACAAAGGGCAAATGTAGAAAATTCGGATTAAAACATAAGTCACCGTTAAAGTTTCGGAAAAGATTATTTTTTTTTGTTATTTAGATATCGCCCTGAATTTTACGACTAGAATTATCTTATTAATTATATCTAAAAATTGTAAACTGATAAAAATATATATCTTCATATAAATACCTATAAGACTTAGGAACAAAACTTGAGGCACTCGCATAGTTTCCAGAGTCAACATTCTTTTTAAGTCACCGTTGTTCTGAATGAAACATTTATATATATTTTTAAAAATAATTTACTACGTTTAATTAATTACGTACGCGCGAGACTGAAGAAATTTTACAACAAAACGTAAAATATCTGAAAGGATTTTTAAGAGTCAACATTTTTTCATTATTTAAATGGCCATTGCTTTAACTTTGAGGATTATTATTGATTAATTTCAAAATTAGACATATTTGAAAAAATAAGCTACATATATATATATATATATATATATATATGAGTCTCATATGTTGGAGCAAAACATAAGGCTCCCATAGGTTTCGAGACGGGTCATTCATTCATTTTAATATCTAAATTTCCATGATTCTAAATTTGCCTTTATTATTGTTTTTATATACATCTGAAAAATTAAAACTTAATGCGTGTACGACTTACGAGCTTTCGAATAAAAAAATAGAGCAACCTTGACCTTTTTGGCAAGTCAACGTTTCTTTAATTATTTATATCGCTGCCGCTCTCAAGGTGACCATTATTATAGTTTTGTAATATTTTGAGGAACATTTTTGGAAAATAGTAATAATCTAGTAGCGTGAAATATATGAAATCTTAGAGCAAATTATAGGATGCTCGTAGGGTTTCAGGAAAGTAATTTTATTTTTTCGTATTTTAATTACCTTTGCTGTAATCATGATGATAAGAATTATTTGGTAAGTCACAATCGTTATGATCGGTACAATCTTATTTTAACACTTGAAAACCGTTGCTCTAAATTTGTTGATCATTAGTAGTTTATCATATTGTTTACAAATTTCTAGTATCTCACTTCATGTGTGCAAAACTGAGAAAATCCTAACAATGTGTTTTTCCTTTTTTCACGTCGTAATAGTGCAACAGATTAATGTAATTTTTTACATAAAGTGATTGACAGGTTGAAAAATGACAAATAATTTTTTTCTTCCAACAAAATTTCAATGTAACTATTATTATTAATGAAAAAGTGTGTTTGCTCGTCTTTCTTTCCGTCGCAACAGAGCAACGGACAAAATTATTTTTGAACGGAGATAGTTGGCGAACCAGGAAGTAACATAAGTTACTTTTAATTTTTTATTTTGGAAAAATTCTTATTTAAAACTTAATAAGTACGCCAACGGTCGTTCAGCAAAGTGGCAACAGAGCGGATAGATATGATTTTTTGAAAAACTACATACAAAAGATTAATGAGCAACAGAAACACTGCCTTTAATCCCGATGTTAGGAAGAAATATTTTAATTGCATTGTCATTTGTATCACAAAGTCACGAAAATGAAGGCATAGTATTTAATTTCCCTTAACAATTCTAGATTGCACTGCATGCTTTTCAAAGCGGGCTAACGTTTTGCTGTTTCCATACAAACCTAAGATTTGTTTGCCAAAAATTACCAGCGTCAAGCTTTATACGCATAAGATTTGATTTTACAATTTATATAGGATTTCGAAAACTTCAACCATTTTTTGACACACTTTTGTTAGGTCGACCTATAACTAAGTATATAATGAAATCTACGAAACTAATTTTCATGCACTACTAATAGTTGTATCATCATGAAACTTGATAGTTGTGTTGTTTTTAATATAAGACTAAAAAGAGTAAATGTAAATTAATAGTTTAAAAAACTAGAAGAAACACGCTTTATCAACACTACACTAAAAATCAAAAAATAATTATCAAACCTGTGTTCTCTGCCCACTCTGGAAGGACCTTCATATAAACCATGTCTTTCGTAAGGAGAAAATAAATTATTTTTCTTCTCAATTAAAGAGCACCCCATGTTTTCACACTCAAATATTATACTCATAAACAAACATGGGTTACAATAAAGTTCTTAGAGAGTAGAGAGAGAAAACAGGTTTGAAAAATATTTTTGCTTTTTAGTGCGATATTTGAAAAAGCATATTTGTTTAGATTTTCAAACTAATAATTTACTTTTTCACTATTTTAGAATCCCACATATACAATCATGACGTATTAAGGACAAGGACTGACAAGATACAAGTGTTTAGCTTCGTGCGTGAAACATCCATGAAATTTTCCGAAATTCACAACCTGAAGCCGTTCTATGGTTTCGGCAGGCTTAATATTTCTTTTATTTTTTTTAAACGACTATCTCCCTGAAAGATATAACTTTACTTCCATGGTAAAATTTCCATACAGAAAACTTTTTCATAGTATATACCACGTTGTAAAGACGTTGTTAGTAACTAATGTACGTATAAATATCCTTGATGCTTCATGAAACTAATAATGAAAACTAATAATTTCACTTGATACAAATATACTCTATAAAGGTTTAGCCAAACCTTAACCGAAATATTAAATAAATGCGAATAAAATTGTATTTATAAATTTCTTCTAAATATGTTTGAACAAACACTTCGAAAAAAATAATCAATAGTTGTTTATATATCTTCTAATAACTACACATTTCATTAAATCGAATTCGAAAAATATACAGTTATTACATTTAAACTGGCTTGCCTTTTTATATTTTCTGTAATAATCGTCGTTTTCCTCCGTTCTCCTCCGAATCTGTCGTCGTCATTGAAAATATTAATGAAATACAATTTTCCAAAATGATATAAATAATTTAAATTAATTTATTAAAAAAATGGTGCCCGGGCACAAATCCTAGTCTCTTGCACAGTAGCTCCAAGTTAAAGAATAAATATAGTAAAGTAGTACAAATAAGTTAAAATAGAAAACAAGATACATTTGCGTAAAAAGCACAAATGTAGAACACCACTTATATTTTGAGCCTTTAACTGCATTTTTATATATTCTGACAAAAAAAAGCGTCAGAAAAGTTAAAATACAATATCTGTACTTATCTATGAGTACAATGAAATTAGCTGAAAAATTAATATTTTCGATATTCGATTTGGAGAAGTTGTATATAAATTTATATTAGCAATTTAGTAGCGTCGTTTTATGATAGTTTAATGGTTTGTTTCTTGTAAGCAGGCAAAATTAATATTATTTGCATGCATGCTGTCGGCGAGTTCGTCCATCTTTTCTGGGTGCCGTTTACGTTGAGTTGAAGGATATTCACTGTCCGCGAAATTTATTTGTCAACATGACCCCGGATTGTAGGACACGTCGCGTCGGCTACCCCGGATGCGGTAGCATAACTAGACTTTTGAAATATTGCACTATTTATGGAAGAAGTTGCCAGAACCTAGAGGTTGGACTTCTGCCTGTAGGTCCGCCAGAGGTATTTTATTTCCTTTCTACCAACCAAAGGAAAAACCTATGGAGCCATTCCACTATCCGCCGCCTGGGGACGCTCTCTCTAGGTAGTTGGAGGCTCCCCCGAGAGACTATTTTCTAGACAAAACAAATCTTATTCAAAATAAAGGTTACTACTGTATATCATTGAAATTATTATTCGTTGCAAAGAATTTTTTATATTAATATTAAATCAGTCTTGAACCCTTGAGATATCAAAATCAAAATAGTTATCAACGAAAACTTATATTTAAGCAATACTATCAAAAATATTTTTTGATCTAGTTTCTGTCAGTTACTAAAGTAATTATTCATTATCCCCGACCTAAAATTTTAAATTGAATCTGCTTCAAACACTTCGACTAGGATAAAACTTTGAAAAAAAATCTTTAACAAAAAAAACAAAATTATCACTTCTAATTAGCTTTAAAAGAAATCTAAAATTGACTGAACACTGTTAAGGTAATTGTAACATTTTTAAACAAAAGTAAATTATTAAACGTTTGCTTCCCTCCTGACCTGAGTTACTCATAAGATTTTTTTAATCACCACCTGAAAACTTATATTCTAATATAATTTTCCAAGTAAAACCATCATATTTTAGGTATAAAATTAATTCAGTCTTTGGTTGAGGTAATGAAATAGCAAAAATAACAATGTGTTTAAAAGCAAATCACTGAATCTTGAACGCAAATGATTATATAAGTCAATGAAAGAAAAAACTCTCTTTGCCTCTACACTAGTTAGAGGAATGCTTCTTAAATTGTTGTAGGCCAAATAAATATTTTCCTCGTCAAGATATTTCCTTATAGAACCACCATTTTCGTAAAGAGCCATTTCTATTTTGATTAAGGTATCAATATCATTGCTGGGGCGATCCTTGATAAATTATTTTGAGATTTTGCTTTTTTTATAAATAAATACAACGCAAGGAAAACTTGCATTTATCGTGCGTTGTATTTATTTTTTATGAAAATAATGAATTTTTCGAATCACAAGCATTCATAAGGTTTTTTTCTGATCTGGATATAATTGTTATCTAGCATAAATACTACAAACATTAAATTAATTCGGGCTTAGCCAATTCTGCTAAGAAATAAAGAATTTATGTAAGGCGATGTGGTAATTAAGTAAAACTAACAATATTTTCAATTACCGTTGTAGATGTTTTTTCTTTATAATTTCTTCCACGCGTTCGAAATGACATACAAACTATTTGCTAAAAATAAACTTCACTCCATATTTATTATGTAATACCAAGTTAATAATTTAGACCTTCTTTCAGTTCAAGGTTAAAGTTACGCAGAATTTTCTTATACAATGTGATATTTTCTTTTCAGCTGGGTTAAAAGCGATAGTGAAAGATAAAATGTTATATAAAAAGCATAAAAAACTGTCGTAAACAAAAATATTAGTATAAAGTCATTTTCTTAATGCTTCAGATAATCTCTTGGTGAAATGTATACACTGCAACAAAATACTCTAATCATTGGAAGACCCAACTTCAAGGCTTCACACTCATTTAAAAATAGTATTTTATTAATTACTTCAATAAGCTTCTATCGCATTCACAACTTCCTTCGTGTAGCTACAGAATATGAAACAATGAAAAAAAGAACAAATTAACATTATTTTTAAATTCTAATTGCTTATCAGAAACTATTTCTTATATGACGGCTACAGATGGCCTTCCATTCAGTTTTTTTTATCTCAAAAGACCAAAGGTGAATCATGGCACAATCTACTTACAAATTACCGTCACCGCCAAATTCGGTCAAAAATATGGTGATAAAGTGCGGTGAAACTGTAAAATTATTTTTAATAAATAAACTTATGAAACTGAAAACTGAAAGATTCAAGGTGTCTGTGACTAAACGAATGGACCGGTTTGGGTAATCAGCGATTTATGAATGTCAATGCCCAAAGTCCGAGGAGGATCAACAATTTTTCCAATCTCGGCCTTGTAACAATATTGGCAGTATGCCGACCAAAACATGCTTGTAATTGCTGGAAAACAGATTACTATCATTCGAATTATCTCTGATAGACGATGTAGTCTCTACCATAACTGACGGTGCCTCTGTAATGGTTGCCTTTGGCGTGATGTAGCGATTTTCCATCAAAAGTGCCTTGCTCAAGATGACAACGACGACTGTGAGAGCTAATCAATGCAACGAATTTATTTTCATCGTAAAATTGCAAAATTTTTGGGAAGTTATGTACTGCAAAAATATGTTAAAGAGGAAATAGGTGATGAACTAATTTTAGATTGCAGAACACGATGGAACAATTCAGCAAGTATGTTGGAGAGAATTGTGAAGCTCAAAATTCCAATCCAGAATGCGCTGATAGATTTAAAAATCGATCTGGAAATGTCTGAAAATGAATTCAAACGGCTGGCCGATTTCAGTAGAATATATGAAATTCTAAAATCAACTGTCGAAGAATTGTACAAAAAAAACGCTAAACTAATAACTTCTAAAGCGGCTTTAATGTTCATGTTTCAAAATTAGAAGCTTTACAACATGAGTCAGTAGTTCGTGAACTTTTCATTGCTTTGAAACATGGGGTTAAAGACCGCATGTTGTTGGTTGCCCCGACGTTAAATTATCTGCAAAATCCATAAACATATTTTGATTCAGTGAATAAATAACCCGACGTCTTTTTAAGGCCGGATTGCAAACAATGAGACAACATATTATAGATGTTAGCAAAATCGGTAACGATTCGAATTCCACATGTTATGTTTCCTTTCCTACCGACGAATAGACAAATGATGATTGCGCTTCAGTACCGCTGAAGAAACAATTGCTGTAAACTGACATTAATATCGACTTCATAACGATTTTTTAAAAATTAGTATATTAATTATTTTAAAATATTAGCTTGTAAATATACAAACATACATATATTGATTTTTAGTCAAATTATATAGTTAAATTTAAAAATTTCCATAACCTTCTCTACTAAAATTGATTCTAATATTATAAGTGTTCATTATTATAAACCCTAAATTTTTTCAAGTTATCTTAACTCACATCTGAAATGTTTTTAAATTCGTCATCCTTGGAAAATGAGTATAAAAACTCGCATTTTTACAATCGTAACGTTAATATGGTCACGTACATGTTATAATATGTAAAAACATAATAAAGTAGAAAGAAAAATTTTGTTAAATTTTTATTTGAAATTGTATTTACGTATTCCGTACGAGTTGGCCACTGGAATAGTGAGTACATGTGTGTAGCGAACGAAATTCCGTACGTTGCGTAAAATAACTAACATTGACGAGCAACTAAGTACTTTTCGTCTTTAAAAACTTCAACAAGTTTATAATTAACCTATATTTTCATGACATTTCACTGAATAAAACACATTCATAAGTAGTCAACTTTTAAGCATATTTATATAGTATTAAATACAGTTGGAAACAGGGGAATTCTAATATAATACGATTCCAGATGCCGATAATCCAAAAAACTACAGGAGCGCGAGAAGTTATCAGGAACGAAGAGATTTTTAACAAAGAAATAGGTCGCAAAATTTATTCATTTATTAATCACAATAAAAATTTTCTTATTTTGTTTTTCCACAAACAATGGTAAACCAGCGTACTCAGAAATTAAAAAGGAAAGTAAATAAACCGTCCCACGTATATATAAATCTATATATATATATATATATAAATCTATATCTATATCTATATATATATATATATATATATACATATATATATATATATATATATATATATATATATATATGTATATATATATATATATATATCATTAGCTCCATGCGTGCATCCAATAATTGAGCTCGCTTTCAAAGTTTCAAGCCCTTCGCATTAAAAGTGTGTATAATAAAATAATTGAAAAAATAAATGCCTGAAAATGTCATTATATCTACTACCATTTTATGTCTCAATATTGAAAACTGAGTAAAATAATATATCGTACATTTGTTGCCTTATGTGCGTTTACTATAATTTTTTTCTGAATAAATCACAGTGTATAAACCAATTCAAAACAAAAGGGGTAGGTAATAATATTAGCTTCAATAATAACAAGTGACGAAGCTATTAATTTTATATACGTTTACATGAAAAATAACTGTTGACCACCGAACAAATCTGCATCAGCCTGCTGGCGCCTTCTAAGCCCACGCGATCAGCAGCATTTAATATCTAGGCGCCGCCGTCATCCACATCCCGCCCCACACCCCGCGCCCTATTCGATCGATCGCTCGCCCTCGTTTTGAGGTTTCATTCACTAGTTCCAGGTTGGGCGGATTTACGAATATATATTAAACGCTGCTGTTCGCGCCAGCTAAGAAAGCGCCAGCGGGCCGATATGAATTGATGTTGCCTACGTTTACTTTTATTTGAAAATTTAATAGCATCTCCATTCATAATTATTGTCGATATCGGTTATGACGATTCGTCGATTCGCTCGCGTAGTTTGTTTATTAATGTAGAAAAACTTTTATCCAGTTATACTATTCGCGTTTTAACTCTAAAATTCTTAAATTCATGCACAGCATTCGTACTACTTACTTGAACATAAATTCCACTTTTGAAACTTTTTTAACGGTGACAGATTAAATACTTGCGAAATACCTATAAACTTTCTTACGGTCCATGTATCAAATTTATTAGGAAAAAAAATTAAAATTTCAAAATAACATTACAGGTGTTTACATCTGTAATTTTTAATGAATTATTAGTCATTTAAGCCATAGTAGGCGCTCGTGTGTGCCTGCTTGCGTTTCTGTGCGTCTGTGTGTTTGTGTCTGTGTAACTTGTAATGTGAAAGGAACTTTCCATAAAAAATATACAATAAATACCTCTTTTACAAATATTTTTTAAATCCTAAGAAGAAAGGAATATTAGAAGTATATAATGAAGTAACATTTTTAAAACGTTTTATT
This sequence comes from Druceiella hillmani, assembly GCA_039881145.1. Classification (NCBI taxonomy): domain Eukaryota; kingdom Metazoa; phylum Arthropoda; class Insecta; order Lepidoptera; family Hepialidae; genus Druceiella; species Druceiella hillmani. Next base: position 19,609,554 of record JAYKKI010000021.1, on the reverse strand, counting down.
AACTTGGAAAGAACATTCTTTATGTAGGACACTAAATAGAGATATGGGGATTAGTGTTTTAATGGAATAAAGTTATTACGGTTCTTTTAATTTGAAACTTCGTAAAAATATTTTCAAAAATGGGTATTAGTGTTTTAATGGAATAAAATTATTACGGTTCTTTTAATTTGAAACTTCGTAAAAGTATTTTAAAAAAATGGGTATTAGTGTTTTAATGGAATAAAATTATTACGGTTCTTTTAATTTTAAACTTAGTAAAAGTATTTAAAAAAACGGGTAACGAGCTTCGAAACTGCGTCATAATGTAGTAATATCGTAATTTCTAAATATTTAATACGTTGTTGCTAAACGGTATATAATTTTATATTTTACTATTGTTGACTTCACTGTGATCTAATTTGAAGTTTACCTGTATGCGCTCGATTTAAATATTCCATTTAAACCTTTTATCATTAATAATAGCTCGATTAAATATTATTTATTCGAATTTCCTTGTTATTTGGAATTAATTTCCTATTTATTGTCTTTTTCGTTAGAATATTGAATTTTTTGACTGGTATTTTGATTTCGAAGTAATTTTGGATGATATTGATATATTCTTATTTGAAGAAATGGCTGTTAAAATTATCAATATTAATGGGTAAATGATAAGACTGAGAGAGAAGGAATTTGCCTATTTGGGTCACTTCCTGTTTTGATATACGACTAATAGGCGATTTACTAGGTCGAGTATAGCGCAACAAGATTTTGGGTAAAAATCTATGGCTCTAAAATTGTTCATCAGGAAGAAAGAAGAGAAAAGAAGAATATTATTTACATTTTAAAAATTCAGTCCGTCGAATCAGATTAATCAAAATTCATTTCTAAAGAATATTTATTAAATTGTTTGAATATTTGTTGTATCGACATATATTTGACGTAATCTATGAAAACTCTAACGCCACATATAAGATAAACGTACACAGACAGTGAAAAAAAAAAGATAACAGACAGTGAAATCCAGCCCATTGACAAAAACTGAATTTCATAGCTCGCTTCATAAATTTAAATTAACATTTCTTTTAAGTACAATTTCAGACTCTAATGAGTAAAAACTTATATTCAACATTATTTTTACACTACAATAAGTAGATAATGAATACATTTATTTTTCAGTTTTATTTTCACTTCGCAAGGAACGAATTGTGCTGCTGTGGTTCAAAGTAGTTAATTAGGCTGAAAGTACAGATCTTTTTATGTCATAAAACCTTAAATCACACCATTTTAGCAAACGATAGCATTTTGTAAATTTACATGATTTTTTTGTTGGATATATAATAATACAGCAATAGCTGCAATAAAAAACAAAGTAACTAATAAAAAAATCAACTGAGTAATGGAGTATATTTATAATAACGAATAGACTAAGACGGTGTGTTCTCAAGATTATACAAAAAATAGCACAATTAGGTACGCGCGTAATTGAACCAGATGGATTTATAAAATATTATCACTTTTTGAGAAAACTGATTAGGACAATGAAAAACTATGATATTTATTATCCATAAAAAGTAATAGTATTAGAATATGATCATGTGCGCTACAAGATTATCTAGGAAAATTCTGAGCAAGCAACTTTTTTCCGAAACTGACGATAATGATATTAATGAGGAGATACTTTATCAATAAAGTAAATTTAAAATAAATAAAACACAGCCTGAAAAAAATTAAGCACAAATCCTCATTAAATAAAGTTCCAAATTTTTAGACGATCGGAAAATGAAAGTTTTGCAGAAAACGGCTTCGATTAAAAAGTTTTGTGATCAACGAATTTTATTGCTAAATGTTATGTATTGCTAAATGTTATATATATTATACGTATTTCTTTAGAAAAAAAATTAAAACAATGAAATAAGCGGCAAGAACGAAATTTAATGGAATATGAAAAGCTATATATTACGGACTCTGGTAGACAATTTTTTCCCAGAGAATAAACCACAATTTGACAAATTTAATTATTATAAAAACGAGTGAAAATTTTGCCCATCGTAAATCTCCTTGTTTTGGAAGAAAAAATGTTTGGGTGTTCATATCGATTTGCCATTATGTACAAAAATTTAAAAAAAAATTATTAATAATGCAAGCGTTGCAATAGTACAGCGAGTATCTTCAAAAGGGCTGGTTCTTAAAGGAAAGGATGGAAAATTCGTTAATCCAGACAGCGGATATTACCTTATAATATTGGATCTGACAGTTAAGTTTGATTCATTTTTAGTTTTTATCTTTTTTCAATTACATTGAATTTAATCATTTTTCAATGCATTGAACGGCCGCAAACCAAGGTTCTACGCTTATTCTCTTACTTATCAAAGACAGTTTACGATGAGTTTATTTATTTGTTGGTTGATAAATAGAATAAAGCCCATGAAATACAAGGAGCCAAATATTTTTCTTTAATTAACGACTCAATCCCCTATCTGGCACATGTGATCAGCCCACACTTGTGACGGTATATGTATTAGAACCAGGAGAGTTTTTGGGTCTATGGGACGGAGAGACTATAGGACGTAAAGCTGAAACTTCTGTTATCACTTAATATGCCCTATCGCTATTACAGAACTCTAAAAAATCTAATATCATAAATACAAAAAAAATTACTAAGAGAGTAGAACTCACAAGCCGAGAAGATATGTATAAAGTTTAAAAAAATGTTGGGAAAAAATCTTCGGAGACAGTTAAAAACGAAACTACAGAGAAAACAATTCACACCACACCCAGTGGCGTTATATTAAATATATTAGCATTTTAAATGTGATCCTCAAAAGTTGAGTAATTTGCCTCACCTTCTGGCGCGTCTCTTTCTTTGATATCTCTACTAGGTTGCTGTGTTTAGGTTGAACTAAAGGAAGAGAGTAAGTTTAAAAATATCTGTAATATCAATGGGAAGGCCATAAAATGTAAAATTCCTATCAAATCAGGCGTATCATATGATGTAATAGGTGTGACATTGTGTAGATGTACACCGACTGTACAAGTGGATGTATATTTTTCTCATTCGGAGTATTGTACAATAATTATTTGCCATAAATTATATAAATAAGTTGATTAAACAATTAAAATTAATATTCTAAATGACTAATACATAACGCTGACTGATTTATGTTATGATAAACTTTAACAAATTTATTAATGTAACTTTTCGTATGATAAACTTTAACAAATTTACTAATGTAACTTTTTCTGGTACTATGTAAAAGATAAAACAATGTTAAATTAATTGATACTATTATATAAATCAATATTTTCCTCGATACAATAAGTGAAGATATTTGCCAATTGCACCCCAGAATTTAAATAAAGTAGAAATAATATTACATCACTTAGTTTCAGTTTATTATAAAAAATAGAATTTTATTGAAAAATACATTTTTTTAATACTTACAATTTTATTCCACTTTTTTAAAAATATTTTATTTAAGTCGACATGCACCGAAATTTACTTTCCGACTGGCATCGGTCATTGGAATGTTTGTTATACGTATTACTAATTATATTTGGATAAAAACCTTTTTTTATTATAAATAACTTTAACAATCTTTAACGTTTATTTTTTTAAGATCTATAACTATTTCAAAATAGTCTCATTAGTATGAGATAAAATATAGCCAAACTTTTATCTCCGCCATTGCAGTATTATCTTGAGGCAGATGATGTAGTAATATATATTTTATGATGCAGCGGTCAGAGGTGCGATAACATTACCAATATAAAACCGTCGATCTTGAAAAACAACATTAACTCTTGCGGTGTGCCATTATGAAGTCGGTTGTAAGTATTAAAATTACCTAATATTCAATAACTAACTCAAAATTATTTTTTTTTAAGTCTTTGATTAATTTAAACTTAACATATAAACATGTTGTTACGGGAGATATTTCTGTAACTTGCGAATTTCATGATATTCTTTGTCCGATTTGTAATTATGGAATGTAATTTAGAAAACGTTCATTAGACAAAGTGATTTATTAATGATACCAATTTTCCTTCCATCACATGAACTGATAAAACGAACTACAAACAATATTGGCTTTACAAGTTCATATAATGAGAGTGAACGTGTAGAAGTGGATGTGAACCGTGAGAATGTAGACCACACTCCCGGCGGGGTATCCCCGGGACCTAACTTTATGCATTAGTGAATGTGTTAAGTAATTATTTGATAAAGATAAAAAACTATCCAAGTGTGTATGGGACAGCATTATTATGAAGCATAATATTTCGCACATGTAGCTTAAAAATGTAAAATTATATGAAATTAAATATACCATATACTCTTATTTACCAGAATTACGTGTTATCTTAAAAAAATATTATTATGTTAACTATATGTTAATTGACATCTCTACGTGGCAAACTTACTTGCAAAATTTCATCACCCAGGTCTAAAATTGTAGAAACTGTAAGGCTGTGACAGACAGACGAATATGATAAAAGTTATAAGGGAAAAAAACCCTAAAAGAGGTAATACTTCTTTTAGGGTAATAATGCATAAAATTCTCATAATAATACATACTCCAAATACTTAATTGATATAAGTGATTGCGTGCGTGACCCAGACATATTTAACGATCGATCCGTGGCACTGGTTGGTTTTGACGAGATAATGTGATGTATAGAAAAATAATATAGTACGATAAATTATATTGATGCTCAAATTACAATGGGCTTTGATATTAGACCAAAGTTCCATTTTCACCTTGAGCGTTATGTACTTTAGCCAAACTGGAAAATAATTTTCAAATCAACCCGACACCACCGTTATATTTTCAATACATAGCATTTGAATAAAAGGATAAAAGTTGCATTGTTGATAGCTCGTCATTGTATAAACGTGACAATAAATAGACAAAAATGAAACTCGACATGCGTTATAATATCCATAAGCACAAATACAATCTAAATGGCTTGACGGATTTTCATTATGGGAGATATCGTTAAATTCACAAGTGAAATAACGCGTCCACTACCACAGACAGACGCACAGGGGTGGAAAAGGGCATCTAAATAATATGATGCTTTCTACGTGTACAGATGTACCAAAAAATATGTCTATTATTCATACAGATGGTAATTCTGTGTATCAAACCGAGCAGGAAATGTCAAGCAACCGTATGAAACTTTTTCTGGAAAATATAACGCTCTAAGTTGCGAGTGTAACGAAAAAAAATTATATCTTTTTTCAGAAACATACTTCAAATATATTCAGTTTGATGAGCGGTCACCTTTATGAATAACTGACATTCTTTTCATACCTATTCGTTTCTCAATTGGGTTTGTGTAGGTATTTGAAGAAATTACTTCCACAAAAAGTTTGAAATAAAAGTTATAATTGTTAAAAAAAAAGAAAAAGTCCGAATAAGAAACTGAAAATTGTTCTTAGTAAACCTTTCTCTTCAGCTGTAAAACTGGGCGTTTCGTTTCTTTAATCTGTACTTTCAGTTTTAATCTTGTGTTAATGAAGGACCACGTCCTATTTTTACTCCATTGATTTTTATATAACTATATAAGCTTCCAAAATTATAATTTATTTAATATTGATAAAACCCTTGTGTTCAAACGATACCAATAAGAATAAACAAATAATCAAAACCTCACATAATTTATTTTATTCTAAAGAATCTCATTTTATTTTCTAAAGTTATAAATTTTATTCCAATAAACGAACCACAAAACCGATAAGAGCTAATATTCTAGTTAATTGCTTACTACATTCAATATCATAACACGTACCATTCGTTACACATTAGTGTCTCAATACTAGATAGTAATTATGTGAAAACAAGAATCCCATAATTTATAAATCATATTTAGTATATTTATTTATTTGTTGTATATTTTTAAAAGATAGTATTTTGTACCATACATCGTGACATTAAGATTAATAAAGGCAGGCATCACATTTAACACAATATATAAAGGTTACAATTAAATGAAACTACGTGATGTAGTGTTATTTCTACTTTCTTTAAGTTCTTTACCACGACCTAGGTTTCGTTGTGTTACAACATCTTCTTTACCACGACCTAGGTTTCGTCGTATTACAATATCTTTGCTAATAGCCCACCTGAAGATGTTGTAATACAACGAAACCTAGGTCGTGGTAAAGATCTTAAAGAAAGTAGAAGTAATACTACATCATGTAGTTTTATTTAATTGTGCATATTGAATTTCTACAAAATTAACGCCAAATATATTCAATATAAAGGTTACAAAAGCTCGGTCACTTGACCGTGATTTTGTAAGTGTCGCGTGGGCGTATAGAAAAACTAATAAAATTAAAGGATAAGGAGAACGGTACAGATTACTTTGAGACTTATTATTTCACAAATGAGCTTAAAAATAAAAACGGTAAAGGAAACTTAACTTCACCGTGGAAGGTATGTCCAATGACATTCTCCTTAACGGGGTGCAGGTTCAAAATCTTAGCTGCATGTTTATTGAGTCCTTCAGCTGAAGCGTCTACTTGCACTAATTCATGCACAATAATCTAAAACCGTGACCAATGGCCGACCGTATTTAACTTAACCCCAACAGTAATTTATGAGTAGCCTTTTATTAACAGACCGTATAAAATGTCTTTTAAAAAGCCCGACTCCAAAAAAGGTAGGTGCTAAAAAGTAAATAATAATTAACACAAAATGGGTACCTACCTATTTGCAATAAATAACTAAGTTATATATATATATATATATATATATATATATATATATATATGTATATATATAACTTAAAAGAATTTATAATTTAATTTAATTTATTATGTAAATTTAAAACTTAAATTTCTCAATTAAATGAAACTACGTGATGTAGTATTATTTCTACTTTCTTAAGTTCTTTACCGCGACCTAGGTTTCATTGTATTACAACATCTTCAGGTGGGCTCTTAGCATAGATATTGGTAAGCACCAACCTGAATATGTTGTAATACAACGAAAAATAGGACGTGGTAAAGAGGTTAAAGAAAGTAGAAATAATACTACATTACTTTTATATACAAACTACTGAGTAGCATTAAAGCACGCTTCTTTTGAGAAAATGCCGCCTAGTAGCAAATTAGTAGCCCGTGTACACGAAAAAAACATACACAAAACAGTATACTACTTAATCGTAATATGATATATTTTCCGTGCTAATTAGTAGGCTGCATGTGATAGGGTTAATTACGAGATTGCTAGTTTTACATTTGCTTTGCCCGTGGTCATTCGTGAATAATAATGGCTCGATGAGTTAATAACAATGAATAATAATGGCTCGATGAGTTAATAATGTTAATAACCTGTATAGCTACTGTGAACGTTTATGAATATATATTCACCATTTTACAAAAATGAAATAGCAACTAAAATATAAGTCAACCCCTATTACTCCTAGTCGTATATCCTGCTAAGCCAATTCCACACCCAGGGTTTGCTTTACCGTCTCACAATTTTTATAAAAATTTTGTTGAAGACAAATGAGTTGAAGAAAGAAATATAGCACTATTTAATTCGTTTCATAAAGGGGCCGCCTCTCTTCTGGCTGCTGTAACGCGGTACAAAAGAAGTATGCTAATAAGAAATAGGCCTTAGGCGGTCCAAGTTATAAAACAAATTTAAACACAGATAAAGCATACTGCAAACGAGCACGCCATCCAATAGCGACCAAACATGTTTTTTTTGCTAGTTTCCCCTAAGCTTCCGTTTGTTTATTGCTTAACTAGGCTCGCTAGGGTGGTCTCTAAAGTATTATTCCGTCGATATGAAACTTGAGAGAAGAATACCTTATAAGTCTAGATTAAATTGTTTTCGAACTCTTTTAAATTATTGGGCGACGGATTTAATATTTAAAAAAAGGCTCCGAAAATTTACCTTATAACGAAAGTACACAATTTACACATTAGAACAACTCTGAAAATATACCACTTTCGTCTAGACGGTTTTTTCTGTTAGTGTAATTAGATCTTTACCTTCTACAAAAACTTTTCGAATGATGTCGTAAATAACTTTTTGGAGATAATTTACTCCGATAATTTACAATAAGTTACTCCTTAAGAATGGATTTTCATATATATCGCTCGGTATGAAGTTTTATGAGGAGTAAAATCAGAAGTTCAGGGCGTTAAAAAAGTGTAACAGTTTGTAAATTTAGAAGTAGGAGGTAATCTCCGAAACTACTGATGCGATTTCAAAAATTCTTTTTCCAATATTTAGAAAGAACCTTCAGACTAGACATAGGTTGTATATTATCCCGTTAAAAAAAATTGATATGTTATAAAAAGTTAAATTTTGTAAGTTTGGATGTAAAGTGTGGATTAAAAAAAGTGTAACAGTTTGTAAGTTTAGAAGTAGGAGGTAATCTCCGAAACTACTTATCCGATTTCAGAAATTCTTTCACCAATATTTAGAAAAGACCTTCTGGGTGGACATAGGTTGTATTTTATCGCGTTAAAAAAATTTCATGGAGATCAGTTTTGCAACGAAAGTCAACGAAAAAACAGTCGGACAAATGAATGTCTTGTGAACACTGCCTTAACGGTAACATATATATTGATAAATGGTATTGATATTGATATTTATATACAGTTTTACCTATTTTATACATCCCAACACAATCTTAATTAAGGAGTAAACTCCAGTGGCGCGTCGGAGCTGACACGCACAATGTTTTTTTCTTCCAAATATTCTTACCGAAATCTTTGGTAACTTGGAATTGTGATAAATACCCATTATTTATCACAATTCCAAGTTACAAACTTAATTAAAAACTTATTTATTGTCTGCATGTAAACCGGCATAGAAAAAGCAATAAACTCAATTTCAAATTTTAGAACGAATATCTGTATTACCATAATTCATTCGTCCAATGATGTTATATAAACAATTTTTTCCTTTTGCTCCTTGTCCTAAAAAATACTCTTATTTCTTTTTTGAATTTTTCTCTTTCTTAAGAATGCCTACAATTGAGCTAGATATAAACATAAAATAATGTAAACATATCTAGCAATTATGGATGGATTATGGAATCTAGAGTGATTTCGCCATTCGTAACCAATTTAAACTTTTTGTAGAATGAATGAGAGAAAAAGATGCGAGTAAAATAAATAAGTTTCCTTATGTAAAAGCTTGGCAATGATAGAAAATTTTGTAAAAATGGGTATCGGAAATCCCTTGTTGGAAAAATCAGAAACGAAACCCCCGCAATGACGGTTTCCAATCTCATCGATCCTACCATTGGGCTGATGTTGAGATATTCCTGAAAATAATTACTGATATCAAAATTTGGAGTTTTCTAATAATTTTTACTCATACTTTTTTTTCGATAAAACATAGAGGCTATTAATATATTAAATATATTTTATATTACATATATATCGTGTGTCATTGTCCAATCCATCATTAGTTATAAAAATCAGTTGCTATGTTAATCATGTGAATAATCTTGTGTATATATATATATATATATATATATATGTGTGTGTGTGTGTGTGTGTGTGCGTGTGTGTGTGTACACATTACATCATATCTTTCGGCATCTTGTCTTTTATACTTTCATTTTTGAAATAAAACTTCTTTACGTACGCTTGACTTGGGGAGTAAGCTGGTGAATGCGTGACGAGAGCGTTAAGAAAAGTGTGATCGGGCGAGGCGAACGGAAGTTGAGAGGGAGATATAAATTAGTGAAGACAGAAATAGAGAGAGTTACGTTTCGTATATCTAAGACACAGTGCAAGCCTATTGTCTGTATCACACTGTAGGAGCAAGAGAGGGCAATTTTATAAATTAATATTTTGTTCAATGCATTAAATATTCTACGTTTAAAATGAATAAAATTGTAAATTCATTTTGAAGTTCATATTTTGTGAATTTGAAGTTTTACTTCAGTCGCGTGGTCTAAGGCACACTCTTTTTTTTTACTCTGATAAACCTTTGAAAAAACAATTTTGAACTTTATTTATACATTCAGAATAACTCTCTAACTATATATTCAGAATAACTCTCAACCTTCGCTGAGAATTTTCCACTTCTCTTTAGACTTAGAATTTATTTTTAAAGCAGCAAAATTTCACAAAAGGAATAATCTTAAATTTGATACAACAAATTTATTTTTAGCAAGATTCGGTTGAAAAATAAGAGTAGCCCTCTACATACCGCGTAAAGTACATACGTAGGCCCTTTCTCCATCACGGTTACTGTTACTTCACGTAACTGTGCTGTGTAATGACATTTGTTTATTTTTAAAGTATTTAGCCAATTACCGGCCATGACCTCTCCGTGGCGATTACTATATCAGTTTGACAGTATTTTCACTTCGAGAGCCATATATTTAGAAATAAATTTGTAATTACCCCCTTCAAAAATGGTGTAGAAACGTTAAAGATTCTTAGTGAATTATCGCCGCTTGCGACAGATTTTTTAGAACTTTTCTTATCGTCTTTTCATTTTCATTAAACTTCAAATCAGAAATACAATTGTAGTTTAAACATTTTAATATTAATTATGGAACATTTTTACATTATTTATATTATCGTCAATGATATACTATATCGTGATATACTCCAGCTAAGAGAGGTACGTCAATTAGATAACCATTTTTTGACGTGATAAAGTCTTATAAATCGATTAACCCCGGCTGCACGCGTGAAAAAGTGTCACGTTCCGCATTTATCTCTCTTCTCGCGTGACGTCAGAGCTAGCAGTTCGACAACCATCGATTTGACTTTTTCGAGGCACATTACACTTGAAACACTCCCCTTGATTTCGTACTTTTCCTATCATCGTCCTATCCTTAACAGAATAACGCAGATTGGAAGATCTTAAATATAACACATGTATATAAGTTGTAAATAAATTGTTAATAGCACATTGTTACTTGTAATTAATCTGTATAATTTAAGTAAAAAAATATTTGAATTAACGAGTGTAAATAAATGTTAATTTATCGAAAAAATTGTAATTTTCAATTAACTCCTTTGTATTATACAAAATAATAATAATTCAGTGATAATAATTCAATTTAATTCATAAAAGTATGCAATTGTTCATCAATGTTTCTTTATAACGTTATCACGTAAAACTATCGTCCGTAAACCGACTTTACAGACAACCAATTTTTTTAGATTTAGCATTTGTTTTTACCTAACGGAAGAATGTGATGAAATCGCCATAAAAAAACAAAAAACCTTTTATTTATCTCTTTACGTTACAACTATATATTTGTAAAATGCATTAAGTAATTTATTACTTCATTCGTTTTCACCTTAAATACAGGATTCTACTTGCATATAAAATGTTTACATATATTAACGGTAATTCTAGTAAAAGTACAAATTGAAGTACTAGAAACAGCCCCATTGTTTCTAACTGAAATATACTCTAATACAGTTGACCCGCGGTAATCCGACAAACGTTTTGCAAGGTCGTGTTGGATGACCGAATTTGTCGAACTATAAAGTACTGACACCGATCCCTTGTAGTCCGTAACTTTTTTGGAAACGAGTACTTTGTAATCCGATAAAAAAAAACACTTTGCGTGTACTGTTATAGGCATGTCGGATTACAGGGGGTGCCGAATTAGATAGGGACCGCATTGTCGCGGGTTAACTGTAGTTAATCTTTATAATACACTACTGTATGACGCCAAGTGTTTGAGTTTGTTAATCAGCATACATATTATGATACAGAATATCTTATATAAAGAGATATGTATGTGCGCGCATTATCCAAAAACCACTAGAAGGATTTTAATGAAACTTTACCGTTCCATATCCTAGAACTATATTTCATATTTGTACCTAAATAGAATTCATCAAGAGTATTACTCAATCCTACTACTACTTAATTAGTTACTGATTTACAAGGGCAACTATTTCTTTTACAAGCAATATAAATGTGTAATTTCTCAAAATTAACTCTAAATTAGATGGTGGTATTTATTTTATTTTAATAACTATTTTTAACTTAATAACGCACTTCCAATTACATACTTTTCAATCTAAAACGCCCTATGGTCAAGAAAATTAAAAACTATAGAAATATATAATATGTATACATATATGTATATATATATATATATATATATATATATATATATATATATATATATATATATATATATTATACATATACATACATATTTTTTAAGAAAACGGAGCAATTTGCTTCATATTCTACTATTAAAGAGAATGAAAAGAACTGCATTGCTATAATTTAATTGAGTTGAAGTTTATCGCACATTTGCTCTCTATTTCAGATTTTCTTCATCTTAGTTATACTGGCTGTAAGTCAGAACCTGCCAATAGCATTGTCATTTCCATATGTAACGTATGTCGGAACACCGATTGTGCCCAGCCAGTATCGCATCCATGATCTTTTCGGACAATACCAGGTTTGATAAAATTTTAAAAATAATCAGTAAAGTGACTTACTAATAACGTAAGATGACATATATTTAATTTAGTTCAGAATACTTTTTTTAATATATTTTTGCAAACCTTAGACTAAATTCCAAACTAATTCCAAATTAAATATTACAGTACGGCTACAACGACGGTCACTCGGACAAAGTAGAAACGCAATTATTGGACGGTAGCAAGCACGGCGCTTACTCCTATGTGGACCCTAATGGCAAGATGCAGACCGTCAAATACGTAGCTGATTCTAAGGGCTTCAGGGTCGAAGCAACAAACATGCCTAAACCTGTCGAAGCTTAGAAAATTTAAGAAGAAATACAAAAATACAAATAAATCAAACGCTTCAAACTATAAACTGCAATGGTACTTTTAACTGAAACATTTTCTTTTCGAATCCCTGGCGACAAGATATCCATGCCCATACCGTTCTTAATTCAGAGACTTTTCAATAGAATAGATAACAGCCACGATTTTGCACTCGCATCCACTTATCTCTCAACAGCTGAAACATGGATCCCAATAGCCGAAACATGTAAAGTTTTCCTTCTCTTAAACAATAAATCTAACGACACGTTACAGTATCTTTCAATCATACTAGAAAAGAGCTGTACTACAATTTTTAAGACTTGACGAACAAATATCAGGATCATTGGTTAAATCTTGTTAGTGAACATTTATTTAGTTAAACTACATTGATTAAATCCACAAAAATGGAACATTTATTTAGTTAAAAAACAATTGGTTAAATCTTGTTAGTGAACATTTATTTAGTTAAATTACTCTTCACAACGAATTATAAATATTATTATAACAGACAAAACTTAACTTGTGTTGGTAAAAATTATTTAATACAACGAATACTTAATCATTAATGTTTCTTTGATATAAGATATAGATCCAAAAAATATGTGGCCTAATTTGTGAGTTGTGAAATTTGCCAAACTGATTTTTACTAAATTAGTCTTGACTAGCTTTTATGATCGTTAATTGTATTGTTTTTATGAGTATTCATTTATTTAAAACAGAGAAATATTCGCTTTATATAAAATGCATTTACTTCCTTAACTTAATTTAATTCCTATTACATTTTATAATGGGTAATGCTAGAGAAGCCTAATTTAAAATAGTGTTTAATCAATTTCTCACTGATTTTTGGAGCAAAATAAGATACACTCAAATTAACAGCAAATATGTGTCGTTAAATTAGTATAGCAAGTCGGTTTCTAGAGATTCCTCTATGCAAATTAAGAAAATTACAATCAATGAAATTGTCCTGTGTCTCGCCCGCTTTTCGAGATACGCTATATCAAGGTTATTTATATATCAAGTATCTTTCAAGGGTTAAGCGCCGTGCTGTATAGTGCAGACTGTACGTCGCGCAAAATCATCAATCCGATACGACTTAATGGAACCAACCCCTCATTAGTCATTGAATATACACAAGTGTTGTTTTAGAGAAAGAAAAATCGATTACACTTTTAGTGTTTTTCTACGGAGTTTCTATTTACAATAATAAAACATTTAAATATAATTATGGTTAAAAAAGATAGTGAAAATAAAAAATATTTAAAACTGTAAAATAAATTATTTCTCTTGATAAAGTCAAAATTAAAAATTAAATTATTTTAGCCTTGTATTTTTAAGAGATAGTTTGAAGAAAGAAAAAAGTTGAACAAAATTTCGTGCTATACTAATTAAGTAATGTAATTAGTATAACGGGAAACGAAACAAATGAACCTAGGTTCGATAATATTACAAATTTAGTAAATAAACGACGATTTCGAAGGCGATCCATTATAAAAGTTTACAATCTCACTTAATTTTTATGCGCGGTTTTGGCTGCAACGATTTTTTATTAAGCTAAATTTAAAATATTCAGGATCAAGTATTAAAAAAATATAGCATGTGTCTTCTTCAAATCAACAATATGGATAGTGGCCTTAGCAAAATAATTAAGTGAACTGGCATGTTGTCATTGGGAAAAGCATGCCTTTTAACAGTTTTAGTCTATTGCTTTTTTCTTTGTGACTTCTGTCAATTATAAAAAATAAAAGCCTAGAACTTTTTAATTACATTGATTGCCTTATCTGTCTTTTAACTCACTTTCATAATTAGTACTGGCAAGTACAAATTTATATCCAATTCGAATATCATAATTTTTTTTATTTTAGTATTAGATTGATTAATTATATAATTATTTACTCGTTTTAAATCACCAACAAAATGTTGATCTTGTTTGTTCTAAACAAAAATTCTCAGTTGTTATCAAAATTTCCTATAATTATTAAATTATTATCATCTATCAAGCCGTGAAATGATATTACTCTCACAGAACTCGGAAAGTTGACTACCAAAGAAATCAACGAGTAATATTTTAAGATTATCGCAATCGGAGAATATTTCCCGCACAAAGAGTCGTCGAGAGCACAAATCAGATAATAATGAGAAGGTGCAATTTCTGTAAAACAGAAACGTATGGCAGAAGCAAAGTGTGGTCGAGGATTGTCGTGTAGCAAGTACACCTACGATATTTTTCTTTCCTTTTTTCGATATCATCGGCATCGTACTCACCGCCAGTGATAATTTCTCCTTCATTACGGAGTTTGTAACAAATTGCAAATGGACTGTTAGTGGAAAGTTAGTGTTATTTTATAAAATTTTCAAATACATTTCATTTCAAGTTACAACTTTACAAATAGCACTTAAAAATGGTAAATGGAAAATAAAACATCAATTTAATTTTAATAAAACGTATATAATGATCCTTCTCTCTATGGGACGCACGAGAAAACTACCTAAAAACCACTTTACTTATAAAGATCGTTCATTTCACTATTTTAAAATACTCCATATCAACTGAAATATTAAGCTGAAAGCTATGGTTACGTGAAGGTCCAAAACTACAGTGAGGCTGTGACAAAATTAATAAAGAAGATGACAAAATATTAAAGGGTACTTGTTTCAATACAGAATCCTAAAATATGATGACCATTGAAAAAGTTGAATATAAAATGTGTATAAAATAAAAGATGAGTTCACTAATTAATAACTCTTCTATGATAATATTTTTGAATCACAAAATAAATAAAAAAGAAGAAATAGTAGATATACATAATAGCGTTAAGGTTAGTAATATTAAAATGATCACGTTTTCCCTACTGCGGTACGGACCCATAAAAACGGATGAAAAAATTTTAAAGCAGTTAAAAAGTAATGATTTGAAAATAATTAAACACAAAAATATTCCGTAAAATTAAAACTGGATTTATTCGATGAGAATGCGATTTCCATGAAAATATTTATTTATTTATTTATTTATCTACTTTAATGTATCTAATTGATACATAAGGCGGACTTATTGCTACAAGAGCAATCTCTTATAGCCAACCACAACACCAGTCCAGCCCCGTTCGACGAACGGCCGGGAATCGAACCCGGGTCGCCGCGGTGCGTCGCATCGTCAAAGGCCGTATGCCTTGTGATCAAACCAACACACCACGGCGACGACATATGACAATATGACTGAGGTGAAAAATATTTGGCCACATTGACAGTGGAAGACTCATAAAAAGGCTACGTTTTATACATAAGGAACGAACAAAAAACAAAAATTTAAAAACATCAAAAAGTATAAACAAAAGATTATGGAACTGTGTGTGAGAAAAACTATAAGAATTTACAGAAAAATGAATAATTCGAATGATATGTATGAATAGATCTCAAGTAGAGCTTATATCATACGAGGTGTGTAAGAAAAAAGAAAATTGTTCTTTATGTAGCTCAGAAAATGTATCTACATTATAACTTATTTCCAAAATAACTGAGTAAGACTGAAAACGGATTTCTTTCTTAACGGAGCTTTCTGTATGATCACCAAATATACTTCATGAATCAATGCAACTTGAGTTTATTTAAAGTAAAATACTAGTTTATCATACATATAATTGGTATATATTTGTTGTTTATTAGTGATTAAACATTGAAATCACGTCATTGGATTCGCATCTTACCACCTAAATTTGTCAAATTATCTATCAAACAATAAGTTTAACAATCTGTTTATAGACTACAGTTTTTACTGTCTTTTGAATTTATACTACCGACAAGTGAAAATAGTAGAGAAAACAGTACTGTTGAATAAACTGTCCACCTAGTATTGCCCATCAGAATATATTCAGTCACATCACAAACAATAACACAAACTTAGTTACGACTGCTAATTGCTAACAATTTCGTCCCTTCTTCGCACGGTTAAAAGTTATGCTGATGTCAAATTTTTGTCTCGAACCCTGGCACCTAAAATTGATAACGGGATTAAAAATAAAATAGAGGTATTTATTTTCATGGCGCGTGGAATTATATAATTGTACACAGTGATGACAATTGATTAAATTGTGGTAAAATACATTATCTATCTTGATGATTTCTATTACTATTAAATGGAGGGGCAGTTTTGTACATTTTTTAAAAAATCTACATCAGGGACGTCGTTGGTATAGACTAGCAGCCAGAGAAACTTTTTTAGACTTTTCGTCGAACCATCTGTTTATTCCCTTGCTTAGGGCATCGCGCACAAACTATTAAACTAGTTTTATGGGTACTAAACTGGTCTTATGGGATGGTATAATGCTTTGGACTGATCTTATCGAAATTTGGCTTCTCTTGTTGTGGCCGAATATTTCCATTCGATTATCGGCAATCAATTAATCGGCGTTCATACAGCAAAAATTTGTGTGAGGGCTTAAGAACTGATGAACAGAAATTGTCGACTGCACGATAATTCAGCTTAGCGTTCCTACTAAAAGTATGTATGTAGATAAATTAATAAATAATTCATTTATATATTTTCATTCTTTCGTTTTAGCAATTGATTTTAGGATAGTTTAAACTATTATATTGCTATTATATATTCAAAACTGTTTATTTACCCCCTAGATAATTAAATATGGGTATTACCATAACGAGCAAATATTATTACTACTTTAGAATAACATATATAATTTAATTATTTTCAAATTAATTTCCATAAACATATATATATATATATATATATATATATATATATATATATATATATATATATATATTTATATATATAAATATATGTATATGCTGCATAAAGGTAAGATAAGAGTTACAAACTTGACTCGTTATTAATTTAAAGGTATTATATTAGAGACATACATACTTTTATATACACAAAACTTGGTGAATGAGCTTGAACTAACTCCTTATTGCTCTTGTTAATTTGGAACGACATAATTTAGTAGAAACTTAAAATTAACTTCTTGCATATACTTGTCCTTAAATTTTCTCTATATTTTTATTTTTTATCCCTGTGAACAACACCAAAACAAATTAAATCACCACCAGGGCACACATAGTTTACAGGAGTGCGGCTCATATAACTCCGTAAGCACATGGTGTATCGCAACAGCGAACACTGCACCCTGCAACATGCAAGTGCAATCTCCCCTCGCAAATAAATTATATTCTTCAGGGCAGACAATATTCCTTTCCTATTTTTTGTCGATTCATTACAGTTTGCAACATAAAAAATTATTTCGGCATAATCTCTCGTATTTTTCTTTGAAATACGTTGAAAGAGAAAAAAGAAAACAACAACAAAATACATTGATGTACTTTTATTTCATTTAAATATATCTATTTTTTATTTAATCCAAATAAATATAATTTTCAAGAGCGGTTTTTCTTATTATTACCAGTAATTAATAAAACTTTTAAATATAATGAAAACACCATTTCGTTACTGATTATTTTTATTTAGTATATCGTACGTTGAAACTCTTTTTTACGGTCTAACTAAAGAGAAACATAGCGCAGCCAACCGAAGCGATGCGGCGTCCACTCGCGATCCGAACCCGAACAATGAGAAAACGCACGTAGAACACGTACATTTCCTTATTATTCATCATTGTTGCCCCACTATCTTTTTCGCATCAAATGCGATTTACCTTTACCCTCTACAGAACATGCCGAAATATGCAGTCATAATATATACGTTTAATTTTGCTTTTTATCACCTATTTCTGCCTGTGCTATTTTATTTCTGAATTAAAGGTTAAGATTTAATGAATGTCCTTATATGTATAAAATGTATAAATTTACATATGCTAATTGCTATGTTGTCACATAAAGTCGAAACGTTTGAATCTATTTTCATACAACTTTTAAAAGATTCACCATTTTTTTCTTCAAATTTGCCATAAAAATATTATCAAAAGAAAGTAAATTACTAGTATTTTTAAAATTCATCATTGCCATACCTGCCTTTGCTTTTAGATCTTATAATTATAGTCAATTTTTCTTAAATTAGTAAATGGATCTCTGATTTGAGTTATTTTTAATTGTTAAAAAAATAAATGTTTGCTACTGCCAAAAATTTTCTAATATATGTGTATAGGTTTTATTGTTTATTTGAAAATAAACAATTAAACCTATTTTTATGAAATTATCGTTATGCTGGCTAATATAGAATTAACTCTATATTTAGAAAAAACAATTATAACTTTTGTTGTCGATTCCTAAATGTAACTTTTCTTATAAAAAGTCTGTTTCGACATTCACAATTTAGGCAGATTAATTTCTATACATATCTTAAACAATGTGTCTGGAGATTCTCCCAAAAATAAATATTTTTCGATTACAAATAATCGACATTATTGCAAATATATGTGTCATTGACGTTACAGTTGTTGAAACTACCTTTCGTTAATTTCGTTATGTTTTATACTACTGACATTATCTAAATAATACCTTAGAAGAGGCTAAATAAACATTTGTCCGTCTTCTGCAAATCTTACTAAAGGATGATGCGATGAAAATAATCCTTCACAATTGCAGCCACAATACATTTTCCGCTTACAAAATAATTTCACATTCGATTTCGTGTGTAGCTCAAATCTTTTATTAAATTTTGCAAAAACATATTCTTTGTTATCTCTTGTTGCTATTGTTATAAGTTAGATTTTTGTCAACTATTAATGTAATCAGTTTGATCCCTAATTGCGAAATACAATTTTCTTTTAGATTAAACATGGATTAAGAAACTTATTTTTTATCTCAGATCGTTTTGAAAGTCTTATTTATTTTCTTGGCTTAAAAGATCTATACAAATAGTAATGTGATGTTCCAAAATTAAATAAAACTAGGACAGCATAATATCCTAAGTGACTGTATCAACGAAAATTATTCCCTTAACAGGTATCTTATACATCAATAGATACGGTCTATCAAAATGTTCTACTTTGTTATTGTTTTGGTTATGTAACTTCGAACATTATTTTTCTTAACACTTCTATTATATACTTTATGTGTGTCTGTATGAGCCATAAATTTTATCATTAAACAGCGTTTAAATATGTGGTACACGATTTCTTAAATTGCGTTCACTTATCAGTTCAGAAGTATCTTTGGTACCTTCGAAATGTTATTACACATAATTTATGCCCTCAACTTTTTAAACTTTTATATG
Source organism: Druceiella hillmani (assembly GCA_039881145.1). Classification (NCBI taxonomy): domain Eukaryota; kingdom Metazoa; phylum Arthropoda; class Insecta; order Lepidoptera; family Hepialidae; genus Druceiella; species Druceiella hillmani. The sequence goes on along the minus strand of JAYKKI010000021.1, from coordinate 19,589,632 downwards.
TGAGTATGACCTGCTTTCTAAAATACATTTGTACTAGAATATTCACCAGCTATTAAAATTCGATAAATGATCTTATGTTTTGACAGAGATTATTTAAGTCCTTTCACTACAATAGCATGTTCCATGCTAACTGATGACCAACTAAAATTTTTTACATTGATGTTCAGGAGGATGGTGGTTTTAACAGCTCTAAATAATTTATCAATTTTAAAACCGATAATTTCTCTAATCTCAGATAATGCAAATAAATTGGTTCTATACGAGCGTTTCGACTTACACGCATTAATTAGAAATATTATAGCAGAAACACCGCCAATCAAATCCCCACATGAAACGGCTTGAGCGGCTTCCTTCATTCATGATGTAGCTTTCCATCAACCTGCTATGTGCAAAATGAACTACTTTTCAATGAAAATGCTACTTTTCAATGAAATATGTAACTTTTAAGTAATATTTTAATCGCACATATGTAATATACAAACTCAGTACTGCGTTGTAAGTTACTCCAAAGAAGGTTTGGTCTAAACAGGACTATTTGATTCAACGTGACATAGTAGAATTAGGCTACTTAATAAAATCTTGCAATAATAGTATTATTTGCTAAATAAAAAAAAAACAAAATTATGTACTTTAGTAAAAATTACAGTAAACAATAAGAACTAACAAAATTGTCTTAAATTCATATGAATATAATAATACGTTCAAGTTATTGAGGTATTACTTGCATTGAGAATTCATCTGCATTCAGTCTGTAAACAATTGAATTGCAGTTCAGTGACAGAAGTTGCATTGATCTTTGCCGATTATTCGACGCGTCTACAAGTTTTACCAATTTGCGTATACATTCAGGAGACTTCATTTTCGGTTCTCCCGCCATTGTTTAAAAATATCTGTTTTTTTTAAATAATAACATTTTTATTTCAATGCATAAAGTTCATGTTTTCATAAAAACTAAAAATAATGTTTTACCGAAAGTATTCTGCTCATAGGGCTGTTGCATAAGTACCTGTATAAAATAACGAGGAATGTGATAAATCTTTCAAAACAATTACAACGACTTTGACCTATGAAAACCCAATCATTATTTTTAGGCGTAGGAAATGTAGCGATTAATAAATATAATTCTGCCAGATACTTTTGATATATCGCGTTGTCAATATTTATTACCAAAATTCCTTTTTGTGCAAAGGTAAATTTGATGAATAGTAATGCGTTTTTTAAAGGCTACTAAAACTGCAATATCATATCATATCGGTGCGATGAACTTCTTGTACCGCGTCATTTATATTACCATATTTATGGGCGAATTTACAAAATACCGCAATTCGGGAATAGATATTTATCAGTCATAAATTCATTAATGCATGCCTAGCGACGCCCCTTGTTGATGTGCACAACTTTGAAATCCATTTCTCGTATCTTGATTGCTTGGGCGACCATTAAACGCTCAATCATATTGAAGAAGTACTGTTGGATTAACGTAAGCTTTGTCATCCAATTATAAAAATTGTCTTCAATAATCCGACAGTTATTCCAATTAGATGATAAATCTTTCATCAATTCGTCAGTATTTGCTCAACATGAGGTCTAGTGCTCGCCTCACATTATATCGTAATTAAAATGAAGACAAGTGTTTTATAGGTTTTGGTAATCAGTTTTATTTATTTTGTAATATTAAAATTACGTCGATACAATGTTAATATTATTCCAATTTTTTAAACAACTTATCATATATTTAATATAAATAATTGAATTGAGTACCAATAATAAATATGACAATTAAGGCTTCAGTAGTTTTAGGGTCAGCTTATTGTAAATTAACATATCCTAGAATACAACTTTGTCCTTTTAATGAAACGTGACAAACTGTCTCAATAAACCGATTTTGAAGGGGTGACAAATACGATATTTGTTGCTTTCATTCGTGGATACTGCTTTAAAGCCAACTATCGACTAACTTTAAAATAATAAGACATCACATATCAAATGTTAGAAAATATATTGTACTTTAGTAGTCTTAAATAATAAAACCTGCAATAAAATATTAGTATACCTTGGATATCTCCTATTCCTTATTCATAAGTGCAAGTGAAATAATCACGAATCTACGAACTTAATGATCTACAAATCAAACAGAGTGGCTAATAATTCATTTTGTAAATGACTTTGCTCACTTTAGAAAAATTAATATACGTAACGTCACCTATTGTTAAATTGTCATATCTTCTTTTTAGCTGGTCGATTGAGATAAAACATAGCCCGAGGTTACCTTAGAGCCAACAGAATCCATCAATAAAAACTTCATCAAAATCCTTTTAACAGTTCTTGCGTGGTACGTAAGTTAATTAACAGGCTTACAGATAAACATTTCAAAAACAATATTTTCGTATTCTATTACTGTTTTATGTCATTGTAAATATTTTTTTTGTAAATATCTTCAATATACAAACAGGCCAATTCTACAGTTTTATTATCATAACTAATGTAATGCGAAAACTAACTTCTTCAACAAAGCAACGGACTGACATGACGTCCGTCATAGGCCCCTAGGAGGCGCGCGATCAAAATGGAATACTTACAGTTACAGTTTCACCAGTGATCGAAAATTCGGGTGCAAATGTTGCAATTATAAGTAATGTTATGAAGCAATAGCCCGTTTACGTCACTTGCGGTATGTCCCCGTGAACCGCAGATTAGACGGGAAAAAATTATTTATAGGAAGGGCATACAAGAATAAAAAAGACAAAGGTCTTTACTTGAATATATTTTATTTAAAAATTAAATATAAATCACAGGATAAAGTAGGCGTAGATAACATTTCGCAGACACTCACATAACAGAGTATGTAATGTTAATTTTAGTGAGTATAAAATATGTGCATTAAAACCTTGGTTAACTTAGCTTAAAGTCAACTACAAGTAGCGCACTTAACTAGATTCAACCAGGTCTCCTCCTAAAAAGACGCATAATATTCATAATTACTTTTTACATATCTCTACGAACTCTACTGGCTACAAGAAATCATTGAAATTAAAATTAAGCTATAAACTTAAGCAGATTCCTTGGACTAACTAAAGTATTTTCGAAACCCTTTAGAAACACTGTTTCGTAGTGTAATGTTTATATCCTAGGGTGATTTAATCATATACCTTAGTATCATATAATAAATCATTAATCATTTCAATTTCAGATATATGTAATTACTAATTAAGAATTAAAGGACGCTCGATTTACTTTTCGTGCTTTTGCATTAGCAAAATCTTTAATGGTGTCACTCACTTCGTTTTGATTTCATGTGCAAAACTCATTAACGATAAATTTGCCAATCTACTTTGCGACAATGTTGACCTGAGATAGTTTTTAATTATTTTTAGTTTAGAAAATGATCTTTCGTTGTGTGCTACAATGACTGGCAATGTAAGGTAACTTCTAAGTGCTGTAAGACAGCTTCGGGAACACTAAAATTAATTTATTTGTAAACAAATAATTTAAAATATCCAACGACGTAGTGGAATCGTCAATAAACATCGGTAATAATTTGATGTCATTAAAGAGCTCGAACTTATCTACATCTGAAAAGCCAGCATGGCACAGTTTATTTTCTAAATTAGAACAATACGCTTTTTTATATGTTTTAATTCCTTCCAGTGTTTTAATTTTTGAAGGAATGAAAATATTATATTATTTTGATTCAAAAGTTCGAACCGTTCGTCGAACTTAGTAATTGGGGTATCTCATAGGTAGTTGTGAAAACTGACTTTAAAATGTATTTCCGCATCTGTTATCGGTTCGTCCTCCGCCTTATAATTAAAAAAGCTCCTACGAGCGAGAGGGCGGCAGGTGTGGAAAATTCTGCTATCGCGTCGACTTTTTCCGCTTCAGTTTTCGCACTCCACAAAAGCGTACTCTTATTACTTCATATTTGCACCATTATCGTAACTTTAACCATGCATATCTTGTATGTCAATGTCGTTTGAAACTAAATATCTAACAAAAATTAAGTTAAGCCATGACCAGTAGTATGACCAGTAGACCTGTGATAGGAAAAAAATTCCAGAAATTATTCTTTTATTTCAGCCTTGTTGTTGCTTGTATTTAAAAGAACATACCGTACGACAATCGATATTTATTCTTCGTGTGCAATATCTGGAGCGCAAACTAAAATAATTGAAAAATATTTGGATTGTTTCAACTCCAAAACAATACTTTTTTTGTTCTTTCTCCTAATAATAGTATTAATTCATTCTGAATATTATGTCCAAGAACGTGTGGCGTTAGGCGTGACTTGGATTTTTGAATAGGTTCGTTGTGTTCGGCAAACACATTATCGAAATTAGAGATATGTTCAACCAACTTTAGAAAACAAACATTATCAGGATCGTAAATATGTTCAGTGTTGCTCCCTTATGCTAGACATTGCCGCGCTAAAAAATGAATTAAGTTGATTATTCGTTCGACTACTGCCACCCAATTTTTTCCCCGTTCAATTTGTACTTGGTTCAAGAAATCTACCGTCTTTTCTTTGAAAATACCAGTTTTCAATGTAATATGCTTCTTAATGACATAATAGGTGCCCTGAGCTCTTTTCATGACGTTCTAAAACCATAGACAAATGCTGCCAATCTTTGTAACCTATCTTACCATTAAAAACAGTAACATCACCATGAAAAAATGTACAATAAAAATAATAAACAGAATCAGTTGATTTAGAGAAAACCAGCCAGTTTCGTAAAACGGTTTCATTATTTAACATCTTTTCAGTATAACAAGCATTTGAAAAAAAATATTTTCTATGTATTTAAAGGATAGGAACTCTCTCTTAACTGTACTGGTCCGCGTTCTATTAAAAATATCCTCTGTTTGTCAAATAACTCTCGTGGTCATAACGCGAGATTATTCATTACATCTTCTCGAAGTATTTTCTCCGCGGACGCTTCGGCACAAGGAGGTTTACCACCGACGACGAAGACAGAAGAGCGGTGGCGTTGAAAAGACAAGTTCTACTGTAGAATTATGTTGGTTTTCTTACGTCTCCAAATGTTCCTCCGAAGATGGACAGGGGTGAAGAATAAACTTTCCAATAGAACTTGTATTCTTTTTTAAAGATACTTCCTTCTACAGCTTCTAACAGAATTTTAAAAAATTAAAAAAGAAAGTCAATACATATTATGTCGTGCAATTTAGGTCGTTTAAATCCAATGGCAGAGTGATTTGATTAGGTATCAGTAATACAATCAGTTAATGCAAAAACAGAAAACGACAGCAAAAGTCGTATTTTGAAATCCACGACACTCAGTGATACATAAACCCACATGTTTTTAAACTTTGTCGGTCAGAGGTTACAAATAATAAGAAGGTCTAAATAAATATCTGAGTATACTAGTAGGTACATATTAAAGCAGTAAACTTACCGTTTTTCCGCACTGCACCAGGATAAACAGAAGAAAAATTCGAAGTAGGTAGGTACGTATCTTCGATATCACTGTTATGTTTGAAGAGCTTTGACGTAATAATCACAGTTATTACAGTTTTCACCGAAGTAATAACCAATACTTACGTTTTATAACACATAAATCTAAAGAAAAGACTATTTACTTCATATTTACGTGTTTACTCAAACATAATACTTAATTGAATATATTTGGCGTTAATTTTATACGAATTCATTATTCACAATTAAATGAAACTACGTGATGTAGTATTATTTCTACTTTCTTTAATTTCTTTACCACGACCTAGGTTTCGTTGTATTACAACATCTTCATGTGGAATTGTTTGCTAATATCCCACCTGAAGATGTTGTAATACAACGAAACCTAGGTCGTGGTAAAGAAATTAAAGCAAGTAAAAATAATACTACATCACGTAGTTTCATTTAATTGTGAATAATACTTAATATATTTTGTCAAGGGTTAATTTCGCAGAACTACGGTGTAGCGGTAAAATACAAAATGCGGCACGCGTACACGTGCTTTTGAAAATGTCGCGTCCTTGACAATTTGAATTTTATATCATTCTAATACAGCCTAGATTGATCGCGTCTTTTCAAATAAATCAAAAAAGATGCCGCCTTGCGCCTTTGGTAACGATATGACACTATGCAAATATATTTTTTAATTATCTATTTTAAGGCAGATTTCACGTTGAAAAAGTTATTGTTTAGAGGATGCAAAAATATTACGACTAAATAATTTATAATTTTCGGGTGTTGTGCATGTTACATGCGTGCTCCGAATTGTGCTCTATGCACGCGCGAGTCTGATGTGTTTTGTAATGTATTCTTATTTGTATGTACTCTTTAGCAAGAAGCTCTGTAAATAATGCATGCAATTTTCATAGCATTACAGCATTAAATTAAACTTAAAATAGCGTGTCAGTTCGTAGCGAATTCGTTCGCCCTGGACAGGATCTGAAATGATTTAAGGAGGTGCGCCTTGCTGCCGCCGTCCGGTGTCGGCCATAACACGAACGCAGGGTATTTGAGAGCGCCACATGCTCTCTAGAGGCATCGCAAGCGGCGCTCGGCGCTCCCTAAGAACCTGCGCCCGTGTGCGCTGCACATCCTGCACCATAAGTAAATCTGCAAAGAAGAAGAGATATCTGAGATCTCTTGATATAGCAAGAGAAGCAAATCCACTCGTTTTCTAATGTAGTGAAGTTCTATACTTGAATTTTAAAAAATTGGTGCAAAAATACTTCATTTTCCAAATGAGTTCTATCGTATCCGAGATATTATTTTCAACAGCAACTTTCATCCAAATAGACTTGCGAAATCGCATTTCTCCGCATAATGTAAGGATGGTGTCTTTTCTAAATAAAAAGCTTGCTGCTATTAATGTATTTTTTATTTAATTAATTTTAAAAATGTCTTTTTTCATTTTCAATCTGTTAATCTAGTACTTCGTTTCTGTCTTGTATAATATTTGCGCTTTCTTTCAAATTAACTATCCGCATCGTTGTCAATATATAATAGTTTTCCGAATACCGATATCCAAGAGTTTTCCATAAATATTAGTATCGATATCGAATCGGCAAAATGCTATATCGATACATCCCTACAACGGAACAACTGATCGACATAATTTTTACACAAAGGTAGTTAGCGGATGAGATAGAAATGATGCAGGCTACTCTTTAATTTGGAAAATCTCATTCATTCGGAAAAATTCTTATTTGAAACAAAATAAGTATGCAATGAGAATAACTAAGCAACGTCGCAAGAGAGTTACTGTCGGATAAACATGTTGTTTTGAAACGCCACATACGCAATATAAGGTGGCAACAGTCCTTTAATTTAAGAGAACAAATATTGTGTTTATATTGTAATTTTTATTATAAAGTCACAAAATATGCTGCATGTTTTAAAATCTCCCCATATATTATTAACTACAATCACGTAAAAGAAGCAGCGGGTAGAACTTAGTATTTATAGATAAAACAGGTTCTTCTTTTAGGCTTTTTGTATACCAATTTTCAATAATTTTTTACAAAAAAAATGATTCGTCATAACGTTTCATTCGTTTTCATATATTGGAAATTCAAATCGAAACTAAGAAACAATTGGACGATATAATTCCAATAATTATTAAGAGTTTACTATAGTAATCGAATTTAATAATAATAAGACTGAAAGATGATTAACAATATAAAGCTAGAATTAAATTATCAATATAAAGCTAGAACGACTACGACAGACAAACTTCAAAGTTGCAACATTTACACGTATTTGTTACAACATTTACACGTATTTGTTACAACATGTACACGTTACAAGAAAAAAGAGGAAGTAAAGAATATGTAGATTATAATTTTGAATTTTTTTCTGGCCACACGGAAATATTTTTTAAAAACATCCTATTTGACAGGACGTCTAAAATAAATAGGAATAATTAGTTAATATTTAAGTCCATTAATCTAATTAAATAATCATATATATATATATATATATATATATATATATATATATATATATATATATATATATAGTTTATTACGTCACTTAAACTCTTAAATACAAAACTTTAAACAACAGACACCACATAATAAAATATTTCAATTAGATTAATTTGTTTTACTTTGGCTTAAAAACAGTTCATCCAACTATAATTAAATGGACAATGTAATGAAATATGAGATAAAGAGCACAGAATGACTAGGGAAAATAAAACGCCATTTCGCCCATCCTGTAAAATGTATGAAATTGAAACTATATTTTTGCTGAATAAATATTTTACTTTTTCTCTTTCGCTATTGCTTTAATCAAATTTTGGCAAGAAATTTTCATGAAATAAATGTATAAAATAAATAAAAAGTAAACTATAATTATAGATGATATATAGGTTTTTGTATCAAATATAACTGTACTACATATTCCCAGAGTTCATAATAAAATTCGGTAAAATTTATGTTTTCGACAATAATTTAAATACGCCCTTTGTGCTATAATTTTCACACAAACATTTTTCAAGTATTGCAAAAATATTTGTTCTTTAATCCGTGATGTGATTATTTATTCAAGGTTGTCTCTAAATCGAGGTTTGTTAGTCCCACTTGAAGTTGTTTTTTTAAGTATCGTATTGATTAGTAAAGAAAGAAAAATAAATTCTTATGTTTCGACTTAGTAGTTGACAATATTAAACAAAACTGATATAAATCATAAAATATAACATAAATATAACAAAATAATCATAAACTATAATAAAAATATACCCGCTAGCTACAATTAGTTTTTTAAGTATCGTGTTGATTAGTAACAGAAAATAAATTTGATATTTTTTTATAAAATATACATAAAGAAAAATAAATTCTTATGTTTCGACTTAGTAATTGATAATATTATATAAAACTGATATTAATCATAAAATATAACAAAATAATCATAAAATATAATAAAAATATACCCCGAATATACCCGCTCGCTGTAATTATGGCGAAGCCTTAACCGCGCGGTATTACTGATTATAGAGCCCTTCATGGTGAGAAATCTCGTCGCCTCATTAAATATGCGACTTTCCAAATGTGCTGATTTTAACTTCGCAGTTTAAACGCTGCAAAAATAATAATTATAATGGTGGAATTATCATCTTTACTTTCTGTTCATTGCTATTTAGGAAATGTGATTGTACACTGTGACACATATATTTAATAAGTCTTTAGGTGTCTAAAAGAAGTTTGATATCGTTCATATCGTAAGAACTTACAATAAAAATAAATTATAAAAACGGTTTTGACAGTTCTAGAGTAGAAATTCCTCATTAAATAGAGGTATAATCCTGAGTAATAATAAGTGTCAAAGAAAGATACGACTCTTAGGAAAACAACAAGCGACTTTGTAACTCCGTGATATAAATCCCTGACTTTAGTCAAAAATACAAAACGAGAATCGGCTAGGTCGTAACCTGATATAAAAATAATACTATATGTAACATATCTTTCCGCTTTGGTTATATTATATTTAATAATGAGATGATCTCATTATTAAATTATCTAAAGCGGAAAGGTGCTGCAGATTGGGCATGTGTTCCATTAGTATAAGTTATAATGTAAACGTGTGAGTTTTAACTAACTTGAAGCTTAATCTCATATCTCTCTTAGAAAATTAACCTAAAAAATAATAAAAAGCAAACAAGTACTTCACTTGGAAAATCTACAAAGCCTGATTTCACTTTCTGCTAAAATATTTTAATATTACGCACGTGTCATTTACTACCCTGTTAAAATTGTATTTTTTTCCAAATTCTATAAATATACAGTTCTTTCGTGTAACTGACTTTAAAGGTAATTATAATAAAAAGTACTTTAACACAGGAGGAGAAAAAGGGTCGTTTGTTTCCTGAAGGTTGTCACTAAAAATTGCGCCCTTCAACGAAAGTGCGACGTCTCATTAAGAGTCGTCGGGCGCCATTTGGAATTTGCTGATTTTCCCTTCACAATTTGAATTCCACTGAAATAATAGTCTACATGGTGAAAATATAATTTTTGTTTTTAACTAACAACTGTTTAATGAAGCTGTTAAGACTACGTATTGCCAACGTAATAAAAAACAATTTCAAGCACTGTAATACATTTTTGACACTTTGCAAATAACTACCTTTAATTTACATAATATTTTGGGCCTAATTTTTGGTATTTTATTTATTGCTCTGTTAACAAATTTGTGATACACAATTCTCCACTCAAATTTTCAGACTTCCGTAAATTCCATCGACATAACGTATATTTATGTAACATATATCCCACCAAATACAGATTAACTGAATGAAATGACACAATTTTAGACCATCATACTTACTCTTTTCTTTTAATTAACACTTTAGTTAATTTAGATGAGCATGTAGTAATAATATTATAACGAGAACAATTTTATTTCTTTGTTTGTTTTTTAAGATTTGGCACAAATATCGTTACACATCTATAGTATTTAAATGGACATAGAGTATATAAAGCGAGTATCTTTTTAAAACCTATGGGTTGAACTGTAACGATTTAAATGAAGGGAGTCAAAGTACTAAGGATAACGTAAATGTGTACCTTTCTAAGAAGTATAAGAGTATATATATACAGCTGATCATTATTAATTGCCTGCTATAACACGTTTTGTGTTGCAAAAATAGACCTCTGCAACATTTATGAGTTACAAGAAGAGTTAAAAAACTAAACCGACTTCAAATATTAACTACTGTCAGCTTTTGATTTTAGTTTGAACTACATCAAAATAATGTCAGAAATAATATTATATTTTAGTTTAAACTACATCAAAATAATCTCAGAAATAATATTATATTTTAGTTTCAGCTACATCAAAATAATGTCAGAAATAATGTTATATTTTAGTTTAAACTACATCACAATAATGTCAGAAATAATATTATATTTTAGTTTAAACTACATTAAAATAATGTCAGAAATAATATTATATTTTAGTTTAAATTACATCAAAATAATGTCAGATTTTGATTTTAGTTGCGGGGTTGTATTTGATTTTAGTTGTAGTGGTTGTAGTAGTGGGTTTTGATTTTAGTTTAAACTACATCAAAATAATGACAGAAATAGTTATATATGATAATAAAATTTATATTTTATGCTCCTTAACAAGAAAAAACCTCACTACGAAACATATTTTATTATCTGCCATAATTCCTACCGCGTTTATGCATGTTCATGTACTTCTAAACTTGTCTTTTAAAACTCGTTCATTGTTGCTCGTCGTAAGGGGTACAGATTAATATTTGAATTTGAATTTTTGTTATTGTTATTTAACATTTCTGCAGATGACATGTATATGTATATATCACATCACTGACAATTGGTTGCATGGAATTTGTCATCGGGTGAGGAGTACAAAATGGGAGCAAATAAATCAATAACAGCGCTTGCTGTGGATCAAAACAAAAACAATTATTGTTCTTTTGTCAACTACATGTCTTTATTTGTAAAACAAAATAAGCTGTCTTAACGAATAACATAATATGGGTCGCAGAAGTTGGTCTGTAGTGAACTATAAAATACTGGGAGAGCAGTAAATATAAGTTTTGCAAATTGCCAACAGCAAATTGTTATAGAGAAAATACAAAGAAATAAGTGAATAACTTTCATAAAGAGGAAATAGAGACGTTATAATCTCAATTATATGTTTAATTCGCTTAAATTATGATTTCAAAATAAAATATATTATTACGTTTATTGTTTTAATATTATTGTATTAATCCAAAACCACAAAATATATTTGCAGTAGTCATTTCATTGGTGGCAAGAAATTATATTTCATTCTCAAATAAATTATGCGATTTTTCATGAAAAACCATTTATCAAATAACTACCTGAAATAATGTTTAGTACAAAAGCTAAAACTATGTGATTGCCAGAAGCGACGTTATTTTTTTTTACTGTTGAAATAAAGGCAAATATTAGAAAATATACTCTCGCTAAAATTCATTTGTTCAATACAATTACTTTAGCTAACCTAATTGTACTGAAAACAAAAATACTCCGAAGTAAATTATAGGTATTTACATTTCTTTAATGCACCCAAAAAACGGTTCTCATATATGGCGGACTTATTACTACATGAGCAAATTCTTCCAGTCAACCATAACAATTTGTATTGAAATTTAGTTGGTAGATTGTAAGAGATTTTAAAATGAAAATTTTTCATAACACATTATAGAAAAAAAATACAAAAGTAAATTAAAACAGAAAACAAAATATTGACATGATTTGGGATGGGAAAGACAAGAAAGGGCAAGGACACAAAGGAAAAGGTTTCAGAAGATGCAGGACTTTTTCACTCGATCTTTGAAAATATGGGAAAGAATAATGTTAGTCGACATTTTTCAATTTTTTTTAAACATCTTGTTTCTCCATAACCAAAGAATACTATTACTGCGTAACATAACGTTGACAGTGTCAGCAAACTTGCGAGCACTCGGTCGTTGTGCATATTTCATGTCGATATGCCTGCAAAATAACACTTTTCCATACAACCTCTAACACTCCAATTCAATCCATCAAGGGTTGGAATTTAAAAAATCGGCATGTACGTATTTTATTATTCCTTTAATAGATTACTGTCTTAGTTAACCAAATTACAGTCATAATTTAATACCAACAAGCTCATAGATATACCTTTTCGTACAAATTTTGACGCCTCGTGTCATACTCTCAAGGGAAATATTTTTAGAAATCCTTTCGAGACTTTAAGTTACAAAAAAAATACTGTCTTAATTGTACTTAAAATTACTGTGTTACTATCTTAATTGCAGCAGTTTTAGCTGTATATTGATGTTACAGTTATGACATTTACCTACTATCATCGTTACCGAAAGGATATATTATTCCTGCTTTGATTGAAACCATCCTAATTATACACAATTAACTTTATAGTAATATGATAACCACTCAGAATTCCAATGGAATTTTAGCCATCGGCCTTATTTATATGTCAATGACGTATTCGAATACATAGCTTATAACAACACGCACTACGTACAGTTGTGAATTAGGTGAAAGTATGTTTAAAGGGGTGTTATTTATTCATAACCTCGATGTGAAGGAATATATGTGTGTCCTCATGCTGGAGGACTTTCACCATATAAATATTCGAATGAGAATTTTTATGTCAATAACTGTCAATATTTGATTTGATATAGCTTTGTATCCTATCCATGAGAAGACCAAGTAATAATTTACAGTGACGAACCGACTAGGGTTTTCGCCGACTAGCCGACTAATCGACTTATGCATCGATCTGCGTGCAAAGATCACTTCGATACCGTTCCTGTATCGTGAACAGACTTCATTAATGATTTATGATTATTATATTATAATAAAAAGTCAATATTATTGATATTACAAACAAGGGATTTATAATTGTTAAGTTACAGTTCATACTTGTTAAAAAAAAGTACCCTATCCACGAGAAGACCGACTCGACTAATACACCGGTCTGCGTGAGAGGTCTGCAAAGATCACTTCGATACCGTTCGTATATCGTCAACAGACTTCATTAATGATTTATGATTATTATATTATAATGAAATGTCAGTATAATTGATATTATAAGCAAGGGATTTATAATTGTTAAATTACAGTTCCTACTTGTTAAAAAATTAATTTTATCCATATCTTAATTACCCACACACGCATATCAATTGTCACTGATACTTGGTTGTGATTGATTAGTATATACATATAGAAGATAGTTTAAATACTTTTTTCATTTAAAAATACCTTTTAAAATTAGTGTAACTGTGGAAAGATTTACTGCATTTTCAAAACTGAAAGTAACATCAATGCTGTGCAGCTCACGATATGGACTAACAAGATAGTAATGCATCAGCAGATTCTGGTAAGTTTTTCATTAGCACAAGTCAAGTGTAAAAAATTTCATATTCACATTTACGCGCCAGGAAAGTTTATCATACAAGGATGCATCATAAATTGACCAAAGGTGAAAAACGCTGCTGCGTTAATTGGCAAAATGTTTTAAAAATTAGACTCATCTCACTCAAATATTGTAATCTATATCATCACGGGTGAAAACTAGATATACTATTACTAAACCTAAACTTAAAGACAGTCTCTGTAATGGAACAAGGCGATAATTTTTCCAGTGTTTCGTCCGTTCTTTACCTTTATAAACAACTCGTCAAAAATATTATTGCTATACGATGCGATATAATACCCGCGTTTCTCCGTATTTGATCGGCGCGTGCGAAACGCACTTTAGCGCGTACACAGCATCATCGGATAACGATCATCTGCGTTAACACGCATTCGCTTGCTCATTTCATCATCCTTAAGCATTCTAAAACATAGTCACACTTGTGACCTTTTTAATTTGATTTGATGCGAAAGCTGAATTATTGCGAGAAAGTTAAGAGACTTTTACGCATCGCCCTTTATTTCCTCATTATTGAATCCAGTGAAATATGCGAAATACGTTTAATTTTTATTTCTCAATTTTATATTTATTTTTCCGCAACTTACAAAGGCCAAATGATAGCATTTTGACGTGTCAATAAATATGGGGAAAAGAATTACTCTTTAGATAGGGTAAACCGCTATCGTACAAATATACCAATTTTTTTGAATCATCAGCAATTTACAAAATATGTCGAGATGTGGATCTACGGCGAATATACGATGGAAGTTCAAAAAAACGTAGTGCTATTTTTCCATAAATTATCTCTTAACTCTTATATATTTCTCAGACCAGTCGATTAATTTTTATTTATACCCTCAAAGAAAATGTTTTCTCTTTATCTTGAAAATAAGCTGAAATTGCAATCTTGATCTCTTCTTCATCGCTATTTTTTTTCCTCAAAACTCCTTTTTCATTTTCGGGAACAAATAATAGTAGCCGTGACCCTAGTCTGGGTTGTAAGCTGGGTGTTGCAATATTTGAAAACAACATTTATGAAGGGCAGCAATCGCAACATGACTCTTGTGTTTAGGTGCATTGTTGTGGAAAAGTGGCAGAACTTTCGCAAATTTCCCTTGTCTTTTCTTCTGAAATATTCCTTTAAGCCTCTCCGGTAGACCAGTATAGAACTTTCCCGTTATAGAAACAGCCTTATATTTGAAGTCAATGAACAGGATACCTTCTGTGTCATATAAAACCTTTGCCCATACCTTTTAGGCCGATTACAACTCTTTGAACTTCTCTGGGGGGGGGGGTACCATTTTTATGTCACCGTATGAAATCCTTCTTGGATTTAGACTCGTAATGATGAATCCAAAATTTCGTTACTCGTAGGAATTCGGCTCAATATTTCATTTTTATCTACAAACATCAAAAAATCACGTGAACACCGAACACGTTCTTGCTTTTGCAGGATTGTGAGCATTTTCGGCATCAAGCTTGCACTGACTTGACATGTCAAGATAATCATGAAGAATATTCAGAACAGTTGTAGAAGATGCTCCAACCATTTCTCCCTCCTTCTTCTCTAGTCGGGCATCTTCCAATACACGTTCTTCAAAATTTTTAATAATGCGAGAATTACTTTTACGCAATTGGCAAGTCGAAATTTAAAATCGTTTTCATTAAAATAAATAGCATCCAACTGAAACTTTCGAACCAAAATATTATTGAATGAATAATCCTCTTTACTGGTGTATTGGGATATATGTAGTGTTCTTTCAGGAAAAGTGTATTATTTTGTGGTATTGAAGAATCCATTATTTTTATATTTATTTTTAGGATTTCTATTGTTACAGTTTGGAAAGTAAAATATTGTCAAATTTAAAAAGGTTTTAAAACCTGTATCCTTAATAGAACTATTTTATTTTCATTATTTTGTACATATAATATACTTGTAACATAATTGAAAATAATTTAGTTTTTATTTTAATTACGGCATTTTATAAAACGGCTTTTTAATAGAAATGTCTTTCTTTATATACACCCGTATATATAGATCGTGCATGGTAAGAATCATGTCATCTCTTTCTAACAGTGTTAAAAATGTCGTATAGAGTGTCCCATCTATTTAGTATTTTATCTATGATCGTTCTTTAGTTGTAATGCAGGGTGTCGTCGTCGTTCAGCAAATCTACGGCAACGGCGCGAACGTCAATCGCCGATTTAACTGTTGAAAAACTTCCCAACTCTTAACTTTCATTCTTCTGCTCGTATTCTTTTAGTGGATTTCAGGGTTAATAATTCTTAATAAATTATCAAATGTATTTATGTTCATTCTGCAATAATGGAAAAAATTGGCTATGTACAGAAATCATTATATCTTATGAAAAATAACCTGTCAAACATAAGAATAACTCGTACTCCGTAAATATTTAGGCAGTTATAATAAACATTTAAGGATAATAAATATTTCCATCAAGTTATTACTGCACAGAGCCTTATGCCTGCTGTGTGTAATTTCACATTTCTTTCCTACCTTTCATTTCTTTCCTACCTTTTCTTTTGTAATGATATACTAAGGAAAATAAATTGCACTCGTATTGCATTGCAAAGTTAAGGCTTGAGTGTTGATCAATTAGCTGTTAACTTAAAGACACTTCATCTTTATATTGAAGAAAAAAATTGGGTCACATTTTAGAAGAGGCAATTACTGCAAAGAAATCGGAGGACTGCGACATTCCAATCGTTACAAATTTGTCATAAAAAACAAATGGCCAGTGAGTTGGCCACTGATGCAGGACTCACGAAGAGATCTGAATTTCAAAAATATATTTTGGAATATCTTGACCGATTCGGTGTTAAATTCCGAACTAGATCAAAGTCCGTTCAAGACGTAGCTTCATTGTTCGAGGTTATGCAGACAAATACTTTGCTTTTGGAGAATTTTGAACATTGTCTCAAAATTTATTGGTTTTTATGATAAAATATCAAAAACAGAAATCCTCTTAGAAATGTTTGAGTTTCTAATTGGATATCTCTAAACTTTTTGAATTCATCATGGATGGGATTTTACAGGATATCTTTCAAATATATTTATGACAATTTGCGTATTAATTGATTCTACATGAATGAATGAGAGGAGTTCACTAAACTAAAATTAATAAAAAATTACTTGTGGGCAACAATGACCCAAACGAGGCTTAACAATCTTAGCATAATAACAATAGAACTTGAGGCTATTCAAAGAGTCACATCTTCAAAATTAAATCTTCAATATGTAAATTTTGAAGATATGATTTCCGAATTCGCAACTGTTAAAGCTAGAATGAAGAGATTTTGCGTATTTGTAAATACATATATCTATATGCAGTTCACTCAAGCAATACCCACCTCGCTTCTTAAACTTTTACCACCCTTTTCATAAATGCTCTGCGATTTTAGGTGATTTTAATTGGCCCTTTCTAAGTATGGTGTCCATCTAATCAGTATAGGTACTTCTCCCTAGGACGCCCCCTTCAGTCCTGACTATCCATCTCCACACAATCACAAGCATATCCTTTCTACATGACGAAAATGCCAACGTATTCTCATCTTAATTTCCGTCAATACACATTCTTTCAATCCCATCCGTGTCCTTATTACATTATTCTTTATCCTACCATTAAATTTTAAACCACTCATACTTCTCAGAGAATGCATTTCCACTGGTTTATTTCTAATCTCTCTCTTCTTTTGCCACACCTAACTTTCTCTTCTATACATCAATGTGAATGAATAAATTTATAAAAAAATAATACTATTATTACATTATAATATTCCAATTTAATTATTAATGACTCTCCATTTGTATTATTTTTTTATTTAAATCATACCTAACGTTTATCCGATTTTTAATTATTTTGACAGTTTTCATTCCCAGGATGATACCATCGATATCTGCACTGGATGCTAATTACGCCGCTGGACACACCTCTAACGCAGAATGACTATCCGATTTAAAAAAATATATGAGAAATTCAAATCAATTTTTTGTTGAATAAATAATTTTCTTTTTGTTTTTCGTTATTACAACAATCAAAATTAATTTTTTATCAAAGATGAAATGTGCATTTTAATTTCAAATTGGAGTGTAATTGTTTGGAATGAATCCTATAAACATGCCCCTTTTTAAAGATTTTGGTGAGGGAGGAATTGCAAAAAGTTAATTTTATGAAATAATTATATGAAACCAATAAAATGACATCTGCTCAAATTATAGATGAAAGCTAATTTTTATCCTTTTTTAAATATTAAAATCATTATACTATATATTCCCAGAGTTTAGAGTATATTTGGCAAAAGTGGAGGGTTTTTGTCAAAAATATTAATACGCCCTTTAAAAAAACCCAAACAAGTGGATACGCTAACAAATGTTTCCTAGTCGCGTCAATTTATTTGTATATATCCGTTAAGATGGCAATGGCAAGATTTTACTATTTTATATATATTTCTTAAATAATTATTATTACGCTTACGAAAGATCTCAATTGCCAAAGATAATTGAATATGTACAAGTTTAATAAAAAAGAATATAATTATTATTAGTGTTTCTTTTTTAAAGCTCTTTACTCACGCGCATAACTGTTATTTCAAAATGACGTATGTCTGACGTGTGTCCGCCCATCTGTTATATCTTCGTAGTTTCTACAATTTTAAACCAATGTGCATGCAGTTTTAAAATAATATTCAAGCTCATTTAAAAATCTTAGTTAATATGAAGCAAAATATTTTTTTTTATTTTTGAAGTACCTCCATTTCTTCAAAAGTTGGAATGAAAAAAAATTAATATACCTCTTTGTGTGGGTTATCGTTTGAAAAGTCCTAAAATTCAGGTGCTATTAACCACTTTGAATTTTTTTGCCCCGTTTACGAAATATTAAACTTCAAAATATATTTACTTACCATCATTTATTTTGAAACAAGGCTGAAAAAAATCTCAAAAATATATTTTGACGACTACCTTCAAATGAAATTATTTGGAACAATCCTTAGCTAACTGCGTTTCAAAGTACTCGAAATTAATTCATATCAATTATAAAAATATATTTTGCAATATTTAATTTAAAAACACAGAAGACTAATCCCAACAGCAGATCTAACTCCAAGCCTATTTTAAAATCATTATTCAGCTGCCATAGACTTTTATGGGTACGTAGGAGCACGGCATAAGTATTATGTATATAATTTGATATTTTGTGGAATGACTACAAACTATAATTCATGCCTGGTCTTGACGGGTTTTTATTTTAAGATCCAAAAATCTCAATAAAAACATAATCATATTATTAACTTTGAATTACCTACTGAGATACATTAGTCTCTGTTTCAACATTAAAACTTAAAATTTTAAGCGTATAGCAACACCAATGAACAGTGGTTCTGAATTTGACATTTCGTTTATTGTCTATTGGTCTGCTAGCAGTATTGTTATAAATATTGTTTTCTCTCAACTATTGATTAGCGACATAACATTCAAACAAATTAAATCATTATGCATATGTTGTCAATAAATTAGTAAATAACTAAATTCCACTGATTAGTGATATGATGTAATTTTGCTTCTTTCAAAATGAATCGTCGAAGAACACACAATTTTACCTATGTTAGTTCTTGTGTTAAATATATGATCTTCTTTTTGAATTTCATATTTTGGGTAAGAAAAACTCGATATTTTTCTAACGCTTACTTTAATATCTGTCCCGATTTGTAGATTAAAATGTAATTACTCATATGCATAAGAGGATATGACTAATGCGTAGTGATGAGAAGTAATGTAGGTAATGATTATACATATGTGTGAAACGTATGTATGATGTATGATATAAACTTGTCACTGCGTCAAAATATACAAGTCTGTATATCTGTTATTTTATTTGTTTCTATGTATATAAATGTTCTCTTTACTTTTGTATCTCTCAGTAATTCAATTATTTCCAGCAATATTTTTATTTACACAAATGACACACAGGCTTCTAAATATAATATTGCCTGGTTATTTTTTTTTTGGACGGTCATTGATATTACCTAATTATTCCAATAAAATATTATGACATAATATGACAATCTTAACATTTTAATCACTTTATATTTTCAGTTGTTCGGTGGACTTCTTATCGGTGTAGGATTGTATGCGTTTATCGACAAATGGCAGGCAACAGGGCTTGTGAAAGTAAGTGAAATGTAATTATAATTGTAATAAACAACCATTTAAATTACTGTATATAAGTTGTGATATATGATAATGTCTAGGTAAGTCATAACTGAGATATAATATTTATCATATGATAAATTATATTTTCAACCCCATATTTTATAAAGGAAAAATGTGAACATTCAAACTTTAAATTATTGCTCCAAGCTGAAAAATGAAAAATGAAAATGAGAAAAAAATAATTAGCAACACAGGTAAAAAGTGTTCATCGCATAAAGAAATAATTCAATTAATTGTATTTGTAACAAAATTAACTCAGCTTCCTGTTTTAATTGATCATATTTATTTTATATTTGACTAAATAATATTGCCATACTTTGTTATTTATGAATTCGAATATTCAGACAGGTGATTATGTGCCATTGAAATTTTCAGTGACCCCCATTAAAACTATCCATTTAATTTTTATTATGTGAAAGTTTTCTGTGTTCAAGAATTCCAGTAATTATTGTTTTTTTTTTTATCATTTTAGTTTATGCTATATTCAAGAAGGCCAGTAATTACTGTTTTTTTACCAATTTAAAAGAATCAGGAGAAAATCTCTGTCAAAAATGACAGCTCATTCAGAGTATGGATATTTTGGTCCAGGAGATTGACATTGCACAAGTTATAATTTTAATAAAGTATTTTTAAAGATAATACAAGTAAAATTATATTTATAACTTTTATTACGAAACACAGTAATGAAAATCAGTCTCAGTTACAAGTCTTTAATACCATGTAAAAGTCTTTAATACCATTTAAAACTAATTAAATCTTAGTAAAATAATTATTGTTTCCACAAAATTATTAAAGACCGCAATAATCAAAAACAATAATGAAATTTTTAAACTTATATTTCAGTGATTGATATTAATGGCACGTTAGTATCTCCATAGTTGGAGTGTGGGCAAACTTGATACAAAAAACTGTATAGATGTTTGCGTGTAATTTACTAAATGAACATCCCAAATATAAAACATATCTTCCTTTCTCTATTGTCTAAGGAAAAACATTTCATTATTTGATTTAAATGCTAGCTGTTATATTATGATTAAGAACTTCAGAAAGTGTAGCAAAATATTCAGTCTTGTATAAATGACCACTGTATGCAAACAGATTTTTGTGTGTGAAATCAAAAAAGAAAAGTCCATGTGAATTATGGCACCTTCTTCAGTTATCTTATCTTTTAAGGCTTTGATATTGGTGAACAATATAATATTCATGCTTAAAGAAAGCAACTTTTCAAAGTTTTAACACAACTTCTTTTTATGTACATTTCCGTTTTATGATGACTGAATTTTTTTTGCAACAATTTTATTTTATTTTTATACATAATATTTTCCCCTTTAAAGTTGACTTGACCAACTACACATCAGCAGAGGCATTATTTCCAGTCTTGGAAGCAAAGTTTCAACTGGAATCACCTTCAGCTCTTCAGTTACGCTTCTTTCGATGTTATCGACAGTATTAAGATGACGACCATCCAAGTAGTGTTTGAAATAGGGGAACAAAAACGTCATACAGAGATTATGTGGATCCCCAACAAGTTTATTTGCTGGGGATCCACAGGAATCCATTTTTTCTGTAAAAACTCATTGATGGCTGTGTGACGTTGTCTGATCTGACACGAAGCATTTTAATTACCAAAGAACTTGGTTAACAATTTGTATTGGATGCACAAATCCTTTGTGAGTAGTCCCCCTACTCTCAAAATTGAGCATGACTTGATTTTTCACTTGTTTAACCAAGCTTTCTTCAGTCAAGGACATTTGTCAATGTGCCACATTTCACTTTCAACAATCCAGGACTCTGCAATAGTGGTCACACGACTGAAGAAATCTGACTCATTTTCGATATTGTCAAAAAGGTCAAGAAGATGTTTGACACAATTTGGCACACACCCTTCTCATGCCATAATCTGAAGGAGAGTAAAACAATTCCAATTTAACTTACTACTCGCCTTAATGTTAGTCGACCATCTGACCTCACAAGAACTTTCACTCGTTCCATATTTTCATCAGTTTTCAATCGTCAGTGTTAGTCTTCCACTCTTCTTGACCCTCCAAAAATACTTTGGTGTTCATGATAAAGAATGTTCCCCATAGACTCGCTACAATTTCCTGTAAGTCAAATTTGATAATTTACCAATCTTAAAACAAAATTTTATGACACACAGCTCCTTCGACTGTTTAATTTTTATAACCTACTACACAAACATAACTTCACTTAGGTTGAAATATGCACAGCGTATCTAGCAGGAACTAACATACAAGCTTTGTGAAGGGGAAGTGTGCAATTTTACAAAAATTGCTCTCAGTACCAATCTCATTATTTATGCCACCCTCATATTTTGCAACTTACATTTTTCTCTCATGTGTTACCATCTAGAACATATTATTGAAGTAGAATATCCAATATTTAATAGGGTAAAATATTGTGTTTGCTTGTTTCAAACTCTTTTGACAAATAGTTCATTGAGTCATTATGCTCATCGCAACAAAGGAATTCAAGCTCAGATTTAAACTATTTGAACTTCAAAATATTTGCTTATTTTAAATAATTTAATATCAAATAGAAATTGGCATGAGTTACTTAAAGATATTATTCAATTGACACATAAAAATTATATCACTATTTTAATTTCATGCTTATCTTATCTGCTGCAAATAATATGACATTCGCTTCATGTAAAGCGGACTTTTGCATGTATTTTGTGGTTATGAAACTTTATTTTTACATATCTAGCATTATTTGTACATATATCTTCTAACATTGTTTTAAATTTGTGAATACTCCGTTGCTTCAGGCCATCTTGGTGTTTGTATGTTTTTCTGTTCAAATTTTTCTAAGCAATGTCTGTTCCCGTTTAATCATATCCTTAATAGGCTTTATTTTTTTTTGTTCCTTTTTCTTAACATATTTGACTCTGTCTCTTAAGTCAACAGTTTTTACAAGATCACTTTTTAATTGTTGATAACAAAGCATTCCTGGTTATTGTTTCTTGTCTAGTCTTTTTTTCTTTTTTCTGTATCATGACCATATTGTAATTGGTTTTGATATAGAGGTAAATAACTAAAAACAAAAGAAAAATTGCAGTTATTATATGCACTTTTATGAACAGCTTCAATTTAATTTCACTGCCATTAGTATATCTCTCCGGCTATTAAAATGCCAGGATGGATGATATCGGAGAGTAAAGTGTAAAATTGCACTCAAATAGACAATGCAATATAGATACACTTTAAATTGTAACATTCTTTTACTTATTTATTTACATACATGATACATAAAATAATGTATTAAATACATTACTTACTAGAAGAGTGACTACATTTCCTACCACTACGACACTGCCGAAGTTTTCATGGGTAACTAACACAGTTGATGATCAAAATGTATCATATATAATAAACCTTTGATCCATGTTTAATCCAATAGTCTATAATCAATCATAACCAACATTTTAAATGTGATTACTTATTTATGTGGTTTTGTCAGAATAGCTACAAACCTTAAAAGAAGTAATTATAAGTACTCAGTATTATCAATAGATTTTTGTCTTGTATTGATTCCCGCCTCAATATTGCATTCTAAAAATGATTACTAAATTGAACACCAACAAACAAACTTTCCCAGTGCCCAAGTTCTACAAATTTTATTTTCGTTTAATGGTTTAAAAATTTTGTAATTTTGATAAGTCCATAAATTTTATTTAAGCATCAATTGAACCTAAAGGACAGAAATTGTCCCAGGCTTTCTCCGGATATAAGTCTTGACGCAATGAATTCTGCACCTGCCTACATAAGGATTAGCATCCAGATCTAGTTCAACAAAGTTGATGAAATCTTTCATGTAACTGAAATTAATTAATTCAACGAAAAATGTAAATAACCAACATATTCACAAATTTTATTCCCTTTAGCAAAGATGAAGACAACATCATATATTTAAAAAGATTTCCTATCTTTGTCTAAATAATTATAATTTTAAACAGCTTCTAATACCCCAAATGTGACATATTTGTTACGACTAAAATCACCCACTCGACATAATAAAATTTTTTATGTATATTGTTAAATATCAGACAGCTCCCGTAACTTAGTCTATTTAAACTCTGAGATTTTCAGAAATACATCTCTTTAATTCTACTTAATTCAGCTGGACAGGTATACTATTCACCAGGACCTTATTATGCTCTATATTCCCTTACTGAGAAATATTGTGAATGTCCAATGACAAAAATAATATTGTGCACAAAAACGTATACGGGACGCTAAAATGAAAAAATTGGTTTCCTTCAAATGTATTCCTCCTAAGTAGTGGTGATGATTTAACCCTGCTCTAGTTTCCATAAAACAAAAACCAATTAACCAACATATCTGGGCAAATGATAATGTAAATACAAGTTAACCATTTATTTTTAGATTTATTACATATTAATACAATATGTCCTTAATCGTGTATCCCAAAATGACTTTTTTTTAAACTGAGATTGATATGTATAAACTGAAATTTGAAATACCTAGGGAATAATATGAAGTGTAAAAATTTGAGACCCCTAATGAATGCACCACGTAATACAAAAATAAATAAAAACATTTTTTAATTCTTGAAATATTTCTCAATAAATATGAAAAGGACTTAATGATGGAATTCATTTGCAAAGAAAATGAACAAAATATAGAGAGATTTCTCTGTTATCAAAAACGCCTACTGCCTAATGTTAGACTTATCATGGTTTACAAATCTAAAGATAATAGTTTAGATTAGTAAATCATTTAATAGATGCAATTTGAATTTGTAGACTTCATGTGGAAAGAAAGTCTAAACCTGGTGTTGCTGCTCGATTAAAATTATTAATGACATATTTTGTTTGCCATTTGTCATGCGGCGAGACACCACTTGTAAAATATAGAGGTTTGCTCTGAGAGAGAGAGAAACGAAAAATATTTTAGAATAGTTGTCATTCTCAAAAGAATAGCAATGAAAATTGTTGCTAAAGATTTGGGGTGAATCTATAGTTAGATACAAATGAAAAACTAACTGGCATGAGTGCCAAAATTAGTGGAGAAAATATTACGGAATTTTTATTTAATCTAATAAATATTAGATTAAATAAAAATTCCAGTAATTTTATATATATATATGAAATATAGAGTATGCATGTTAACAGATAAATAACTGTTTTGACTATTTTGAAATTATTTTATTGAAGTTATTTTGTAAATCCATAGGTAGTCTCAAACTATTGTGAACATGTGTATATCTGAAAGAATAATAATACAATTTTACACTCAAATTTCTTATGTCACTTAATGACAACTTTTTGCCTCATTGTTGAAATAGGAAGCTAGCAACATGTCTACTAAGTTATGCTGTACTATGTTAAAACACTTTGAGGTTTCATGCGTCGTTTTGCTGTGGATGGCTGTCTGGGTATTTGGTCATATCTATTATAGTCAAATAAACTTGCAAGATTTGCAAATTAATTGCATCTTTTACTTAGTAAATCTTAGGGCACATGTTTGTATCTTGTACTTATCAGGCTTTTTAGAGCAAGAGTCTAAAATTAATCTTTTGATGGTGAATTGAAATGATTGTGTTATAAAATTGTTTTAGTTGGATACCGTTTATGATGTTGTTCTCAACATTAGTCTGGTTATGGTACTTGGAGGAGCTGTTGTCTTCATCGTGAGCTTTGCTGGTTGTGTCGGTGCTTTACGGGAAAACACATGCTTGTTAAAGTTTGTAAGTATGGATGAAAAAGTTTGTAGTTTATAACTATAAAATATTATAATAATGGTAAGTAGTTCCAATAAAAAATAAGTATTCAGTACTTAACCTAAAGGGGAATGCCACGAGTAGTATTGGTTGTTTTTAAATAGAGCCTCTATCTAATAAATATAAAAAACTATATTTTTATTTATTAAAACTTAATAATATAGTTTAATACTTATTTTTAAGAATTTAGTAAAAGGATAAATCTGCGGCATATGGAAAAATAAAATCATGCGCATTCAGTACTAAATTTATGGATATATTTAAGGAAACATTATATTTTGATAGTTTACTTCGTGTATGTTGTTCTTGTAGTGTTTAATTAATTTTTTTTCAATATTTTTATTAACTCCTTTGGACCTCAATTTATAATTTGTATATTAAAAATATTTTTGACAAATTCCTGTTCATTTAAGGTTCAGTTATAGTTATATCAAATATATCAGTGCATGTATAGATTTTTGGAAAATGCAATGTTCACTGTAATGGACATAATGTCTATAGTGTTTCTTTACTTTACTTTCAGTAAATCTTAATAATTTTAACTTAAATTTCACGTGAATAAAATAACATACATTACATACATATTATACATTTACTTAGATATAACTTTTTCAAGAAAAACGTAATATTTTCTTATTATATTTATTTGATTATATGTGCTTGAAGACAAGGGCAAATAAAGTAAAACTTTGATGAAACATATACATATTTCACATTTTAGATGAAAAATGCATCCTTTTCCCTTGCAATCTGGTTTCTTATACTTTCTAGCTTCTTATCATATTCTGGCAAATGGTCTGTAGTATAATGTATTCCACTTTCTAGTCTTATTTCAGTACTATTACATCATCGATTCTGTGTGTTATTCATATCAGGCATATCTACAGGAATGCTGACACTAGAAGGCGGACGCGCCATTTTCCTCGTAATGAATGGTTGATCCATTTTTATAAGGGTTTCTGCTACACACTGTCAGAAATTCAAAAGACCTAAAGTATCTATATTTGATATTTTACAGATTTTTGCAGTCTTTCTGATATTCTAACTAACTGTTTGTTAGTGCTAAGTCAGCAGCGTGAAATATCATTCTGAATGTCCATTTTTTAAACCTTATGAAGATTCTGTATAAAATGATACGATGAAGATTCTGTATAAAATGATTTACATAAGCAGCAAATGCACCATATTTCAAAACGTAATTTTTGTCAAGGTTTGTTGAAGCTCCTTGATAAATAATAGCTATAAATAAACTTACGCTTACCATAAATTATAAATATTTTTATACCCCTATAGCTGTGGTTTATATTATTTGATTTCCAGTTGTCCTCGAAACGATACTATTTGCTTATTAACACTTTATATTTGTTTTAACTCTAGAACTATCTAGACATCATTTCCTGACCGCATCATTTTATGGCCAAACTTTGATAAGACATTGGTGTTATCATGTGGTACAGAATTATTATCAATTACATATAAATTATTTATTAGCTATAGAAACCGGTCCCTTTTCATGTTCTCTAAAAAGACCTTCATATTTAAGCTAGAATCCCAATACAAACAAATACCAGGAAAGTTTAGATTTCCCCTCAGAGTATGGCGTGTGAACATTATTTTATTCACAAATGAAGTCCTTTTGTAATTACGGACTTCTTTTGTAATGGCAAACAAATTTATATTAAAAATGAAGTATTTTATCAGAGTTTCTGTTATATATTTTGAAAAATATACAATTGGTACCAGTGGAAATTCTTGTTCAGAAGGTACCACCAAGCAAATTGTGGTGATTTTAGTTCTTGGCTCGTTCTGCACTTTGATTTCTTATTCATGGTCAGAATGAACATCATTATCAAATTTTTGATAATGATTGGGATGTACATTATCACTACCTACACGAACTGTTTTCTCTTATTGAGTCTCCATTCATCCATCTGACATTGTTCCATTTTCTATTATATCTAGTGAACATTATGTCTAGCAACATTCTGATATTTTGATAAATTGAAGACTAAAATGAAATGAAAAGTAATATATCGTATTCTACATTAGTACACAATATGTATTGCCTATTGAAACCTGTTGTCCCCTCAGATGGATAAAATAAGTAACACACATTTTTAGAAAAATAAAAAATTATTTGTATTTATGTATATATTTATGAAAAAAGGGAACATCTAGTTTGTAAGGAAAAAACAAAAAAAATTAACATTATCCTAAGAAAAATACAATAATAATGTAGACTTTCTTGCTTTGCATGGATTTGTATAGCTTGACCGTAACCGTAACTATAGCGTAACTAACACTTGACTTGATATTTTGTCCTAATTACCTACTTACACTTTGTTTTCTGTGGCATTTTACATTCTTAGGGAAGTTACCGACACAGTAAAATGTTAACATTTGATAGTTAATAATGCACACTCATGTTCAACGAATTTTAATGTTTTGATTTCCTTTGAAATGGACATCAGAAACACAGGAGTTAGAACACTTATGTTAATATCATTATATTGAAGCTTTAGTCACAGTCCTCTTTTTAAATGCGCCGGGACCGTCCATGGAGATTTTTTTAATGTATGCAGGATTTTAAAAAAAGCAATGTTCTAATTTAATGCATTAATTTAGACATGTTTGTGTCTAAATTATACATTTATCGATAACAGTTAAGCTGTTCATAGCAGTAAGAAATTAAGGACTTAACAAAGATTAAGCTTTTAGATTAAATATATATCCAAGATACACAGGAACCACAAAAGATAATGACGATGCATTTTGACACATTTACTTTTACTCATCATAAACAAATCACACTCTGTTGCGAACGTTATCAGATAGTTGCACAGTTTAATACCCGAAGGAAACTGGAGAGTTCCGATATAATTAGGTTTTGGAGGGTGGTGTCGCAAAAAGGTAATGATTGATTATTAAAAATATAAGGTACAAATGATACATTTGTATCTTAATAATACATACATATTTATAATAATATGCCAGCAATTTTAAAATGCTATTTATTATACAATATATTAAGATATACGTCCATAACTTTATAATAAGATATATGCCCAACGAAAAATTGTTTTTACTGTTGGTTTCACTTTTAACGTTGGCAACTATTAATTTTGCATGTTGATTTAAGTGAGTTTAAATTAATAATGTAAATTGGAATTGAATTTTTTTGTTGTTAATGCAATAGAATGTTGTTCCTGCAAATAGTATTGTTTTATATTTTTTTTTATATTTAATCATATGTAATATTTTTTGTTTGCTATCAGTAAGGTAAATAAGATTTGATTAATACAAAACAATTTTGATAAGTTTTATATTAATAATTTAAATGAACCCATTACTGTTTCACTTTAATCTAATATGAGTTTTCAGTTTAATAATTTAAATATCTGGGGTTACGAAAAAAATGTTCGGGGTTTTTAGCTCACCACTTCTAGTTTTTTAAAAGTTAGTATTTTTTTTTTGAAAAACATTCTTTATTGGATATGCGTGATACAATCTTAATATACAATTAATTAATTATCATTGATGAAATGTACTCGATTTTATTTTCAAGTAAGTTCTGTGCGGATTTACTGTACTAATGTTCAACTACCAGGTAAATTAAATTTATTTATGAAATTAATTCATGAGGTTTAACACGTTTTAACCTTCTCATAATATCCAAAAGTCGAATAGCTTCTACGTTGGTATGGTTGAGGAGTCGTTTTTCATGTTTAATAGCATATTCTTGGATAACTTCATCAATCCATTTTATGTCTAAGTCGTTGTGAATTTCTTGATTGGTAACATAGCGATATGCATTGGTAATTATACGCAAGAACTTGTTTTGGCTTCGTTAGATTACATTAAGGTATGACTGTTTGGTACATCTCCAAAGCTGGATACCATACACCCAAATCCGTTTGACGATAGAAAGGTAAATTAGTCACTTATAATAGAGGTTTAGCTTGGAATGATGTCCAACCAGCTACAACATTTGTCGTTGTTTCAACCTGATTTACTCAGCTTTTACTTTAACGTGACGTTTCCAATTAAGCCTACTATCCAGATGAAGTCCAAGATATTTTGCTGTATCTGCTTGCGGGACTTGAATTCCATTAAGACAAGTGTGTGGATTGCTGGGTGTTCGTCGTAATGCAAATGTGACGTGAATGAATTTAGACTCATAGGGTTACCATACTAACTTTTAGACTCGATGAGAAAATCAAACTCAACGAGTCTAAAAGTTAGTATGGTAACCCTACTTTCGATTGAATTTCAGGATATGTCAAAATTAATTTTACAACAAAGTTTTGCTTGGATATTTTACTAATGAGTGCCATGATAGCCCTGTTTTAATGTAACATTCAGTCTTCCCGAAAAAGACGTAATACACTTAACACAGATTGTGTGTATTTTAGAAATATAATTAAATTGTTTGATATTTCATAACATTTTTGAAATGTGTACTATTTGGTGTGCTAAATTAATTGCAGGATTTTACAAGTTTCTCATATCAGCAGCAATGCATTGTGCGCAGTGAATAACAATCCAGACTTGTTTAAACCAAAGTTTTGTACGAACTTGTTCTAATTAAGTATGATAAATGAGAGTATTAGAGACACACATCGTTCATTTTTTCTGAGTTTAAGGAGAAAAGTGGTTTGAAAACCCTTTCTATTATGTAAATAGGTCAATGTGAATTAAAGTCATTGTATTAAAGAAAATAATTTTTCTATGTAGATTTGAATAAAAATTACGCTTGTTTCTCTTTTTTACAATTATCCACTCTGTAATAATGAGCAGCACTGTGTCCACTATCACTGTTTCTTCTTTTATTCTAAATATACCTTATATTTACTGTAGTCTATTACTCAGAATACCATTATGTTGTCAGAATTACTTCAAACTGTAGTACAAAATATATGAATAGGATCACAAGCAAAGTAGAACAAATGTTGAGAAAAAATTCGAGAGTTAGAATCATTACTACAAATTTCTAGTAACACTGTTTTTTTATAGTTTGGACTTTAATCATTCTCGAGTTAGGGATGAGGAATAACATATGATTTGTAGACCTTTTCAATGATATCCCTGGAACTATTTTACATAAAATTCTGAAAAAATAGTCTTGAAAATCTTTATATATATAGTAATAAAAATAAATCCATTATTTCATTTACCCCTCTAAATTTCTATATAAATATTTTTGGGTGATAACTATTGATACGCACCCGCATGCACACACGCGTACACACACACACATTTCAAGTTTCTATGTCAAATGATTTTGAGAAAATGGAGTAGCAATTTTTGACAATATCTCTAGAACAATCTTTTCTGCTAAAAACTTTTTCTTTTGCCAAACCTAGTTTGTTCCCTTAAGTAATTGCTAATCCGGAAGGTGGAAACATTATCTGGCTGCAGATTTAGAGACTACATCGAAAGCTTCACTGACATATGCTGCATATAACAATTGCTGCAGAATGAATAGATTGAAATTCATAAAACAAACAGTGAGGCATATGAGGTCAACGTTGTACAAATTTTCTTTTTGTTGACTTAATGATTTTAAATGTAAATAGTGAATATATTTGACGGTAATTTTGTAAAATTTTATTATCACTTAATTTTTATTCAACTATATGAAGCTATGCAAGGGCGGATACTGAATATTTTTCTGAGGGAGGGGACAAGCAATTTTGAAACGAGTGTCCTCACAGATACTTTGATATTAATACATACAGACATATTAGAAATAATATCATTTTTATTATTTATCCATGTTATTAATACAAAAATTATATATGATTAAATGCTAAATATAACCAATACTTCATCAGCTTTCATCGATGACACAATGTCTTGGTGAATTTGCATTAAAACCAGTCCATTCATGCGACCTTCTGTCATTTTGTTATAAAGGTATGTTTTGAGTCGTCGTAAAGTGAAGAAAGATCGCTCTGCAGTGCTAGTTGTTCCAGGAAATATACATAACAATTGACATGGGTTCTTTTATTTAGCAGTGCAATTGTCCTTTTATAGACCTCTGCTGGAGATTATGGTAAATTTTCTCTCCACTGTTGCCAAATTATTAATTCACCTTCGAAGATAAAAACAACGAAAGTCATCTTTATGTGGTATAATTCAGCCACTTAAATAATGGTATTATAATATTCTTGTTAATATATATGTGGTTGGTAATTTTCTTTAAAAGACTAAGCCTGATGATTAGATCTGTTTGATTTGATTTGAAGCGCCTCTAGAGAATATACTTCGAAAAGATGTAATGAATGATCTCGTGTTATAGCCACAAGAGTTGTCTGACAAACAGAGGATATTTTTATTAGTAACCGCACGGACCAGTACAAGTAAAAGAGAGTGTCTATCCTTCGAATAGATCAAAAAGATCTTTTTCAAATGCTTATTACACTAAAAATGTTCAATAATGAAACTATTTTATGAAACTGGCTGGTTTACTCTAAATCGACTGACTGTCTTAATTATTTTTATTGTTTACTTTTTCATACTGATATTACTCCTTTTAATGGTAAGATAGGTTACAAAGATTGGCAGCATTTATCTATGGCTTTAGAACTTCTTAAAAAGAGCTCAAGGCAACTATTATGTCTTAAGAAGCATATTACATTGAAAACTGGTATTTTAAAAGAAAAGACGGTAGATTTCTTGAACCAAGTTGAAATTGAACGGGAAAAAATCGTTGGGTGGCAGTACTCAACTGAATAATCATCAATTCATTTTTCAGCGTGGCAATGTCTGGCTTTACGAAGGAATGCTGAAAAAATTTACGATTCTGATAATGGTAATTTTTTAAAAATGGTTGAAAATATCTCTAATGTTGATACTGTGCTTACAGAACACATTGCTCGTATTCAAAAATCTAAGTTATACTTAACTCATTTTCTTAGACATAATATTCAGAATAAAATAATACAATTATTAAGAGAAAGAATAAAAAAAATATTCATTGATCATAAAACATTGATACAGACATTGCTCACGAAAACAACATTTCGGTGCCGTACGGTACATTTTTTTAAATACAAGTAACAACAAGGCTGAAATAAAAGAACACTTTCTGGGATTTTTTCCTATTACAGATACCACCGGTCATGACTTAACTCAATTTTTTTTAATGTCAAACAATATTGACATACAAGACATGCGTGGACAAGGTTACGATAATGGTGCAAACATGAAAGGGAAAAATATAGATCTACAAAAATGAATTTTAGACTTAAACCCGCGTGCATTTTATGTACCTTGCGCGGCACACAGCCTAAATTTGGTAGTGAACGACGCTGCTAAAAGTTCATTAGAAATTGTCAATTTCTTTTCAATAGTGCAAGAAATTTATGTTTTCTTTTCTGCATCAACAGCACATCGGCAAATACTTGCCAATGAAGCGCTAACTTTAACTCAAAAAATACCCTCAAATACTCTATGGGAGAGCAGGGTTGAAGCAATAAAAGCTCTACGTTTTAATCTAGGAAAAGTGTATGTTGCCTTATATACTAAATATTCTGATAGGAACAAACATGCGGAGTCAAGAAATTTGGCAAATTCATTATTGACAAAAATTAAGTCATTTATTTGCTCTTCTCTCCTTATTTGGTCCGAAATTTTAAGCAAGATAAATATAGTTAGCAAGGCTCCTCAAAAGTCAAACGTCGTATTGTCAGAAGCAGTAAAGATGATTGATCATGCAAAAATAAGTTTGTCTGAATACCATAACGAGTCCGCTTTTGGGGAGTTCCTTTATAAGCGCGAAAACTGTAGCAGAAGAAGTCCAAGCAATAGCAGAATTTTCTGCACCTGCCGCCCTACCGATCATAGAAGCTTTTTTAATTATGAGGCGGAGGATGAACCTATAACAGATGCAGAAACAAATTTTGAAGTCAGTTTTCACTACTAACTATTAGATACCGCAATTACTAACTTCGACGAACTTTTGAATCAAAAGAATATAATTTTTTCATTCCTTCAAAAATGAAAACACTGGAAGGATTTGGACTTACATTAAAAAAAAAGTGTATTGTTCTAATTTAGAAAATAAACTTTGCCATGCTGATGTAGAGAAGTTCGAGCCCTTTAAATGAAATCAAATTATTACAGATGTTTATTGACGATTCCACCACACCGTTGGATATTTTAAATTATTTGCTTACAAATAAATTATTTTCGGTGTTTCCAACACTTAAAATTTACCTCACATTGCCAGTCACTGTAGCAACAGGCAAAGATCATTTTCTAAACTAAAATTAATTAAAACCTATGTCAGATCAACATTGTCGCAAAGTACATTGACAAATTTATCTTTAATAAGTATCGAACATGAAATCAAAATAAAGTCAGTGACATCATTAAAGATGTTGCTAATGCAAAAGCACGAAAAGTTAATTTTTTGTAATTATATTTGTGATTACGAGCGTCCTGTAATTCCTAATTAATAATTACATATATCTGAAATTGAAATGATTCATGAATCATTATATTACACTAAGTTGTATAATTAAATCACCCAAGGAAATAACGATTAGACTACGAAACAATGTTTCTAAAGTGTTTTGGAAACACATTAGTTAGTCCAGCTTAAGTTTATAGTTTTAGTTTTCATTTCAATAATTTCTTATAGCCTGTAGATATTGCAAAGCTATGTAAAAAGTAATTATGGATATTTTGCATCTTTTTAGGAGAAGACCTGACTGAATCTAATAAAATAAAATAAGCTATCTATGGTTGCCCTTAAGCTAAGCTAACAAAGGTTTCAATATATATATTTTATACTCACTAAAATTATCAATGTGTACTCTGTTATGTGTCTGCTGCGAAATTTTATCCATACCAACTTTATCCAGTGTACATTAATTCTTGGTTAAATATTTTTGAATCAACAATAAAGTTGTCTTTTTTTTATTCTGGTAAGCCCTTCCTTCCTATAAATACTTTTTACTCTGTGGTCTATGGGTGGTGGGGGGGCGTACCGCAAGTGAAGTAAACAGGCTATTGCCTCCCAACATCATTTAAAAATGCATCTGAGGGCTACATGGGTTAGAGCCGGCACTGAATTCTACAGTATAATAATGACATAATAGTAACTGACTGATATATTTTTCATACATTTCATGAAATAGATTAAAAAATACATACATTTTTTGAAAATAAAGTAAAAATTGTTTGAATAATATACATAACAAACGTAAAAGGTTCTGTTAAAAAAGAATTAAATGATTATAAGGACACCTCGTAAATAAATTGTTCATCACGTATGCACGTGTTTATTTTACGATTCATGACAATTCAAGAAACTAACTTTTGGTAAACTTTTAAATTGTGAAAGTTTAATATTTTGGCCCTTACATAAATTTTTAGTCTGAATTGAATGGGCTGTCTGATAGAAATACATTCAGTTAGATAATACATTTTCATTGCTACGTAGACATATGCATTGGTTTAAGTAATGACTACCTAGCAGAAGGTAAAGAAGCTCTTGTATTTCTAGTTACGGCCACTAACTCGATCTGAAACCCTGTTTACAAATTTGATAAGAACAAAATTATAATCAAGGCTTTAAATGATGTTTTATCTATGGAGATATTTGATTGCATTTCTTTCTATCAGTATGAAAATTTTTCTTCAAGTAATCTTGTAACCGATTTAATGAAAATTGTAATAGGGAACTACATTAACGTCCATGTATTTTATTTATGAAAACCTCGCAGTATAAAACTGACAAAACGTCAACTACTTAATAAATATATATTTTCCGGGCAATAAGTTAAATATTTTTTGAAATATTTCATCAATATAGACATATTAGCAACTAAAAAGAAAATTTTGGTCAATACGAACCTTAACTTGTTAGCAAAATCTGGTAAGCCTTGGAAGCTGACAATCTTTGGGTGTTATATTTAATTAAATACTGTTTTAAGCTTTATTCCTTCATTATTTATTTCTATAGGACTTATAATAATTTAAAGTATTTTAATATCACTTTGTTGTGTAAAATGCAGATAACAAATATTTTTGTACCCACAAATATTACAATATAAATACGCTTTATTTCAATATAGTGAATTGAGAACCCTTGAGAAATTTTAGAACATTTGTTATGAGCGAGAGTCCATTAGAAGACCATCAACCCATATTGATGATTCTAAGAAGTCTGAAGAATTTTATAAGATACCTTTGTCAGATTTGGTAACAGCCCAACTGAATGCGAACGAAAAATAATTTTTAAATCGGGACCATTTAGACCACAAGGACCATTTCCAAAGGTTTCAGAAACAAAGCAATGTTTTTCGGCCTATCATTATTCATATTCAAATAAGGCGGGTTAATAAATCCAAGACCGTGGCTATGTTATTCTAATGTTTTAAACAAACCGTATTGCCACTTCTGTTGGTTGTTAGCAGATCGTCAAAGCAAAACATACTCCTCCGCATGGGTTAACTGTTTTTCCGTTAGAAGGAATTTTACACAACGTATATCTGACCATAAAAACACCCAACAGCATATTAATGCATCTCTACTTACAATAATTGGTTACAAGGAAATACCATTAATACTTTATTGCAAAGTGAAATCAATAGTAAAATTACTTTCTGGCGAGAAGTATTACATCGTATAATTAATGTTATAATTACTTTTATATCAGGCAATCTACCTTTAAGCACGCAATCTACTTTTAAGAGGCCATGTTTCTATATCTCGAAATTTCATGACAATTTTACGTTTACTATCTAATTATGATCCTATTTTAAAAGAACTTCTTTTAAAGGCGAAATAAATTATTTGAGCCCCACGATTCAAAATGACACTGTTAATTTGCTTGGTATTGCAGTTAGGGAAAATATTGTTTTAGAAATGAAAAAAAACTCCATTTCTGTCGATTATTTTGGATACAACACAAGACCTGTCAAAAATTGATCAACTTTCTGTAGTTCATATCTGTATGTATACATCTCGATAACAGAAAATGATGATAATGTACCAAAAGAAATAAAATTCTGCGAGTCCTTTTTGGGGTTTATAGCAGTAGGACTTAAAACCGAAATTGTAAAAACCAAAAAAGTATTTGGAATGTGAGTAATGATTAATCTAAAATATATAAAATTACCCTTAAAATTGAAATATTGAATATATTTGGTGTTAATTTTGTAGAAATTCATAATTCACAATTAAATGAAACTACGTGATGTAGTATTATTTTTACTTCCTTTAATTTCTTTACCACGGCCTAGGTTTCGTTGTATTACAACATCTTCAGGTGGGCTATTAGCAAAGATAATAATTAATAATGAAAACTTTGTACCAACTAAATTTAATTTTCACTAAAAAAGACGAATGTGATGAATGTAATAATATAATTAACATTTTAGAGAGCTACGATTTTTTAGTGCTTGTCGCCTTTTTTTCTTCACTATTTGAAATCATTAATCCTGTTTCTAAAGCTTTACAGTATGAAAATAATGACTTGCAGAAAGCTAGTATTTTACTAAGTAATCTTTTGAGTAGACTGAGTGAAATAAGAAATCAAAATTCATTCCATGGTTTGTTGAACGAGTCCAGAGATCTAGTAACAACTGCTTTCAAAAATAAAAGACAGAAGATAACAAAGCATTTTTTTGATGAGTGATCAGAAGATGAGAGAATTTCAGACCCGGAATCGTACTTCAAAGTCGATGTGTACTTTGAGTCAATGTTGCTTTTGAGATATATTAATTTCTCAAACTAAACAAAGATTTCAAAGCCTCTGTGACCTGAGTAATATGTTTTCCTGAGTAAGTGTAATACTTCCCGGACCGGAGAAACTCTTATCTTTTTTATTTTTCAAACGAAATAATAAATAAGGATGCCGACAATCTATCTGCTAAATACATTAAAGACATGTCAGTTGATCTTTATGAACAATTAATTTTTTTTTAAACTTTGGAAACATGCTTAAAATCTGATATTCAGAAAATTCATTCCATTAAGGAACTCATGGAATTATTGCTGATGAAATTCAATAGCATTGCATCCATTCTTGACCCTTCTGGTTACAACTACAACAGCTGAAAGAAGTTTTCGAAATTAAAACTGATCAAATATTATCTAAGGACTTCTATGGGACAGGAACGGCTATCAGACTTGTCACTATTGTCTATAGAGGCAGAAAATTTAGAAAAACTGAGCTAACTGAGAAACTTCAGCTATAAATGATTTAATATATAAGTTCGCCGAAAAAAAATGTATATTTGATTTGAATTGTTTGGCTAGCTTAGTTCCTAGGAGCATTAATTGTAAATAATAACTTATAATTATTTTAATTTAATGCGAGCATTTTTGTTTCTTTTGTGAAAAATCTTTACCCTTCATTTAGGCCCCCCCAACAAATTTTGATACAGGGTTCGTCTAAGGCATAGTACGCCACAGTCTGTATAATGAGAGAACATAGAAATTGTTTTAATCTAGTAATCCTTCATTTGGGTCCCCCAACAAATTTTGATACAGGGTCCGTCTAAGGCATGGTACACCACAGTCTGTATAATGAGAGAACATAGAAATTGTTTTAATCTAGTAATTAAGATAAATTATTAACTCATCATATAGTTCATCTATGAACTTACATGAGCAATGCTCACATATTTATATGTATTTATTTTTGGTTTAGAACTTTCTGACTCGGATGTTTGTAATTAAATGGATATAGAGAATTTTTATAATGACTATTAT
The DNA here is from genome assembly GCA_039881145.1 of Druceiella hillmani. NCBI lineage: Eukaryota > Metazoa > Arthropoda > Insecta > Lepidoptera > Hepialidae > Druceiella > Druceiella hillmani. The sequence goes on along the minus strand of JAYKKI010000021.1, from coordinate 19,551,026 downwards.
GCATTCTTACTGGCTTTGTAGAGAAAAGAACAAGTCTGGGAAGGAAATTTTGGAAGGCAGGTAGAATCACCAGCTAAACCTAAATTTGTGCCAATAAAGTCGAGTAACTTTCCACAGATGTACTTTGCATAAGATGCAAGCTAAAACTGTGCGATGAAATTAGCAGCCTTTGCATAGAGACTCTTGGAAGCACGTTCCATTTCACAAAAAACCACACAACTATCCAACATTAGCAAAGAATGCGGCTCGTACACCAATGGTTTATATTTTGATGACTAATAATATGAGGTGATTACACTACCACTGTTTCAATCAGGATCTTAACCCTACTTGCGATAATTCAACACCGTACATACACATTGCTCTTCAAGTTGTAGATCACAACATACCATCTGACAAGTGCAACCAATAAAGTTCAGAATCAATCAAGTTCAGAACACCTTCAACAAACTAGTAAGAGTTTCATCAAATTATTCCACAGAAGAGCAAATACAGCATATGCTTTAGTGGACGATATGATTTGCGCCAAGTTGAAAAAAATAAGCGACAACCGGCTTAAAACATGTTGTATTGACTGTGAAGAGAAACCTGATGCTTATTTATGAAACCACTAAAACAGTGTTTACCGAAACATCTTTGAGTCTGGCACCTTCTGTAGTTCTCCAGTCTTGTCTTGTTTCTCCAGTCCTTTGATTAACGATGTCGCTCCAGGTAGCTCTATGTATCACAACAGATATTTCACCACTGTTGCCATTAGTGCAAGAGATAAATTAAAAAAATTTACACAGCACAAGTATAATATTGTATAACCATTAGAGCCTTATTCCAGACTGAACTGCCTGCAAATACAGAAAAGTGAAAGTGAAATTGTAGGGTATCTACATCTTGTACAACTGGCACAAGGTGAGATTAAACAGAAAAATAGAAAAGCTATTTCGAAATGTCTGCTCCGAAAGTAGTTCAACAGTGTAACCAACACATGGGTAGTATTGACATTCTCAGTGAACACATACTATCGTACTTTCATCGAGACAAGAAAATGTACCTTGAAATGATTTATCCACTTTTTACATTTAGCATGTGTTAATTCATTGACGTTGTACAAAAAGTATTGTGCCGCAAAGGATCATGCCATGTATGCATTGCGTACTCTGTGCCTTTCTCAAACCAAGAATGATTTCTATGCATTATCAAAAATCAAGAATCACACCAGTAAGTTAATAAAGTTAGAGGTATTCATTCCTTTTATGATTGTTAGAGAACTTAGTAATGTTTGATGAAATATTGTTTATAATAGAACAAAAAGACTAAAGCTGTTAAAATTACCTTTGTAATAGTTTAATGACTAAAGATTGATTAGGGACTACTGTAAACAATTCAGTAAATAATGTCAAGTAAAGCAATTATGCAGCTTGTAAACTATTCTGAAATTTTATGATCTTTAAGACTACTTTTCAGGAAAACTGAAAATTGAGGAATTTATTTCACATTTTTCCAAATTTGTATATGAAAATATGAAAGTAGACACCTCCAAACTAACAGACTGCTTCATTGTCACGCAAATACAACAAAGTATGCTGTCTAGTTAACTTGGTATTGTGTGGATAGAAAATGTATATATTTTTTTACCAGTAAACTGTAAAATATCTTTAAACATGTCATAAATAGATAATATCTTGTGACAGTATTCACTGTGCTTGCTGATTCTGTTCCTGGTGGAGATGGGCGCTGCAGTCGCTGGTTTTGTATTCCCACGCTCGCTTCATGGTCTACTAGAGCTGAGCTTCACCGACCGTATAGTGCACGCCTACCGCGACGATCCTGATCTACAAAACTTCATTGATTTTGCTCAAAGCGATGTGAGTGCTATTTACAAACCATTGTTACTTTTAAACCCTTCTTAATAGATTTAATAAAACTGGTTATTATTTTTTAAAATAGTAATGAACTTATCAGCAACACGCTTTATATTTTATAATATATTTAAAATATATATTTCGCCGGATGCACCTGACTTCATTGTGCAAGTTAATTTCGTTATTAACTTGCACACTGAAGTCGGGTGCTTTCATAAAACCTGCTTTCATAAATCTACATAAAATAAATATTACCGTAGAGAATGTCTCATGGCAACTTCACAATTTTACAATATCTTGCATTGTATTGGGCAAGGAAGTGCAGACTAAGTTGTGAAATTGTAGTCTTCGTTGATATTTTGGTTTATTGCACAAGTCTGATCTACCAGTTTTTTAATTTTTTGAAGTATACGTGTACACAAATTAAATAATTTTTTGCAGAGAAGTACTCACTCCTATTCAATTTGTTTAGATGCCCCATATCAATTTAATTAACTTTTGTAACTATTAGAGTACAGAAAAATATATGTTAACTTATCCAATATTAGCTGTCCGGTCCAAGGAGCTGCATTTTATAACTCAAAATCTCCATTTCACTGCAAAATGTTAATCAAAGAAAACTTACTAGATACTGTTAATAGTAAAAGAACACAAAGCAAATAAAACAAGTCAGGTATCAGTATAATATCAATATAGTCAGTATAATATCCAAAGTGACAAACTAAATTATTTCTTTAATTTTTTCAATGACCAGTGATGTATCAACCGTAACCAGCAAGTGGTCAACAGTAATCAACTGTAATTGTACCAACTTAATGATGTTAGAAGATTCTTACTGGAATTTCTAAAAGACTTCCATGGACAACGTGGACGTTTTTTCCTCGTTTCATTATTTACCTATTTAAATTTGTATGTTAACACACAAGGACTTTTTAAAGTTACTTTTTATTCAATAATGCTATGTTTTTTACTAATTCCCAACATGATGCAGACTCTTAAAAAACTTAAAAAACAAAAACAGAGCAACAAAGTATTAAACAATTTGAAATTTTCAAATTTCTCATATTTTAAGCTCTGAAAAAATTACATGAATCATATGAATACTAAACTTAAATCTAATCTATTATAATTAAACTATCTAGAAGGAAATTATGCCCTCCTTCAATATGTCATTGAAAGTTGAAACACAGTAAGGGAAAGTAGAAAAGAAAATTAAATAATTAACATGGCACTGACAGCATGTCCCATGTTCTTCATTGTATTTCTTGTTCAAAATGGAGCTTAATAAAATACCCTTAAAGTATTTTACACTCAAACTGAAGAATCTGCATATCATTCAGAGGTTGCAGTTCACTCAAGCGCAGCATGCAAATAATCCACTGTAAGGGTCAGTGAAGGTTTTCATCAAACAGTCTAATTTCCCTACAAAATATTTATACCATCTATGATTTATCAGGTGCGTAAATGTGGATTGGGCAATTCTGGGTTTACTTTGAACGGTTGTAATACAGCGGATGTTGACAGAATTTGGCTCCTTTATATAGACACATGCTCTTCATTCACTAGCTTATATTTTTAGTTTATTAAGTTACAACTTTCTATATATTGTACTTTGGCCATCCTAGTAGGATGTAGGAAAATGAAGATGCGATTGTTTTAGCATAACATTGCCAAATACTTTTTTCTTTTCCGTCATAATTGTAATTTACCTATTAATTAACTTTTACCTGCAGCTATGCTCACATGGAAATTGTGACTGAATTGTTTTTAACGATAGAAGGACTTTCCCTCGCACGACTCAGTGCCGCTGCTTTATTCACTCATAAGACAAACCTTATAAGTATAATATAACTCCGTAACCCCAATACAGTATAATATAACTCCGTAACCATTTTTGCAATGTCAGAAAACAAACATTCTTTGTTAATGTTGTTTCCTATTTTCAATTAGATCCTACTCCATTTGTATTCATTACAGCTTCTTAGTTTGACAATACCAGGTCTTTAATTTCTTCACATATAGGGTATTATTATATGATTGCCTTACAATTCAAATAATGTTTTCCAAATCTAATTTATCGCGATTAAAAATAAGAAACGTGCAACTATTCAGAATGATGAGTGTGAGTAACCTTTACGAACGGTTGATGTGAAACTTCTTTCACAGTTGTGGCAGGTATTACCAAAAAGATTAAATAGAAAATTAGTATGTCATATTAACATTTAATAGTATTTATCGATAATATAATTTATAGTACATAATAAAAAGCCATATTTACATCGAGCATCACAGATAAGTTAATTTAATTATTATCGTAATTTAAATATAAAATTAGATGTTTTTAATAACTAAAATGAGAAACAAACTCTACTCTGCAAATTTCTATATTTCTTGAAACAATTACCGGTAGCAAATATCTTGAAACACAGTTGATTTATTATCATCAGTTAAGGAGTTACATTGTTCCTCTCTAGAATTTATCATCAGACCCTGACCTGGTTGATACTGTAGTTATTTTGCAAAGTAACTTTTACCAGTAGCCAATATCTTGAATCACATTGATTTACGACCATCCGTTAAGGAGTTACATTCATCATCTCCAGAACCCAGACCCAGACATGGTCGTTAGTGCAGTTATTTTGCAAAGCAATAACTACCCATAACAAATATCTTGAATCGCAGTTGTTTGCTACCAATAGTAAAAGAGTTACATTGTACGTCACCAAAACTCATTATCGGACTCTGACCTGGTCAATGGTGCACTTATTTTGCTATAGTAACAACTATCAATAGTAAATATTTTGAATTACGGCTGATTTACTACCATCCATTAAGGAGTTACATTGTTCATCTCCAAAACTTATCATCAAGCCCTGAATCGGTTGTTTGTGTAGTTATTTTGCAAAGTAAATATTACCAGTAGTCAGTATCTTGAATCATGGTTGATTAATTACTGCCCATTAAGGAGGTCCATTATTCATTTCAGAACCTCATCATAAGATCATCACCATATTTATATGGAACCACCTCACTAGTATACTCTTTCAAACAAAATAATGATTAGTATTAAAATTTATATATAGTATATTTGTGTATATAATACATATACTCACAAAATTCTATAGTCAGTCGATGCCTTCAAATACCAGAAGTTGTGTAAGCAAACTATGAACTTTACTGACCATTACTTCCATTCCAAAAATATCGTAGTGACTCTCAAGTCGCAGCAAAGACTGCTTTTACTTCATCAAATGCTATTTGTCCTTATGATTAAACTGAAATTATTTCAATTGACTGACTGACCCATTTCTCCTGCCCCATGCAAAGATTTGTACATTGAAATGTAAAAATTTATTTTGTAATTGTTTACTAATATTTAAGCCGACTGTTTTATACATTTTTGACTATTTTGTGTGTGGTGTTATAGTAAAAATATTTGAATAGTATTTTACAAGTCATTATGTGATCCTATCAGAGAATGTATTGTTGTTAAAGAGAAATGACTGAAATATTTTTGGCTCACCTGTTTTCCACGTCCGTAACTACTAATGTCCTTGAAAGCTTGAAAATGAAGTCTTTCATTAATAAAAAAACAAATAAAAAAGTCAAACCTTTTACAACAGACAAACTGATGGAATATTTTTGATGGTTACAGAAAGCTGGTTTATAGTGGTATGGGTTGACTTGCAATTTTTTTTCTTAAACCTACACCTCGAGTGCTATATAAGATTTAAACAAATTTTTATTTGCGTTCCAACCTATCACCGATAAGGCAATTTTGGATGTAACTTTTGGGTCATTGCTGTAAGTTTTGGGTCGTTATTGTGTCGAAACGTCTATATGGTAGTATGGTTTTCAGTTATATTTCTTCATATTGGTGTTGATTAAGAATGGCTTAAATTTTTTTACAGACCTTGCTTCAAATCTTGAAAAACATCCCCAAACTATTATATTGACACCTCCATGTTTTACTTAACTTTTTTTTGTATATTTTGGGATAATTTTTGCTTTTTAAGAACAATGTACATATTGTCTGCCATCTAATAAAATATAGTTATATATAATAGCCAATGTTCATATTTCCTTTTTTCAGTAATGGAACTTTTTGAGCAACTCTTCTAAACAGCTTTACTTCTACTAGTTGTCGTCGAACACCCCTTACTAATGAGCCGGCATTTAGTTCTGATCCAAATAACTGGCTTATAGCTATATGAAACCTTTCCAAAATGTTATGGTGTTTGCATATTATCATGTGTCATGGTTCACAGCACGCAGGTTAATTTTTTCCTTTAATATTTACTGGTTCAGTTGCATCAAAAATAAGACTACCAAATACTAAAATTGGATACACAGTTATTTTTGGTTTGGCTCCTTATTTTTTTCTTAAAATAACTTTAACTTTCAATTGTTAATTGTTTATTAAAGAATATTTAACTTTCAATTGTGTTAGGGATGGTATTACATTATAACTTGCTTTGAAAAGTCTCTTAACAAAGTTGCTAAAAAGGGCAAATTAATGTTTGTTTCTGGAATAATGAAAACAATCAAGTCTGCTGTAAGTAATACAGGTCAGCATTTTTAGTTACATACTGCTTCTGATTTTAGGACAACTTTTCTAGAGGCAATGAAGGGACTCGATATTGCAAAACTACTCCAATTTTCAATGGATGCACCAGCAAGCAAGACATAACAGCATAAATTTAAATCCTTCTTGAACCAGTTAGTTTACATACATTGCATAGTGCTTTTAAAAAAGTACTGAAAGTGTGCGATTGCTACATAACATTTTTGCGATGATTTTATTATCTGTTTATGCCAGGGTCTAGCCCATTACGACAATTACAAGAAGCTTTCAAGATCTAATATGTTCCCTCTAAAATTTTCTTCAATATGTCTGCTTAAGAATTTCAAAGATATCTAAATTTGGCATTTCCGCCAAGGTTGCCAAATTTAGCGTTTCGTTGACGAAAACATTTTCACTATTATATGCCTTAATGAAAGACATTACTTGTTTAGAACTTTTAATCGCAATTAATTCCGAACTATGGCTGAAAAGGATGAATACGAATTTTCAATGAATAAATATGTTTTAATTGATATCTTCCCGAACTCTTTCTAACAAGGCAGAGGCAATTTATAATGCAAATGTATATCCCAAAGAATTTATGAAAATATAAACTTTTCACGCAGCTCCAAATGTGAATAGATTACTCAGGAGGTGTAAGCTGAAAATAGTAATAGAATCTGGGAGATTCTTGCTCATGCTAGACTACACGAGGAATTATGAGAAAAACAAATTAACAGTAGTATAAGCATAGGATTATTACAAACGTTTTGTTATTTAATAATATTTCTACAAGTTCTGACTTTAAATTCGTATCGGCATTTTGGCTCTCACTCTGAAAACTGCTGGAAACTTGACATCTTAGTCAATTTTCATTGTCCAAAAAAATTTTCAAAAAAATAGTTTGAGTAATTAACGTTTTTTCTTTCCTTTTTTTATTATTCTATTTTCAATTGCAATTATGATTGAGAAAATGATGAAGATAAAAATATTTTGTTACTGAAAAATAAATTCTTTCTCCGTATTGCATTATATTTCATATATGATATTTATTATTCCTTTACATTACAATTACTTACTAAGTAAAGCCATCTTACTTTTTCACAATTAACTTTTCATTGTGACTTCCTAGTTCCACTGCTGCGGTCTGTCATCCGATGGATATATGGACTGGTCAAAAAATGAATATTTCAACTGCTCATCGCCTTCTGTAGAACGTTGTGGGGTGCCTTTTTCCTGTTGTGTAAATGCAACCGATATCGCTTCAGGACTAGTAAACATTATGTGCGGATATGGTGTGCAGAATTTATCTGTAAGTAAATTTTAAAATCTGATTTTATTTGTTATATGCTACATATGCTTATAGCAGCCTTAATGGTAAGTAACAAAACTTAAATATTTATTCGAATAAATAAAATGTAAACTCAAGGGATCAAGTGTTTTCTTCCGTTACAGAGAGTTTTCATTATATGGAGATTTGAAAAAAAGGCAGGATAAAGGCATAAAAACTCTTTTTACTTTTATAACTAGGTATATATAAATTTCTTAAATATCTATTATTATGTATAGTCCGTTATTTTGGCTTGATGTTTTAAAGACAATATGAAGATACAAATACACTTTTTTATTTTTATAACTAGGCCTACATCAATTTCTAAAATCTCTATTATAGACTAGCTTCCACTTAGAATAAATCAGATGGATTGTATTTTATTTATTAACAGATTATTATTTTTAGGAAATAAATTCGCACAAATTCAGTCATGTGACAGTGAACACCAATCAGAAAGCATTATGTCACACCTTGCAGAACACCATTGTTGTTGTTGACATTTTCGTATACCGAATAAGTCATTTAATTAAATTTTTAATTTTTTGTCAAATTGATACAGTTGTCCGCAATTACACCTTAAAAGACAAATATAATTCGCAATGGAATCAGAATATTTACCCAAAATTGACATCGTTATTGCGCTTGGTAAATTTTTCACATCAAACAGTGACTTTTGTTTATCAAAATTTCGAAATGTTACAACTTCAATGAAAGCATGTGTAAGTGTAAAATATGTGTTATAAGCTGAAATAGTATTATTTCAGTTTCATAGTCAGTAGTAACACGTATTGTAAGATAATTTATACTGGTTTTAAGAGAACCTTTGCCAATGTCAAGGAAAAAAGCTATACAACACTGTTTAAATCATATTTCAGATATCTGTCATTGTTGCTTGGTAACAAAGATGATAAATATATAGTAACACAAGAAAAAAGAAGTTATCCGCAATTATAAAATGAAAAAAAATTTAAATTACAATATACAGATGAGTACAAAATAAACATATACACATACACAAACAAATATAAATATAAGATTCTGTATTTTGATGGCGTTCTTTCTTATGTACTAAAAGATTAATCCTAGAATGGGTTTGTTGACAACAGATAAAAGTGATGTTATATTAACATAAGATCACTTTTACCTGTTGCCAACAAACCCATTCTAGGGTTAATTGAATTTTATATTTTAATAATTTGTAAATAAACATGGGAAATCTATTATTTAATGGACATGCAAAAATGAGATGATTTAGATCACCTTCTCCAAACCTGCAATCGCAAATTGGAGATTCTACACGAATGGCTTCTAACGAAATGGGTTGGAATAGAACAATGACCCAAACGCATGCGAGGATACCACAGAGGTTTTCTTTTGAGAAAAAGTGAATTTTGACAACCAAGTTTTTGAGGGTATAAAAGATTGGGTCTGGAAATACCCTGCATCCATGATCTGGGATGATTTTCCCATGTCCTCGCCAGCCAGATGTCATCCATGAACGAGTCAAGGGAAGAAGATCTTCAATGAAATTAATAGTCAAACATGGATCCCTATTCACGACAGGGAACCAAGCTTTTGTGTCGACTATTTCATTACCTAATTTGCCACAGTGGCTAAGGATCCATGAAAGAACGACTTCGGATCCTGAACTCTCCAAATGAAGAGTTAGTGGCTTGATCTGGAGAATGAGGAAGCTAAAGTTCGAAGAAAAAGGATTAGCAAGAAGGCACTGTAAACAACTTATGGAATCAAAGAAGATAAGGAGCCTACAAATTTTTTTGAGTAGAGCATAATTCAAGACCTCCACAATAGCACGGCATTCCCCGGAGAATACCATACATTCCGGCGAGAGTATGCCGAATGAGCAGTGGTTGGACAGTAAAATGACGCTTCGAAATAGCCATCTCTCAGGGTTTTTGTAATATATAAATAAAATATAATAATAATAAATAAAATACTTTTTTAATATATTCACTATTAGAATGAAAATATAAAATCCTCTTATAAATAAACTAAAATTACAATATATTCTTCTATTGGAACCTTTTATGTAACTACCAGTCTTTAGTTGTATGGCTAGGACATTTTAATATATATTAAAACTAAGCATTCTTTTTACATAACTTTGTGATAAACTTCTTACTTATTAGACACATTCGTAATACATACCTTTTTTATAACTAGTACACACAAGCTTTTTGCACTGCAGTCTTTAGTTGTATGGTTAGCACATTTTAATTTATATTAAAACTAAGCATTCTTTTTACATAACTTTGTGATAAACTTCTTAGTTATTAGACACATTCATAATACGTACCTTTTTTATAACTAGTACACACAAGCTTTTTGCGTTGCAGTCTTTAGTTGTATGGTTAGGACATTTTAATATATATTAAAACTAAGCATTCTTTTTACATAACTTTGTGATAAATTTCTTACTTATTAGACATATTCGTAATACATACCTTTTTTATAACTAGTACACACAAGCTTTTTGCACTGTACACATTCCATTTTGGACGTTCTTCTGATTTTGGAAAGACAGAAGGAACAATTTCTTTTTTATGTAACCACGTTGTTCTCCTAGTAGATCAAACAATATTTATATTTAAAGTTCTGTCAGTTAGAGTTAAATCCTTGTTTGTAGCCCAGCAGCGCCTATTCATACCTCGAAACGTGTGCTGAGACAGAGTAACTATGCGCGTGTCTAAAAATAAAATTACACTTTCAATAGACACTGCTGATTGATTTGTCTTTGCTACTTCAAAGGGGAGAGGGAAAATATATAATGAAAATGAATAGGCATCAAAATTAATTTAAATATAGCAAAAAGTGTCCTGTCTTTTAGAAGTTTCACAAAAGATTGGCTCGCATAGGACGTGGACACATGCCTAACTGTACCTACATAACAATAAGGGCATTTACCGCTGCAATATGACCTTCTTAAAGCAACTCTAGCTATTAATGAGTTGGCTGAGACAGAATTAAATTTTTTTAAAAGGGATAAAAACGGTAATAAATTTATTTATAATTTCATAATTTTGTGTAAAATACTTCTACAAATTTTGTTCAAAATGTACACCCCATTTTTCTCAAAAATCCTTTAAGGCTCTTGAATTTTGGAATAACATATTAACTTCATGTCGTCTCAAGAGTTAACACTTAAACAAGTCATCTTGAAGACGTGAGACAAAAAGTAATCATAGAACATTTTTGATTTAGGCCTTATTACAGATAAATAATTTCTTTTTCAATAAAAAGTTTTTCTTTATTTTCAAGATTTTCTTAATCTTAATTACATTTAAATGTTCCATTATCATAAACAGAACTCCTAGGATAAGTACTGAATTTCCATCATAATAAATTTTCCTTCTGTGTATCAATAGGCTGACAACTTGAATCGGTGACAGACAACAGACTTTTATCAGAGAATGTTACTGGGAAGGCGATTTTCCACCGACTTACCGTCGATCAAAATGCGCATACCATATGTCGTAAATTAAAATGCGCATACCACCATAGACTTAATGTACTACGAATAGACGAACACATTCGACATGCCTCGCATCACCGAAATTGAATTACCCTTGTGTGCGTAATTGTACCTATATGTGGGTTTTAGTGATTGCTTTCACTAATGATGTTATAACGATAATACAAAAATGATGGGTAAGGTTTTGGTAAAATTTTGTCAACGATTTACTTCCCAGAGCCCATAATTATGAACTCGTCTCCTGTTTACCATATTTTTAGGAATGATTAAATTCTATAAGACTAACTTCCGTCTCAAAAATTATTATACAACGTATGGGCGTTCTCTCTCATATTTTTTAACCTTAAATATTTGTTTAACTTTATACATTTTGGGTGCGTTATTTATACTGTGAAAAAATGTCAATTTGAGCGTATTTGTATAAAAATTTTAATATCACGGCCAGAAATTCCGCAAAAGCTAAGTGCTTTAATTTAGGCTAAAAATAAAACAAAGGTTGTATAAGAAAAAATAAGTTCTATGTAGAAAAATATACATTGTGAATATAGAAAAGTAGAAAAATATGTGTAGATATTTTAGAATTAAACCAAAAAAAATATTATCTAAATAAACTTTAAGAACTAACTATAAACTAATTATATTCGTTTTTAAAATTAAAAAAATAACCGACACAAATTCCCCATACAATATCACTACTGAGGCTGCGCATTGTAGTGATTTCACTTTCACTTCAATTTTCATTACAGTTCTTGATATAATGATGTTATTACACAAAAACTTAAAAATGTATTTCTACGATTCTAAATAATCTTTTTATTAATTATTATAAAAATCATTGGCCATTAAATAAAATAATCTTATTCAAATGGTTTCTCAAAGTTTCTTTTGATAAATTGTTTAAAGTTGTTTCGTATCTTAACCTTATTTTCAAATAATTTTCAATTATATATTTTATTAATAAATACATGCATGTGGAAGAAGGTCAAATATATATAGGTAAATATATGAATGATTAGTTAAATTATTAAAAAAATTATCAGTGTAAATAAATTGTATAATTTCTTATACTATTTTACGAAAAGTCATGTTACCAAATTTAAAATTAGTTTTTAAATGTTCCCTAAAATAATGTTCGCATTTAAGCATATACCAAATACATCTTTTGAAGGATAAGTCAAAAAGCCCTTACCGTCTTTTGCGAAATTTTTACGATTTATAAATGACTCATTAATTCGTGATTGGATCTATACAAACTTCACAATATATATATTTTTTTTTAGTTTTTTAAACATGAACCCACCTATACATTCGACAACCGATTTAATAAATTGTGATAAGTCTTCAGAAGTGTCAGGTAGTTTGTCTAATAATGCCGAGGACACGTCTTTAATATCACCTGAATTGTCATTTAGAAAATAACCCCCAATCGAAATTCCTTTAAAATTTTATCATATAATATTGCAGTATTAATGCGTTTTAAAGTGGAAACTATACCGGAAATAAGTAGTAATTTTTTCAATTTCCAAGCAGTTTCCACTTGCACCCAATTTTAACTCTGCATGACAAAGAAACCCTTTGTATGCAGATATAAGTTGTCTGATCGTTGAGTTTTTATTAAAACCACCCCTAGAACCAACGGCACTAAAAAATGTTTCCAAATGGTCTTGTAATAATTTATAAAAAGGTGAAAATTGCAAGTAGCTTTTTTGAATGTAGTCTACATATAAATAGATTTGTTATGTTTAGTAAGAACATGGCTAAACCTAAACGTCTCGTAGAGTTTATGATAAGGGTACAATCCTCAAATTTTAAATTTCTAAAATATTTGTATATTTGATCAATTTTGTTGAATACTTCTTGTTTGTTAGTTGAGCAGAAAGGCTTTTTAAACCCAGAAAAAAGAAAGTTCCTGGAATTAAAAATATCATTAACAAGGGTAATAAAAAATTCCGAATTCTCAAATTGTGATAAATTCAAAAAATTCTGGCAGTACTGCATGGCTATCGTAACAGACCTTGGAAGTAATTGCGCTGCTAGCATCACTTTGATTTTTTGTTTGAAATCATTAATATGCCTAAATGTAATTTGGTTTCCGTATTTCAGACCTCCCTTCATTTGAATATTGTGTAATTGTGTAATATCGATAAATTCAATTTTTCTACCAATTTTCGTCCATTAAAACATTTTGTCACCGAATATATTTCTCACAAGTTTTAACAAGTGACACGGATCAAGTAAAATATAATATTTTTTGGCTCTGTATGTAAAATATGGAGTATATGGTTCGCTGTTTAATTTTGCGCCAAGTAAACTTGTTAAGATTTGAAGCAATTTCGTCAAATGTAATTGAAATTACTACACTTGTAGTCTCATCAAGTAAATTGTAAAACTTCTTGCTGGAAAGAAACCAACTGGCAGTTTCCATAAGCTATTCACAGCCACAACCATAAATGCTAAAACTTGATTTACAATTGCTGATTCTTCTCCATGCAAACCATTGTATATATTAATATAGCCAAAATGTGTTTTACCGACAAATTCACTATATTTCACAAGTTCACTTCGTCAAAAGTGATGCTAATAAATAATTCTTTTTTTTCTAGCTATTTCCTTTATATTAAATGGATCGGCTGTAAAACCCGGTTCGCAATTTACTCTCAAATATAATTTCTTAAATGTGTGAATATAAGATAAACAAAGATCAAACTTTTCACAGATGTAATTATAACACCTTGGACTATAGAAATGGTGAGTTGATGTGCATGATGTGGTAAGGTCGTTTAAGTTATCCCTAAAACCTGGATGTTTTTTAAATTCTTCAAGCGCCAATTGTAGTGTTATCATTTTTTTCTTCATTCTCATGGCTTTAGCCATCAAGTTCCTGATGTTCTGCTGCTTATATTTTAATTTTTGTTTTAATTTATTACATTTAAAAATAATCTTTTTTCTTGGCAACTATGGTAGCTGCAATACATCGGTGGTTCAGATGAAATATCTCTATAAATATATAAGATGGCATTGGCATTAACTTTACCTGGAAACAAAAGTTATGTTAATACGAAAGAAACAGCTACCATTTTTATTATGAATACTTCATTATTATATCATACAAAGCAAGTAAATATTTACAGTAACGTTTTAAACTAATTAAAAAGAAAACTTATTTTCTGTTTTAACTAAAAATATATACATGACGTGAATTTTCTCAAGAGTCGTGACGTTATCCGGACATGGTATAGAGTAAATGTGTGCTTACTATGCGATGTGTAGCTTATCCAGTCTTTGTGATAACACTAAACATTTATAAGAGGATTAATTGTAATTGATAAAATATAAATTGGAATGTTCACAAACACACAAACTCTGTAGGTAGATAGTAAAACATTTACTACACACCACAGAATTTTTATGGGGAGTCCAATTGTATCTATTAAGAATTCTTATCCATTTTTCTCGTCGTACAGAATTCATTGAAAACCTGAAAAACATATTTTTGAGTGATATTTCAAATAATAATATGGAAACCATTACTAAATAAGTAATTTCACTTTTTCACTAATTGCCAGCTAATATTTGATCTTTTTTATATACCGACATTATGTAAGTTCAGCTCTTAGCTTAAGTACTGAATGATTTAGATACATTCAATTGTTTAAGTCTGATCTGTGCATAATTTTTTTCAGTCACGTATATCACTAAGCGCTTACATTGTAAATAACATTAATAGTTTTTTTATATTTACAGTTTTTATTAAAACTAGTTACATAACTAATGATTAATTTATTTCTAAATTAATATACTATGTGCTGTCTAGACTAAGATTTTCCTTTGAATCACTTCTTGTTCTAATGTCTAAAAAGGTTTTATTCTTTCGAGTCTTCTAATAATATGTTGCACATTTGAGAGTCTAGACACTTCTGGATTAATGTGGTTTTGAAGTTTCTTTTGATGAGAACTAGAAAAATTTACTAATAGTATCATCTATCATGTCAATCTCAAGATCACGTTGGAGATCATCATTAACATTAATAAATAACACTTTTTTGTTTCGTTTCATCTACTAACAATTTCTATTGCAATCTGCGTTTATTTTCGCTATAGAAAAATATCGATATCACTTGTCAATAAAATAATGTCATCCCTATATATCAATCCATAAAATGTAATTTTTCACGGACACTATATCTCATAATTATACACACAAAGTATAAAAATAAAATAGAACATATTTTACTATGATATGTATAGTTAACCAGTAAGTAGAATACTTAAACAATAATTTAGCGAAAAATAAATGATAAAAAAAGAAAGTATGTGCATCGCGTTTAGCTGTGAAATGTCTCTATATTTGGATTATTCATATGTCACTTAACAATCCAATACTGAACACGAAACCATTGCTTTTCTAAAATAATATTGTGGAAATATTATTTGAAAATACACGAAAATACGGTGAGACGCTATCGAATCAAGAAACTATCGGACAATTTTATCTGTCAAAATAGTTTTATTTGTTCACACTCTCTATTCCACTCGCAGTAATATCATATAGAAAATGTTCTCGCTCGCATGCTTTCTTCGTCTGTCCGTAGTATATATAAGTCTATAAGTACCACTAACTAAATGTCGGCCTTTTCCATTAGCATATTTTCATTTGTATGTACCATACTTTCTCCGTTAGTGCGTGTACACTGATATGTTCTGAAAAAGGATGTTTTGATACGTTCCTACTTTAAAATACAATATTTTATCCTTGAATTAGAAATTAACTCTCCTTGCAATGAAGACTTGTGTTTTTGTTAATTTTATTTTGTACTTTCCTTAACTTCTGGCATCTTATTGTGATATTCTTACTATTGTTTTTGATATTTTTCACTTTTTTATTAAAATGTATACAAATTATAGCAACAATATATATTATGCTATGATAATGAGTTTAGGAAGGACAGAGGAGATTTTAACTTGCGCCATGTCTTTACCGACGATGTTACGGACTAACCAGAGAAACTATTTTTTAATTAGTGCAACGATTTTGAGACAAGAGTAAGCGAATGTACTGGGAATAGTGGGTGCCCTATAAAAAGTGTTGAATTGCAGTAGAAAGTCGGCTGAATCACAACAATCCTGCTTTCAGTACAAGAAATGTAGGAAGAATTTTGAATGTAGGTCATACAGTAGCGTGACAAATATTGAGTAATGATGGCCAGTATCTAAACCACTATCCAAATGCGTAGCATCTACCACCACAGGATAATCTAGGCCGGATGACTTATTGCTAAAAATTTTCCTAAAATAATTTTATGGACTGATAGTTGTTTCACTCTTAAAGCAAATATAATGAATACTTTTGATATTCGAAAATTTATATTTGATCACCTAAATAAATTTCAACATAGATGTAGTATATATATGCGGGCCGGCATAATTGGACACTGCATTCTATGTCTGATTTGCAACAAAGGTGTTGACCAACAAACCTGCTATTTCTGCAGCATGACCATGCTCATCGACGAGTAGTATAGTTTCAGCCTAATGGGGCACCAGCATATTTCAGATACAACGTACAAAACAAAAAAATATTTTTCTATATTTTAGGCCAAAAAACAGACAATTATAATAATTTATATTTCAGACTATGAACTACCACATAACAGGCATTTTGCACATTATATAAAGCTATTCAACTTTGCAAATGTGTTCCAAGCAAAGTGAATAAAATGAGGCATGTTCCCTTCTGTCTATCATTTTAGCCAAAAAAGACTTATAATACAAAACAAATCCAATTTCCAAGTACTTTTTTCATAAAGGACTGGGAAGTTATGGATATTTAAATGTATTTATTTTATTTTTGTTTTAGTATTTACTTAAAAATTGAGTACAAGTGATACCGAAACAAAAAACTTGTCAAGTTCAAACCTAAGAGTTGTATTACTATAAACCTTTTTATACAAATTTTTCACATGACATTGGTTTCAATTCTGTTTCTAGCTAAAATTGTTTCACCAGACTATGACAAAGCCAAAACAAGGGTAATGTTTTTTGTATGTCGTTATGTATTAACTGATCCCAACTAATGATGTGTCGTCGGATTTATATCCTAAGATCTAGTTCGTTTTCCCTTTGAAAGCTTCACTCACGTTTATTAGCATATTTGCACTTCTTTATATCTCCTTGTCACGTATACTTATAGTATCAGGCCTTTATGTGACTTCTTGACCAACATACAACCCCTGGTGTTAAATGATTATATTACAACTATATAATAATAAAATATCAAAGTCAAATTTCTCTGCACATAGGAGATATTTGATTGAAATAAGCTTTTTTATATGCTATTTTAGTTCTTTATTAGATCTGTATTATATGACCAATAGATAAATTCATGCAGTTTTTAGTTGGTATATATAATTGTTTGGGTAATGAATTTTTTTATTTCGGACCCTTAAAAATAGAGCAGATTACCAAAAAATATGCAATGTAGAATTAATAAGTAGATGAATTACATTTTAAACTAATTATTAAGCAGATGCCAGTGCAGTCTTCATCAGCTAGAACCTATGCTATATAAATTATAGTCATTAAAATTTTATGACATTAAGAAAGTTTTTCAAATTTTTTACTGTAAAAATATTTTTAAGAACTGTGAATTTTAATTGTTAAATATTTAATTCCTTGATGTTGTTTTTAGGTCGCCGAAGCTAGTAAGAAAGTCTGGACTTCCGGCTGCATAGAAATTGTTCGATCTTGGGCCGAACGGAACCTCTACACTATAGCTAGTATCGCATTGGGCGTGGCTCTATCGCAGCTCTTCGTTATTTATCTGGCAAAAACTTTAGAAGGACAAATTGAATTGCAGAAATCCAGATGGCAAACATGAAACTTGTTCAATGGTACAGTAGTTACATATGACATTGTGTGTTCTACTGTAAAGCATTATAGAGGCGGAAAGGGTCTTCGTAATAATAAATACCTTTAAATAGCTCGTGTTGTTCAGTATGTTGTTTGTTTGAGGAAATGTGCAATACTGTGTATAGATTGGTTTCATACTGAATTGTTGGAACTATATTTATAAAATACAAGATAGCCTAGTAACATTGGCTAAAAGCCAAAAACTTTTGATGTGAATTGATAAACAATGTACAAAAACCTAATGTTTTAATATATATATATATATATATATATATATATATATATATATATATATATATATATATATTATATCATTTATTTTAGTTTGTGTTCTTAATTAAGATGAGGATAGAGTCTCGTATGGTTATTAAAAAACTATTACTTGAAAATAATTGTGACTTATTAGATATTAAATATTTTATGATCAACACTTGAAAGAACCAATGTAACTTGAAAACTTTGATTATCGTATTTCTTTTATGATTTTTAAATGATTCCTAATACTGATGTTAGATTTTTGAGTGACCTTTAGATATTGCAAAAGAAAAATTGAAAAGAAAACAAAGATTTTATCAATATTATAAAAGTCTATATATAAAAGTCAATACTCTATTTTAAGTTAAATGTTATGCATATTGAGATTTAATATGCATAATGAGTTGCACATTATCTGCTACAATGTCTGTTTCATAAAATAAGAACTGCTTTTTACCCTCAAATAAAATCTCTCATATTAAAGAATATCATCCAGAAAAGCAAAATTATATGCACTAAATAAAAAAGGGTGAGACATAATATGCACCATGATCTACCAAGACCCTCTATCTCAAATTTACCAAATTTTACAAGAGAGGAAAAATACATAAGCATCAGTGAAATGAAATTAACGATTATAATAAAAGTGTACCTCCTTTCTTAATATGTTAATTTATGATACTCTTTAAGGATTAAACTTTTTAAAATATTGCTAGTATCTGATAAGTTGTTCTTATAAAAATGTTAATTTTTACCCTTAAGGGTAATAATTGTTGGGAGAAATTGGTCTCAAATGTTTAAATTTGGTTCTTATACTAATATCATAAATAAATAAATTTGTGAGTTTGTTAAGTCAAGACAATTTAGAAAACTATGCAATCGATTTTAAAAATTCTTCCCCTGGTTGACGGGCGACAAACCTGTCTTATAACAAAAACTAATTTTTATCTAGTTTCGTATAAAAGAATTGCTAAATCTTATTAGTAAATCCTTAGAGATGAAATGAAATGATAAAATTTAGAGAAGAATGCCTATATTTCTTTTTTGTATGATTTTTGTATATATGGCCTAATAAGTTGAAGTTGCGCGAAAGTTGAAGTCATTTTGAGAGACACTCTAAACTAAAAGATAAATTATGAAGACATAATTCTAAAATTTAGGAGTAGTTTTATGAAGTCAATTGTCTCAAAAACAGTTTTATGTGGTTTAAACTCGAACAACGCTCCAGTTTTATTATGTCATAATTGATCCTTTTTTAAAAAAACTTTAGAAAGTTTGAAAATAATCAACCGTTTTTATCTGAATAATATTTGTTGTAAAAATCATAAAAATAACTGATGCTGCGAAAAATGGGCTCATTTAAAATTTAAGTTGTATCTTTTCTGTTGTAATGGAATGTCAATTTGGGGAATGTTCGAAGGAAACCAAGGCCAGTTCATAGTGTCCCAAAAAAAGTAATGAATTTTATTCCATTTGTCATCAAATGTATCATTGCTCTTTGTGTTTACATTTTTTTCTCTTTCTTTACTATTTTACAATTTTTTACTACATAATCTAAATATGATTTTCCTTCCATTCTCAAGTATTTATTAAAATTCTCTTCCAGAGAGAGGGCCTAGCCCTTTTTTTCTCTTTGCCTTCTCAGATATATCACCATAAAAATTGATTTAGAATGATATTGCTTGCCTCAAAGTAGTTGTAATGCGGCTTTTGATCTTGCCTCTCGAAAAATAATTGGCACTATTCAAATCTCCACTACTGCTGGATTTGTTGAAGTTTTTTCAGTATCTTCAGCATCTGTCAAGTTATTGTTAGGATCTTTACATGTATGTCGCCTACAATCAGAACTGATTGTAGGCCACATACGTGTAAACCATACTCCAGGCCAAATACACACCTTATTTAGTTACTCACAATTATTATTATTATTACGCTCTATATTGAATGGCCGATTCAGGAAATCTAATTGCAACGAAATATTATTCGTATCGGTGACTTCATTGTTACATGAGGAGTAAAATTGAACATCAGTTAAAAGAACATAATTTGGAACATGAATCCAGAAGAACTTCACACATCAAATCAGATGCCTCAGTTTCATTCACTGATATCAAATCTAAAAGCTGAATGAGTTCATCATCTTTACGGAGAGCAATGTTGGCAGCACATAACAGAACTTTTTCTGAAAATGCCTTATCCCCTCTGAATCATAACTGGATTGGTGGAAGGATTTTCTGAAGGAATCAATGATGTTGAGATTTTTTTTAATAACAAAGTAAAAGTATATAATTTCAAATGTTTTCCATATACGTTGAGATTAATTGACCATTAATACAACTTCTTGAAGATATAGACTATATGTAACATCAATCGTCTCCAAAAATGGTACATTTGTGCTTTGAAGGAATTGGCCGTAATAAAATTACATTAAAAAATTACATACAAGAGATTAATAAAAACAATATTAAATCGGGGTTTCTTTCTTTTCACAAATCTGTGCATAAAACGTAGAAGTTCATTGATGCAAAAAGCAATTTTGGAATCACTTCGAAGGTATTGATAGTATTAAAAAAGTTACATTAGAAAATCACATATAATTGAAAAGCAATTTCTTTCAGAGTCCGAATGTAACATTTAGGAATTTGTTAAGGCAAGTAACAGTTTTGGAAAAAATATTAGTTTCACGGAGTTTGTAGTTCATCGTCAATGTACAGCATGCCGAAGCGACACATTTAAAAAAATAATTGTCCATATGAAATTGGAAATATTTCAATTATGTATTTTAATTTCAGCAGTGGTTAAGCTATGTGTATATTATCAATTCGATAACAAATGTATGTAATATTTGATAACAATGATATGTGTAAAGGAAAAATATAAAATTCTTAAGTATAGGTAATAATTATTTTTAATAGTGGCACTCTTAGATGTTCAAAGTAAAAAAATAACACAACCTAAATGTAACCGTAAATAAATCTCTCACCTCTTGCACAGATTGTACCTCTCAGTTTAATAGTTTGACTAGCCATATTTGTAATTACACATTTAAAATGAATATTTATTTGCTAGCTTTAATATATCTAGTTCACACTGAGAGAATATATTTTATTATTTTTGTCTTAAAGCATGTAAAAATAAATTATGATCACAACTTCACATTTAACATGTTAAATTTAAGTAACAAATTCATATTTTAATGTAAAATATACTTAGATTAGATCTATTAAATTCAAAAATAAGTAGTTTGGTTCTTACTACTTTTATAAATTCATTCATCTTCAGTTTACTGTTAAATTCATTTCCTCTTCGTATCATTCTCAATTATTTCGATTCAAAGAGTCCCTGGAAATCATGTGGATGTTCATAAATCAATCTAATTATAAAAATGAAAATAAATATATGGATCTGTGATAAAAACACAAATTTTAAAAACTTGAAATCTGTTATGCCACTTCCTATTTTATAACTTCTACCTTACAAACTGTATTGCCAGTATATTGCATCAGAAAATTATTTTAATACTAAATTACAACTCTTAAATTCCTTACATTGTTTAAGCTAATTTGGAAAATAAATATAAATATACGGATCTGTGATAAATACTAAATTTTTAAAAACTTGAAATCTGTTATGCCACATTCTATTTTATATTTCTATCTTACAAACTGTCTTACCAGTATATTTACGTCACAAAATTATTTTAATACAGAGTTACAATTTTTTAAAAATTCTTTGCTTCTTGGAAGTACCGGAAAACTGAATCTATGTGAAAATTCATAATCAAACGGTAAATTTGTGTTTCAGTTGAGAAATTGAAGAAAAAATATGGAATTCAGCAGGCTCTCCAAAGTGAGTAACTATGATAGATGATGATCTTCATTCAGTTAAAGCTAAAATATATTAACACTAACATTTTCGAACTTAAATATTGCTCAATGCTGTCATAAAATTAAACTTTGTCACTCTGCTCATGTTAATAAAGCTCAATTTTTAAAGAACTAAAAATGTTTATTAAGAATTAAATTTTAATACCACCAATCAGAAATTTTTTACAGATATCTAAGGATAAATTATCATTTATAGTAATAGATTTTCATTTTTATTCGACTGTATGTTAGTTAAAATGAAAGCTGTTAGTTGACACTAGTTTGTTTTAAATGATTTGCTACCATTGCTGGTTTAATTCATTTAAATTGAAAAAGAAAAATGTTAATCTAAAAAAAATTTTTGTCAGTTTCTAATATCTAATTATAATCATTGTGCAATACTTGACAAATTTAATTAATTTCTAGGTACATTCCTTACTGAAAAAATGTTTGTAACCCCACCATATATATTACTTTACCTTTAAATATTATCTGTAAAATACAGACTTTCAAGAATCCTGTGTTATTCTGTCTTTTACTCGCATGACATAACTGATTAAAATGTATCAAAATCACACAAAGGTACAAAGTAAATATTGTTATTCATAGTAATTGTTTCCTAACATTGTGTAAAGCGGGTTCATAATAAGCTATAGTATTTATACTGAAACTCCATTTCAATTATTTCTACAGAATCAAGCAATAAGTCAAGACATGAAATGCTTCTTCTGTAAACAAACAATTACCTAAATATATTAGCAATTAATTGGAATTACATGGCAATATTGCAGCATCCTTAGTTATTAGATACACTTAACATATAAATATCAATGGGAAAGAAAAATAAGAATTTACAAAGCATTAAAAAGGTGACATCTGTCTCATCTAATATTAAAAAAAAACATTCGACACAAACAGGCTAAAAATTTATATTTAAAGTTGTAGTTTATGATTTTTTTAATTATAATTTAATAATTAGGAACAAGCATTTTAGCAATCGTGAAAGTTGCACTTTTTATTAAGTCAAAAATCTAAAAAAGGATTGTAACATTTCTATGTAGATGATGGGACTTGGTGGATGGCAAAAATATATGGGCCTTGGTCCAAATTTGCACCAGGAAAGAGGTGTATGTAATTGAGTAATCCATTAAATATATAATAATTTCTACGAAGACACCAAAAAATATAAAAAAAAAAGAGTTAAGGTCGATCAAGACACTAAGTTTTCTTGTATACTTACTTTCTTTTTATTTTATTAAACACAATAGTTACCACCAAAAGCATATATTATAAGCCTATTGTGTAAATTTTTTTTTTTGTATGTTACTGAAACTGAAAATAGTTTTGAATACTGAATTAATATTGAATAAATTATAAAAATAATAGACATATTTTTTAGGATTCTTTATTATTCTCAGTCTTTGTACAATACAGTGAAATATTTTAGCAGACTCTTATTCATTTTCATCTACAATAATGTCATCGAGATATACAGACGGGTGTCTGATTGCAGGTTTGTGTCTCCATCGAAAATACCACACAATTAGCATTACGTGTGGTATTTTGGTACCGTTTTAGAAAAATCTTGTCGGAATAGTTTGAAGTCACGGTTAAAACGACCATTCACGACTTCAACGACTCAGCGGCAAAGCGTGACTTGTCTGTTTTTATTAGCTTCTAATGATGTTAATCGGTCTTGACCACACCGTTTACTTAAAGGCATATGTGTCACATACCCGCACGCCCCCTTTCCGAAATTACATCTCTGAAGCCACGATCACAGATAAATACATCTCCCAGATGAAAATAATAATGAAAGGTGTTCTCTTCGTTCTAGCTTATTAAGCCTCACATTATTTCAGCATCGGATGTTGTGGCTGCATGGGGACCAGTGACGTCTACGATATAGCCATCACAACTAACAAAAAGAAAAGGCTTCAATAGATTGCTATATTTGTGCAAGTTATAGGTATCCCTTTGAAACAGGAAGTTGCTGGACTTTTGAATTTATACATATGTACCGTCAATTACAATTATAACATTTCTTTCTTGGAATGGATCATCTGGGTTTCCATAAATGCCATTTGGAAGAATAAGATTTCTCTGTACAGTTTCATGTCTTCTAATATGGTTAAAACAAAGTTGCTGTGGTACCAAATCTTGTATCAAGCACGTAAGAGCGGCATTCATTTTGCGTCCAAGTGTTCGTCAACTCATCCCAAGAAGAGCGCTTAGTCTTTCATTGCTCTCCCCTATACGAAGCTTCATTAAATAAATAGCGAGTGCAGAATTAGACTTAGGCTCACGTGCCAGCGATGGAGTTTCGGTACTTATCTGCTCGAATTCTTCATAGTTTAAACCTACCTTGTGTAGTACTTCTGGATCTATAGAGCGCATATTTTCAAAATCCATTGTGTTAAGTTTATTACGAATTGGAGTTTGTAATGATTTCACCATATCTACAAACATATCTCCTGTTAATTCACGGAATGAATTCGGAGCATGGATTGAACGATCCCAATCATTCTGATCCAAGTGTTCTTGACACACTCTTGCATTTGGTGGTACATTATAGTTAGAATTCACCAAAAGGTCAAGCTTGATAGATTCTGGTAGGCAACATCTAGTTTCATTATCACATTCATGAAAAATGCACGCATTAGATGTGTTTGGGACCCTCGTGAATTCTGGTGTTTCAAATAATCCTTCAGCAAATCTTCCAGCTCGTGGAGGTGGATTATTTTGGCCACCTTGATCTCTATTGCGATTGACTGCATACTGTACTCTCACCTAACAATTACAGCAGATATGTTCTTGTAATGTTCGCCTTTTAGAATCAACTATAATAAATAAAAATATTGAGATTAATAAAAACCGGAAAGAACATGTTTTGAATGTTCGCCGATATATCTATCAATATAACATAATTAAAATATGTCAATCAATGCTTTATGTCTCACCACAACAGAAGATTATACTGTAGAAGTAAGATAGTAATGAATAGTACAGTATTAGGGAGACAGGAGCAGAAGAACAGGGAAGCCAGTTTAGTTATATATAGGTTTATACAACGACCTATATATTGATTATACTGATTGATGTAGTGTACTAACCTGCCAAGGAGGTAAAAGTCTTTGAATATGCTCAGCAGTTCTCGGATGGTCATTTAAGAATGGTTAAAGAAGCTGATAGTGTTTTCTTTCTAATAGTGAATAGCTACATATTATACAGTTTCTTCTCACCACTTGCATTTTCACATTAAGTTCGATATCAGAAAGCCAAGGTCACAGAAAATCTGATATGAGAAAACCAATAGCCACGATAAAAATATTCAATAGGTAATAAACGCACAGTACGCACTGAAAGCAAGCAAACGAACAACTGCAAAGAAAAAGTCGCACGCCTGAATCACATAAACCACCCACATCTTAGTTTATAATAATAACAGAACAATAGGAAGTGCGAATGAGACAAAAAACGTAGCATTAAACTTTTACGATAGTGACTTGTAATTACAACAGAGACAAAAAATTAACACGCTAATGACTGCCAGTAGGCAGTAGGTAACAAAACGAATAATGATAATGTTAAATACATTAACATAGCTTTATTCCTGGTGGCGTCACCTGTTGTCCCTCCTGTATAGCTTATCGATATCAAAATACCAATATATACCCACCTTAGAAGAAGCAATATAAACCCGTGTATATCATTATAGCCATTAGCCACCAATAAAGCAGCAACAGCATATCTTTGTGTTTCTGCAAAACCTGACCCTCTGTCTCAAGTGAGACAGATAACAATAGCTTAGTCCTATTTTTCGTGGTGTTTTTAATGCGGCTAACTAGTCTTAGTCCTTTTTGAATGCCTTATTTCAAGTGAATAACTAGTTTAGATGATACATAAAGCATTTAGTCAAAGAGTAGAAAAGGACAACAATATCTGTGGCAACACTTCTACGATGCGACGCCTTCTAGGCTCTAGCGTATTAGTTACTGAGTGGAAAAGACATAGAAATATGTGATGTGGCGCCTCGCGGTGCTGATAGTGTTATAACGGAAATTCTTGCTTACTTTATTGTCGAATAAAATGAACAGAAAATAAAGTTTAAACAAAAAAAATAATGAAAATGCATATTATCTACCGTAATTTTTTTACTTTCTTATATTTTAACTTGCTGTCTTAATAAAAGTTATTCTATATTTAGTGTACTGTTCAATTATATACGTCTCGTTAATCGTGGAATATTTGGACCATTTTTACCCATTGTCTTAAAATGAAAATACTAAAAAATAATTTAGCAATAAATAAACTATTCATTGTAAACATTTTTTAAACCATTTTTTATATGTAATAAAATAACCACTTTCATTCAAAAGAAATTGGTGAAATTTGCATTTTTGCTATTATACCTCACTTTTTATGCACTAATAGCAAATTTTCAAAGTTATGAATGATAGTTATTGTGTAGTAAATTGTAGATATTGCTGTGGTTGGAAGGTTATATAATGGGTAATACTTTGATTATTTCACTTGTTTTGTTGATTATTTCACTTGTTCTAATGAAAGAGCATTATATATTCTCAACACGGACAAATTTCATCTTGTTATTATTCGTACATATTTTTTACTTTACAACAAAATAATAAGACAAGTAATGATATAAGTTCAGTTTTACAAAAACGCAAATTTCCCGATTTTTTTGTTTAAGTGTAAGAATATACATAAAAAATAATTAGTCATGTGTTTAAAGTAAATAGGGCTTGGACTTTATTATTATAAAAAATTTATTGACATGTGCTCTTTCTATGAAAAAATGCAATCAGTTGGTTGTCAAACATAAATTTGATAACCCCTCTCTTTACATGATCTTATTTGCTCATTTCAATATTTTGAATTTTTAGGTTTTTTTTTATATAAATTCCTGTTTATATTTGCGAATTCAGTCTTTAGTATTATTAAGAATGGCAATTTAGTAGATTTTACCTATATTTCATTTAGAACAAAAAAGAGGATATTCATGTTTTCACTAAACTGAATTTGTTTCCAAATAACCTAATATAACTTAACACAATTTTATTGAAACCCCAAATAGGTAATATTTTCTTTTCTTAATATAATTAAAAAACAATTCATATGTAGTTAGGAGCACAAAATAAATATTTGATGGTAATACCAGTCACAGTTGCAGTCTTTCGTTATTTTTTTATAATCCATTTAAACGAGTACTAGGACCGTTAATTTGAACGTGCTCTTACATAGACTTCATTACTTCGTAAGAACAGGTATTAACAATAAAATAACTAACATGGCAAAATTAGCACCATTTTGTTTCAGTTGACATCTTGATTCCCGCGAATACGTTTATCCTGAAAACTCTCATTAAATGCCGGATTGTGTAGTAAAAATATATACAAATTGCGTTTCGAGAATTAAACAAAAGGATGGAATAAGTAATCATTAGTTAATAATCGTTTTTCATGCATATTTTTTGCTATTCATAAAAAAAATAGTTTTATTTTCAATAACTATATGAATTCCAACATTGGGACTTTGTAAAGACATGTTTTCATGCATTAGTTTTGAAAAATTTACTGATAAGTAAGGTGCCGGAAAACCAGGGTAACTTAGGAGCAAAAGGAATTAGTATTTCTCCATCTGTTTACCACTTCACTAACTCAAAAACTACTAAACAGTTAAAAACTAAAATGGGAAATATAAATATAGAATGTTCATAGATTTGAGTTGTCCAGTGATTAAATAATTTTCCAGTTTGTTAAGATGTGTGGTGTCGAATATTAAGTCTACAAAGGAATGAAGAATATTGTAAAGCAAAAGGATTTCGCAGATTGAAGAAAACAGTAGTACCATATCATTGGCAAATCTTAGGCATGCTACTATATGTATTTATAATATATGTAATTCTGACGTTTATTTTTTGGAAATAGTATAATAGCAATTAGAAAGAAATTGTTTTCTAAAGGTAAACAGTTGTAAAGGTAATAAAATACAAAAGCATAACAATAGCGTAATTACAAGGTGATTTATTGATAACTTAATAATTTTCTTACGTGGACATATAGAATTTCAATATAATTCCAACTATGTAATATGTTTCTATATATATCTTGCACTATACCAATTTTGCACTAAAATAATAAATATTTTAAACTAAAATACGATAACAAGGTAAATGATTATCAAAAACAACATGGATATGTATACGTAGACGGAGAGTATTATAACATTACTTATAGAATTTTTTAAGATAAATTCTATATTTTTAATCTTGACCTGATGCATATATCAGTTATAGTTTAATCGACATAAAAATCTTGTCAAATGAAAAAAAATTAAATTGATTGCCTAGTTATACCGATTGTATTTAGATGTTCTTTTATGTCACATCACTTAAGGGTCCGTCACCGGTATGCCGTAATTTCTTTCAACGAAAATGCCACCCATGCCATCTATGGAACCGCTAGCCTTCTCAACACCACACGGGCTATCTACAATCTTCATATCAATATCAAAAAAGATATCTTGATACTTCGCGATAGTTGGGTATTTGACTAAATTTTTTTTATTTCATTAATCATAATTTTAAAATACAAGCTGATGAAGAGTGAAAATAAATTTTAATAATCTTAAAAATTGACAGAGTTATAAAAGTTTAAATTTAACCTTTAGAGAA
This sequence comes from Druceiella hillmani, assembly GCA_039881145.1. NCBI lineage: Eukaryota > Metazoa > Arthropoda > Insecta > Lepidoptera > Hepialidae > Druceiella > Druceiella hillmani. The sequence continues at coordinate 19,522,056 of JAYKKI010000021.1, read as the reverse complement.
GGAAGTAAGCAGTGTATTGTGAGGTCATTCTTAATATTACACATTATATTCTACGAGAGGAAAAGAGACAGGGATATACCCAACTCTATCCGTATCTTCAAATTTAGAAGCCTACAACTGGCTTATTTTTCAATCATTTTTTTGAATTTTTTTCAAGACTTAACTTATATTTCACAATATTGTACGAAAAATATCAAAATTTAGAATGAGTCAACTACCGTATTAATTGTTCATTGATTATTTTATGTCATCTTAGTATTAAAAACAAAAGATGCAACTTGCTGCTAGTAATATGTCGGACGTCTGTGTAGCCATATAATGCGCTATATAATCCGGATTAGCCGCCAAAAGTAAATTTTACCCTATTTTAAATACGAATTTTAAATGGATATTTTATGGATAAATTTGATTTTAAGTCAAGGCTTCGTCACTTTCACATATCCGCCACATTATTTAACTTCGGGCAAACAGTAGTAAATCTAACTAGATTATATAGGTGACTTTTTATCAACTGGCTGGCTAACTAGCCAGACAATTGTTGAAAAAATTAAATCGCATTTTAAAATGACAATTCAATTGTAAAAATATTCAATCTAATTTTGAAATGACAACAACTTGAAAGCGTAGAAATGATGTTTATTTTCAATATTAATCAATTTAAAAAATAACTGTCTAAAACATATAATTAAAATAATATTTTCTTACATTTCTCCTCCATAACTAGTATTACTCGCTAAAAATTTATTAGTATTACATAATAACAAAAAGCTAAAAATCGCCAAAAATCAAAATTCACTTTACATATTTTAATTTTTGTACTTTTGTTCTCGAATGTTTTCTTGCATTCATATGCCAATGATTATAAATATTGTGCTCGAATAATTATCATGGTTTTGTAATTTTGTTAACATAACTTTTGTGTTAAGAACTATATCCAATAAAATATTCTAAAAAATTGTAATTATTCGCAGCCTGGCAATATTTTATTCACGCTATAATACCACTAAAATTATAATGAGGAAAATTTGTTTCTTTTTGGTATGTTTTTTTTTAAAATCATGCAAAAACTATTGATCTAGTTGATATAAAACTTCCATAATATGATAGCTTATAGTTTCCACATTGCCATAGACTACACGTACATAGTATGTATGTTGTATAATTAACAAGACATAATTAAGAACGCCAACATACTCGAAGAAAATATCACTCATATAGATGCTTCACAAACGCTGGGAACACTGTTACAGGTACATTAACACTAGGAATAGTGGAAGTACAGGTATAAAAATTTACATAGAAATATCTGAAATAGCATGTATATACAAGTTGTCATAAATGAGCCACTGTAGTGGTTTTTGAGTTTAAAAAAGTAGTGTGAGAGAAGTGAAGATTATTAATTCATATTAAAATAATTTCCATAGGTCATTTTTTAAACATTTATGGAGATAAAACTTGTCCTCTATTCTAAGTGAAATAAAAAGATTTTGTGAGGGGGAAATAGGACACGCTTAGCGTGAGAATATGTTCATGAAAAAAATGTTCTAGACTATGTTCATGAAAAAAAATACATATCAAAAAACCTTAATTAGACACTCTAATTGTACCCACCATTATGAAATCGAGGTAGAATCCTTAGTACATTTATGTAAAACTATACTTTGTTCCATGCCATTTAGTTGTAAATAAACAAATTAAAAGTTATAACACAATCACCATATCATTCAAATCTTTCTTTTATTCTGAACGTTCATGCCAACGTTGCCTGTTTAAGAAATAAGGATTTCTAGTATTTATTGATCTCAGATACTGCGGATCGACAAATTCTAGAAGTAAACACACAACAACAAATTCTAGAAGTTTGATTTAATTTTGTTCTCCCAAATTTGGTCATCTCGCTCAATCATCTGTTTGCTAGTCCAAACTGCATATAGGCAATGGCTTCATTTTGTAATGTGCAGCTGACCCCGTACCTGGTAATACCAAGCGTAGATTGTGTCTATGATTAGCTGCCGAATGCTACTCTTTCCAAAATTTTATTTTCAATTGCTTCTTCGACGTCCATATTGGCAGCAGCAGGTCATTTTATTTCTAACATGTCATTTGCATATTTGCCAATCGCACTTCGCAGTAACCATATTTACTTGGATGTAAAGCTAATTTAGTGCAGTTTGTTTATTACCTTTACCATATATGATGGATGGAATATTGTCTAATGGGGAACCATACAAAATGGTTTTGACGGGAGATTCGTAATGAATCTTTTTTCTTCACTTACATACCCTGCCAAACCATGATATAGTTAGGAGTTTTTAAATTTCAAGCCATTTTGAACTACCACTTTGTAATGGTATTTCTTTCCAAGTTACCTCGTTCGGGTTTCTGAGAGAACATTTACTTAAAAATTCAGATTTACATATCTAAACTGTCCCTCATTCATGAATGAGCTCATTCAGCTTGTTGGCAATTGACTCCATAATCAGCATCTATCAATACACTAGATACATCTATCAACACCGAATATAGTAATCTTTGATTCCAGGAACACATTTGACTCGCTCGGAGGTTTTCCAAAAATAACTTCATGAACAATGGAATGAGACCGTTGTGAAATTGATTGGAAACCCTGCATAGTGTCCACTATAAGGTCTTTGAGTAAAATGAATAGGCTTTACTCCTCAAATAAATTTGGCAAAGTGAATATTTTCTACCACATTACTTGTTACGTTATACACTAAATTTCACGAATGTCTAGAGTTTTACGCTCAATTCTTGTAGTTTACACATTACAGACTAACATTTTTATTATTCTTGCGGGTTGCTCGAATATCTGAAGAACAAATATGTTGGGCACAATTTATGTCGTCGCCAAATACATGGCGAGGGCCATTTAGGATATTTTCTGATATATATTTGATTTTTTCGTCTAAACTTAATACTTGTTGCTTCCAATGTCGAATCGCAAAATTTACCCCCATTCTTAAATGTAAATATTCACCTTTAACAATTTTTCGTGGACCAATAGGATAGCAAGTATCTTTGGTTAGTGCTAACAAAACATTTCAATAGTTTCGCAAAAGAAAATTTTTATATTTTATTTTTTCCATTGCAGTATTTGCATATGGCTTTAAATCTAAAATATTTTATAAGTTACCATCACAAATAAGTTTTTCATAAATGAGCTTTCGATCACGGATTGAATTTTTAAACCCCTCCAAAAGTTGACTGCATTGCGGTAAATGATCCTTCATGGTTTTTAAAGCACATATATTTCGAAGGAGCAACATTCTTATTTTTTGCTAGAGTACAAATTACAATATTTATCTTGAACACCGAATACAGTAATTTTTTGTATGAAAACCTACGATAGGAGCAGCACCCGAAATAGCATTGCAATTTGTTCTATATAATCTTTTTGACCAACACCCATCAACTGCTACCCACAGAAAAAAAAAAGTGGTCATAAATTTTGTATGACAACAGGAAGCAGACTCACCGGGTGGCACTTTGATTATAACCAACGCTAAGGTAGATGCTTTCTGGGAAAAATTATCACTCATAGATGACATTATGAATTTTTATTAAAACTTTAAAATAATTAAAATTTTACAAAACATATATCTGAGGTTTTACAATTACAGCATTCTAAAAGGTAATTATTTCAAAAATATATTTGGATTCTCAAGTGACTTCAAAAACACGCTTCTCTGACTACCGCTGTTCAGGTAAATTATAATTTGGAAACTGGCAACGGTGGTTCCTTAATAGTTTATGGATGTCCTTTACTGTAGAGCTGAAAATAAAAATACATATATATATATGGATGTTATGGCATATTCTGTGGTGTATATTTCGTGGCGTGTCTCAATGGAAGAAATTTATTCCCAAATTTTGGTTAAGTTGTCAATTTGAGTTTTAATTTTTACAATGATTACAGTATATATTTGATTAGTTAGAAATGTTTCCACCAGTGTTCGTAAAAATGTTTACATTAGAACATTTGTAAGGAAACAGTTATTCTTTTATCAAGTTCAAACTTTTTGGTTCAATTACAAGGTTTTATATTGAAATTGACATAGATGGAGTTTTTAAAATTCCTCCTTGAATTTTACATTTACAAATAAATCTTCCAAACTTAAGCATTTTACATTCATAACTATCTTTGTCACTAGACTGAAAGTTAAAACTATTACTAATCTCAACTATTGCAACACTTTGTACAGATTGCCTATTGTATGAATTGTAATTATTAATGTTAAGTTTATGGTAAAATCAGTAGATTGTTCTATATAAAATTTTTTAAAAAAATTTACAGAATTTGAATAGTTTTGCAATTGCTCAATGGAAACGTGGTGAAATTGGAAAGTGGTGGAAGAATCTTCCGAATAGAAAAGGAAAAATAGATAGATTAAGGAAATATCTAGTGAATCTATGATCTAGTGTAGAAAGAAATAAATAAATACTGGCATATATAAATCTTTCATTTAGTATACTAGATCACTAATAGATATAGCATATTAGATCAAAGAAAAGTAAGCACAGCAAATAGTTTTATTGTGCCTGAAATTTCATCACAGGGACTATGCCTTCATGCGATATTTGCTTGTAATGATCAATTAGAGGTGAAAAATATGGCTAACAATATTTTTTAACTCTTAAGGCTGATAGAAATTAATATCAAAATAATTTATGAAAGCAATATTATGTTATCAGTAAAAATAAAATGAGGACAAATAAACTTACAACACTGATCACATAGATAATACTGACCATGCGCAGATAAGGGGCTTTGCGCTGTAACTCCACTAAAACATTAAAAATTTTATTCAAAGGAAAAGTTTACAATGTAAAAGATTGAATTAATAGTTTGAAAGATTAATAGGATCTAAAAAGATAATATCAAAGCTCACCTCGGGATCAGAGTACAAATTTAAAATAATTATAAATTACACATTTTTCATAATTGATTTGTTTCCAACTGATTTATTTTCTTTAATTCTATTTAAGTTTCTAAGACAACAGTTTGTTTCCATTGTAACGTAATGTTTAATAAATAAATTAGAAAAACCATCTGTACAAAATATCTGACAATCAGCTGTTATTGGTTTTAAATATCGCAATAGACTCTCTTTTAAATTATCTATAAATAGTATATCATTAACAATTAAGTGAAACGTGGCTTCCCATATTTTATAAACAAAATATACTATTAATTCTGCATCTAAAATTTTACTGATACTATAACTACCTTATACATATATAAGTTATTATTTGCCCAAGTTTGTTTATTGTTTGCTTAAAGCGTTCAACATAAAATTATTTTCCCCTACTTTAACTGGAAAATTACAACTCCAACGACGTACACTTCTAACTGATGGTAACTGTAAAATGGTAGCCAAATTTTTTTAACCTTTTGGGAAATTATAATACAAATTTATAAAAATCTCTTTCAATTTTTAATCATATACTGCTGCATTTTTTTCTTCTGAAATAATTTCTTAATTGATGATCAAAAAAATAGTAAGTTGATTGGTAAAATAATTTTCAACGTTTGTTTTATTTTAATGATTGTTATACTTTCTGAATTACCATACTGCTTAGGTTTCCACAATCTTCTTAATTTACCCCTCTGCAGTTCAATGGTCTTCTTCAATGCATGTATCTTTTTTACAAGTCTTTGAAACGGTGACTGTGGTAGAAGCTGCTTCCAGAAGTATGTTCTCCTATAATCATAAACAATTCACAAATATAAGTAATCTTTGGATGTAAATTCGTAACTGATAATTATATCTGACAAAAATCCATGTTACTGTTTTCACATAATCTAAATATAATTATAAAATCTGGCAAATCCGGACATTGGGCGACTAACATAAAATACACATAATTTATGAGTTGTTGGTGAAATTGAAAATGTATATTTATCTTGCAAGATACACTATTTATAATTAGTGAAATGGTTAGTGTTTATCTGTACCCCAGTGATTGATGCAAGTTTTCATCAAAATTAATTAAATAAATTGAAGATATTTGTCTGCAAGCCTGATATTAAGTATTCAATCAAATTGCAATCAGTTGCGTCACTAGTTTAGTGAAATAGTTAGCAATTAGTTGTGTCAGTACAATTCCTTGAGTATAAGTTGAAATCTCATCTAAACTATGAATAATTTTACTGATTGTATTAGACATTAATATATTCCTTTATAGAAATAGCTGACTTCTGCTACCATCACAACAAAAGAAAAATTGCCTTATAACTTTTGGTTATAAATATCGTTATACATGTGTAAATTTCCACGTCGACTGAACCTAAAAATACTTTCTTATATTATTTGGTAATAAAAACCAAAACAAAAATTGCGCAGGTATAATGTGGAGTTATAAACATAGTTATGCAAGTGTAAATGACCACGTTCACGGAATTTAAAAACACTTTCTTCTGTTATTTGGTAATAAAAACAAAACTACAAACGATACTTACCGAATTTCACATTTTGGAAGCCGGAAAAATGAGAGTCCTCTAGTATTTTTTTAAGTTCAGTGACAACCGGGTACAACGCACGATATTATTAGAAATTATAATACAATGAAAATAACTTATTGGTATCTAAATGAATATGAAAATGCTTATGAAAAGCAATATTAAGAATAAAAGTTCTCCGGAGAAAATATATATGTGATATCGCACAATAATTCTCAGTAGTTATTATACTTTTTGCAGGAAGTAATACCACGCGTGTTTACAAATAACAAATGACAGCGAGAAAAAGTATGGCGCCAGGAAGTCCGCCAAGTCGAATGCGTTAAACGCCCTCTGCTGTGAAATCCGATATTAGCGTTTCAAATTTTCAACTTTCGGCGACATATCTGTTACCGTGATCGTAAGTATCATATTTTATTCTGTGGCGCTTATTCTCTCCAGATAACGTTTGCCATTGTCAAATTTAGATTTGTTGGTTAGGCACCAATGACTAGATCACAGAATAGATCAGTCAGAGTCCGGACACTCCATACTAATATATCTTTTCATACAAATTTTCTGGTGTGCATCGGCTATCTCTTTCTAACACAACCAACTTCATTGTACTGTACCTTTTCTTGACATGCCATAGACTTATGCTATTGTCAAAATGCGTCTCAAAATGGCTGTTCAATCGTTTAAAATGTAAGTAGCTTCATCGAGACTTATGCTTTTTACGCTTTCTACTATTGCTTTTGCATTTTTTGTTTACTTTTAACTTTGTATATATATTAATAATATATTTGTATCTGTTTTAATATTATCTGCATCTATTTTTATTCGTTCAACCCTATTTACGTAGTTGTCAAGTTGTGAAATTGTGTTGTTTTCTTTTTATTATATTAATATATCTTTGTATTCGTTTTAATATTATTTCCATCCGTTTTCATTTATTTAATTTCTATTTACGTACTTTTAAAATCGTAAAATAGTTATTTTTAAAGATGTTTGCTATGTATGTGTATAGTAAATGTTCCAAAGGATGAAATGATGAACAGTTTGGCTAAATATTATTGTACGTCAAAACATAAAAATGTTATTTATTGCAGGTCTGAAAAACTTCGTACAAGAAACCAAGTGTGAATATGTTTTGGAAGGTAAACGTAGTATACTTTCAATAAGTGTATTAACAATTAGTGATATTAAAGCATCCATTACTTGTGTTTATTTTTAGGAATTCTTTTACTACAATTTAGGAAGCTAAGTAATTATCATATATTTATCCCTTACTTTATGTGTCATATATACTCATAATTTAATTTTTATTTATGACTAAGGCATTTAATAAAAGAGTTTTTTTTAATTGAATTGTTTGGTGTTTTTTTTTTATTTTAATCCAGTCTCGTATTATGTAAACAAAAGTGAATGTAATAGGCACGTATGGCTAGGTCGTAAATTCGATGGCACATGCCATTTCTTTCTGACAGTGTTAAAAAATTGTATGGAGTGTCCCATCTATTTAGTATATTATCTATGGATACAGTAGACTAGATCACACTTCGAATATATGTCACTATTATTATTATTATACCTTGAGCGTCCACATTGCCAATAGACAATGTATAATTTTCCTCTTCCTTTGCGGCATGTCACGAGTATGTTCTAAACCGGTTTGCAATCAGTCACATACCTGATCGTGAGGACGACTATAAAGCTGCCAAGATATCTTTGGAACATAGGTGCATTAAAAACCCTAGGAGATAGCTATGTCGGAGCGTCATTTGACTATCCAATTTTTCCTAAGCAATGTTCGGTGTTTTCCGGGGAATGCCGTGCTATTGTGGAGGCTTTGAATTAAGCTCTACACAGAAAGTTTCGCAGGCTCCTTATCTTCTCTGATTCCTTAAGTTGTTTACAGTCTCTTCTTGCTAATCTTTTTTCTTCGAATTGTAGTTTTCCGATTCTCCAGTTCGAGCAACTTACGCTTGATTTGAAGATATCAGGATCTAATATCGTTCTTGTATGGAATCTTTCGACGACGCAAAAGCTCGATTCGCCTCCTTGTACGGGGATCCATGTTTCACTATTCATTTCATTGAATATCTCCTTCCCCTGACTCGTTTCTGGATGACATCTGACTGGCAGAGGAGCATGGGACTGGCATGGGAAAGATCAACCCAGATCACGGGTACGGGGTATTACCAGATCCAATCTTTTATACCCTCACAAACTTGTGGTCTCGAAAGGAAACCTCTGTGGTATCCCGCATGCGTTTGAGCCATTGTTCTATGCCTGCCCATTTAGCTAGGCTGCTTGTCAGAGAATCGCCAACTTGTGACTGTGGGTTTGGAGAAGGTGATCTAAATCATTTCATTTTTGCATGTCTTTTAAATAATCGATTTCCTACGTTCATTCACAAATTATTAAAATATAAAATTCATTCACTCTTATTTATTGCCAACAAACCCATTCTAGGATTAACCATTCAGTACATAAGAAAGAACGACACAAGAACGATGAAGTTATTACATCATTTTTGAACCTAAGATAATTCAGCTGTATGAAGCATAATTTCTAAGTGTCTATCAATTCAGACGCTGATGCGCGATTACACCAACCATTTAATATTGAATGGATTGAAGAATAAATTAAAGCACAATGTGTTATATGAAAGCCAGGATTATGCTTAAAAAGCTACTTTATGAGCATTATTTAATACTGTGTGAGATCATAAACTAGTAATTCTTAAATTTAAAATAAAACAAATACAACAACTTCATCGCGAAACAAAATTAAATTTGAGGACTTTAAAAGACGACACTTAACAAGACGACATCATGACGCCACATGAGTTTATTCGTATTTGATTATATTCGTATAATCAAATATGAATGATGATTGTATCATCATTCGTCCGTTCACAATGTTGCGGTGCGTATGTATTTTGCGATTTTAATAACAGATAAAATATACATATTTGTGGCAAGAATGATATAGAAAAACGCCAAAAATGTAAGGTACATCAAAAAGGAGAAAGAAGTGTTAGTTTATCTATATCGCTGAACATATTTATAAAAACCGATCAAATGAGCGCTCAAGAAGAAAAACTGACAGCCGCTAAAGTCACAAAGACGTACCACTCGGTCAACCACAGCTTATCATTCATTTCACTCGAATGTGATACAAAACTCGATCACACTTTTTATGGTGAACAAAAAATTGCTGAAAAACTGACACTTGGACGAACTATTCACATAACGTTTTAGGTCCAACATCGACTCAAGAGGCTGTCGAAACTTTGCAAAATGATACATTTTATAGTGTTGCTACTGACGCCTCCAATCACGGTGCCACAAAAATTTTTCCGCTGATGGTGAGATTTTACAGCCCAACTACAAATTTGAAAACGTGCAAACTTGACTTTTATGAAGACGCAAAGGAAACTGCATCAATATCAGGTAAGACACGACTGAAAGAGCGCTAAATTGATATAAACACCTTACCAGTTACTGTGAACATAATACAAAAGTGAACTTTGAATGTCGTAATTCAGTTTTCCAGTTATTTGCATCATGATAATGACAGCATATTATCAGTGGGATGTCCTGCACACGTCTTGCACAACAGAGTAAAGTATGGTCTAGGTAAGAGTGAGTTTGATTTAGAGAATTTCATCCTGAAGCTGCATATCCATTTTTCATACTATGCAAAACGAGTTGACGCTTTAAAAGACTTTTATGAGATGCACGAAGCTGAATTTGCTCCCGTCCTGTGGCATGTTAAAACAAGATGGTTGTCACTTCCCTCTGCCGTGGAACGTGCTACCAAATCTTTTGATATGCTGAAAGATTATTTTATATCATAGGAAGAAGACAAATGTCCAACTGCGCTGTGGTAATTCTTCAATTCTGACGAAACAGATTCTTGTCTGGCATTTTACATGCAGTAGTATGTCTTGAAAACGAACATTGCTGCGGTTTGGAGGTCACACAATAATGGTTGAACTGAGTAAAGAATTGAAGCAGAGGATTGAAGATGAATTTGTGAGATTTACGTGCAGCAAATTATTTAAAATGTTGCCTCATGATAAAGTTACGAAAATAAAAAAGACTGCAGTACGTGGTACAAAAATGTTCTATATTACATAGAAATTAAACACGAACTCAAGGATAGTAGATTGGACTTATTTAAACCATTTTCTTTCCAGGACGACTTTTTCACTTACGCGTCAATTGTTAACATTTTTGAAAATCTAAAAATGTATGCGTTCTTCGACTTGGATCAACTTTAAGAAGAAGTGTGTAAAGTTAAAGAAGTAATAAAGGCAGCAGTGCAAAACAAAGACTTGACGCCGCTATAAAAATGGCACAACAGTTTTAAAGATAATTAAGATTTTGCAAATTTTCAAAAGTTATTTTCTTTTGTAGCTTCAATACTGGTATCAAACGCGGAAACGGAAAGAGTATTTTCCCAGGCTAACTTAATTTGGTCTGAGAGGCGAAACCGTTTGATACTCGAGCATGTCATGACAGAAATCCAAATTAAAACCAACTTTAGCATGACTTGCAGTGAATTTTATAACTACGTTATAAAAACAAGGCAATCCTAAAGGCAGCAAAATCTAACGAATAAAATAAATTATTTAAACTTATAAACCGCGTCAATAATTAATACTTAAACTACGATTTTATTGTAATATTTTGTAATTTCTACTAGTCCAGCAAGTCTGACTATTATTATGTAGGATTAAATTCTGATTTACTAGTATTATTAGTTGCGAAACGTAATAAATTAAACCTTAATTTAAAAAACCTTGTTTTTTGTTTGTTTCGATTTACAACCCTAATTCCGTTTTGTTTTACCTTCTGCCCCGATTTAAAGCAAATCGGACATGGCAACACTAGTGACGGCCCCTTAATTTGGAATTGTGACGTATTCCTATAAAATAAAAGACAGTCAAATTAAATAATTAGAACACAACTTTCTAATGCAAGTAATAAATTCAAACTGATTGCTACCGAATGAAATTGAGATAATTAATTTTGAACAGTTAATTATACATCTTCTAATATAATGCGATTATATTTACCTATTACCTATGCCTTTGTTTATTAAATTCAGTGCAAAATAACTTTATATAAATTCCAAGTAATCTAAGCATTGTTACATCAATATATGCGGAAAAAATTGAGAACTTGTTGTTTTTTAAATTTGGTTAAAAAAATAATAAATTAAGACATAGTCACGACAAAACTACATCCATGGCCATCTGGGCCATGTGATTGACAACGTAGTTTTGTTTAATTGCAATAGATGGCGCACATATAGTGACGTAGTCATATTTATTTGGCTAAATTTTCCTTTAACCGTATCTTCATATTTAGATCAGGGCTGTCCAAACAACGGCCCGCGGGCCGCATGCAGTCAGCGGCTTGTTTTTATTCGGCCCGCGACGCATATTTTAAAATTTAAATCTACAGTGTAAAATAATCAGAAAATAGTTTTGGATACCTATAAATAGTTTGGATAATAGAAATCTTTCTCAAAATATTATATATAATTCATTATTTTTAATCTAGCAACATTCCATTCGCATGACATCATTTAAAAGTGAAGTTATCTTTATATTATTGGGGGAATTCCCGGAAAGTATTTTGTTTACAGAATAAGTCTGTAAGTAAGATGTTTATGTTAATATTTGTTTTTGTCCGTATTAGTTAAACTTGTGCTTTCATTAAGTTCGTATCACTGCCGCTTTGAATTTCACACCTTATTTAACAAGTAATTGTGAATTTCACAAGTATTTAACCAGCCGGTTTGAGAAAATACTTAAAAAACTTCATTATGTCTACGAAGAAGCGAAAAATAAGTGATGAACATCGTGCATTTAATAAGTGGGAACTCGATTATTTTATTTCCAATAACAATAATAAAATTCAGTGTATGATTTGTATGCAAGTTATGTCTGTGAGTAAAGAATATAATGTTAAACGTCATTATACTTGTTGTGGCTGAGTAGAAGAAGAAACTAACGCAGCAGACAAGTTTTTTTTCAAAAATAAATACAGACAATGAACAACGTTTGGCTGCTTCTTATGAAGTTTGTTTGCAATTAGCCAAAGCTAAAAAACCATTCAGCGACGGAGTTTTTATACAAAAATGCGCAGTTGCCATGGCTTATCGCTTTATGCAGCCGAAATTGGCGGAAAAATTTGAATCTGTAACATTATCTCACCAAACAGTTGCGCGACGAATAGATGATATGGGAGAATTTGTTTCGAAAAAAATATGTGATTACATTTTAACTGTGAATATTATTCATTATGTTTGGACGAAAGTACGTCGGTACTTTCGACAGAAAGATCAAACAGATTCAGTCAATTAATAATTTTTATTCGCTGCATTTCAAAAGATTTTTCGATCACGGAGGAAATGTTAAATTTAGTGCCGCTACATGGATCAACTAAAGGCAGCGATATCTTTCAAGCTGTTAACAAAACTGTCATAGAATACGGTGGGTTTCAAAAATGTTCTTGTATTGTGACCGATGGAGCAAAAGCTATGACAGGAAACGTTACAGGATTTACGGGACATCTAAAACAAAATGGCATTGATTGCCCATTAATCCATTGTATCATACACCAAGAAGCCTTATGCGGAAAATCTTTGCGCCAAATGAATGTCATGAAAATAGTTGTTAAAATAACAAATCTTATTAGAGGCGGAAACAAAGCTTTGAGTCATCGTAAATTTCGCAATTTTTTAACTGAAATTAACGCAACCTATGGGGATCTGCTGTTACACTCAGAAATCCGATGGTTGAGTGCTGGTCAGTGCTTGCAGCGTTTTTTCGATTTACGGAAAGAAATTCCCATATTTCTTAAAAATGAAATAAAATCTGACACTACTGATATGGAAACTAAAATGCAAGATCCTGAATTTCTTGCTGATCTCGCATTTTTGACTGATATGACATAACATTTGAACGAATTAAATTTAAAATTACAAGGCAAACAACACAATATAGCCAACTTGTATGGATATGTGAATGGATTCAAAAATAAACTGACATTGTTCAAAACATCACTGGAAAAAAATGATTTTTCTTTTTTTCCAAGTTGCGAAGAACATTATACCAAAATGAGAAATTTTGAAAGATGCAATTTTCTGACCTCCTGAAGTACATCGACGAGGTAATTTTTGAATTTAAGTAGCGTTTCGCAGATTTCAAAAAATTAGAGAGCGATTTGTCTCTTTTTACGCATCCATTAACGATTCCAATCGAACCCGTAAAGACTGATTACCAGTTGGAATTATGTGACGTACAGGCAGACCCCTTTTACAAGTGTAGAACAGAAACTGGAATGGATTTTTTTAAGATCCTTAGCGATCGTTTCCCCAAATTAACAAATTTTGGCTTGAAAATGGGGTCGATTATGGGCAGCACTTATTTATGTGAAAGCGCATATTCAACCATGAACTTTATAAAATCTAAGTACAGATCTTCACTGTCATATAAGTCCCTTCTTCATGCAATGCGTCTGGCAACAACGAATGTTGATATTGATATCGATGTGATTGTTAAAGGTAAATTAACGCAGAACCAATAAACGTCTAAAGAAATAATTACCCTGCATTTTATTTTACTTCAAATTAAAAGTATTTTTTTCCGTGGCCCTCAAGCTTTTGTAGTAAATTTAATTGGCCCGCGAAGGTATGTAGTTTGGACAGCTCTGATTTAGATCAATGACGTGCAAAAATAACATTAACGAGCCTTGAAAGTTGCAGCTGGTAGACCGCACTAACGGCAAGCACCTAGCGAATAGTGAATCAAGTATACTCTGTGGCAGAGAATGCAACACTCTTTTTGTGAGAACCAGTTATTCTTCATTCAGAGAATTCATATTGCAAGCTTTTAAGTCCCAGCTTAGACCCAATAAATGTACAGTCAATAATTTCAAGATGGGAATTTGATTGTCTACCTCGTAGATAGAATTTTATTGCATATATTAATGTTTGCAATTCAAAAATAAATCTGTTTACTTGATCTGTTTCTTTACTTAGTCTCATTTAAGCTACTAACACAATAGTCTTCGTAAAATGAGTTTTTCAGATACTACATCTGATAGTTTTTTTGGAACGAACTGATTTATCTGACTCCAATCTAAAATAATGCTTTCTCAATTTTTTATTCCAATCTCCCCAGGAAATGTTTCAACAACGATTCACTAAAGAAAGAACAAATTCAAATCGATTTATCCAAAACCTGTCTATAAAATAATTGGCTAAAGACATTTCAAACATATGTAACATTGTATAAATTGCTTATTAATCGCCTCGGGTGATGATTTGGAGCTAGAGCTGTATTTTGGATATTTAATAAATAAAGAATATCCCTGAGAACATGAACATGAGAAAAAATTATTAACTAGGCATGAATATTTAAAAAGAAAAAAGTGTTTTTAAATCGCAGAAAAGAAATATATCTTACTACTATATCTTATTTTTTTTTATTTATTTAGTGATTGAACTGTTTCTTTGTTTTATAAGATAAAACATTTATTTGGTTTATTGCACTACAATTTTTTTAATTACTCAAAAAGTCATTAAATTAAATATATATTTTTAGTGAGACATTCATGTAGAAAAGTCAAATTCCTATTTCTCAAGATAGTTATACGGAGTCTAAAAACTTTTATTCAAATATTTTTAATAGCAATATTAATAGGTACGTAATTGTGTATATTTATTTACATTAAATTATAATCTTTATTGATTTTATGGATTGTGTGTGATGCTAGATTTGAATATGTGGCAACAACATCAGTACAAATGAATAAGGTAAATTTTTCATTAAGGTGATACAGCCATATGTACTCAAATATGTTATGTGCATATTTTTACAAAAATTATAACTTAAATATTACTCCACGTAAAAAAGTAACCGTTCATTAAGCCTCCCACCCTGTTTTCAAACGTCAGAGAGGAACTATGAGCAAATGAAAGAATCGAAAAAATATTACTCCATGGCTCCTTAACTCATATGTGTATAACGATAAAAAAGTTAAATATATTTGAAAAAACAACCAAACTAGCGGTTACGTTACTAACAAATTATTCTTAGTAAAGTGGCCATATTATATACATATATTCGACGAGATGGGTAATGAAAAGTGTTGCTATTTAATTATTTTTGTATTTATACAAGTTCTCAGTTTTGCAAAGATTATTAAGTAATGGTTTAATAAATAAATTAAAGCTCAATATAAGTACCTTTTTATTTTAAGACCTTCAAAATGATTTCCTGAAAGTATGGCCATATTACCATCAATTATTCCAGTTTGATGGATTGAACGACAGTTTTACATCTTATTTTCTTGAATTCCTGGAATATTATAAATAATAAAACTAGTATTCTACTATTATATATAACTAAACCCGCACACGCTTCGCTGTGTCTCAGTCTGAAATGAAATCAATGTGAAAGTAAATAAAAGTATTCTATCGAACACAGATACACCGAGAAAAAATATTATTAAATTCAATACTCTTTCTTGCGTTTCGGTGGCTATATGGAATGAAAGAAAAGAAAGAAAAAAAATGGTTTTTATAGAAAATCATTTTTTATTGTAAAATACGTGCGTATTTGAGTACAAAGTTTTGTCAACATTTCCAATTAATAAACCGACTACTTTTTGAGTTTTGTGAGTACAAACATACGCAGGCTATATTTATATATATATAAAGATGTTTGCACAATATGAAATAAAATTTGAAAAAAGAAAAACTAAAACTGTTTGACTGGCAGATGGCATAGGAAAGATCATCCAGATTCAATCCGTTATACCCATAAAACCTTGGTTCTCAACGTTTACTTTCTCTCGAAAGGAATCCTCTGTGATATTTCGCATACGTTTGGGTTATAGTTCTATTCCTATACAAATGGATAGGAATAGAACAATGACAGCAGTCTAGCCAAATGGCTAGATAAATGCGTGTCAGAGAATCTCCAATTTGTGATTGTGGGTTTGGAGAAGGCAATTTAAACCATTTTATTTTTTAATAATAGATTTCCTACGTTTATTCACAAATTATTAAAATATAAAATTCAACTGCCCATTAACATAAGATCACTTTTATTTATTGCCAACAAACCCATTTTAGGATTAATCATTCAATTCATAAGAAAGAACGACATCAAAATATAGAATCTTTCATATTTATATTCTTGTTTTTATGTTTGTATATTTATATATATTTATTTTGTACTCTCTGTATATTATATTCTCATTTTTTTCTTTTTGTTTAATTGCAGCCAACTTCTTATTTAATTTTTTTTATTGTATAATTTATTATTTTGTTAACAAGCAACAATGACAAATATCCGAATTATGACAATTAGTGTTGCTTAGCCTTTTTTTCCACACTTGACATTGGTAAAAGTTCTCTGTGGAGAGGATGAACGCCATATATTCAACGATAAAGATAAAGTCTATGGACCTCGTTTCATAAAAAAAAACACAGTGGCCATTTTGTGAGAATTAAACGTCAATTTCCTATCACTTGAATAAATTGAAGTGATTTGAAGTACGCATGGATTTCTAGATTTTCTAGTATCAAGTCAAAGTTTGCGTAGAAATCATCAAGTTGTTAAAATTGTCAAATAGACGCCCGTAAATATGGCGGCTAGCGATTCGGGTACAGATGAATCACTCTACCCTATAGCCGTCTTAATAGACGAGCTGAAAAATGAAGATGTACAATTGCGATTAAATTCTATTAAGAAGTTGTCAACCATAGCTCTAGCGCTTGGTGTTGAGAGAACGCGCACGGAGTTGATTCCATTTTTGACCGAGACCATATACGATGAAGATGAAGTATTGTTGGCATTGGCAGAACAGCTTGGCGGGTTCATCGGACTGGTGGGAGGCGGGGAGTACGCACATTGCTTGCTAGCGCCTTTAGAGTCATTGGCGACTGTCGAGGAAACAGTGGTGCGTGATAAGGCTGTGGCGTCATTGAGAACTGTGGCGCAACATCACTCGCCACAAGCTTTAGAACAGCATTTCGTCCCGCTCGTTCAGCGTCTGACAGCTGGCGACTGGTTCACTTCGCGAGCTTCCGCCTGTGGTCTTTTCAGCGTCTGCTATCCACGCGTGTCGGTTCCGGTAAAGGCTGATCTACGTCAGCATTTCCGTTCCTTATGCCAGGATGATACGCCAATGGTGCGGCGTGCCGCTGCCTATAAACTCGGCGAGTTCGCCAAAGTTGTCGAGGTCGAATATGTCAAGTCAGACCTCATTCCGATGTTTGTAAATTTGGCTCAGGTAATTTATTTTGTTGAAGCTAACATATTATTGAAAGATGGTAATTTTTGGACAATACTTATATATTAATATACTAATTTCATTTATTATTGGATGGGAAGTGTTATCAATCGGCTTGCAGTATTATAAAAATACTTAAATATCTGAAGTGTTCGTTGAAGAGCACGTTACATGGGTGTTTATTTTATATACTGAGAATTATCACGAACTTCACAATTGTTGGCAGGGATGTCTTATTCTTTAATTCAGTAGTATCTTGGTGAAAAAATAAGAATAATTTATATAATTTTTGCATTATTTTGTTGTGTTAGTCATTATAGTGAGACATTGATGTTATTTCTATTTCTCTACATAAAATGGGCATTTTTTCAAAACAACAAATCTTGTATGGATTTAAGTACATTTATGATTTAAGAAAGTTTGAATCATATGACTGAACTTCTGTAATGGGAATTGTTCATCATGATAACTGGTTTTGAATAATAAAGAAGAGTAACAGATATTAAATTTACATAGCACCTTGCAATTAATGACAAATTTATTTAAAATCTTTTTTGCAAGCTTGAATTTTTTTGTATAAGTGTAACTAATAATAGTATTATCTATTATATTTGTTATTTCAGTTGAATTCACTTAATCTACTCTTTTAATTCAACTACTGATGAATGCAGCATGTCATGTAGTGAATGCATAGTATTATTGAAAGAATGGTAATGAAATGGTCGTAACTTGCCTCCTTGAAAAATACATTGAAATAAGCTGCGAATTTTACTATAATAAAATGAATTAATTTTATTTTTATATCATTACTGGTTTTAGTAAATATGTTGATTTGAAAGAAAATTTTAATCGCATTGTTTATTTTGATGATGAATCAAATAGAGAAGGCATATCTATTTACTATAGTTACTAATAGTCCTCTGCACATTATGCTGTTATATTAATATCATATAATATGATATAGCTTCCTATGGGGGTTCAATTCACCATGCCGTATTCATGGTGAATTGAACCCCCATAGGAAGCTATATCATATTATATGATATTACTAGACCTTTATTAAATCATATCTATCAGAGCTTTAATAAAGTATTAACAACCGGGTATTCTTTATTTACAGCAATCTTTATTAAATCATATCTATTGGAGCTCTAATGAAGTACCAACCTGGTATTTTTTGTTTGCAGGATGAGCAGGATTCTGTACGTTTACTGGCAGCGGAAGCTTGTGCTGCAGTGGCAGCATTACTTCCAAGTGAAGATACAGAGCAGCTGGTTATGCCGACTGTACGTGCACGTGCCATCGATACATCATGGCGTGTTCGTTATATGGTGGCTGATAAGTATGTAATTTCGCAGATAATTCCTATTTTTACCTTTGTAATTAAATTACAACCTCATTTATCATTCAAGCAATGCACACACCAAAAAATGCGTTGTTTTATTTAAATTGGAAATTTTGGTTCATACACCACTAGTGATATAATTCTTATCGATTGTTGGAAATAGTAATGCTAGACCCTTTTCCATAAAAATGTTGAAAATAGTAGTGCTAAAATGTTGAAAATAGTAGTAGTAAGGTAGATTCTTCAAATACTATAATTACCACTGACGAGAAGGGGTAACAGAAAAATTTATACTTCCACTCCTGCCAAGCTATTAGCTTATAAATATAGCTGTTTTACAGTATACTAGGCTATACTTTAAATGCTGTGTTAGAACATTTACTTATTTTCAATCTATAATATTTTTCAAAATCTATTTTAAATTAGATTCAATATTTTCTTTTAAGTAGAATTACATGTTATGAAATGAAGGATAATTTTGTAAGATTTCCTACTGTCAATTTTGTCTTATTTCGCTATGAGGGAAGCACTGCAAGATCTTAGAACTGGCCATTTGTAATAATAACAATAAAAATATAAATTCAAGTTTCAAAAATCAAACTCTTGATCCATTGAGATACTTTGGCTTGAATTGTCACTTGATATTACAAATTGGCAGCAATTTAAAAATATTGAGATGAATTAACACAAGAAAATTTTCATTCGATGATTTTTTTATGATTTTCCTTTGGATCTCGACCAACAACAAAATTGCAATTGACTTTGAGCGGCATTTTGTGATGAAGCTCTATCCTATCCTACTATTGAATAAGTGTTTTAAGGAGTCCAAGTGTGGTCGAATCAAGGTTAGTGATATGTAAAAATCGAGTTCAAGCATGGTCTATCATAGTGAATTTACATGCGGGATGTCCCTTAAGAGTACCAACTGAAGATAACATTAATGCTGTGCTTATGATAAAGTCTGACAACATAAAAACGTTCATGATAAAAACTGGCAAGAGAGTAACCTATCAGAAAATTTGGGCATGTTTAAACAGAAAATTCTACATGACCATTTAGGCGTCAGGAAGCTCTGTGCATAGCAGATGCCTTATGGTTTGACTGAAGCTCAAAAATGTCATGGCATTTGTGGAGTTGCGAAATGTTAGAAAAATCTGATAGAGATCACTCAAATGCTGTATTCGTCATCATCACAGGTAACAAAAGCTGGATATACGGTTATATAAGTGGGTGTTCTCTTCTAAAGAGTTACCTACAAAGGTGAAGAAAGGGCGAAGTACTATTATGCAAAAATTGTTCAGTTAAATAAAAGATTACTTACCATGGACAGGTACACATGCAATTGTTTGCCTGTTTTAGAAGAAGTTCGAGAATGACACCATCGCAATATAATCCGCTTTCATCACGACAATGCCACTACACGTTCAGTTAGACAAATGACTGAATATTATGCTATGTTGGATGTAGAAATTAAGGATTTCAATTTATTAGCCAGGAATATAATTCACGGATACCAAAGAACCGGTGACTGCTTTTGAAAACACTGTGGAGAGACATCTGAGGAAAAGTGGGCCCATGGTTTCTTTCAGTGGTTCCATCAAATGGAGGGATGCTATTTTGAAAAACAATAAGTTGCAAACTAACTACTTCCATCCATTTTTGATATTCTGATTACTTTCAGTGTTACCTAAAGTAATTGATTTAATAGAATTATGATAAGAACATAGACTTCAATTGTTATAGATTTATAGAGTTGCAGCAAGCTGTGGGTCCTGAACTATCAAGGCAAGACCTAGCACCCATCTTCCAAGCTCTTTTGAAGGATTCCGAGGCTGAAGTTAGAGCAGCAGCTGCTAGTAATGTAAGTTTATGTTTGATTTCAAATAACCTAAGAACATATTTAAAGGTTATCTTGAAAAAATTTTTGAGCAACCATTTTCATAATTATTTAAAATTTTTGTTCAAAAATTATAAATTGATTGCTCATTCGTAAAAGTTATAACTACGGTTAGTGTTAAAATAGTTTCTCATCAATTTTAAAAAATTTTAATTATTTTCTAAATTTGAAACATTGTATGAAAATGAATGCTAGAAGCTAACAGAAGGATGTTTTTTCAAGTTTACGTATGTAAATAAAGAAAGCTGCAAAATCAAAAAAGAGATAAAATTTATTGGAGTTTACTCCTTAAGAATCAATTTTGGTATATAGCACCTAGTATGAAGTGTTATGAGGGGTAAAATCAGAAGTTCAGATCATTAAAAAAGTGATACCGTTAGGTTCTGATCGTACGAGATTCAGAGCATTAAAAAAAGTGTAACCACTAATGATGCTACCACTAATGCAGCTTTTCCGCGCAACATTTCTGTGCATCTTTAGAGTCAGATATCAATATGTTTATTTGGCATTTTCTTATGGCGTAATCGCAGTGATGGAGTGTGATGCGCATAGTTTACTATCGTTCGCTTATATCAAGATGTAATCATTAAATGACATTATGTGTGAATATTTGGAGTCTCCTATTATACAAAATTAAAAAGTCTCGTATAATTTTAATTCATAAATTTGATCTAGTTCATTCGTGTTTTACTTGAAAATAATTATATTGTCAGCATTTTTTATTAAAGAATTTTCCATTTACATTTAATGATATTGATATTTATATTTATATACAGTGTATTTTATACATTCCAAGACGACAACTGTAAGACTATTCTTATAGATCTTCCCTCGTTACTCTACTTAGATTGCTGTATGTGACTAAGACTTAAATGTTACAGGTGAAAGATTTCTGCATGAATTTGGACAAAGCCCATCAAGAACACATTATAATGACGTCTATCCTGCCACAAATCAAGGAATTAGTATGTGATGCCAATCAGCACGTAAAATCTGCTCTCGCTTCCGTCATAATGGGACTCAGTCCCATTCTTGGACGTGCCAACACTATTGAACACCTTCTACCTTTATTTTTGATACAGCTGAAGGATGAATGTCCAGAAGTAAGGCTAAACATTATTTCAAATTTGGAGTGCGTAAATGAAGTCATCGGCATTCAGCAATTAGTTCAATCTCTTTTGCCAGCTATTGTAGAATTAGCTGAGGATACAAAGTGGAGAGTACGCTTGGCTATTATTGAGCATATGCCCCTTCTAGCAGGTCAACTTGGACAGGAGTTCTTTGATGAAAAGCTCAACGGCCTCTGCATGAGTTGGCTCATAGATCACGTTTATGCTATCCGTGAAGCAGCAACTTTAAATCTCAAGAAACTTGTTGAACAATATGGACCACAGTGGGCAGAAACTAATGTCATTCCTAAAGTGATGTCTATGTCTCACGATCAGAACTACTTGCATAGAATGACCTATCTGTTTTGTATAAATGTACTCTCGGAAGTCTGCGGGAAGGATATCACAACGAGAGTTCTACTTCCCACCGTTCTGGCAATGGCCAGTGATATTGTCGCTAATGTGAGGTTTAATGTCGCCAAGACCCTACAAAAGATGGCTCCCTACTTAGACCCTGCAGTTATTCAGCCCCAAGTGAAACCAGTCCTTGAAAAATTAAATGAAGATTTGGATGTGGATGTGAAGTATTTTGCTTCAGAGGCAATAGCTGGGATTGCCGGCTAAATTATGTAGTAAACTTTAATTTGGTAACTCATAGTATGGTAATTTAAAATGTTTGAGGTATTTGTATTCAACATCGCACTGCAGATGTCTTTAAAAAATTGGGAGTTACACTTGTGCGATGTAGAATAATAAAATTCTTATTGACATTTTATATATTATAAAATCCAAATAACATTGAGCATTTAGATGTCACAAGGATAATTTTTATTTCCATATTCAATGTGAAGTTTTTTTGTGATTTCTTAATTTTCATATTAATTGTTTAATTGTAAATTACAAATTGTTTCTTATGTTTGATCTATCCATAGATAAAAGGAACTCTCATTTCTAAGTAACAGTAGTTAGTTGTGACAAACTTCTGTGAATAAGTTTCTCATTTAATATGCAAATTTTTTTAATGTTTTCCATTTTGTTATTTTCTGTTAATTTCCACGTACTTTTGATTTGATGTTAACTTCAGTCAACGGGTGCAATACATTATGATGATAATGTTTAATAAATAAACGGGATATGATCACTTTGGAAGCATAATATAATAACAGGATATATTTTGATTGTTTTGATTGAAATTACGAAGAGTACTTATTAACCTTTTATTATAAATCATTCTGCTGATTAAACAAATAATATTTGCATACATTGTTTCTATGTTGTCAACTAGAAATTATGAATTAATAATAGAAACTTTTGTCTAAAATTATTTATGGATGTGTAAGTTTGTGATGAGGAACTGTTGAGTATTGCTGCTGCTGATTTTTGTAAAACCACAAATATATCGAAGTAGAACTTTTAGAAACGAGCCTTTGTTTAGATCGTTTGCAATAAATATGTTTACTTTCTCAAAATCAATGGAATTATTATATACGATAATTTAATAAAATGTGAATAAAAAGTGGCAGATAATTTTATTTCGCAATATTACTGAGTATATGTCTATTCCACCTGAGTAAATATCTATTTTCCAGAACCTTTTTATTCTATAGCTTTTTTATTATTCTGGAACCTTCCGACATTGCTGTTAATAGTGTTATTTCATCATTGTTTTTGTTTTTACCCCACCTAAGTTTCTATTTTCTCAGATATACAATTTTTGTACTTTTATAATATATAATGAATTATTTACATGAGCGAAATGTTAAAACACTTGCATATATCAGTAACCACTTCATAGCATATAACATGTATTAAAAACAAATGTTTCATGATTGTGCTCACAGTAACAACAAAATTAAGTAAATCTTTTTTACTTTCATCTATTATGCACATTAAAAAAAAATAAATATAAAAATACTTCTTTTAGGATTTTATATATGATAATTCTAAAGATTTTGTTCAAAATTTTCTCAGAAATAGTTTGAAGTAGAAACTTGAAATTTGGCACAGCGATAAAGATATTAATCTTTATTTATTTTAGGGGTCGTCCATAAACCAGTTGACGGTTTTCGTCTTTCTCTTACCTTTCGTCCCTCCACTAGACATCATGTAGATGTTTAGCTTGCCCCTCCCTACCTCTGTAATGTCACTTTTGACATTATGAATAAAATTTAAGAAATTGAAACATTGTTTGAATAATACTTTTATTCAATTTATTAGGTTATCGCTTTGGTAAATTATACAATAATTATAATAACATACTTTTTTAGTAAATAAACATCTGTCTATACATGTGTAAGTTATTCATTGACTGATCCTGTCATAATGACCGAGTCGGATAATGGAACCCCATTTGAGATTTTAAACTCGTACACAGCCTGAGCGCCCGATATTGTGCGCGAGTACAAATTTATGCAGATGGCCTAGAAAAATATGCAAAATCTAGACATTCTCGCTCAGTGTCTATTCACTAATTTTAGCCTGGGCCGTCTACAGGTTACACCCAGTATATCAACTTCATCCTCTTTTAGCCACTTAATTTGTTCAGGCTAATCTGAGCTTCTCTGATGTGGATTATTTGCCACAATGCACACATATCTATCTTAAAGAAGTGAATGGTTGGGCAGTTATAGTAACAATGAAAATAGGAAATATCAGCTCTGAGGTGTAATTAAAATAGATTTTCTCAGGAGAAAGTGCGCAAATGAAAAGTTATCAGCAGGGTCTGGTATTTCTAAAGAATGAACACTTTACTTGACAGGAATGTGTGTATCAATAAAGCCATCATGTAATGCTTGACGTAAAGCACTTCTGTGTGAGCTGCAGCATTCCATATTCTGACATTTTATAACCTGCAAAAAAATTATGGTACAGATTTACATATTTGAAAGCAAAAATGTCACAAAATTATAGATACTGACCTTGTTCTGCTAATAAAGAATTTTTAAAAATACCTGCAAGATAAATTGATTTCCTTGTGCGCATTCTGTATACCAATCTGGTGGAGATAGTCTTGGAATATCTACATCTATGCAAGAACTTATATGTTCGTAAGACATTGAAATGATCAATTAAAACTTTGTTCCATAAGTTTGATAGTACATTTCCAGCAAATTTAATTTTTTTCATTTCAAGCTCTTGATCTACAGTCTTCCCTTCATCATTAAGATGCGTCCAAAAGTTGTCATATGGAATGACGGGACCAGAAAGTTTGCGGTTGTGCAGTGCCATGCCTCGCTGGACTGTTGAAAGCGCTTCATCCAGGTATGTTAATATAAAAGTGTACCGTGTCTGAATCAAAATTTTTGAAATGTTACACGGCATACGCAATGACTTACATGTCTTGGGTTTTCATCTTGTCCTCCATTTACAAATAGTATAAGAATTGACTTCAAATCATCGGCAGAATTTTTTATGATGCCATCGAAATCATCAAAGTCGATCAATCTCACTGAATCCATTACGTAAGTACTTGATGTGGATGAAAAATTATTACCACTTGTTATGACGAAATGGCTGGAACGGATACAAGTTGACCTGAAATGGACATGGAATGGCTACAGGTTGACCTATACAATCATTTTTTTATGGTTATTTCCATATAAACTTGGGGAATTTTATGGCCTTAAGTAATTGAAATTACATGAAACTTTGATTATTGTTAATTTTAGTGACATATTGATTAGACATAATCGCATTGCTACAGTCAGTAGGGTTTCATTGAATTAAATGAAAATCAACGACTGTTTTGTTTTTAGAGAATTTAAATATCCATCGTTATCCATATTTTTCTAGTGAGGAATTTTTGCTTAAAATTTGATACCGAGTGAAATTTTACAAAATACTTAAGTAAAATTATGGTATGCAATAAATAAATGCGTGATTCAAATCGATATTACAAATAAAAAAAAAGAATTTGGTGGAAGACCACACAGTAGAAGTGAAAAATTTGGTAACCAACCTAATCGTACTGTGTGGAAATTTTGAATATGAAAATTAAAAAAAAATTATTACAGTAATAATTAACATTATTCATAGTCGTGTACTCCGTAACCTATACGGTCATGTATCTATACATTTATGAGACACGTGAACAAGACAGCACAATGTAAAATGTGTCAAATGATCATATTTTATCCGTTTTGTCATTAAATAAGTACATATTATTTTATCAATAAATTTATAAAAGTTTTCCAATTACTTATATGTATAAAGAAACAATATAACGTGAACCTTACATACTGAGAAGACCTCGAGCGCGGGAGATGTACATATTTTTACAAACTGATAACAAATGACAAGTCGAGCATAAGTAGAATTTGTTCAACGAGGGTTCCGGACACATTTAGGCATTTATAAACATTTAAGCGTGCATAATAGTTCTATTAAACTATTTATGAGTACCTATTAATTTTTCACAATGTAAATATATTGCAACGTATTATATACAATGTAAATATATTGCAACGTATTATATACAATGTAAATGTATTGCAACGTATATATATCTTTCACAGGCTTCAAAAACACAGTGCATGTTTAGAAAGTTAAAAGATCTACTATATCACTGTAGTTTTATTTCTACTCAGATTTTACCAAACCTGTTTTCTTTCATGATTTTTGTCTCAGTCATTTCGGAAATAGGGATGCTATATTTTTAGATATTTTTTAGAATATCTTTTTAAAAAAGCAATTTAAAACTGTGAAAAAAATATTTTTTGAAGGCAGATAACAGCCTTCAAATAATATTTTTAAAATTTTTAATTACCTCCTATTTAATTGGTTTACGAATATCTTTAAAATGTTGGCGTAAAATATTAAAATGGTTAATAAAATGTATTACTATGCCTTAATTTTCAAGTTTTCGCGTTGTGTGGTTTCCAAGAAAACCAGCTTTGAAAATAGAAAAATGTGAATGTATTTCTTACTATATCTTTCGTAGGTGTTAAAACCTAGGAAATATTTAAAAAATTATAACATGGCTATAGTTTTCCTATAAGCTTTTAGTGGCCTTTCTAAAAACCCATATTTTTTTCATAACTGTAGTAGGTACTAGTTTCGGAAATTAGGGGGAGGTATGATGGTATGACATATATGTTTCATACTATATTTTCTTCATTCTTTCTCCTGGTTATGGTCCCATATCTCATTTGGGGTCAGCCCTCCGCGTACATTTTCATCACAACAGTCTATCGTGTTAGTCACAACACAACAGCGTATAGAGTTTAAATTGATAATTTAAGATCTTTCTCTATAGTGCTCTTCCACCTGGCAGCAGGTCGACTCTCGATCTCTCTTTTCTTCTTCTATTTTTAACACTGCCTTGGTATGTCTTCGTTACGCCTCATAACGTGACCGTATCAACTCAAGCGATTTACTTTTAGCTTTTCCTCAATTTTTGCGACTTTAAACGTTCCTTTAATGTGCATTTTTTATACTGTCCAGTCTTGTAACTCTCCTGGCCTAACGCAGGACTTTCATTTCTTTGATGTGCATCTTTTGTTCGACCACCTTTCTCGTCGGCCAGTATTCCGACCTGAACATCAATGCTGGTTGTACTGCTTGCTTGTAAATTTGAACTTTGAGTTTGATGGGCAGTCTAGCGTCACATAACACTCTGGTTAGTGATCTTAATTTTAACCAGGCAGTTGTTATTCTGTGCTGGTTGTCTTTTTCTATGCTTTCTTTCGGAGCTACGACTTAACCGAGATACTAGAACTGCTTTACTTTCTTCAGAGATGTTCCTTCGATCACCAGCGTGCACTATATATGAAAGTGAAAAAAAAAATTCGTGCACTTATTTTGCCCTCCCTAACATTTCCAAATGAATATTTTTGTATGTTAGCTGTTACGATATATGTTTTATAACTGTGCCAAATTTCAAGTTTCTACATCAAGCAGTTTCTGAGAAAAACGGCTGTGATCGACATACTGATAGGCACGTGAATGGTCTTATGAGGGTACCATTTTTCCTTTAGGTCAAGATACGAAACGCTAAAAGGAAACTTTAGCAGTGAGATTCGAACAAAGACCGCTGATAATCCAACTTTTTTGCATTAAACCTTATCTAAACATGTATGCACTAAACACAACAAATTATTGTTAGTTGTATGATAGAAATGTTTTTGATTTGAATCCATTAAAGAAATAATACTTCCTAAAATAAAATCAAAGAAAAAAGTATGAGCATAGATATTCGAATTCAGTCGCGTTCTATACTTTATTGCTGCGCCAATGACACTGCGAAGTGTCGAAATAAAAATAGACTGACTAACTCGGCCGTTTAATATTTCTCTCGTTCGGCCGTACTCAGTCTAGTGTCGAATATACCTAGTGTGTAGAACCATTCGCACGGCATTCGGCCTACCGCCGAATATAACAGAAGCGTGTCTCGCTCTCGGCCTGTTGTTTTTTTTATAAAGTGAGCCATAAAAGATTTTATTTAAAGAAAAAAACTACTCTTTAAATATTAAAGATAAAATATAAATTAAAATATTATATAACAGTCATTCAATGATAATAAACAGACTGTGTTATAAAGGAAAAGTGAAATAAAATCATAGGTACACGACCGCGGTCTCCTTGCATGCGAAGTAATAAAACATGTGAGTGAAACGGAGCATATTGCGCGATCACTTGCACTCACAGGCTTATGGCAACGGCTAGAGATGAAAAACGCTCATATCGTAATGTTATCCACAAGCCACGTACAAAATTAAACTCAAACAATATAATTTAAATATATTTAATCTTCATATACATATATAACATTAGACCAAATAAACATTAATAATATTCATTTTCATAATAAGTTCTTGCGTCTTAAAATGAAGTTCTTTTAACTTCCTTGGATTTTGTTTCATTTCATTAAAAAATGCAAAACATAATAATGCGCGCTTGTTGATTAATATTAACACCAACAGATTTAATACTGCTCTCAAAAAAGCTTCCATTTAATTAAATAAATAATAAAAATACATAAATATAATAAATTCCAGTTAATAAGCCGAGTCAGAAGATATCAGAGTTTATTTAATAGCCAGGTTAGAAACAATTTCCACGAACAAGTAAACAACATGCCTGCACTGATTACGAGATCCGACTATCTTGAATAACATTATTTGTTAAGAGAGTATCATTATTATTATTCCACCAAGATAATTAGACATTTGGGAAAAGTGACTTCCTATGTTCAATTGCTTGGTGGGCTAGTAAATAATGACTAACCAAGTGTTCTTTTTATCGAATACGCTTAGCCGATGTACGATGTGCATTATACGAAATGCGTTTTATGGAGAAATGCAAGGAGATCCCGGCCATAGTATAAATATTTAAGACTTACGTTTTCTCATAAATCGGACATGCATTTTGAGATCATTATGTTCAGTATTTTAAAACATAACAATGATGGTCGTCGCAAAGAGTGATGACAATCAACTTCCATTTAATATTTAAGAGAAAGTATTACGTGACAATAATACTTAACCTAACCCTCTTTCTAACACCATGTAGATATTTATGACGTAGACATTGGTGTCCACGCCCCCCCTCTCCTTCGACAGCGTTATTTGGTTTATGGCTGACCCTCTTAAAAGTTAACACATTAAAATATTTTTATAGAAATTTTAGAGGGGAAAATGAAGTAATGGATTTTTAAAATTTCAGTCAGTTGAGGTATTAATTGAAGCAGACATTTATAAATAAGTTTATAACTAAAATTTAAAAAAAAACTGTTTATTCCGTTATCACAAAGTAAGCGAAAAGTATGATGTTAAAAATTAATGAATATAGTTTTTTTCACTGTCTACCGCGAGATTCGCCCAGTTTCTTTCATTTTCTTATTCTATCTCACCCGTCCAGCGTGTGTACGTCTGCTTTGTCTCCTTTTGCCATTGGCCCATTGGTCCCTTCCATAGTGTCACTATTTTTGGCGACTTGGCTTCGTGTATTCTATTAATGTGGCCTCTGGTACGTGGTTATTTAGTTTTTTTCTTGTTTTTGTATTTCCAAGTCTGACATCAATACGTGAGCGTTGGGAGAAGACAAGAACCTATCATTTTCTTTGTGTATTCAACGATTAGAAACGTTTCAGTATCTACTTCTGTCAAACTCTAGAATTTGCTCGGAAATCAGTGAAAGTATCGCCATAGACTATGTACACCTAATATATATATATATATATATATATATATATATATATATATATATATATATATATATGGGGGGGGGGGGTACATAGTGTATGGTAATACTTTTACTGATTTCAAAGTGAATGAGATATTTTCCATTTTTGAAAATTCCTTTATTATTTCATCAGAGATCCTTCAAGTGGTGAGAGCTGGAAGTGTTTTCTGACTTATCTTTCAATGTTTGTAACTATTACGGTATTCTCTAACTTAATTCTACTTTTACAAATGTTAATTGGTTTAGTATTTGTTATATACCCCTTGTTGAGCTGTGCTGCTGTGGGAACTTTTCATAGCGATCGTTGTCTTTTTGGTAATTAGCAAAACCAATATACAATGGATTGCTAAATTCTTTATACTTTCCTGCTAATTGCTTTATTGCCTGGAAGTGGTCAGTCGTAAAAAGACTGCTACAAAATTATGTTTGTTGTACGTAAAGAATGTCTGCTATTTCGGGCGTGATTCCTTCTTGTAGTCATAATGAATAAGTTATAAGTCAGTTATAAGGTTCTAAAATCTGCAGGGTCTTCAGATATAAGGTTCAAAATCATCTTTTTCAGAATGTTTTATAACAAGTATAAGGTTGTAGAGATATTGTTGACAAGGTCTGCAAAAATATATTTATATCCATCAATGTCCAAAATGGCTAGATTCATAATCTTTAAAAAAACATCGTAACTAAAAGTATGTTTTTATTTGAAAGTAAGTATTTTTTAAAATTATAAATTACTACCGATATTGATGACCCGATAAACTTCGCCCCGCCTCAAATTTATTTGATTGAAACTCTTCAGAGTCGCTTATCAATCCTAATCAACCTTCCCACTCCAATTCATTGGGTTCGATAATAGAGGCCGCATCTAAAGCAAAACTCAAACATTTACGGTTTGAGTTTTGTTTGGTAATTAAATGAAACTCGTTTGTAATTGAAATGAATTCAATGTCTTTTCTTTACATGAAAGATGGGTGCAGTTATCATACAATGCAAAGCTTTCTGGTTTGCTACTCAATCCCAATCGACATGCGGTTATGTGCAATAACATCAACGAATTAATTGTTAAGTCTTTTACATTTACCTGGTAGTTGATTAACCATTTTGATGTTGAAGTGGTATCCGCCCTCGCTCTGCCAAAAGATCTTGTAGCGGATCGTAAGTCCCATGCGTTTCGTACACGCGTTTCAATTCATTATTCCGACGATGAAGCACGATATCTCTAGATGGAAAATTTTCTCCGACAATAACAACAGCCACTTCGTCGATTGTCGGCGAATTGAAGCCTCTTGCGTGCCCACCCTCAGGCGCTTTGTGAGCCTTGATGACGATATTATGGCTGTCGGATGGCATCCGATTCAACGAAATTTTGAACAATTTAATCAATTCGTTGTTCTGATGAAGAAACGTTTGCAATACTCTGACAAGGGCTCGCTTTATTATCGGATTGTGAGCACAAACCTGATTAAATCCTGCATCCTAAATGCCCATGAAATAAATTTGTAAGAATTGATGGTCCGCATCCGGTGGTGGCAACAAGGCTCCAACTAAATTATATTCAAGGGCCCTTGAATCTGCAATAGTATGTGAAATTATAATTGTGTCTCGTACAACGGCGAATGACGCGAAAGACAATTCTTATTGAATTTTCCCGTACAATATGCCTTGCGCATATTGTACGGGAAAATGCATCCTTTTGGGATGTTGTCCAGGAAATGGATAGAATCACTTCCCGTTCCAGAAACTAATCAGCATAATGGCTCTGGTGGTGGAACCCATTGTGGCAATTTCACTTTTCCACCCGCACGGCACAATCCAGGAGATTCACCGCTGAATTACAACGGACAAATGACTGACATTGCTCCGGTCGTTAGTGATCTTTCTGCACCCTAATCGATTTCCGGATCGTAATGGAATGTGGCTGGTTTCACGTTCACAGGAGCACCGCGTCGGCGCAATCGGCCATGTTCATTTTGTCGTGCACCCTGGCGTTGTGTGCACGAACTCGTTGCATTCTGAATCTATTCACTTGTCGTTAATTTTCAGTCGCTCTCGAATGTTTTCATTATCGAATTTTCAATTATCCGTTGCTCGCTGGTCATTAGTGCGGTTTGCATGTGAAGTAACTCGCCGCGCATTTGACTGACTTCGACGGCCTATGTCAGCTCGTCCTCTTCTCGGCATAATAGAATTACTACCTTAATAGAATGGCCGACCAAAAGGAATATCCGTAAAATGTAATTAAATTCGCTTTAACCAAATCTATTCTCAAAATCCACTGCCTGTTTTACGAAAACACCATTTTAAATCTAATAACAATTAATCTTTTATCTTTATCTTTGATTATATAGCGTTCGTTCTCTCCCGAAACCGAGAACCTTTGCCAATGTCAAGTCTGGAAAAAAGGCTATGCAATACTGATTAAATAATATTTCGGATATTTGTCATTGTTGCTTGTTAACAATAATGACAATTTCATAATAGTTCCACCACGAACGCCATCTATTGAAAGTAATCCCAACTGGGAATTTTCATACAAAATTACCAATTTCGATTTTTGCGATGTTCCTTTGGGTTTTTCCTAATTTTATTTTTTCCTAAACCACCCTAGGCGCGAAAAAAACAAAAAAAGTATTCAAATCGGTCGAGCCATTTATGAGTTATTCATTTATTTTCATTATTAACTTTATTTCAAAATTTCACTTTATATCACTTGTTTATCTTAAATTGTAAATTGAATTATGAGTATACATTTAACTTTTTCAAGGAATTAAATTTAATGTAATAAATAATAATAATAAATTAAATAATAATGATTGTAATTCAAAAAAAGATCAAATTTTTACTACTCTGTATGAGAACATTATAAAATTGAAGCGTGATAATTTGGAAACTGGCAAATGATTGACTTATAATTGAAAGTCAACAGAAAAATAAAAAAGTGGTCCACTCCTCTGTCAAATCAATATTAAATTTTCAATTATTTGATTGACTTTAGATTTTACCAATCGTGTTTATAATCACACACCAGTCCTTTTGTTATTTTACTTCCATTAATTATTTGCATGCTAAATCAAGTTATTGTTATATTTGTCAAAGAACCTTACCTTGTAGAACGTATACCTTGTAATGTGCTTTCATAAGTACACACACAATTTTAACCATTTAATTGTAAGTTAGGTATATGTTTTTCAAACAACATTATCTTCATTATCATTCAGTAAATGTTCATCATATTTCATTATCGTCACCGCTTGTAGCATTTTCATCATCCTCTTTATCATATTCGTCATTAGTGTTCTTTATTTTTGTTACGTAATTATTGTCGTCATTTTTTATCTTCTAATTACTTTTGTCAATATTATTGAAGTAAAACTTCTTTACGCACGCTTTACTTGGGGAGTAAGCTGGTGAATAGGTGACGAGAGCGTTACGAAAAGTATGATCGGGTGAGGCGAACTGAAGTTGAGAGGGAGATATAAGTTAGTGAAGACAGAAAGAGAGAGAGTTACGTGTCGTATATTACTGTTGGGACAAGAGAGAGAGGTGCACACATTTTCTTTCTCTCTTTCTCTCATAGCCAGTGCATGAAATATATATATATATATGTATATATATATATATATATATATATATATATATATATATATATATATATATATATATATATGCGAGTTTGCTAGCGTTACGCGAACTGTGATTTTTTGATTATTTTGTAATTTCATTTCGTTCTTGAACAATTTTATAAATTATTATTTTGTTCAATACATTAAATATTCTACGTTTAAACTGAATAAAATTTTAAAGTTCATATTTTGTGAATTTGAAGTTTTACTTCAGTCGTGTGGTCTAAAGTACACTCGTTTTTTTAATTTTTTTATCGTGATCTGCATCATTATCTATAATTTTAATTAAACTTTCTGTAATAAGCTATGGAGTTACTTCTCCTTTATAGTAAAGCGGTTCAATTTAATCGTAGTTCAAAATTCAACCACGTTCCGTTACTTAACATTTTATAAAATCTTCCGTGGCATTTTCCACATGGGATTCATAAAACTTACGCGCAACATTTTGTGTTTTATTGAATTGGAGTGTAGAAGCATGATGAATCAAAAGTCTTTACACATTTACAAAAGGAATGAACCGGGGTGGGTTTCGTAGACAATTATATTCGAATAAAATAATAAATATAGTATTGAGTTAACATCGCTATCAAACTTTAGCACATCATATAAGTAAAAACTCGTGTAATACACTTTTGTTTAATTATGGCCACTATCAAGATTGGTCAGAAATTTAATATGTAGATACTAGTGTTCTCCCAGTGGTCGAAAGTCGACCGTAATGTACTTACCTACTCGTTTTGTTGAAAACACTAATAGGTAGGCGAAAGTAAGTCAGCTCAGATTGCTGCTACAAATTTTTTTTTTCAACAGGTGTATATTAAGTAAGCTGTATTTCTCTAATATATAAAAAACAGATATCTGTTAGACAAAATATAAAATAAACGCTTTTTTGTCGTGACATACACCAATACGCTCAAAAAAGTGTATAAAGGTTGGTCTCCACATATTAACATGTAGATTAGGACTTGTTTTTGTTCGCATAACAAGCATAGGTACTATAATAATTTCCAGTAAATGCGCCAAAAGCAGGCGAATATTAGCGAGTGTAAATTAAAAAATTGTGATAATTCCGTCACATTACAGGCAGAAATTTTAAATACTATGTTGTCAGTAAGAACGATAAAAACATCCCCCTAAATCAGTTTTTTTTGTAAACATCTTCAATATGCCGATCTGCCAATTGTACAATTTTATTATATGTATACATGTAGAAAATAATATTAGAGATGGGAGAAGTTGGTGGGCCAGGCGTACCGGAAGAGAGATATTGCTAAAGAAGATAAATTAAGGGATTTTAGTTTTCTTAAAATATACTACTTTACATTATATCCACACGAAATAAATAATTATTGAATATTTGTTTTTTAAGTTTTCCTATGTTATCGAAGACAAGGATAATTTCGTAATAAATAAAGTTTGGACTTCTTTTAAAGTTTCGACTATTTTTAATGATAAATGCATTCTTGTGTTATTTAAAAGAAAGACATTTTTTTAAATGTAAACTTGAATATTCCAAAAAAAAAATATGTCGATGTAGCGTACATCCACATTTGTGGTTAAAACACTGACACGATAGACATTAAATATAGTTGAAATATGACACTTAGAAACGGGCGCGCCTTAAGTTATGTCCCAGGTTAGCGAAGTTACATTGATATTCAGCTGTAAGGAAGTCTAAACTTTAATTTAAAAACGTACTTTTTCGATAACACAGCAAAACCTAAAAAACAACCGTAAAATCAGTGTTCCGAAGGATTTGCCACAGTTTGGGTGAAGCACACTAAGGTAAAGCACATTTTACCTATTGTAAACATTTCTGAAGTGAAACGTCGTTAGTGGCGCCTGAGTCTTGTTCACGTTCAAATTGTGTAACACTTGTGAAAACAAATGTCAAATGCAACTGCGGACTGTCCGAACGGTAACGACATCACGCTCGTGTATGTTAAAAAAACTTTATTCAAAAGCTAATTAGTAGATGAATCGGCAGACCGAAATCAATTTCTCTCCCCCCCCCACCGCTAGTGGTGCATTTAGTTTTTTGTACGGTGTTATGCAAAAATTATAAAGCGTGTACTACACTTTCCGAACACATCCCATCCGATTCCATTCGTCGTACGAAATTAATAAATATGTAGAGCAATTGTCATAAAACAAAAAGAAATCGCATCTTAAATCGGACAGCGTATTGAACGATCTGTAACTTCGTTCGATAAAACGACGTCGCTCTAACACGCGGATGTCATTTTGTTTTCGCGTGCTTTTGAACAATATCGTTAGACTAAGGTCAGATTGTATTGTTTCTTGATTGCTGCAAATAATGCCGGTGCTTGTGAAACACATCGGGACCTCACCTCACCTCATTCTAATAGTGACATGAGAAATGGACCCCAAAAGGTGTAGATATAAGAAAGTCAATAAAGACGAGGTATCAACACACAAACGAAAATCAAAAAAGGTTAATTATTGTTTTATTTAACACACATCATACCTTTCTGCAGCAACTTTACTTATTTAGTATGGATTTGTGAATTCAATTGGCGTTGAACGAATTTGTTTCAAAGTAAGTATTCTATGAGAACCGTTTGAGAAGCTCACGGGATTGGTAGTCCACTAGTATGGCACCATGGACGCTTCACATTCCTTGACGAGAAGGAAATATCACAAAGAAGTGGTGAAGTTACTACGGGTGATGAAGATGCTAATTATATATAGCAGATATCATATGTTTTGGAAATGATTCTTTAACATCTTTACAAAAAAAATTTAGTAATCGTTAGCACTTCAATTCATTGGTCAATGTAGTGTCTGTCACTCGTTGGACAGAGGAGTAATGTTTCTTTCCCTTTTTAAATATAGTCTCAGCCCATTTACTTCTTTTTTGTTCGAATTGTCAATCAGCTGATGTTTGGCAACTTTGTGTGGTTTTTATAAGGTTGGGGCCTTAGCTGAAATTTGACCGTTGTTCAACACGCAAACAGGATTGCACAGTGAATCTGCCTATTTTTATCTAATAGTTCGTTCTAGCGGCAGGCAAGATTTAAGAATTCTTTTTTT
The DNA here is from genome assembly GCA_039881145.1 of Druceiella hillmani. Taxonomy (NCBI): domain Eukaryota; kingdom Metazoa; phylum Arthropoda; class Insecta; order Lepidoptera; family Hepialidae; genus Druceiella; species Druceiella hillmani. The sequence continues at coordinate 19,485,063 of JAYKKI010000021.1, read as the reverse complement.
AGAATTTCGTAGTAAATATTAACTCCTTATAATGTCGTAATGTGCTTCGTCCTTCTTTCATAGCCTTATAATTTCTACAGTTTTAGACAAACGTAGATGAAATTTTGTAGGCAAATGTTTTATATTGTGATATCAATGGATATGCATACAAATGTTAAATATAAAATTATACGTAAGCTACATTTAATATTATTTGTAAAGTGGGAGCAAAAATTTGAAAAAAAAAAAAAAATTATATATATATGTATATATATGTTTATATATATATATATATATATACATTTATTTACATATATATATATATATATATATATATATATGTTTATATATATGTATATATATATATATATATATATATATATATATATATATATATATATATATATACACATGATTGGGAGGAGCTAGAAAAATCTTCGAAAATTGTAAACATCATAGCGTCAATACCTTAAAATCGTCATTTCCTTAAAGGAAATTGGCTAAAAACCCTCTACTTTCTCAACAACATAGGAATATCTAAGGTAAGAAGGTAGTTTGTAAAAGCCCAAAAGTGTCCAATTTTTTATTTTAGTTCACACTTTAGATCTGATACACCTGGTCCATCAAGTTCACTTTTCTTTTTCCTTACTGAAATAACATAGGGTTTAGAGCGGTCAGCACTCCGCCTATAATGTCTGTCCAGCAAAAGAAATCAAATTATTGTTGTAGGTCAGATTCTTTATTTTATTTATTGTCTATGATAGGTTTGCCAATATTTTCATATATAGCAATTGACTAATGAAATTTTTCTTCACCGTGTTACATTTTTATATGGAATTTGGGTATTTGTGTAATGCTTTGAATGTACTCAAAACTACTGTATATAAGAATTCAAATAAATAGGAACATAAGAAATACAACTTATTTGTTACATATTTCAATATTTGTCATTAATCATTACAATAATCAATTAATGTTGTTTGAGATATTTTTTATCATCAGCTATATTCGGTGGAAAAGAATATTGCAATATATAAAGCCACCTTTGTAGGATATGCGATGAGTTTTCAAGTTATTTTTTTTTATCAAAGTTACATTAATCTTGCACAATCCTCTTGTTGCTTGCTTCAGCATTATTTATTTTGTTTTCAATCGATTATTTGATTCGATAATGTTTCAATGAGATAAATGTGAAAAGAAGATCCCATTGTTGTTTATATCTCGTATAATTGTTGATGCAAGCTTGCTGTTCTAATTGTAAGTTCTAATTAAATGTTAGTAAAAGTTCAACCTTGATCTTTTCAAACCATCGTTGAAAATTATAACGTTGAATTGCACGTCACTTTGAATCATAATATTTCCAAATTTGGAATTAAAAATGAAAAATTGGTAAATGTAACTTCCACTTATATTTGAAAGACCCACAAATAATCCGCAACTCCAAAAAAATGTTCGCTCCCACTTTACAAGTAATATTAAATGTAGCTTACGTATAATTTTATTTTTAATATTTTTATACATATTCATTGATATCTCCATGTAAAACATTTGCTTACAAAATGTCATCTACGTTTGTCTAAAACTGTAGAAATGATAAGGCTGTGACAGAAGGACGAAGCACATTACGAAATTTTAAGAAGTTAATATTTACTACGAAATTCTAAAAAGAGAAATCCATTATATCTTGCCTGTCGCTGGAGTGAACTATTAAACTGTCATTATTATCATCATTAGCTCGTTGAGGTCCAACAGTGAGCATTAGCCTCTTCTAAATCTCTCCATTTGCTTCTTATGGTCTCTCAACTCCAGTGTTAGCCAGTTACTGCCTGAATGCCATCTGTTTACCTGGTTTCTTGGGTCTTCTATTTCCGGTTCGAAACCTCAATTTTGTCACTCTAAGTTGATTTCCATTTGACAAACCAAAATGCGTCGGTCGATATATGGCTTGCCCTAAATAGATACACATAATATATTAAACTGTAGATTTATATAATTTCATATAGATGTAGGCATTTTTAAATATCTGTGTGCTAAATTTCGAAAAACAGATCTTGGGACAGGATAAAAAGAAATGTACATGATTATAAAACTTTTCTCAAAACGGAGGCTAGAAGAATTGAGCAGATAAACAGCTGAAAACTGAAAGATTAAACACCTATTTGCTATAGAATAGCAGGAAATATTGCAGAAAATAATATATTCCTTTGGTCAGATTTGTAGAAAGTTTAGAGTTTCATTTATAAAAAGAAACAAGTGTGTATATTTTATTGAATTTTTGTTTTGTTCTAGAAAATTACTACTTACGAAACATTTATCGCGCTCTTACTACAAGCATTTCACCGTTTTAGCGAGGAAAGGTGGAGAAAATCAAATTCTAAATTAACACCGGAAGCATTGTTAGGAAGATCTTTTCAAATTGAGTTCAAATCAGTGGCGTGTAGTCCCGGATGGGTGCTCAATTAAAATGTCTTCGGGGAGCTTTTTCTCGGAAAGTAAACAAAACACTCGTATAAACAAAATATATTTGAAAATGACAAAAATATAATACATAGTAACGAACAAATCCAAAAATTCTGGTGTTTAAATTGGTGTTTTGAAGCAAAGCCTTGTTGTATATAGTAAACTATGCATCGGGGATGCATATTGAATTTTATCGTTAGAGAATCTTTTTATGAAAAAAATGAGCTAAAGTAGAGTTTTCTAACAATAACTGTGAAATATTATGTTTTTAAGTTGAACGAACTGTGTCGCAGCGCAAGTCACTCATAAACAAATAGATATGTCTTAGCCAAAAATTAACTAGTTTATCCTATCTTTTTAAATTTCCAGCTGAGTTCTAGAAGAACCTAGAAAAATAAAAATTAAAAGAATTATTGAAACCATATGTCCATTTTTATCTTTGTATTAACTAAACATTTTTATTTTAGTTTGGACGCACATTTTTCGATGATTCTACAAAAATAAGGGGTCGAAATGGCTTTTTACGTAAAAACGTTATAGCTCCGTTTGGATCTCGGGAGTTTTTGAAAAACTTGTTTATTATACAGGAGTCTCGTAAGGAGTGGTATATATATATATATATATATGTATATATATATATATATATATAGCTAAAATAAATTTTAACTTTAAATTTCTAGGTACTCTTTCTATTAGTAACCATTGTGAGATAAGTCGAGATCTACAAATATTTTTAGGATGGTAGTACGTATGTCGAAATATTATTACGTTAATTAACGTGTTAATAGGATTGAAATCAAACCTTTAATTTTATATGAGAAAAAGGAAACTTACATTATCTTTGTCGCAGATGGAGTAAAGAAATGAATTAAGTGCGATAAACTATTAATTAAAGACACGTCAGGAAAAGCTTTGAGAATATCTAATTTCCAAAACATAAAATGCAACGTTTTAGGTATTTAGGACACAGCCAGAGCCACACAGACACAGCCACACAGACACAGACGCAGTCACACAGACACAGACACAGCCACACAGACATAGCCACACAGACACAGACAAACAGACACAGCCACACAGACACAGATACAGACCCAGACAGCCACACAGATATAGACACACAGACACAGCCACACAAACACAGCCACACAGACACAACCACACAAACACAGCCACACAGACACAGACACACAGACACAGCCATACAGACACAGACACAGTCACAGCCACACAGACACAGAAACAGCCACACAGACATAGACACGGACACAGACACATCCACACAGACAGAGCCCCACATATACAGACCCAGACACACAGACCCAGACACACAGATACAGACACACAGGAACAGACACAGACTCAGACACACAGACACATAGACACATAGACACACAGCTACACAGACACATCCACACAGACACAGGTAGCCACACAGACACGGCCACACAAACACGGCCACAGCCACACAGCCACAGCCACACAGACACAGCCACACAAACACAGCCACACAGACACAGCCACAGCCACATAGACACAGCCACACAGCCACAGCCACACAGACACAGACACAGCAACACAGACATAGACATAGCCACACAGGCGCCGACACAGCCACACAGACACAGATATACAGACATAGACACATGCACAGACACAGCCACACAGACACAGACACAGCCACACAGACACAGCCACACAGATGCAGACATAGACATACAGACATACAGACACACATACACAGATACACGGACATAGACACATACACAACCACAGCGACACAGACACAGCCACACAGACACAGCCACACAGACACAGCCACACAGACAGACACAGCCACACAGACAGACACAGCCACACAGACAGACACAGCCACACAGACGCAGACATAGACATACAGACACACATACACAGCCACACAGACACAGACATAAACACAGCCACATAAACACAGGCATGGACACAGCCACACAGACACAGATACACAGACATACACACAGACACAGCGACACAGACAGAGCCACACAGACACAGCTACACAGGCATAAACACAGCCACATAAACACGGGCACAGACACAGACACACAGACACAGCCACACATACACACAGACAGACAGACACATACATGGCTATAAGGACACTGACACAACCACTCAGACACAGCCACACAGACACAGACACGCAGACACAGCCACAAAGACACACAGACACAGCCACACAGACACAGACACACAAACACAGACGCATCCACACAGACACAGATACACAGACACACAGACACAGACTCAGACACACTGACACAGCCACATAGACACAGCCACACAGACATAGACAAAGCCAATAAACACAGCCACATAAACACAGCTAAACAAGCCCATAAACACAGCCACATAAACACAGGCACAGGCATAGCTACACAGACACAGACACAGACACAGCCACACAGACACAGCCACACAGACGCAGACACAGACACAGCCACACAGACACAGACACAGTCACACATACATAGACACAGCCACACAGACACAGACGCAGACACAGCCACACATACACAGACACAGCCACACAGACACAGACACAGTCACACATACACAGCCACCCAGACACAGCCACACAGACACCGCCACGCAGACACAGCCACACAGATACAGCCACACAGATACGGCCACACAGACACAGCCACAGCCACACAGAAACAGCCACACCGACACAGGTACACAGACACAGCCACACAGACACAGCCAAATAGATACAGCCACACAGACATGGCCACACAGACACAGCCACACAGATAAAGCCACAGCTACACAGACACACCCACACAGACACAGACACAGAGATACACAGGCATAGATATAGCCGCACAGAGACAGGCACAGACACAGCCACAAAGCCACAGACATAGTTACACAGGCATAGACACAGACACAGCCACACAGACACAGCCACATAGACAGACACAGCCACGCAGATACAGACATAGGCACACAGACACATAATCAGACACACCGACAAATACACACAAAGACACAGATACACAGACATACAGATACAGACACAGACACAGCCACACCGATATAGACACAGCCACACAGACATAGACACAGCTACACACACACAGGCACAAACACAGATACACAGACATAGACACAGACACAGCCACACAGACACAGCCACACAGACACAGCCACACAGACACAGACACAGTCACACTGATATAGACACAGCCGAACAGACACAGACACAGATACAGCCACACAGACTCATAGACAGCCACACAGACGCAGCCGCACAGAGGCAGCCTCAAAGACGCAGCCGCACAGACGCAGCCGCGTAGACGCAACTGCGCAGACGCAGCCGTACAGACACAGGTGCACAGACACGGCCACACAGACGCACAGACACACGCACGCTCGCACAGACACACACAAGCACACACAGATACACACATACACACACAGACACACACACACAGACACACGGACACACATTCACACACAGACACACACACACACACACACGGACACACATTCATACACAGACACACACACACACACGCATGCACGCACGCATGCACACATGCACGAAAGCACGCACGCACCCACGCACATATTACTGTAATAGCCCGAACTACGTTAAATCTTAACATATTCCAGTAAAACCTAAAATTTGCCTACTCTTTATGGTAAAAGTCCGAACTGTTCTGTGATCATTGTTCATTTCGGAGTTTTACAATCATTCACTCGGGAAATCTTAGATTTTACCCTAGAGATGTGGTAAATGTTTAAAAATAAACACGTCCAGATGTGTTAGATGCATCGAATCGTACTCGTGGACAGTCTGCAGCCCCCCGCCACCCGTATCTCTTCCATCCCTCGCTTCCGCTCGCCTCAGTTGATCGTCTGACACGTTTGAACACGCACGCGTCTGCTCGCCTCAGTCGATCGTTTGGCATGTTTGAATATGCATGTTAATTCGATTTCTGTTTGTGTTTTTACTGTCTGTAGGCAACTTATGAATCAAGATGAGTGTAAAAGAGAGATTTTATGAAATAATGCACGAGCTCGTGGAAAGCAAGAACAATAACTTTTATCTCGATAAGGACAAAAGCTCAAAGTGATTAGTGAAAGTAAAAATTGCTAAGAACGTTATTATATATTAAATTATAGGCGCTTAGAATATAGAGTAATCCAGAAGCCGCATACGCATAAATCTCTTCGAGGACGCGGTGTAGCCAAAAATCAGTGGAGGGGGCACTGCGCTCCGCCTACTAGCGCCCCACCCTACGCGTATGGTGTTACCAGCGGAATAAATTTATCCACCACCTTCAGGAAATCGGTGCATATTGCTTGCGGTAGCAGTATTCACATTTGCATCGATTTATATGGTCATGGCGTGGCTGATATGAAGTATTATTAAGGCCACCATGGTGGCCTTAATAATACTTCAATTCTTAATAATACTTAAATTTCTAAAATGTTTATTCTGACCACAACCAATAACCAAAGTATTTAGATTAAAATTATTTAAATACTTTGTCACATTTTACTATTTTATTGATTAAAATGAGTATTAAAATCCATTATCATTAAACATGTGCGTGTGTATGTGTGCGTGACCGTATGCGCGTTCGCGTGCGCATGTACGTATACGTGTGCGCGTGTGCGTGCGTGCGTATGAGTGTGCTTTCACATTAATCTACAAATTAATTTTGGTAATTTTGCAAATAATTTTTTGATTTTTGTATTTTACCACCATTTTTCTGTAGTAGAAGCAGAAAAAGTATATTTTTTGTTTTCATTTGTATACCGCTCAAGGTTATATTTCTAATAAATAGTTTCAAATATTTACGTGACAACTATCTATTTGACTTAGTACGAACTATTCATTTTTATCATGCATGTCATAAGTAGAGAAAATCTTCAAAATAGGTACTTCAGTGGTATAAATAAAACTAATGTTTTTTCTCAAATTTCTCGTTTAATTTTAAACAAATTAAACCAATAAAATTAATTTTAAACAAATCGAGCTATAATTTATTGCAATTACTGCTACAAATATTATTACAAATTTTTCTAACTAATAATATAACTGCGAAAGTGTGATCTGATCCTTCTTTCACGTCGTGGTGCAGCAATGTATCGACTTTATTTTTCATACAAATATATCTAGTGGATCGAGAAATGACAGATTATTTTTAATCGAAAAGAGATGTGAAATAGCCCATAATAAATTGAAAATATTCGATCTCATACTAAAGAAATTCAAAATAGGACGAAACAATTATTTATATTAATTAGCATTCAATATCGTGATAACATTTCTTAACATTTTAAACAATATCGGTTCACATTTTTCAAGAAATTAAAGAAGACCGCGGAAATTAATGAATGTAACACGCGTTTCTTGCTGTAATCCTACATATAGTGATTATATACGCAATAGGTAAAATATTCTAAAATTGAATATGATAACGGAAATTCAAACGTTACACCAAATTCTCCAATAACTTTTACCGAATCCAAATTTTTTTACAAATAAAATTTTATATTTTTCAGTATCGAGCAATTAAGATGTTTTTATTTGGGTAAACAAAAGAGGTGACAACACCAATAAAAATGGCGCGTTTCTGTTAATAATAATCTATTTCCATACTTTAAAATTTGCATAGTTAGTTGAAAATGAAATTAAATAATAGTTTTACGTATGAAAAGTAATCCCCATTTGGTTCTTATCCAGTCCAGTGATATTTTTGCAGATGGGAATAGCACAAGCTGGCATTTTAAGCTATATTGTCACGTAACCTTTCAGAGCTGTGTCTTAAATTGCACTGACAGCCGTGTTTTTATACTAGGCATTTTATGCGCAGTATTTTGGACACACTATCGCGCGTGTTCTCGCCTTCTGGAGTACTCATCAAGATTACTTTGTAATTCTAAATGCCGCAATAGCTCTCCGTGTTGTAACAAGTAAAAAGGTTTTTTTTGCCATTAATAAAAGACAATTCATTGTTTTTTTATCAATTTATTTCTTAAATACCAAATAATAAGATAAATATTGATTCAGTAAGCATAGCCAACGTAGGCGTTATGTTTGAGAAGATAATTTTATTTTTGGTTTGTTTGGTTTTTTTTTCTATTCAAAAAGTATTTTGAAGTTGTTTTATAATTATGTTCTACTAGTCACTAATAATAAACACAAATATACCAAATGATAATGAAACAAACTATGCAAGGATTAAACTGATGAGTAATTAAGTATATTGATGAAATAAATGATTAAGAAATATTCATAAGATAATTAAAAATAATTATATTTAAAAATAATGACGATTACAAATGTATCATCATAACGATAATTAACAATTTGTAAGGCTCTGACCTATAGGTAATTGAAATAAATGATAAGGAAATACTCATTGTTTTATTCCCAAAACCAACATTTACCAACCATCATTGGTAAAATCTAGCATGTCCCAAACTCTAATGGTAAAAGCCCGAAAAATCGTCTATTCTTTATAAAATCCTTACATTTACCAATATACGGGCTTATGCATATATATATATATATATATATATATATATACACACACACACACACACACATATATATATATATATATATATTTACATGAGGGTGAATCAAAAAGTACTTAGAAATAGTATAAAATACAAAAAAAAATGAGGAAACAAATTTACTCTGCATAATCTCCTTCCAACTCAATACATTTAAAGTACCGCTTTTCTAGCTTCCTTATTCCATCCGAAAAAAATGGTTTGTCTGAGACTCAAAAAAGTCTTTTACGGCAGCCATAACCGCATTATCGTCATTAAAAATTCACAGATATGCTCCTTTAATTTTGGAAACAAGTGGAAATCACTGGGGGCTAAGTCTGGAGAGTATGGTGGGTGTTCGAGGATTTCGAAGCCAGCATTATGGATTTCTTTGAGTGCAACTTCCAAACGATGAGCCGGAGCGTTATCGTGGTGAAACAATACGCCAATGTCAGTTTCCCTCGACGTTTTTCTTTGACTGCTTCGCGTACTTTTGGAATCCAACTAGCGTAATGTAATCAGTAATCGTCTGCCCTTTCGCCATGTAATCAATGAAAAGTATTCATACTCTATCCTAGAACACAGAGGCCATAACCTTGTCGGCGGAAGGAACAACCCGAACTTCTTCGTTGACCGAGATGATGGTCTTTTCCAGGACATGCTTTGCCTCTTAGGTTCGAAATGAAGGAGCCACGTTTCATCCATTGTTACAAATCGATGACAAAATTGAGCAGGATCTCGGTGAAAGATATCGAGATTGCGCTTTGAAATGTCCAAGCGTCTTTTTTTATTTTCCTCTGTCAACATTCGCTATACCCATCTAGCCGAAACCTTTTTGAACGCTTTTGAATGCTTCCAAAGGAAATCTTTAGGATCTCAGCTAAATGTTTAATAGTAATTCTCCTGTCTTTTAACATAATTTTTTCCACTTTTCGAATGTTTTCCTCGGTGACAGAGGTGGAAAGCCGACCCAAGCAGACGTCATTTTCATAACCAGACCTGCCCTTTTAATTTCGGCAATCCAGTAAGCAGCTGTGGAATATGGTAAAGCACTATCCCCTAATGTGAGAGAGCGATTCGAATGATACTCAGCACGGTAATTGTGTAATAATCACTGCTTGAAAATAAAAGTACCCTCAAAAGTTTTGTCTTTATAGACTATTCTAAGAACTTTTTGACACATCATCGTATATATATATATATTTTTATTTTCTTTTTTAAATTTTTTTATATTTATTTAATAAGGGGCACAATACTTTTCACAACTCAAATAAAATGAACAACAACACTTCCTTCACGAACATCTTATCCATGTGAATTAAATGAATAAATACGTTTTATTTCTTTCTTTTGCTACTTTTTGAGGCAGGCGAATTTGGCCAATATTTAAAAAAAAAATTCTGATCGACTGCCATTGACAACGGTAGAATGTGGGCAGCAATTTCCTTTGCAGTGTTTTCCCTTGCTTCAGTTTCCGCAATTTCCAATTGCTGTTTGGCTTTCAGTAGCATCAATCCTATGTAATCCTCGGACAGGCCTTCACATTTATCTATTTGACTTTTACTTTCCTTGTCGGATTCCTTCTTAGCTTTTGTTTTAACCTTGTTACCTGGTTTCACAGTGTATAGAGATCTGGAGAGATTAATTTTGTGTGGCAGGTTGATTAGTTTGTAGTCGGGCGTGTAGGTGAATACGCTACGGATTAGGTTATATTGATAATCCGTACCGAATCTGGGGAATAATTAAAAATTGTAATTATCTGCACAGGTACTAAACATTTCGATAGTTCGAACTGTTTTTTTTTCTAGTTTTATTCTTATGAAAGAAAGAAAAAAGCTCTTCAATGTTTGATATTACAAATAAATATTTAGAAACCGTAAGACTTGCTAATTCTTTTACATTACATACTTAAAATTTAGTGAACAATAAAGTATAAAGGGATTATATATATATATATATATATATATATATATATATATATATATATATATATATATATATATAATTATATACACATGAACTATGCTTTTCTTTATCGAAATAGGGCAATCAGGACAGATACATTTATTATGCCTGACAAGACTCGTAATGTGTCGAGAATCAGGTTTTTCCACACCATGATGAAGTTAGAAGAAGGCTAGATTCTCCACTATTTTGTGATAATACATTTTCACGTTCCATTGTGTCAATAAATATAGTCTGATAAGTGAAAAAGGTATAGTGTGTCCACATGGTTACCTTCTCGTTCATTAAAGATAAATAAAATCAATAACAGAATTTTTTAACAAAATTTTTTTTTTCCTATTTTTTTTCTTTATTTACCTAATTTTTGTTAATAATTCATGCCTTTATGATTTAAGTAGTAATCGAAAAACGTCGGTAAACAATTTTAAGAATAATATTTTTTGTTAGCTTTCCTTCAAAACCTTCTTTCCTTTCCTTTCCTTAAATTTTATGAAAAAAGTATTTAAAACTAAATTCAAGTGGAGTTTACAAAAATATATCTTACATATCAAAAATATAATGCATAATTCGTAAAGTGTTCTTTAGGTTGCACATAAAGTGATCGGGAGAGACAGCTGTATGACTCGCAGATAATGTGTCTTCTTGAACTTCAGTTGTTTCGGGATCTGATGGAATTTCCGTTACTTTGTAAGTGATCCCTGAAAGAGGAAATTTCCTGTATTTATTTACATACTTTTGTTGTCCTAGAGATATAGATTTCTTTCTTTACTTTCTGTGGGATATCGCCGAAAAGGGACGATACCCTATATCAAGAGAGAATATCTACATAACCATACTCAAAAGCAAAAACAGTACTTTCTCTGATATGGGTCAATATTTTAAGTAGTAATCTGTCACCCAATTAAGTAATGGAGAGTTAACTAATGATTTTGTTGATTCTTTTGCAAATATTCACCAAACGTCGAATACACGTTACTATTTTGTAATTAATTAATGCTCGAATGTTTAGTAATGTTTATTGTTTTTAACAGTGTCAGTAACTGTATTAATAAAGTACATTTCAACTTATACTTGTTTATGATCATATCATTACGGGTTTTATAAATTTGTTTATTCAATGTAATGATTAAAACAAGAAAATTGATATTGATAGTAATTGAATTCAGTTACAAGTAGCAATTCTGTTTCACCAAAACAATGCCGAGTCGAGACGAAGATTTTGCTTTTGTGTATATTGAGATTCACAAAAACAAACTATTGAGAAGACAATTTATTTATTTATTAATTTAAGCAGTGTGGCATAAACGCGAATGAACGTCCCGCCAATCCTTTAAGCAGTGCGGTACAAAGGCGAATAAAGATCCCGCCAATCCTTTAAGCAGTGTGGCATAAACGCGAATAAAGGTCCCGCCAATCCTTTAAGCAGAGTGGCATAAACGCGAATAAAGTTCCCGCCAATCGGCCTTCAAATGTATCGTTGACGTAATTTACTAAAATTGATTGATTGTGAAAAGTCTGATTGCATAGAATAGATATATAAGATATATAGATAAATATCTTAAGTAATTTTTGAAGTAAAACTTTTTTACGCACGCTTGACTTGGGGAGTAAGCTGGTGAATATGCGTGACGAGAGCGTTACGAAAAGTGTGATCCGGCGAGGCGAACAGAAGTTGAGAGGGAGATATAGGGATATAGGGACAAGGCGAGCATACATTTTCTTTCTCTCTTTCTCTCATAGCCAGTTATGTTTCGTATATCTAAGACACAGTGCAAACCTATTGTCTGTATCACACTGTAGGAGCCAGTGTGATACAGACAATAGGTTTGCACTGTGTCTTAGATAAAGTAAAGTTCAAATTAATGTATTCTTACCCTTGTGCTAAAATCACGTTGCTTATTCATAATAAAACTAAGCTATTTTTTATTATACAAACCGAGATCCGTCGGTACTGGTAAAATTTCGACTTTAGGGAGGCGGCGTGCCAACAACAATGCATTGGCTTTGAAACGGCGAAGCATTCGATTACGGTCCGCTGCGTCAAAAGACTGGATCTCCTTAATGAACTCACAGAACCACAAGATTAAGCTTCTCTGATTTTCTGTAAATATAAAACATTATGTAAAATTTTTCAAAGAATAAAATTTGCAATAGGACTTAGAATCTAAGTTCATCGATGGATGCCAAATCAATGATTTCCTTCGTCCCATTAGCTAAGCTTAGAATACCAGTCAGTCTAAGCACATTCTAGAAAACATTACCAAAATTTTAACAGAAAGCACGTTAATACATAATAAGACAAATAGTCTGCATATTTAATTGATATGTGTAGATTATACTGTCTTTTTACCACTAAATATTATATATTTAGAATACTTAGGAAGACGACTATTTCAAGTATGCTTAGAGAAAGATCTACGTATAAACGTTGGAAATTTAAAGTGATGGTTGATGAAACGAATAAATTTAAACAAGTCTAAGCATTGAGGTTATAGAAAAGCGGGACAGTTTGTTTTTTAGGAAGTATACTACCGAGAAATGAAAAGAAAGAAGATAATATTGAATGATGAATGATTCGCTGACACTGATAATGTACCTAAAAAAACAAATCCTAATATGCACTGAACTTTGACGGAGGAATATATACTACACAAATATGTAAGCATTTAACCTATTGCGGCTAATAGATATATTAACCCACATCTAATAGATATCTTAGCCATAATCTTGTCATTCGCAACAAACTATAATTATCTTAATTATCTAATAGATATCTTAACCCACATCTAATAGATATCTTAGCCATAATCTTGTCAGTCGTAACAAACAATCTGATTATTACTCATTCGTCACTGAGTACAGTGATAGATGAAGATTGCTATTTACAGTGACAGTTAAACATCAAGTAACTTTAACAAGATTAAAAAAATTACGTGGTTAAAAAGCAACAGAAAATTAGTGTAGTTTAAGTGAGATTTGTAGTGAATATATATTAGATTGTTATACAGTTTCCCCTTGGGCTTCTCGTTTTCGTAAAGAACGTGAAAGTATAAGTGATCTTTTCTTGACATGAAAGTACAAGTGGATTTTCTTGATAAAAAATCGAGCGACGTATAAAGTAATATCGCTCTTTTATCAAAATTTCATAAAATATCTCGTTTCTCTGTTACGGGAAATAATTAAAGAAGTGAAACATTTAATCCCGATGAATGTCTAATCGATTAACTATTGAACAGAAGAGGAAATAGCTGTACATTGCGGCACTATAAAAAAATTGCCTTTGAAGGTTTATGAAATAGCCACCATTGGTGAAATCTGCGACTAATCTCTAGATTTTGAAAACTAGAGATTAGTCGCAGACTACATATCACTATAATGAGACATTGCTTAAAACATAACTAACGTCTTAAAAGTAAATATTTAGAATTTGTTTAATGTCTTTCTAATAAGTGTGTTTCATTAAGGTCATGCGATTCAAAAGGCAGATTTGCAATAATAACGCAATGGCAAAGAAAGTATGGTTATGAAAATGTAAAAAATAATAGTTTTGTCAATTCGCACATTTAGAGAAAGAATGACAAAACATTATATCCACGCAGAAGAAGTGAGGGAGAAAATAAAATGTGGAAGAATTAAATGAATGGCTATAATATTGCAAAAGGCAACACAAGAGTCATAAAATTTAGGCTTGTATGAGAAATAATAAAAAGGTTGTACGATTGAAAGAAGTCTATCGTGATGGAGGAGAATAACATTGCAATTTACAATATAAAATGAAAAATCATTCTATCAATATTTCTATGTGAGTCTTTTATGATTACTTTCTTTTTCGGAATATTAGATACGATACATTTTTATTGTTCCATGTAATTATTTGGGCAAATGCGTAAATAAGTTCACCAAACATATGTTTTTTCACTTAATAAACTTACGCTTATCCATGCTATCATTCTGTGCTCTCCATAGAAGCATAGTTAGAGTATCCAAGAACCAAAATTCGGACATACTGTGCTGGAAGTTCTTACAGTCGAGCAATTTCGCCAGCATGTCTATGGATTCTTTCACACCACACTGTGCAACGTCTGGTATAAGGTCAAGATTAATGATGGCGGGGAAGTTCTCGGGTAACACGTGAATGCGGTTTATCTTCATTACTTCTCGAGTCTCATCTGAAAAAGGATGGATAAGAGATGGGGAGGGAAATGGAATAAATTCCTCCACTTCTTCTTCGCCGATGTACTCTTCCGCCAATGTGATGTGTTTTTCCTCCGCCTCTCCTACACCTGTATAAATGGATGATATAGAGATTTCTGTACTCGTGTCTTTTGGTACCTGACAGGTAGTCCTTTCTGAAAGTTGGTACAGATTTGCGTCCTCGAAAATTTCAAAGAGATTGTGATCGTAAAGTATTTGTTGGAGTTTTGCATTATGATCTTTTTCGATAACGTACGAAGTCATTTTTTGACGATAGGTTTGCACCGTATGCGTTTTAATATTTACGGTTTTGTTCTAATCTTATTTAAAACATTCAATTGTCACTTTTTCAAATTTTGACATAAAACTTTTTAAATCGACGCGCGGTATACTAGTTTTTATCACTTTATGATTCATAATGTTTATCCGGTTATTTATTTTCAAAGAAACTTAATAAATTCATATATCGTAAAGTAAATTAAATAAGTGGAAAATATGTAAAAAACGATATCCCCTAAATATTTAACTTTTAACTATAATTCAACAGACTGGAGATAAAAGTCTTCAAATACAAGTTTGTATACTTGATATGAATATTTATAGCTATAAGATTTGCTTGTCAGTAATTTTTGAAAAAATCTATATAACCCGAGATTTACACAATTTTCAAAAGTTTCGAGCTTCATATAAATTGATATGGTTTGTTTTATGATATTCACTTTAATAGGCGTGCATTTCATTTATTAATTACTTTTAACTGAGCCAGCGAGTTGATTGCCATATTGTTATTAGCTATATCTATTTAAAACTATTTGTAAACTATTATATAACTGGAATCTGGTTATCGGTTTTATTCATTTTGTATTATTAAAATTATATCAAAACAACAATTAAAATACTACCATATATTCCAGTAATACTAAAATTCCAGAAAATACTAATATTCGGATTTCATCCATTGGCCAGGCCGGCTATCCAAAAAGGCCGTCTACAATGATTTTATCTTCCATTTGTGGCATTATCAAGGCAGCAGCAGCTAGCGGCGTTGATCATCTTCAACCTCCATCAAAATAAAAGAAAAGAGAATAGAATAACCGCAGAAGAAATATTTTCAGACTCATTTAAATATTTCGTACCACGGTACGAGTCCTAGGGAAAACTAGGGTAAGTCCTAGGGAAACTATAAATGACTGGAATCTCTGACCGTCTTTCTCGTGACCCCCGTGAAAAAGATCTTAATCGTGTGGCATCGGGCAAACTAAAATCCAAAAAAAATTAATGTATGAAAGCGTAAACAAAAATACAAGATCACTAATTATATTAAAAATCACGAAATATATTATTTACCAATCATACCGTGTTTCCTCGTGACGCATTTACTTTCTCACCATCATATGTGCGATGTCACATTCAACTTCCAAATGAATAAACTTTTGCAGCAGTTCCTCACAATGAAGCACGAAATTCTCTAATTATAATTAAATTTATGTACCAAACTTTAGTCTTAAAGCACTTTGGTTTTATTTTTGTATTTGTTTATTAAAACAAAACCTTTTTATTTAGTACTCACTTTAGTTATCCAAACAATCATTGGTAGTTTTTTCTGTTTTTTAGAAATATAAATTATAAGAAGAAATAGCTATATGTATCGGGGCCCTGACATGCAAACTTTTATTCTGATCATCTATAGTTTTCTCCCTTTCAAATTCTTAGCGCTAATGGAATGTGAGGAATAATCTCTTAATTTCATTCATCTCGTCGATAGTCGAGGATCCAACAACTCTGGAAGCATACAGTTTTGTTAAAATTTTACGAAATATGATTCCATGTTATGTTTCCAGAATCGGTCACCCTTCGTATAAGCTCGTATTTCAATTTATTAGTACCAGTCTAGACGACCGCAAACAGGCAAATATTGTGGCCAGTGATACGAAGCTGACTTTATATTTCATAAAACCACGTATCTTTTCTATTGATATAAATTTTACCATAATTGTATTCCCAAAACTCAATTTTCTTTTATTGTATTGCTTCATCTGAGTACAAATTGAACCTAGATAATGGGCACTTAATTTCTACAATACTGCTGCGTAATGGCCCTCTGGTGTGGCTCCGAGAAAAGAAAATTGATGTACAAAATGCCCTCTTCAATGTCAATGTGTTGCAAATTCAATATATATAATACAAACGTGTTGCACATTCTCTGAGTGCAGTGTGTTTATCGTTTTCTCCATGTTTTATCAATGGCACATGCTTCAAGTAATTTTCGCATAAAATATGTTTAACTAATGAAGTGCAATTCATATTTACGCGTCTTTTGCATTCGCTCTAACCAAATTGGACTAACACTTTGTTGAACTGTATTGCGCTCTAGATCTTGCCAATGGTCAGATATCAATACCAGTTCTTTCAAAACTGTTTTTTTTGCTGTTTTTTGTACACTCCTTCTTCACTTATATCTGGCTTCTGACAGTTCGCACCAGTGCCGGATTATCCACAAGGCAGTGTAGGCAACTGCCTAGTGGCCCCGTCTAGGCTAAGGGCTGCGCCCGAGAAAAAGTGACTTACCTCAATGGTTTGACTCTCAATGAGTAAGCAACTGGGTGCCTGTGTTTTGATCGGCTTAGAAACGATCTAGCTAGGTAGGAAACACTGATTAAAATATAAAAGAGCAGTTAATTCTTCAGACACAGGGTAATAGATCAGAGATCTCAAGATAAATCTAGATATCGTCAATGTTGATCCGAATGCACACTTTCTGGTACATGTATTAATATATTCTATATCCACTTCACTTTTATAAGGTTGGCCGTATTGTTTGGCATGGCAAAGAGCATTGGGGGAGTCCCCGATTGACCGCGATTCGTTGGATACGTATGTTGTAAACAAAACTTCATTTTGATCTATAATTACGATTTGGGAGTTTTGCAACTGCGAATTTAATTTAAACAATTTTTTTGTCTGTGTTTCAAAACTTACAAATTTGGATAAGATTGTTAGATTTTTATGAATACTGCAAATGCTTCGAGAAAATAAACTGAAGTTATATTATGATACCGCGTAAGTTTAATTACGAGATTTTATTTTACATATTTATTTCCTCAAATGTAGAATTTGACGAGAGTGAAGTTTTTCTTGTAAATATATTATAGAAATTATTGCTATTTTATCTCACACCGTTCTTATTTTTCCTCTGTTCGCCTAAAAGTAAGATAGAAAAATAATAAAATATGTAATGATAAAAATATCTAGATAGGTAAGTATTTAGGTTCAGTTAATTTTATTTAAATATCTATCAAATGGTATTTGTAAATTTTAGGTCCGCACTCTAATCACATGATTATTTATCTTTTCTTTCAGGAACAAAATGCCGGAGGTACACTTAAAGAAAAAACACCAAAGTGGTTCGGAAAAACGTAAAAAGCGGTAAGAGCAACAAAACAAGCGTAACAGTTCATCTGTTAAAGAATACACAAAACCTTTTTCAACTCGGATTTAGTCGCCCATCAACGGAAAATCAAATGTATACGTCTCCAAGCACGTCTACGAACCACACAATGGCGGAGGACCCAATAGATTCCTTACGAGTATTCCGAACATACTCGTCAGGATCAAGAAACAGCTACATTAGTGGGTGCAGAGGAAAGTGAGGCCAAGACCGAGGTCCAGTTACTACATCAAAATGTAGTCGATCTAGGAGTTGAATACCAGAATGACATAGGCTTATGGCAAAATATTACCAACGAAATACAAAATTTTTGTTATAATAACCGAGTGTACTAAATACCCTAACGAATGCCAATACTTTGAGAGCGATTTTTTTCTTCAATTTTAGAGTTATTCACGACCCGTTCCTTAGGTCGTATTTAGCCAAATATTGTAATGTGGGCAAGGAAAAACAATCATATTTGTCTTCAACGATTTGCGAAGAACTTATTGAAATATTGGGAAATAAGGTTTCAAAATTCATTGTTAATGAAATTATTGAAGCTAAATATTTCTCAATAAGCATCGATTAGATACTAGAGATATCTGATACTGATCAGTTGACTGTAGTGCTAAGATACATTATGTCAGATGGAGAAGAAGCAGAACGTTTTCTTACATTTATTCCTATAGAAAGTTACAAAGGAGAAGAACTAGGCTACGACAATTTTAAATTTTTTAAACGAATCTAACATTGATATAAAAATTTCGAGAGACTAGTCTTCTAATATTTCGTCAAATATGTCTGGTTGTTACAATGGTCTACAGGCGCATAGTAAGAAAATAAATCAACTCGTACACTACGTTCCATGTGCAGCGCACTCACTGAATTTGATTAGAGTACGTGCTGCGGAGAGCTGCATTGGAGCAATCTCATTCTTCGGTCAATCAAAAAGTTGTTGCACAGTACCTGTGCATAACTTTTTTCGGCGTCAGCTCAAACACACAAAGGTGATGAACATAAGCAATACTCGTCATTAGTTCTGAAAAGGCTATCCTACACAAGGTGGTGTGCAAGGGCCGATGCGATTAATGCTTTGTCAAAAGGTTACATTATCCAGAAAGCTTTGCAGTCTATTGCTGAAGATGAGACTCAGACATCACAAGTGTCTTTTAAAGGACTTGGAAAAAAGAAAATGTCGTAATGGCAGTATTCTGGGCTGCCATACTAGATCGAATTAATAGTGTTAATATATCACTACAAAAAACAACTACTGAACTTCGAAGGACAGTCGATCTTTTAAAATCGCTTTTAGATTTTTTACTTTCACAGCGAGTATTATTTAAACGATTACGAGATGAAGGCAAGGATGAGAAAACTGATACCCAATAACGTGATGAAAAATCAGCGTGTGCGAAAAAGGAAAATTGAAATTTATTTCCCTGTATTAGACATGCTGTGTGCAGAATTGTGTAATAGTCTAATTGTGTAATTGTGTAATAGTCGCGGCGACTAGACGCTTACCGGGAAATTAATTATCTGTTTTGGATTTTTTACAGATTCGTCGATAAAGTCCAACGATGAAATTAGAGGCTTATACAAAGTTTAGGCAACATTATTCCGGGGACATTGAGCCTGAGTTTATAGACGAGATGATGCAATTCAAGTACTTCATCATACAATTAGAGGATACCGTAGAAGATAAAATTTTACTTGCCGAGGATTCGTATAAACTCATTTTTGGTAATACAGCACAATCGACTTTCTCGAATGTAATGACAGCATTGCAAATGTATAGAAGCCTGATAATTACAAACGCCACGGGTGAACGCAACTTTTCCAAATTAAAACTAATGAAAAATTGTCTTCGTTCATCAATGTCTCAGAACCGTTTAAATTTATTGGTGATAATGTCGATTGAAAATAATATTTTTAAAAAGGTCAACTTTCAAAATGTTTTAAACGATGTTGTGTGTAAAATGTTAGTAGAGTTAATATTTAACATAATTGTATTTTACTTTCATTTTATTCGTTAAGCAGCATTATTTAGTGTTGGTGGGGGTGTTATTATAGGTGCCGTGTGTGGTTTTTATTGGCATTTGTTTTGTTCTTGTTTTTTTTTAATTTTTTTACTTTTGTTTCTAAATATATATTTAAAATATAAATGATGTACAAGCTTTAGAGCGCACTTTAGAGTGCACTGCTATCTGCTTGCTAAAATTCTTTGTTTCTCTTCATACTTAGGTTTTTTGGAAGAGATCACTTTAGTGATAAGACCGCCCATTGTACTGTTTCTTATGTATTTTTATTTCTATGTATATGTCCTTTTGTATATAAAAAAGAGTTATAGTACTGTATTGTATTGTATTCATTTAAATTTTTTTTATTGCATAGGATTGATTTGAATACTCTTCGTAATGTTGTAAAAAACAGATTAATTACATTACGTTGTAATAGAAAACAAAATTTTTGAAAGCTAGAAAATGCTAAAGGGGCCCCGAGACGTGCTTTGCCTAAGGGCTCGATATGGTTAATCCGGCCCTGGCTTTCACTATAGTCAGAGTTTTTTGATAAGTGTTTGATTTTTTTCTTTTATTCCTTTAACATTTCTAGCATCACGAAAACTTCTACAAAATGCTTTTAATTTCTTTATTTTAGAATAAGCGCATATTTTTAAAATAAATTTATGCACAAAATATCGCAAACAGTCTTTACTAAAAGACACTACAGCTGCACATCGCCCACTATAAGAACCTCGGATAGAAAATTTAACTCTTTCCTCCTACATATTTGGCAACACGCGAATTAAAGCTTTCTGCTAAATTATTCATTTCATAGTGACCTAATTATAAAATTGGCATATTTTCCAGCATTTCTCCGAGGATATGATATCTAAAATTATGAGAAAACTTTATAACTAATCCTTTCAAACGATATCTTATACAATATATATGTAATTTAAAATAAAATTCAGGTGACTTGACCTTTCCCTACAGAAATGTTTGCATGAATATTTTTGAGCAAAATATATTGAAATATGTGTGGGTTAATGTGTATTACTAATACGTCAAATTTAAATTTTCTACGTCAAATGGTTTCTGGGAAAAATCGTCAGAAGGACATATATATATATATATATATATATATATATATATATATATATATATATATATATATATATAAAACTTAAAGTAATAGGAATTATGAAATAAAATATTTCAAATATATAAATCTGTTTACTTTGCTTACAAATGGTCAATCTAACTATAATTACATTAATAGTGCAGCTGAGATCGCGAATATATTCATTTATAGCGGCCGGTACACACAACCAACTGTAAGGTAAGCATCTCTGCATACCTATAATGAATAGTCGGTGTGTTGTAAGAGGTAACTTATATGGAAGATTGAAACTATATTTTCGTCGACTAAACATTTGTCTTTTTCTCTTTTACTATTGCGTCAATCTTTTGAGATTTCTATATAAATTAAAGAAGAGGAAATGAATATTTTATTACTTTTCCACATTTCAAATTAAAGTATAAATATTTGGAATTAATCCTCTACACTTACCCTCTTTAACTATTTCTGAATAAATATATGAAACCAATAAAAAGTAAATAACATAAATTATAGACGAAGGTTTGATCTATTTTTCTATATCATAATCGTTATACTAGTCCTGAGTTTAGAGCAAACTTGACAAAAATGAAGGTTTTTCGTCAAAAACTTCCCTTAAGGCGTTGTAACAATTTAATATAAATTAAAAAAATTAATAATTTACGATAGAATGATACAAAGCCTTAACGAGTAAATATTTATATTACAATTATTTATTTTACAACTTTGATGAATAATCATCGTACGAACTTTTATATTTTCGAGAAAGAGGTGGATATATAAGATATTTGATACAAATAAGGCCCATTCTAATAACATTCTAATACACACAAAAATTAAGAAGAATAAACTTAACTTCGAAAATGCTTTTTTCACAGGTGCTCGTGTACTCGGTCGGGTTATAAGGCATTTGTGTGTGTGTGTAAAGTATTTTCGAAGTCGGGTTTATACTTCCTAATTGTTGGGTGTAAAGCCTTATTAGAACATAAGCCTTATTTGTATCAACCTTATATATATATATATATATATACATATACATATATATATATATATATATATATATACACATATACATATACATATATATATATATATATATATATATATATATATATATATATATATATATCTGAAATACAGTAATGACATATTATCGGTATAAACATAAAATACATTTTGTCATTGTCTTCCAATGCACACCTTTCTGCATTTTTCAAGATAATATAAAACTTAAAAACGAGCGGAGATAGAGACGTCAACAAATACAAGGCGTCGCGCCGAAAGTTCATTAGCCGAATGTAAATGAGCGTAATTCGGAGTCGCGTGCACCGTACTCACAGGCCGCTTGCGGTAGGTCACGGACGGAAATGAGTTTTGTTTTTGTACAAAACGACTATTAAAAACCGTCCGCTGTTACGTCCGTCCGTCAGTGTATGCGTACGGCGCGGCATTCACACTCGCCCGTTACCATTAACCTACGGAGTAGTATATTTTACAGGACTGGGCCGACGCTCGTCACTTCTTGTGATTAAGTAAAGACCGTATCATGTGCGTACTTTAAGCGTGCGAATAAAAAATGCAAGCGCATGCAGGTGCTACGGAATATTGCTTAGGTGTTAGCGAATAAATGTTTGGTATATCCTTATTGGTAAGCTTAAAAAATTAGATAATATTATGTGTCCGTAGGGCAATGCTACGTCCTTCCTTACTGCCGTCATATTAAAAACTTGTCCATTTATGAATACAATATTAATTTAAAGTATCTGTTTAAATTAGATGAACTAATATTTCAGTGAGATTGATTATTTTGTGCTTGAATATTTTTGAAAAAAATTTGTAACAGAAGCCTGTCTAGTAGAAATGAAAACTTTTTTAGAACTAATGTCTTTCTGTCTTTTACAGTAGCGCACAAAAACTGCTAGACCGATTTGAAAAACACTTTCACTGAAATAATTTTTGAAGTTCAAATTAAAATTTAGTTTATCTTTCTCCCTATTAAATATTACCTGAAGGTTCTTTACATGTCCTTATGTTTTCTTTAAGTCTGTTTATTTGAGAATCATAAACAATTTCAGACATTGAGGTTTAGATTGAAACGCTGTGTACCATTTATTCTGACAGAATGTGCTCTAACGAGCTGGAAATTCAATTCCTCCTTCAATTCCTCTTACAGTAATAACCGTGCGCCTGCTGGACTTACGTATAATAACTTATTGCAAAATAACTTCGTCGCATGATTAAAAAAATCTACATAAGCCACGGGGAAAAGCTAGTGCTATCAAAAAAAATGGAAACGATGTATGAATATGTTTAATTAATCAACGATTTAGCTACTGCACTATATGTTGTATCGTTACTGCATCTATCGTATTGATATTCTTAATGTACAACAAGATGGGATTCCTTGGGATATAATTGAAAATTATACATCGTAAAACATATATATTAGTAACTGGTCAAAAGGTATATTAATTATATGGTTCTATGCTGGAAAATGCATATCGGAACTGTATGAGATACCACGATGAAATGAAAACTACGTTAATCTCATGAATCCTCTCTGCAACCTGTGTAATTGTGTAAACTCGATAGCATTATTTGTTTTGGAATTATATCCATTCATACAGACCAATAGATAGACAGACATTTTTAGCACTTCAGTAATCGAATATGTAAACAGAGGAAATATTTAAAAATTGAAAATTCGAAAATTATAGATACTTCTAACTTTTTTAACTGCATTGGCGCTGAAATTACCTTCTATCCTCCATTTTAGCGTTACCTTCTATATAATCGCATATTTTTATTAATCAACTATATTAAAGACAATATACTTGATTAATAAAAATATGCGATTAAACAGACGGTAACGCTAAAATGGAGGATAGAAGGTAATTTAGGCGTCAATACAGTAATTTAAGCGTCATTACATTTTAAAAACAAGGTTAATCTCCTCCGCTCAAGGACAGCGTCACGTATTTACACACGTCTATAATTTACACCGAGGAAACTTATGTCCCACTCTGTTAATAATTACAATCTGAAGATACGACTTTAATGTTAGATTATATTAAATTACGCGACTTAGTGGCAGTGACATAACTCTGTATATGAAAAATTACGTTATTGTGACCACCTAATATCGTCTTTATAGCAGAGACCGTGAAGATTGTATAGACTGAATAAAAATAGACAAATATAAAGTTTTTGAAATAGAAAAATATATATAGTTAAAATACCTTATGTCTCGCAAAAGTATGAAAAAATGACTATACATTCACTTCATATTAACTCTGATTATAAATGTAAGAAAAACTGCGGTTTTTTTTGGGAATTTCAAACTAACAATACGAGTTACTTGATCTTCACGTTATTTCAATTTGTATTTTCAGTTTCACCAATATCGAAGTCAAATGTTTTGAAGGCATCAGCAAATATTTTTAAATGCGTAATAAATTAAGATGTTGGTTACAGAATTAATTTCTATAAATAAACACAACCGAGTCATCGAGCTAAATAAAAATAAAACACACACGGGAACGTATCAAACATACTGTTATATGCACGGACACGACACGAACACCGACTGTGCCGCATACAGATCTAAAGTTTGACATATGAAATTTAAATTATTGCCCTTGTGTTAGAACGAATGCAAGTTTATATGACTAAAAGAGCCTTATTCCCAAGTACAAACCGCGAGTATTTTTTGACGTTTTTTAATTTTTTTTTATGAGAATTGAAATGATTTATAGTTATACATACATACGATATATGTATAACTATAAATCATATATATATATATATATATATATATATAGTTATACAAGATACGATAGTATAACTATCGTATCTTTAAAATTCCATACGTTTATAAACTGAAATATCGTTTTATAATTGTTATTGCATTAATATTTCGTACAGGAAAAATGCGCTGCCATGATGGTACTGTTGCTCATTTACATGTTAAATAAAACGCATAGCTATACTTGCTTATAAATATGTTAAGCAACAGTATGATCATAAAATTTATGTATATGATCGGTAAACGTAATTGAGAGAAGATTATGTGATGTTTATAAAAGGAGACCCGGGACCTCCATTGGACTCGTGTGTCTTTATTTATCTGGCAGTAGTGTTGGGATTAATTCATTAAATTGTATGATGATTTTCATTGTACTTTGTAAATCAATAATTTTCAAATACGTGAATAGATAATAATATAATTACATATAATTGAAATCATATTACGCGAATAGAATAAATAACTTGTTTTTTGTAATATTTTTGCTCACATTTTATTCTCACACTTAAGTTACATTACGCCAAATAAAAAGCTCCTTAGTGTACGATATTTTACACCGTATATATATTCTAATTTCTAAATAAAGGTCAATAGAAATAAAGTTTATTTTTAAGGATATGATGAAAGGCATCGATAGTGTTTAATTCATTAGAGAGTTAAAGAGTTAATCACTCATTTTATTGTTTAAAAATGCAGACGAGGACTCTAAAATTAATTCTAATTTAGGTGGAAAAATTGAAAAAAGTTATTAAAAGTTATATACTAATTATTTATAGTGAAATATTCAAAGCCAGCGAAGAATACGCGGAATATCGACGAAATATCTGAGAATACTGGTCTACCGGGCGCGATGTGCCAGTGTTGTAACCTCTGCACGCCGATAATAGCCATTGTCTGAGTATGGGTGTGTTAGCGGGACTGGTGTAGCATGACAGCCGAAATTCCCGCCGAGCGCCCCTCGCCAACAAAGCCGCAGCTGCCTTTTGGTCGCGTTCGTTGTCCAAGGTCAGCAGCGTTGCGCTGCGAGTGCATTGCCCACCGCAGTTACATATGCACTTACGTACGTACAGTGAGGGTAACTGCTCATTACTCGTATGTCGTCCTATCGTGTTTGTATGAGACATAGTGTAGTACGTTGTATATTGTGTGATCTGTTCGGCAAGTTTCGAGTTTTGCATCCACACTTTGATAGCTTTCGAATTTTGTCGCACTAACAGGGCCGAACTTTACAGTTAACATTTTCATGCAAAGTATATTCTTCATTTCTTTTATTCCAGTGACTAAACTAGTTTAGTTTCTGTGACTAAACTAGTGACTAAACTAGTTTAGTAGTCGTCGCCGTGGTGTGTTGGATTGATCACAAGGCATACGGCCTTTGACGATGCGACGCACCGGGGCGACCCGGGTTCGATTCCCGGCCGTTCGTCGAACGGGGCTGGACTGGTGTTGTGGTTGGCTGTAAGAGATTGCTCTTGTAGCAATAAGTCCACCATATGTGTCAATTAGATACATTAAAGTAGATAAATAAAATAAATAAAATAGTTTAAACCTTCAAATTAAAATTGACGCAGTTGTAAAGCGCCGCTAGGCTTAATCCGTTTCACTTGTGAAGGTCCTTCTTCGAGAGTCAGACGAAAAGGTGTTTGGAGATGTAGCCGAATGGATTCAAAGAAGTATAAAATATTTAAATTGATTTTATTAATGTATGTTGTTCACAATTATAATTATCGAATATTAACATTGACAATAATATATAATATTAACAGGCAAATCTAACCGATTATAGTATAAAACTAGGTCGTAACTGCTGTTGTGAGCAGAACGTAACAGGAGTGAATGAGAGGACGGAATGAGCCCTTTGATGAGCTGTTTTCCAGTTTATACAAATATTTTGTTTTATCACATAGAAGAAGGGAATCAAATATTTGTTATTTGCAATATAAGTAAACAGTTCCGGAAGTATTCCGTTGCTCAGGATGTAAATAAATTTAGGACAACAACAGCTTATCGGATTAGTAGTTTTGTTTGTATGAAGTATATTGCGTTCGAGATAGAAATAGATAACTAATAGAGAACATTCGAAATAGATAACTAATAGTTAATTGGTTGGTTTGTTTATTGTGTTCGAGATCATTCTAAATAGATAACTAACTAATAATCAATCAGTAGTTTTGTTTGTTGTGTTCGAGAACATTCGGAATAGAAAACTAAGTAAAGTAGTTTGGGGTTGGTACCTGCCTCCTTGAGAGTAAAATTATATTTTTAAATTAATTTTACAACAATATACCATGTAATAATATGGTTAATTTCATTTATAATTCAATTCGCTTTAGAACCTTTTTCCACAACTTGATAATTACTACACTTGCTTTCTACACTTTACGCAATGGTTATACAATATAAAATACTTAACATTACAATGGTTTTCATAAAAATTCAATAATTTTATTTTAAGTTTTTTAATTGAGATATTCTAAAACTTCTTCTCACAGGTTTTCTTTCCTGATCACATTCATTTGATTCAGTAACATTAGTTCTGTCTTCTAATTATATTTCAGTGTTATTTGATGCAGTTCTTATTTTGTTTTTCCTATTAAACATTTGAAATATTAAACAATTTATTAATCGACATCCGTTAGTACTAGGGGAGTCCGATTTGAAAAATTAATCTTTGAGAAAATAAACAGTTTTTTACACTAGGCGTATCATTAAGAGTTCAATTTTGTACATATAATATAACTGAAATAATTGTTATTTATCATTTTATTCCATTTTTATTTTCTAAATTTTCTGTTATTTTATCTACTGGATTAAAATCCAGTCTATAGCTTGCTAATTTCAAGCTTTCTCTATATAAACTAGACGTAAATGAATAAATTCTGGATTAGTAATATCAAAAACATTTTTTGCCGTTACAACAATCGTCTTCAATTATATTAGTATTAGGTATACTATTTTTATATTTACTTTCATAATTATTATGTCGGGTGATTAGTATAGTGTTTCCGGTATACATTCATTTTTAAGGGTTATTATTACTGTCTCATAAGGTTTTTGCATAATGAAATTTTTCCATAAATGCCTTCGAGATGAGTTATATCTATATATGTGATCAAGTTCCGGTTTCCCTCATTAAAGTTAAGTTTTCCCAAGTGTTCATAGAAAATTCCGGGTGAGTTCCTCAGGTTCCTTACGTTCTAGAGAGGATCTTCTATTATGACACGAATTATCCTGAAACAAATGCTGGTTTTAGTCTGTTTCTATGTACTCTTATGTGTTTGTTACCTACTTTAATTGTAGCGTTTACGTTTGAGTATATTATTATGCGTGGGTCTAAATAGTTGGGTGTTTATTTTTTTGATTTGTTAGAAATACTTTATCTCCTATTTTATAGTTTTGCCGTTTTATTTTTCTATCATAATATACTTTATTCTTATTTTTTGCTTCTAATAAATATTTTTTAGCGATTTATGGCTGTTTTTAAGTAGTAAAGTTAGTTCGCTTAAATAGTCATCGTATGTCTACTTGAACTCAGGGTTGGATTTTATTGAAGTTGGTAATTCTGGTTTACAATGAAATAATAGTTTATGGGGTGAAAATTTAGTAGATGTTGTTATATTGTACGAAAACATAGCGAAATCAATCCACAGATCCCAATTAGTTTGATTTTGATTGATATAATGTTTTTAATAGTCAGTCAAGGTAGCATGACTTCTTTCGAGAGCGCCGTTCGACTGTGGACGATAAGCACTACAGTTAATTTGTTTTATTTTAAATAGCTTCGAAATTTGCTTTAGTAGATCTGAAGAGAAATCATTTCCTTGATCTGTTAAAATACTATTAGGTATTCCAAATTTACAAATAAAATCATTGACTTATTTTGACGGTATTGTTTCAGCGGTATGACAGGGAATTGCATATGCTTATGAATATTTGGTTGTCGTCATGTAATGTCAATATATACTTATTACCATTCTCTGTTAATGTAAGTGGTCTTACTATGTCTAAGCTACTTTTTTCATTGAGTATATTTGAAGTTGTAGTTAATTCCATCGGTTTACGGTTTTTCTTTCGTATCAATTTGTTTTTTTCATACGAGGTGCAGCTTTTATATAATTTTGTATATTTTCATATTATTCCATGTATAACGTAGCTTTATATTTTTATAGGTTCTGTGAAATCCATCATATTATATACATATCCAGCGGAATGGAATTCCTCGAGAATATTTTTCATTTCATCTTGTTTTGGATCTATTATTGTTTCATGAATAACATCTATTATTATGTTCGTATTTTTGAAAATATATCCAATGATCGATCTTATTTTATGCCATTTAAGTTTACAGTATTGCAAAGGGTTAGCAATGTTTATTTTTTTCGATTTTATGTTTGATTAATAGATATTTAAGTATGAGCATGCGAAAATAAATAGAATCAGAAATTATTTTCGTGTTTATGCACACTTACTTCGTATTGTTTAGGTTTTGTCTCTTTTAATAACGATACGTCGTTGTATTTATTATCGAATACTTTTAATAAACTATCGATATCTAAGTCACACGAGGTAAATATAGCTTTTCTCCCGTTCGCGGTAATGATTTTATCATTGTGCTCGTTTGCGTTATTATTGATGATAACATTATGCTTTAATGTTTTTAGAAATTTTGAATAACTTTCTTCGTCATTTAATAATATGGGAGTTTGTTTAGGAATAATGTTATTTTTTAATTGATTTATAGGTATTATACTTTTGTTTTAATACTTTTACATGTTTAATATTATTCTCGTATATATTTATTCGACTAAGTGCAACTGCATTACCATTTAATTTCCTTTCTTTATAAATTATTTCATAATCATACTGTTCAAGTAATAATCGCCATCTTACTAATCTTGATCCGGGGTCTTTTACATTGAATAGCCACGTCAGTGGACTATGGTCTATAATTATTATAAATTCCCTTCCATATGAATACCGTCAAAAATGTCTAACTAACCAAATTTTTGTTAAAAGTTCTTTTTCAATTGTCGAATACTTCGTTTCTGCTTTATCTACTCCCGTATGCTATCGGCAAATCTTTGGAGAAACGATCTTATGAAAGCACACTTACCAATCGCAAAATTGCTCGCATCTGTAGTTAAATTGAATGGTTGCAAAAAATCTGGATATTGCGGTACAGGTTCTCTTCAAAGAAGGTGTCTCAATTGTTCAAAGGATGTTTATTAAAGACTAGTCCAATTGAATTGTTCATCCTTCTTAGAGGTTTAGTTAGGGATTGTATATTTTAGAGAGGTCAGGTTTAAACCTCCTATAATACCCGCATAACGCTAAAAAAGATTTAATTTCACGAATATTAGTTAGAATTGAAAATGTCTTTGCTGCAATTAGTTTATTAAGACCAGGTTAGACACCATTTTCCGTAATTAAATGTCCTAAATACATGGCTTCCTTTTTTAAAACTCACATTTCCCTGGTTGAAGTTTGAGGTTATGTTTTTATAGACTTCAAACAATTTCAGTTAATTTTTTGTATGATTTTCTAAGTCATCAGAGTAAATCACTATATCGTCGAGGTATACAAACCATTCAGTTCCTTGAAGATCGGTTAAAACTGTATTCATTAGTCTTTGGAACGTTGCGGGTGCATTTTTTAATCCAAATTGCATACTTGTATACTGATAGTGTGCAAATGGTACGGTAAATGCTGTTTTTTCCCCATCTTTCGGGTGCACGTTTATTTGATGGAATCTCGAAGCTAAGTCTGGAGTGGTAAAATATTTAGAATGTCCTAGCTGATCTAACATTTTTTCAATATTTGGTAAAGGTTAAGTATCTGATATGCTAATTTCATTTAATTTACGGTAATCGACTACCATGCACCATTTTTTTCTTCTGAAGCGTTATTTTTTTTCGGTATAATCCACACGGGTGCAGTCCACCGACTTATGGAGTGTTTTATTATATTATTTCTGTAACATATCAGAAATTTGTTTTGGTCGATGTTAAATGTGACTATATTCGGTACAAAAATTTATAATAGTTTGTTGTTCTTTCTTGTTTAAATGTGCAGTTCGCAAAGAGGTAATTCGTTTATTCAGGCAGTTTGAGTTATTATTATTGTTTGAAGGAATATCTATTGTTCTTATATATGTATCATAAAATTGTAAGGGTTCTAAGTTAATTGCTAAGCACTTAATGGTACATTGTTTAGCTGTAGTATTTCAAACTGATGTTAGTACTGTTGTTTCTTGAGTATTAACTACACTAGGACAGAGATAAATATAATCCTTAATGGTTATTTTATTAACAACTTCCACTTTTACAACGGGTTTGAAAATATGAGTAGGTATTATCTTTTCGCATCGCGGTTCGATTATTATTTAGAGCGTTATATTTATTATATCATGGTTGGTTTAAAATTATTTAAGTTTAATTGATTTGTTTCGTAATTTATTTTACGATTCCGTCGAATTCAATTGGGAAATCATCTCGTACTGCTTGTAGCGACTGCTTCGTTACCGATCTTTATATTAGGTATGTATGAGTTAAGGATTCTAAGAATCTTGATACATGTATTGATATTGTATAGGAGTTTCGCCTTTTATTTTTCCGATTTTAATTAGAGAAACATCTGCACCTGTATCTACTAAAAATACTTTTGGATTTATGTTTTGATTGATTAACGTGTACATTAATATTTGGAGTATTATTATTAACGGACAAATCTATGCGATTATAATATAAAACTGGGCCGTAACTGCTGTCGTGAGCATAACGTAACTGGAATGAATGAAAGGATGGAATGATCCCTTTGATGAGCTGTTTTTCAGTTTATACAGATATGGTGTCTTATTATACAGAAGAAGGGAATCGAATATTTGTTACTGACAATATAAATAAACAGTTCCTGTAGTATTCCGTTGCTAAGAATATATATAAGTTTAGGACAATAACAGCTTATCGCATTAACAGTTTTGTTTGTATGAAGTACATTGGGTTCGAGAACATTTGGAATAGATAATTAATAGTTAAGTAATTTTTGGTTGGTACATTGCACACTGTTTGTATCCATAGACTGAAATTGCAAAAAAATATTCGCCATGGTTTTCAATGATATATATATATATATATATATATATATATATATATATATATATATATATATATATATATATATATATAATATATAATCTAAACAATGAGTATTAGTTTCACGTTTGTATGGGACAAATGTAGTAATTAACTGAAAACACTTCCATTCAGCGTATTGATCAATATTGATACCGCGCTTGTAAGCGTGATGTAATCCTTGATGGGAATATATTTGGAACATTAAATGCTGACAATTTGATGACATTGATATTAAAAGTTAGGTGTGCTTAGTTTGCGTGATCAGATATACCTGGTTTAGCATATTCTTTCAATAAAAGAACTGAAACACTGAGAAAAGAAGCACTAAAAGTAATTTGCAGAAGATCAACATCTTCTTAAGTTAAAATTAAAGTAGAATAAGGTGTCATACATATGTAAGATATTACGGATTAAGATGTCGTAGATATGTAAGATATTGCGGATTAAGGTGTCGTGCATATGTAAGATATTGTGGATTCAGATGTCATGCATGTGTAAGATGTTGTCGATTTAGGTGTCGTGCATGTGTAAGATATTGTGGATTTAGGTGTCGTGCATGTGTAAGATATTGTCGATTAAGGTGACGTGCATATGTAAGATATTGTGGATTAAGGCGTGGTGCATATGTAAGAGACTGTGGATTAAAGTGTCGTATTTCATTTTGGATAACACCGATCGTTTGCAGAGTTTCTTTAGAAAATTTTTAATTACCTTTGAAATTTATATTTCAAAAGGCTATTTTCTCTGTTTTAAGGATAAATGGAATAATCGGTCGCTATTTGTCTGGGCACCTGGTTTTAATTTATGCACAAAAAAACTACTAATACTCCATATTTTTAAATAAATATGCTTTCAAAAATCATTTCGGTAAAACGTACCTCCCTTAATCCAATTTATACTCTCCCCGTTTACTTCACCTGCCTTACCCTGTTCTCCTCAACCTTGACAATCAACTCAACAATAAGGAACGGACCTTATTGTTGCCCACTTGTCTAGTGAAGCCTTTTATTTTTATCGTTATTTTTATTATTATTTTACAATCACTGATTTCTATTATCTTTTGTATTATACAAAATCTCTTGTGGTCCACTATATAACTATCTAATTATTGAATATATTTGGCGTTAATTTTGTAGAAATTCATTATTCACAATTAAATGAAACTACGTGATGTAGTATTATTTTTACTTTCTTTAAGATCTTTACCACGACCTAAGTTTCGTTGCATTACAACATTTGAATCTTTGCTAATAGCTCACCTGAAGATATATATATATATATATATATATATATATATATATATATATATATATATATATATATATATATATAATATATATATATATATATATATATGTGTGTGTGTGTGCATCATATACAGTGTAAATAAAAAAAATCAAATAAATTTCTCTTTTAACGCAACTTTTCTGAAAACAGAAAATAAATTGTAGTTAGTAGTGCATGTACACACACTTATTATTGTCTGATTAACTTACTCAACATAGGAAAAAGAGGTATAGGCCTGAAAGACTATCAACGGAAGGATGCAATCTTAGACCAGTGAACAAACAGACAGACGCCATGATAGATGATCGTTTAGATATTAAAATGGAAATTACTAATAGTCGAAAGAAAAATCAAAGATTTTTTTTAATGTAAAGTAGAAAATTCAGAAGCAAGAGGAGTATCTAACTGGGAACAGCCTCAAAATCCTATCAAAGTATTTGGTTCGCTAATGAATAATGACTCTTACTTCGATTGATTGCAAATATTCGTATTTTCTTTTGTACAAAAAATGCCAGTCGGTATAGTTATCAATAATATCTATCACTTATTGCTACGTATCCAGCAGTAACATAATACTGTGCTACTATGGAAAACCTGAAACAGTCAGTGGATTAGCCTCCGGAGAAATTGGTGAGTAAACCTTCAAAATTTTCGGAATCGAAAAGTGCGGTCCACGTAAACATTTCTTGAAGGCACGGCACAGGTAATAATCAGATGCTGCACGGCCGAAGAATATGTGGCGCATATTTAACAATATGGAACTGTAGCTGATTCCCTTAATTGGTAATGGGCGACGGAAGCGATGCTTGGCCACATAATTATTGTCGTATACAAATGAAACTCCAACATTCTTCTTTCATTTTACGAATAGTAGCAACCAACGTGCAAATCTAAAGTTAGCTGCAATGTACAGATTCTCAATGGTGAGCTTCTCCATCATTTAAAAGTACATTATATCTCATGCCATGTACACCTCACCAACAGCACATAAGAATTTTTTGTCCGCAGAATTTTACTTTGGATTGAGTTGACGATTATTTTCCTAGCGATAACCAGCCTCCGCATCCTAGCATCCGAGTCAAAAGAGCAGTGATTTGTTGATAGACAAGCAGGCTACCCGATCGGCATAACTTAGTAGCTAATGTACCCATCTTATCAACGTTCATGCATTGTGACATCCAGGAACCAATATAGCCCAACAATCAGATATTCGCCATGAACGCACCTCGTTTTCTAGCTTCGTATCTTCGGAAGCTTAACGACGGAACCAGCGGTCAGTTTCGGTTTTCTGATAGTGAGGCCACCGTCACGATAAATAATATTGATCGCATCACGATTCAGAGAGGATTGTAACTTGGGTATCGGTGCATCCATATTGATTACAAATGTGACGCTGAACGCGTGTGCTGTCTTTTATGAATCGAGTGTGAAATCTTGCAGATTCTTTTATATATCGCTGGGAATAAATTTTTCCTACTGAATTTGACAACAAAAATATTTATATAAATAAAGTATTAGTCATTAGTCACAAAGTTTTTCGTAATGACTGCTTCGTATACAATAAAATTGAAAACGTAAGGGAGTCACGTAAAATTTCAATTTCTACCGATCATATGAAACCATGAATGTAATACAAAAAGTCATAAGTTACACATACACCTTATATATATATATATATATATATATATATATATATATATATATATATATATATGTATAGTATTTGCCTCTGCCTCTAAATTTCCATATGAATATTTTTGAGTGTTAGCTTTTCAGATACGAGTATATGAAGAGGTCTCGGAGATAAACGGCTGTGACCATCAGTGTGAGTGATCTAATAAGGGTTCTGTTTTTCCTCTTGAGGTTCAGAAGCCTAAAAGAAAACAAAACTTATAACTTGGATAATATTTTTCTACCCTATAAAAAGAATTCGCATTAATGTGACTAATTAATTTTCGTATTCGATTGCCAAAATTGGGGTCAAGTTTTCTATTAGTACGAGTAATTAGGGATATTTTTCGAGATATAAACGTGCTGATTACTAGATTAATTCGTTAAAATCGACTATTTTGTTATCGAAATGTATATTGT
This sequence comes from Druceiella hillmani, assembly GCA_039881145.1. Taxonomy (NCBI): domain Eukaryota; kingdom Metazoa; phylum Arthropoda; class Insecta; order Lepidoptera; family Hepialidae; genus Druceiella; species Druceiella hillmani. The sequence continues at coordinate 19,449,044 of JAYKKI010000021.1, read as the reverse complement.
TGTAACGTGAAATGGAAAAACATGGTGAAAAACTCTCTCTTTAATTTTTAGTTCAAATCTACTGGATATCTGGGAGTACATTGGAAATTAAATCAACAATTTAAACATAATTCCATATTTTCCTCCATGGGATCATTGATCACAAAAAGCGGACAATTTCTTTCCTGAGAGAGAAATTATTTCAATGATTTTGAAAATTTCATTAAAGAGACTATAAAAATGTTGTACATTCAATGTAGTAGTGTTTTCAGTGACGTTCCCGAAGCTCGCGTGACTTTTCAGACTTCATTCGGATGCTAGCAATACAAAACAAGTTTTGCATTAATAAACTAGCAATTTTGTCTGTTCTTTGCGCGGAAAAACTTTGTTACATATTCCTAGAAATTCGGACTTTCTCCATCTGGGCTTCTTCCAGAAAAGTATTCTGCTTCCAGAAAAGTCTGTAGTTACAAATTTATTCATATTTATTATGTATATAAAAGGAAAACTGACTGAATGCCTGACTTTCACACTATCGCCCAACCTCAACTCTTAGGGTCAGAAATAAAAAAAATATTGATGAAAATTGTCCAAATATGACGTACGTAGTCATTAGAAAGGATATTTCGGAATGCGTTTCGAAAACATAATTTGCTAATGGGGCAAAATGGGACCATCTCATATCTTTTCTTTAAAGATTATATGAAGAAAAAATATTGGATGACTTCGAAACCTTATTAAATGCACTTTCAAAATAAATAATTAACCATTCGTTTTAAAGTTTTTTGAAATTAAACCCGTGAAATGGGGCTCAAATTTTGAAATGGAGTATAATTGTTAAACGGTTTTATTCATATGACGTGACCAGTCTACAAATTTTTTAAAAGTACTCTAAAAATAAATAATCAAAAACATGTTTTCCAATTTTTTCAAATCATCCTCCAAGGGGGTGAAATAGAAATTCGTAATATGAAGGGAGAAGTTTCGGATTGATCTAGGTATTTATTTTATATATCTAAAGTATTTTGTATTGTATATATCTTAGGTATTTTTATTGTATATATCTTAGGTATTTATTTATTTTGATTCGACTTTCGACATGCCTTTAGATTTCGGAGTGGTTTTTATTTGTATTGATATTTTCTTATTTATAAACAATGGCTTTTCAATAATGAACGTTAAAGAGGAAATGGTGTTAAATATATCACTACTCATTAACGACAAAAGGGAGTAATATTTATTTCACATACCATGAAAAAAAAAAGAAATATATATATATATATATATATATATATATAAGCTAATCTATATATTAATAGTTTATACATGTTGTACTTATGTTACCGAGGCCGAAAAAACAGTTTTTACAATTTTTGTCTGTGTGTTTGTGCACGGCTTAACCAATAATAAGATGTAGTTTTTATTGATGTACTGTGGCAAGGTTCCCGCAACATCTAGTTTTAGTTTCATTCCACGCGGTTTACAAACAAAAAAAGTTGTTAATTGAAATAGTACGTGCTATACTAGAAACGCGTTTCGGTCAATTTAGCTGAAACTTTTGTTAATTGTAGTTTGTAAACCCATGATTGGTAGTTTATATGAACAAACAGTTAAAAAATAATGCCTGGTTTATACGGCGATATACGCGGAGATATAGACATGTCCAATTTAAATTGAACTCTCATCAATATGGTCGAACAGATTAAACAGGGATCAGCTTACTGATTCTTCGCGTGTTAGTTGGGTGCCGCACTTTGTAGCTTTGGATAATTCACAGCGAGCGCACATATTCGCAGATGCACGGAGCGGCTTGGTAATAGCTAGGTTCGGTAACGCAGTCTTGTAAGTATATTTATGTATATATATATATATATATATATATATATATATATATATATATATATATATATATATATATATATATATATATAGTTTATTGTATGTTTGTATTTTGTATATTTATTTTCTAATATATAATATATTTATAAACAACTTAATGACGCCCTAGTTATTATAGCCACTCTTATGTAAGAATGAAGTAATTATTATAAACACAGGATTTTAATAAAACACTATAAAACCAACGAAAGTTATATGTAAAATTTTTTTCTAACTATAATAATCTAATTTACCCAATATTTACAGATATACGTACACAATAGTCTTCATAAAATAGAAAAAATACAATTACATATAACTTTCATTTGTTTTATTGTGTTTGATTAAAATCCTGTGTTTAAAATAACTAACTTCAGTCTAAAATGCCTCAAAATAATCAAATATCTCCCATTATACCAGAAATGCTAAAAGGATGAGATTAACTCGACCTCAGGAATCTGAAGGAGATCATGAGGAGAGACTTGCTGCAGTGAGTTTCGGCTAAGTTTGCAGTGTTCTCAAATTGCGGCCTCTCACAATCGAGAGAACAGTGAATAGTGTGAGGCACGCTTATCCGCGGATTGACAACGGCATGCCCAGTCTTACGAATTCGAGACATTTACTGATAGTGAATCTCGGTTAAGTTGTCAGACAGCTCGGACAGCGAATACTCGATCTCAGAAGAGTTCACTATCACGTGAGTCTGAGACCTTCACTGACAGGGAATCTCGCTTGTGCTCTCAGAGAATTCGGACGGCGAATGCTCAGTCTCAGGAGACTAATGAAGAACGCGAAGCACGCCTAACCGCGGATCTCGACGGTCGTGCACTATCGCGTGAGTTTTGAGATCTTCGTTGAAAGGGAATCTCACTTGAGCTCTCAGAGAGTTAGGACGGCGAACTCAGGAGACTAATGATGTACGTGAAGCGCGTTTAACAGCGTACCGCGAAGCTCATGCATTATGGCGTGAGTCTGAGACCTTCACTGATAGAGAATCTCGCTTAAATTGTCAAAGTGTTCGAACAACACAGTTTAGAGAGCTGGAAAGTAGTTTAGAACGTGAAATACGATTAATTGCTGATCGTGAACGACACTATAATGGTAGAACACTCGAAAATGAAGACGAACATCGGCAACGATTGCAGACCAGTTAGAGTGAGGAAAATAATTTATTAGCTGAGAGAGAAAGAATAAGTGAAATACGGCGTAATGAAACTGCAGACCAACATCAGTCACGATTAGATGCTGATCTACTTCGACATAATCTCAATAGAATGTCATTTACTTCGTCAGAAGACTCAAATGGGGAAGAAGTTAACATTATTCCATGGTTCAACAAAAAGAAATCGGGTAACTAATATTCGCCTAGAATGAATTACGCTGGATTCGCATCTATAGGAGGTATGGTGGTACGTTGCCACTTTTGTGATGCACTGAAATGAAATGCACTGAAATGAAATCTGCTATTCAAGTGGAAAAGTGCTAATTGAAAATTTCCAAAACCTACAGTCTTTATTAAAACACTACTAAACGGTGAGCATCCACAGTCGAAACATTTCTTGTACAATGTCCGTTTATAAAATATTGCAGTCCAAATTATACTCTTTGGTGCAAGGGTAGGTTTATTAACTTATTGGATCTTTACTTCCCCAAAATGACCCAAAATTTCTTCAAATTTATTTTGTGCCAAATTACAATGAACAGGTCTAACTATAAGTTGCATCAAGTAAATCCGTACATGAGAAGCTTTAAAGTCGCGTTAGACTCCATTCCTTAGGATCAAAATAATGATTACAAAATTATGATTAGGGCAGACGGACGTGCTGGTGGAGAACATCGCGATGGCGCCAAATTTTACCGGAGGTTCACGTTACATGCATGAACGTACGCAAGACACTTACTGTTATGTTCGAAAGTACGATCGACCTGACCTTTTTAAAACATTTACAACTAACTTAAAGTGGATTAAAATTTCACAAGTACTTCTTCCCGGCCAGAATCCAGAGTCCGGCCGTCCAGAGTTGTTCATCTTAAGCTAAAGATGATGATTGGCCTGATCACTAAAGAAAAAGTTTTCGGTTCATCTCTTTGTTTTATGTACAGCGTTGAGTGGTAAAAACGGGGCTTGCCACATGCCCATATACTACTGTGGTTAGAAGGAAAAATTAGGCTTAATGATATCGATAAAATAATAAGGGTTGAGTTTCCTGATCGGAACGAAGATCCCACGTTACATGAAATCGTAAAGACCATCGTATGGTTCAGGGACCATGCGGCGCTCTGAATAGGAACTCATCCTGTATCCAAGAAGGTCGCTGCTCTAGAAAATACCCCCGAGTGCTTTCAGATTAAACGATATTGAGGGGGGGGGGTCCGCTGTACCGTCGAAAATCACCACAAAATGGCGGCTTTACGGCTAAAATTAGGTTGCATGGCCATGAAATCGTTTTGGATAATAGATGGATGATACCCTATTTACCCGTATTATCCAAAATATTTTAAGCTTATATTAACGTTGAAATACGCAATAGCATTGAATCTATAAAATACATATGTAAATATATTAACAAGAGAAGCTTTTAAGCCACGGTTAGGTATACAAATAATAATATTGATGCGAAGTTTAAATCTGGCAGATATATTAGCTCATCCACGAAAGACACCCACACGTAATTTATTTGGATATGAATCTTGAAGGTAAGCGAAGGGTGTATTTTAACCCTGATAATATGACGGAGCGTTTAGTAAACCCAAGACGAACCACTCTGCTTGCATTCTTTCAACTTTGAAACAGATGCATTTGCTGAAACATTTTTATACAACAAAGTTCCGTCTTATGTCGTTTATTATATACCTATAATAAACAACAAGGTACTGTTAATTATAAAAGACGTGGAACGGCTATGAATGATGAACCGGGTATTTTTAAAGAACACAGTATTAGAAGAGTTTACATCGTACATCCAAATCACTCAGAATGCTTTTGATCGCGCCTACTTTTGTACGCTGTTCGAGGACCTACTTCTTTTGCTGAGCTTCGAAGGGTTGATAATATTGTGTATTCTACTTACCAAGAAGCTTACCGGGCACGTCACTTACTAGAAGGTAGTCAATATTGGGACGACGCTTTGTCCGAAGCATGTGTAAGTGAAAGTCCACATCGATTGCGCCATTTGTTTGCGATTGTACTGGTGTTCTGTGCACCTTCTGAACCCGCATATTTGTGGCATAAATGCCAAGATAAATTAGCTGAAGGCTTTTTCAGGCACACAGAAGTAATTAATGACAGCGCAATTACTGCAAGATTATGTGAAAGTCATTTGAATCATCGTTTGCTGGCTATTCAATATATAGTTACGTCTATTGGAGGATACCATATACCCTCTCAGCTCTGGCATACCATATACCTTATTTATCAATATGGTATACCAGAGCGATCATTTGAAATTGAAGGCATTAACAGAGATTACACGATGGAAGTAAATTGTGATCTAGGAAAATTGGCCGAAACTTTAAAAACTGGTGTCTTGAGACGAACTGAAGAACAGCGTTTAAAATTCGATTGTGTTTGTCGTAGCGTAGATAATGCTTTGGGAGAAATGCTGTTTATAAATGCTCTCGGTGGAACGGGAAAGACTTTACTCACCAAAGTCATTTTAGCAAAGGTTGGAAGTCAAAGTAAAATTACTCTTACTATTGTCTCATCAGGTATAGAAGCTACTTTATTCCAAGGAGGAAGTACTGCCCACACGATGATTGAGATTTCCATCGAGTAAACCATACAGTAAGCCTTATTATATGGGATGAATGTACTATGGCAAACCACAAAGCGGTAGAGGCAGTAGACCCGATATTACGTGATATCAGGCAAAACGACCAACCCATGGGTGATATTACAATACTATTTTATGATGATTTTCGTCAGACTCTGCATGTTATATTACGTGGAACAAGGGTTGATGAAATTAGAGCCTATCTTAAGTGTTCTAGTCTGTGGCACTTCATAATCCCTATGCATTTGACGATAAATATGCGAGCGCGAATTGGAGGAAACGACAATGCACAAGTATTTTCTGATTTGTTACTTGAGATTGGTAATGGTACATATCAACAGGAATAAGGAAAAGTTATCTTGCATGAAAACCTGTGCCTATAGTTTCATCGATACGGAACCTTATATAATCTGTATATGAAAACGCAGTGCAATTAGCAAGTTATGAAAACTCTCGGCTTTGTGATAGAGCTATTTTGACCCCACGTAGCGATCAGGTGGCGGTAATGTCATGATGGTCATTACCTTTGATGGCCAAGTCCGTCCCCAACGCATATATATGGCTTACTCATTGCTGCTAAATATGAATTCCGTACAATACAGTGCTTAAAATGCTGTAGGTTTGGATATGTTGCTGACAGATGTCGATCTTCCGAGCGTTTCCGATGTGGTGAAGGTCACGTTGGAAGAAACTGCCCTCTTCCTCCTGACAAAGCAAAATATATCTTTTGCAGTGGAAATCATGATTCCACTGATAGAATTTGTCCTGAATTCGAAGGGTAAAAAAAGATGAAATTTGAAATGTCTGACAGAGACATTTCCAACGCGGAAGCGTCCAAAATGGTCCCTTCTGCTAGAAAATCATACGCCTCAGTTGCAGCTCATCCCACCCTCCTATTTTTTTCTTCGCCAACTTCTTCCCAAGATTTGTTCTCTCCGTCTCGTCTTACCAACTTTTCTTACAAAAAATTGTTACTATGAAACCCCGATCCCACTCTTCGACAAGTTCCAAATAGGGCTATGACCGCTCGGCTCTAGAACAAACCTCCAGGTTTGTAGACTTCCGAATTCCTCAGCCTGAAAATGGTTGCGGCCTTAGTCAACGACCTTCAGCTAATGCTCCTTCTTTTACGAGTATTATTCAATTTCTTTTGACAACCTTGGTCAAAATTCTGAGTTCCCTCAATCGAATATCGTCTAACGTTGACTCCTCGATCCTTACTTCCCTTCAATCCCTTATTTCTAATGGCTTCGCCAATAGTGGCGAGGGTATTGCAATGGAATAGTCGCAGTGTTATTTCCAATAAAGCAGATCTTCGTCACGTCCTTGTCAAGTATTCACCATCCGTGGTTGTCATCTCGGAGACTTGGCTGAAGCTTGTATTCCATTTTAAGATCCAAGGCTATGCCTGTCTCCGGGATCATCCTTGGCAAGTACGGATCCTTCCTGTTACTTGACAAATCCCTTCCCTTCTCCCAGATTTCTTTTGGCTCCCGCAGTTGTCAATCCAATGTTGTTGTTGTGAGAGTTAAAGATATTACTATTCTCTCTATATATGTCCCACTTCCAACATGCCCCGTAGCATTAGAACTACGGGATATTTTAACTTGAATTCCTGGCTCATGTATTATTCTGGGAAATTTTAATGCACATCACCTGTCTTGGGATTCCACCTTAAGTAACCCTCCTTGGTGAAACTCCAGGACCGGCCTATGTTTACTGAATGATGGTTCAACAACATGTGTTCATGTCTCATTTCAGAATCTGAATTCAGTAGATATCTCTCTTTGCTCCTCATCCTTGGCATCCTTAGTTTCCTGGAATATTCTATCTGAGTCTTTTGGAAGTGACCATTTCCCCATTTTGATTTCTTTCTCTTCAAAAATACAACCTACATAGGGCAGATTAGGTGGGATTCCGCACTTTCCTCAGTGTTGAAGTGGATTCCCTCCCTCCAGTGGTCCTGGATAGCATTGACGTTTGCTATGATCAATTTGTAACGGCTATAGACCTATCCGTTAGGAATTTTATCCCACTTAAGAGATTTAACCACTACAACGGATCCCCTCCCCCCTGGTGGGATGGAGACTGTTCCGCAGCGATTAAAACTCGCAAAGAGGCTGAAGCAATATATAAATTGAATATGTCGGAAGCAAACTTCCTCTTGTTTCGAAAGACCCAAGCACAGACTAAACGAATTCTTCTTAAAAAAATGGGAAGGCAGGAAGAAATTCTGTCACTCCCTCTCTCCTTTCACTCCCTCTCATGTCATTTGGTCTAATATAAAACGCTTTCAGTCTATTTTTCAGCCTGATCTTCCCAAATCCCTACACGGGAATTGGGTAAACCAATTTTTAAATAAGCTTGCTACCCCATCTGTCCCAAGTTTAGATGAATTACCTTTCAGATATAACTTTACTAACGCCAATCATTTTTAGAAGAAGATTTCTCCATTAATGAATTGGATTTCACCTTGCATTATCTTAAGGATTCTTCCCCTGGTATTGACGGGATGTCATATTTAATGGTGAAAAATAATTTACCATCTACCCGTTGGTATCTTCTATCCTTCATTAACTGTATGCTCAAATCAGGTTATACTCCAAAGTCATGGAAAGCTCAAATAATAATTTCCATTTTCAAACCTTATAAAGATACCAATGTAGGTTCTTCCTACAGACCCCAGATAAGTCAATAATGGTTGCCGAAAATGCTTTGAACTCTGCCCTTGTTAACCTAAACGAATGGGTTAACTCCCATGGTATGGATTTATCCCCTTCCAAAAGACCTGTAGTTTTCTTGAGAAGAAGAATTACTCCACCGTTATATATTTCTTATAATTCCTCCTCGATCCCTGTTCTTTCCAGTATCAAATTCTTAGGTATGTTCCTAGACTCAAAATTATCCTGAAACATTCACATTGAATATGTCATTTCCCAATGAGAGGCTAATATGAATATTCTCCGCGCACTTTCTGGAGTATGATGGGGCTCACACCCTACCACATTAAAGTTAATATATAATGCTCTAGTCTGTAGTCATCTAGACTATGGTTCATTTCTACTTGATCCTATTGCCAAATCCAATGCCACTAAATTTACTGTAATTCAGTCTCAAGCACTGAGGATCATAGCGGGTGCTATGAAATCCAGTCACATAAATGCTCTACAAGTGGAATGTGTTGATCCTCCTTTAAATCTCCGGCAGCAATACCTAGCTGATCGTTATTTACTGATGGCAGCTAGGTTTTCTACTCACCCCATTTTTACAAAACTCATCCTCCTCTCTAGGTTTATTGAGCATGCTCCTTTTTGTTGTTCTAAGTCCCGACCTCTTCTTATCGTTAGCTTCCAAACATTCAAATCCCTCACTAATCCCGTTTATCAAAATTCTTGTGAACTGTGGTTTCCTTATTCTCCAGATCAGGTAACTTACCCTTGATTTGGAGAGATCGGGATCCGATGTCGTTCTTGCATGGATCCCTAGTCACCACAGTGACTACACATGGTAGGTAATGAAATAATCGACGCAAAAGCTCGGTTCGCCGCCGTGAACGGGGATCTATATTTCACAATTAATTTCATTGAAGATCTCCTTCCTATGACTCGTTTTTGGATGACATCTGACTGGCAGAGGGCGTGGAAAAGATCATTCCAGATTACGGGTGCTATTTCCAGATCCAATCTTTTATACCCACAAAATCTTGGTTCCAAAATTTACTTTCTCCCGAAAGGAAACCTCTGTGGTATCTCGTATGCGTTTGAGTCATTGTTCTATTCCTACCCATTTGGCTAGGCTGCGTGTCAGAGAATCTCAAATTTGCGACTGTAAGCTTGGAGAAGGTGATCTAAATTATCTCATTTATTCATGTCCATTGAATAATAGATTTCCTGCGTTTATTTACAAATTATTAAAATATAAAATTCAATTGCCCATTAACATAAGATCACTTTTATCTATTGCCAGCAAACCCATTTTAGGATTAACCATTCAATTCATAAGAAAGAATGACCTCAAAATATAGAATCTTTCGTATTTATATTCTTGTTTACTTTTGTTTTTGTTTGTTTGTATATACTTATTTTGTACTTTCTGTATATTATAATCTCATTTTCTTCTTTTTGTTTAATTGTAGCCAACTCCTTATTTACTTTTTGTTTTATTGTATAGTTTATTCTTTTATTAACAAGCAACAATGCTAAATATTCGAAATATGATTTAATCAGTGTTGCTTAGCCTTCTTTTTCAATGGCAAAGATTCTTTGTGGATAGAATGAACGCCATATAATCAAAGATAAAGATTTGTAACTGCCATCGCTGTGTGAACCATTTATATTATTAAAATGTTTAATATAAGTCAGAAAAGAATGAGATCTGTTAACTGAGATAAAAAAGAAAAATTAAGACGAATTAAATTTGTCATTATTAAATTATGAATAATCTATATATACTAATGGTATTAAGAAACACGTTTCTATTTTCCTTTAAGAGATGTTCTTAAAGAATATGTTGAGATAATTTTGAATAAAAGTTTGGAGACCAACATTAATAAAATGAAAACAAAAAGCGTTGACAGCCGCTTATTCTAGGTAAATTATTTGAAATAATATAGTTCTGTTTTTAAGGTTATATCATTACACGGATTCTTTTGTAAACTTATTTTCCCACATTCATCGACAATGACATCGGACGCTAATTTATATCGATCATCCGAAATTTATTTTTCATAATTTACTTTCAGATGAAATAGTTTAAATGTAAGGGAAAGGACATCAAAACATGTCCAAAAGCAGTGGAAAATGATGAAAATATAGTGTTAACATTTTATCAGAATTATACCAATCTGGAGGCGGCCCCAACCTTAAAAGCCCCTCTCTGCAGAATCAACAAGAACATGAAATGAGTTGGACTCCAATCAAGATGTATTAACTAATAATAAATCTACTAAATCTTTAACTGCTTACTGTTTAATTCTTAACTATCAATAAATTAAAGTCTTCTTATAATTGTAGGTAATTGTTGCTGTCCATTCTGCGGAAATTAAATAAAATGAACAAGCAAGTATCGAGGTTTTATCTGAACTTGAAAAAAACTACGGTTTTAACATACACAATTATTTGTAGCGTTGTTTTTATATTTGTATATCAGGAGAAGATAAAAAAATCTGATTTGATTGAATAAATTTGATTTTATTTCTTGCTTTATTCATTAATATACTTTTGCATTATCATCCATAAAAAATAAATTCAGTAGTGAATCGTATAGTAATAGCATTATAATTATATTTATAACTTTACATCTATTATTTTGTAGGTACGACGAAATGTGGACAAGGGCCATCGACCTCATCTGAGATAGCGACTCAACAAGCGCCACTAATGTTACTTGTAACTGCTGAAAAAGTACAGGTATAACGTATAAATTTATTTGTAACATTGTTAATGTTTATATAATATAAGGAGAAGATAAAACATTCAAATCTGATATAGATTGGATTTTCTTTCTTGCTTTATCAATATCTTTTATTTATACTTCATAAAAAAATTAATTCAATGACGAATTGAATGGTGATAGCATTACAATTACATATATTATTTTTTAGATACAATGAAATGTGGAATTAACACAAGGGCCACCACCTCATCTTAGACAGCGACTTCACAAACGGCATCAAATGTTACCTGTATTTTTCGAAAGATAAATTGAAGGAAAAGAACAGCAGAATTTAGTTCTAATCTCCTAGAGAAAATTGAAAAATTTGAAATCGTTATTTAATAGAGAAAATTGCTTATAGTTTTGACACTGAAATGCCTAACCTTTCAGTTTGCTAGCTTCATTCTTTACATGCAGTAAAATGATTTGTTGGTGTAATTTATAAATATAATTATTCTTTGATATCATGACATCAAACTTGTATCCACTTCCTTAAAACCTTACGGTTAAAACTCTTAAATCTTGATAGTGTTTATTGTTTTACAGAAAACTAGATGGAATTACAAGTTGGAAATATTCAATTTAGTCCAAAATTATAGGCATTTGGACTACGCATGGAAAATGAAGTAGAATCAAATGTCCAAAGGGAAACACGCTATGGATGTCAAAAAACATATACTTAATTAAAATGAACATTTTAAAAAAGTTAGGTCGACTTGTAAACAAAAATGAATATTAGAAACAATTAAGTTTTACTTTTCTCCTTTTATATTATATATTATGAAATTTTATATTTCTCTCTATTCATACATTTCTTTATGATTGTTATCTAATTTTTTATAGTTTTTTTCACTATGTGTATTTACACTATTTGATCTTACTTTATATTACTTACGGTATATTCATATCCTACTATGGCTACTATACCTTATTTCTCCGGACATTATTAATAAATTTATTTTTGTGAAAATATCCAATCCCGAACGTAAAGTTTTCAAAAATAAGAAATTATACATACACTGACCACTTCTAGTAAATGGTATCGCAGGTCTCTACTCAGCAAAATGTATACCGGCGATGATGACCACTTGTAGCACAGAAGACGCTTTTCTGATGCTTTGTATTTTTGAAAATCATTGAGGGTTTCTCCTCTTAAGAAATTTTAACCGTTTTACCGTTAACCGTTTAATGTCGAATATTGTAATCCAATAAAATCAATTAAATATATTTGTAAATATATAAATAAGGAGTCTGACTAGGCTACTTTTCTCCAGAGAATGAAAAAGATGAAATGAAGGTGTAAGAAAGCAGATGGTCTATAAATAGATCGGAAGTGGTATGGCGGATTTCCGGGCCTCCAATTAATGCGATTTCCCTACGTTGTTACACTTCGCGATTCATTTAGAAAGTGTAAAAAAATATACTTTAATCAAACGAAGTGATCAGTACGTCGAAAGCTACACTTCTCATCATTTTCTAATTGTGTCCAGTTGATAACGTTTGGACCAATTGACTAGAAAAACGGAAAGAGGAATGGGTGACGATTAATAGCCAGATATTAAAAAAGACCACGCTATAATCAGACTACACAAGGTATACCGGATTAGTATGGAGTGGTTCGTTATGCTTCTCTATGAAGTTCGGGGTTCGACGTCATTTAAAATATTAAGACCAATAAATGGTGTGGTATGTCCTACCTTCCAATATTCTTGCAAGACTTAAAGGTTGCTTAAAGGCGATAACTATTGGAAGAAACTGCACTTTCGAAAAAAACTTTGCCAAATACGAAATTATATTCGTATTTGTCAATTATCAGATTCATTAAATTTGTGGAATAAATTTAAAGAATATTTCAATTGTTGCATAAATGCCTGTTTCAAATTGAAAAATTAGCAGCAGGCATTTATGCAACAATTGAAATAGGCAGCCTTAGCACTAGAAACTTCTCTAAAAGAATACGGGTTGCAACAACTAAGCAGGGCACAGACTTTAGACAATAAAGAAACGTTAGAGAGATAAGGACACATTAACATGTTAGCTAAAGTTAGTACAAGATAATATTATTACACGCGTAGAGACAAATAAGGTATACATTTTCTTTTTAGACGGCCCATAGAGTAACAACAAAATCTACCTCTATAATTTGTTCTTGGCTAAAGTAAGGTGTACTCGCAGGTCTTAAACTTTGCATGTTCTAAGGTTGTCGCTACGCTGCTGAAAGGACACTTATCCATCAGCTATTCATACAATGACACCTCCATCTTATTGAGGTTATGTTAATTTTCAGATCTTCAACAATTTGTGCTTATATGCATATGTTAATGATTTCACATAGTTCCACAAAAATAATTGAAGAGTCAAATCTTGAATAAATTTCCCTTTCATCGTGTCGAGGGTTTCTCTGGCTCTACGACATATGGCGCTATATTGTTAATATTAGATTCATCTCTTCTAATTTCCGAAACAAAAAGTTCCGAATTATCTGTCGGTAGCGATCTACCACTATTCACACTGATGACGGCGCCAACCTCATTCCTAAAGAAATAAGGGCCGGTCATACGTGGCCCTAAATAAATCTATGCTCACTAAAGAGTCACTCTTTCATATATTCTAGTATTGGTTTCTCATGATTTTCTTAAATGTCCATTAGCCCAAATCTGACAGTTCTGCTCATTTACGAAGCCTTTGACCCTTTGTCGCTAAAGATGATTTTTCTTAAAAAAATTAAAGTCGAATTGAAGCTACTATAACCCAGTTAGAGAAATTTCGATGCAGGGTTGACTAATTTTTAATTCTTACGTCAGATAAATTTTGTAAGAGGCTAGGTCTAATTCATTTTGTAATGTTTGTAAAGTAGAACTTTGAGAGAGCCGGTTTCTTGGGAATATCGTGGAATTGACATGTTCGAGTTTCTCTCATACTTTCAGCTGTTGCTTCAATATTCTTGTAATCTCTCGCCTTGAACGACGGATAGAATGTGGATGATCTTGTACCGATCTTGTACTATGCGATAAATTGTGTTTTCTTTGGGGCGATTATCTTAACCATAAATTCTCGTAATGCATGGAATATTTAATGGATTGAACTAACATTTAATAGTAATTTTGAATAATTTCAATGAGCTGCTCTTTTGCATAGTGACTCATTTTAACAAAAGCGAAAAATTGACTAACCCAAATCTCAAAACTTCGCTATAAAAAACAAACTAACATGGTGGCAATCAGCCATTAAAAATATCTTGCCCTATTAAAAAGGCTATACTTCCATGTGTCAAAAATGAAACAAATTTTCAATTCAACAAATAAAAGAATTTTATTGTATACAGGTTTTTAATTTTTCCACGTTGTTACAATTCACATAAGACACTCCAGCTGTCACATGCACACTCGCCATTTATTTATTAAACGTACTCACACAGAATTTGTTTAAACAAACGTTTATCTATTGGTTACTTTACCTACAATTATATTGAGGTAAAATTTGGTGTCCAATAATATTTCACCTATCTAATAATCGCAATGCGATATAAGGACTTAACACACTCAGTCGATTCAAATGCAGGTATGCTTACACAATATTGGTTTCGCCTATTAATATTTTTTTTTGCATTTTTAGAGAATCGCAAGTGGTCTATAACATATATTTCGCAAAATATATAGAAAATCTGTATATTTTTCTTTCACATTGTGCAAGAAAATACTTAACACAACATATAATGGTTGGTATTAATTTTACGGACATGGATTTTAATTGGTACCATTGTAACTTTATTCAATTTGTAAGCAAGTTGCGCAGCGATTCTTAACGAAGTTTGAATGTTATGTTCTGCAAATTTCTACAAAATATCCAGTATATACCACATTTTCATTAAGCCGACTGAATATGCCACCTCCTTCATTTGGACGTATTAAAATATAAACTCAAAACAGATATTAAAACATTCTTACGCAATTTTTGTTTTACAATCCGGTCTTAAAGCTTTTTCCAACTTCGATAAAGCGCTTCGTATATCTAAATTTCAATTGCTTTTTTTTATTTTTGACTAGATTACTGATTTACATTCAAAACTTAGAGGACAAAAATGAAATTCGATTCGAAATATTAATCAAAATGTTCGATTTTAATTTTTTCTGCATTTTTATTATATAGTATTCGTTTGTTTGTTAAAAACGATATAGCTTTGATAAAATGAACACGTAAATTAAAAAAAAAACAAATAGACATTTTCTAAAGTTTCTGTTGATTATTTTTACGGATTTTATCAATTTCTTATCGCTCGTCTAATAAAATAAACATAAAATATATCAAATATCTTATCTACTGAGGATCGTACCAGTGCTGCGCTATTATTTGTAAATTTAATACGATTATATATGTGTATATAGACAATAAATACGGGGTTCTCTTACTAATTTGTACCATGTAAAGTAAATTGATGACTTATTCAAATGCTTCAATTCTATTTATGTATGTAGATATGGATAAATGTACAATTTATGTTATTGAATATATGTAATAAGGTACAATTTATGTTATTGAATATACTTAAGAATGAATAATAAATGCAGTTAATATGTTGTAAACTACAAAAATAGAAATGCGAAGGACATAATCTTCAGTAACTTATACTATTTGAAACAAAATTATATTCAATGTTTAATATGAATTTGGTATTTATCTGTTTTTGAAAATCATATAAAATTTACTTTACGTATTTAGTTTTGGCGTAATCCTCAGTAGATAGCTTACCAAAGCGCCAGTGCCATTTAGATTTCAATATAACCTACGCAGACGTTCAAATCACTTCCAGTTTAGCCAACTTCTAATCGCATTGACGACATTCAACACCGTCGCAAACTAAAATTAACATATTAATTCCATTCAATCAATGATCAATAAAGCTAAGAATCAATAATAATAATATGTAATCATTTTAAAATTAATCAATTATTGTAGTAAGAATAATAATAGAATTTAATCATACTTGATTGTAGAATTAATTAATCATCTCTAGAAATTATATAAAAAAAACAATAAATTTAGCATAATAATAAAGATTACTCGCTATGTAATATTAATAATTATGTAAATATACACAAAAACACACTCACAACAGTAATCGTGTGCAAAAAAGATGTTTTTTTATTTAATAATTATTTTTCTTAACTTATATATTTTCTATAGTTTCACTATATGCATGTACGACATACAAAACATTTATATATGTAAACACATATGTATGTATGCATAAACATTATTTTGTATGATCTTACTTTAGTATTGACCACGTCCTCGGGAACACGTAGTAAGAAAATCAAAATATTTGTGAAAACGTTCAGAGAACTTGTTTTGAATATAGATTTAAATATTTTGTTAATATATTTTCACACAAACCTTTAAAAGTACTTTATTACAAAGCGGACATTTTAATTTATATAGGTAATTATTGAGATAAAAACAGTGATACAAATAATAATAATATTATTAATATAAACTTTTTAACAGAAAAAAATTAAGTATGTCTACGAGCTATCTAAACTAGTAACTTATACCAATAAACAATCTAAATAAACTATTTCAACATTTTCTTCAGTTCATTGAACGAAGCTAATTAAAAACCGAGTTGATTTTTATTTTTAATTTATGTTTACAAATGTGTGTGTGTATATATATATATATATATATATATATATATATATATATATACATATATATATATATATATATACACACACATACACACACACACACATATTCATGTGTGTGTGTATGTATGTATATATTCATAAAGAAGCAGACAAAAATTAAGTAAAAAGGCGGGACATATTTTGTACCGACCACAATTTGCCGCACCTCAAGGGCCCTATACAATTTATAGCTAGGTTCAGTCAAAACATTACACATGTTAAGTTAGACTAAAACTATAAAAAAAATTAAACTTTATAGGAAAACAAATATAACATTACAACACTATATAATATTACAGAACATTCTTTCGGTGACTTCATAGAATATTTGATATCAATGAATCATCGCGAGCCAGAAACTCGGCTAGGCAACCGCGGATGATAAAAACTAAAGAGGAAACAAGCGCGAAAATAATTTCAGGACATTTGCGATTAACTAAGCTATAGTATATTGTATTTTCAATTTATCCGTAAAACGAGACGATTTAATAGTTTAATGATCTCATATTCTAAATATTTCAACAAAATGGTTGTTCATATACCAGAAATTCTCCTACACCCGTTCTATCTTCCGAGTTGCCGTAGCAAGAAGTTCTTTAATAATGCAAATAAATAAAATATATGATCCCAAAAATACTTTTACAAAAAATAGAACAACATTCTTATTGGAATGTCAATGTCAAAAAATAATAACTATTCTCTTTGCATAATGTCCCTTTCTACTTGCGTACAAATTACTCAGTATTAGAAAAACAATTACAGAAAAACTTAAAAAGAACAGAAGATAATAAATTTCAACAGAATAATAATAATAATTAATTAGGCAAATACTTAACATGAAACTATATGATTAAAACACGTATTATAATACGTATATAAATTAAATTGTTCGATTTCTGTATTTAAGAAAAAACATTTTAAAGCCTTTATCCGTGGAAACAGTTCGACGTTTTTTTCGGTTTGGTGTATTGGATATATCCTCGATTAACTATATTTAAAATTTAGATATGTGTACAGTGTTTCATTAAGGTTCATTAAAATACTTATTTGTATTAAATGTATTAATAATTTTACGTGAATACTTTCTTTTTTTTACTGAATGTATTTTTGTAGTGGTTGTCTAAAAGAAACAATTTTTAGTGTCGTCCAGACACAGGCGCTGTGCAGCGTAGGTGTTATATTCTATATGATATGAATCTCGATGTGAATAACTTTCAAAGAATTTTGTAAAAGAAAGCTTTTGAATATTTCTAAATAATCGGTACTCAAGCTGTACTTGAAAATCGGTCCAAAATATCTGTTGGACAATAAAAATTAATTTTTTATGAGCTGGAAACTTATATTAGACAAATCTGAAAACGTAAATGTGTATTAAACTTAAGTTATTTGTTTATCTCAAATCTGAGAGAAAATATTTTCCAAAATTTTATGTTACTAAATTGATATAGGCATTTACAACACTGATACAAATAATTAATCCATATACACACAAGTGGAATGATGACAGTTACTAACAATACAAAAGAAGCTAAAATCAATATACATATATTTTAAATATTCGTAACATTCACAAATATATACATTGATATACAATTTTGATGAGGCGCACACATAAGTATATTTTTTGTACATTAATTTATAATAATGGGATTATCCAAATATATTTTTAAATATTTCCCTAAATTATTTGAGGAGAACGTATACATTTCTTGTGTTATAATAATAATCATAATATTAATAATAATATATTATTTAAATTGAACACCAAAACATTTCCCAAATTTTACGACAGATATTAATCATCTATACGATTCTTGAGGTCTCGGGATATTTATAATAATTTGAAGTTTATATAATAGTGATTACCTTTAAAGATAAATTTTTTTTAATTTTTGTAAAATTGATAAAACATTTAAAATTTTGGACCATGAAAAATAAGAATATATTTTCTTAAGATACAATAGTAGTACATAAAATATATAAATTATTGTATGCCCAATACGAAGGTTAGACTCGCTTTTCTAAATAACGCTACACTTATACGAGAATTAAAGGAAAATGTTGTCTTCTTAAAGTTTCATTAAACCCCCGTTTGATGTTTGCCGTTGTAACGTGGAGTTTTTTTTATAATATTACCTAAATATCACATTGAGAAATATGGAAATTTACATTAATATGTATATTTTCTTTCAAGTAGCCTTCCGCTTTTTCAATTTCTTTCTTATACCGGACAAACACAAATGTTTTATGTTTATAGCTTACATCACTTGTTACTTTGAATTATGAGATTCATTGATTTAAAATTAAATCAATTTTACAAAAGTTAAACATTTAAAAATATTGGAATGTTTTTAATATAGGACATTATAGATTTCTAATAAAATTTATCTCTTTTTTATTTTGAATTAACAGCTTAACGAATTACAGGAATGTAAGGTATAAAAGCCAATCTGGTAAAATATAGTTTCTAACTTCTCGGTTTAACTAGCCTCATAATTCAAAATGGACAACCCTTTCAGCCAAAGCAATTAAAAAACGGCAAACTTTGATTTCGAACAAAACAATTTAAATAACAATAACAAATAATTTAAATACGATTACATTTAAACAGCCCTTAGATCGTGTCAGCGTTTTTATGACAGCTCCCGCAAAATGATTTATATTTAAATACAAATAATTTATAAAATTAATTTTATAATATTACCTATCTAGTTGTAAAAACCGACGCACAAAATTTCTATTATAATAAACAGTCACACCTGTATCCATTCATTCATTAGAAATAATCATATTATTATATAATTCATCTTCTTGTCATCAAAATATTTTTCTTTAAAAAAAAATATGCGAAACGCTGCAATTACGTTAAATATGCTTGATATGCATTACTAGAGCGAACGAGAAACCGCATCCAAAGCCCATTACGAAATTTAATGGAACTTCAAGATGGCTCTTAATGTTTTAACTCTTGTAGTGTTTTACACAGAGCTTTTTCAAGTTCAGAACTAAACGAACCAATATCCCCAATTTAGCCTGACATGTGTTATTGTCCTGTGTCGAAATATTATTATGAGAAAATTTCGGATTATTCAGTGAAAAGTCGAAAATATTTGTAGAACATGCCAAAGTAAATTAATGACTAATATGCTTAATATTGAAACATGGAAGTTTGACATAATGTTATCCAGCTTTTTAAGGACAACAAAATGAACATGGTGAAATAGTAATTTCACCACATTTATTTGTATCTGTATCGAAATTAAGACCTTAGATTGGTGGCGTAGCAGTTCTCGACTCCTAATTTCACACTGTATAAAATCTCTTGTAGTTTGAAATAATAAAAATAGTATTTAATTATGATTAATCGTTTCATTTTAATAGAGTAACTATGAAACAGTTCGAAAGTAATTGCCAAATCGTATATACGATTTGTGTGGTTACTAAGATGTATGATTACAAGGTATATGTTCATTCCATGTATTATCATTTATGGGTATTAAGTTCAAGTATACAATTTTAATAATTCAATTCATCTATTATTGTACTCGCATCGAACCTTCACCGATTTTTACCTATTAGTGACTTCAAACCCTTGTCATAAAGGCCATTTTGTGTTCAAAAATAAATGTAAGGTCGTGTAAATATTTAACGAGAGTACGCGACTTGTGACATATTCCAAGCAACACTATTGTACGTTAAACTGCAGTTTCCTTGAAATTTAATGTTATTAACTACTTATATTTTATGTTTCAATAGCTCGAACGTCACTTGCTTGATTTGCAACTAAATGTATATTGTGAATTATATTATTTTGAATTAATGAATTTGATACGACGGGAAAAGCAAAAACTGTTTACCTTCGCTAATTTGATTTTCGGAATACTACGTGACGCAAAGTGTGACCACTTTGCGGAGCCACCAATTGAAAACATGCCGCATCTAAAATTGTATAAATCGTTTGAAGAAAGAATATTAACGAGTTGATATGAATTGTATTACACTATAGTAGTCAATTCGCAGTGGGTTGTCGTTTCACTTCCAGTATAATGCTTGCATTCGCATGAAATGTATTTTACTTTTCCTAACGATGTCCGAAAATTCTTTTTCAGCGTTCACTATCGGTGTAAACTAAGTAGATGTATTGTAAATACATTTGCCAAAACTAACACGGACAGTTTATACAATGTTACGACAATATACGAAAAGTTTGTTCAATATCAAAAGGTTAACCATTTCTGTACACGCTTAATCGAGTTCTAGAAAGTCTCAACTTTCAATGTAAGCACCAAATATATATTTTTTTCAAAAATTTTATTATTTTTTACATCAACTGACCCCCGTTTAATCTAAGCATTCTCTTTATACAAATACAGAGTAGAGTACAGTTATCACAAATAAGAAATCCAAAAATAACATTTTATCCAATATTTTTTTCTAATCTTGCAAAACATCTCGCCCTCTCGTCTATTGGATATGTTCTGCGTCGAGCAGTAGATAACGTAAAAATACTTTGGTCCAACAGAAATATCATTCGACGGTCGCACTCGCGACTTAGACGATCGCACTTGCGTTTAAAGCGCCCCATTTCCAGTTCTCTACTTTACTTAATTGATTTAGCAATACAACCCCCTGTTTACGCACGGTGTCAATTTTTCGACAGATGCCTAACGAACTATATAAGTCGTGTCGAAGTGGCTCCCACGGAGCTGACTGGACTGTCGGTGTGGGTTGGAGATGAAGGGGACAGGTGATGCCGTCCACCTTTCAAAGCTAACTCAATACAAATATTATCGGTACTCGATTAATCAATCTTATATCTCTCCATTACAATGAAAACGATTTCCTTTTAAGGTACATAGAGACACTAACATTTTTATATATATTTGTATAATAATATGGTGTAAATATAACAAATATGTAACGGGCGAGAGCGGATGCTCTCGCCGCTCTAATTGCACTTCTTTCTCTTAATAACGAACGACGAAGATTTTTGGCGCCTAAGAGCGATCCGCGGCGGTGGCAGGAGTCGGCGTTGGCGGCGGCGAGCGTAATCGGTCGGCGCGCAATCGCTTCACAGCCTCGCGCATCTCCTCCGCCAAAAGACGGTCGGCGCTGGAGAGGCGCGGACGACGGGCCGGCGGCGGCGACTCGGCCACCTCGCTGCTCGCGGCGCCTCCCGCGGCGCTCGTCGCTGTCGGCGCCGCCAATCTCTCCAGCAATGCCCCCGGCCGCGTCGGTGCACGCTCTAACGATGACCGGATTATGCCCTCGAGGAAGGAGCCATTGGCAGTAGGCGCCGGTGAGCGCGCCGACTCCTCGCGAAGTCGCTGCATCATATGCGAAGCGAAGAGGTCGGGTGCAGGCGGAAAGGTGGGAGCGGTGGGTGGAGCTGCGCTCGCGCCCGCCACCGCCAGTCCAGGAAAGCCACCGGGGGGCGGCCAAAATGGGAAGGTCTGCGGACCGTAACCGAGTGAACCTTCGAAGGGCGCCGGAGGTGTTTTGAGGCCGTTGGGTGCCCCCGCGAATGTCGGATTGCCCTTCGGCTGCTGTTTCACAGAACCGAGGCGTGTCGCATCGGGTGGCTTTGCTGCTGGCGCTCGCTCTTCGAGCGGCGGCTGCTTGGGTTCGCGCTTGCGAGGCCTCATAAGGTGACGTTCCTTGACCTTGTACTCGAGCGTGGAGTGCGGTACGCCATAGTAGCTCCCGGCGCGGTGCACCGACATTTCGCCACGCTGCACGGCCTTCACCGCCTCGACGAGGCTATCGCGGTCGTAGTTACGGTACTTGCCGCGTTTTGGTCGCGTACCCTTGCCACCTGCAGCAGCAGCACCATTGTTTGGTGGTGCGGGTGCGACAGGTGGAGCGGGTGGCGCCTGGATGACGGAGACGTGTCGCAGTGTCGGTGCAGGTGGTTCTTGTTGGAACTTCTGGCTAATGCTGTGCGCTATGACGTCACGCAGAGTGAAGACGCCGTTACTGGGGTCCGGCGGCGGTGAGGCGGTGCGCGATGTACCGGGCTCGTCTTCGGGCACGGGAGAGCGCGGCGCGCGTACGGCCGGCACCTTAAGAATGAGCGGATCAGAGCGCGGCTCGTCGTCCTCTTCGGCGTCGAGCAGGAGGCGGGCGGCATGCGCCCACTCTTCGTCTGGCGCGTCCTCGTCGTCGGGTGCGCGTTCGCGGTCCACTGCCAACTTATAGACTTTGTTGCGGAGAGTGGAGCGTGGGATGCCATACTGCACGGCGGCACGGCGAGTGCCCAGTTTGCCTGAGAGGATATCACGCAACGCACTCTGTAGCTCGTCTTCAGTATAGGCGCGTCTAGCCACACCTGCTGCTGCCGCCGCGCCGAGCGCTGCTTGGCCCATACGCATCCGGTGCCTGTCAAAATACATACAATTTTGACAAAATTAATGTTGGTTGTTGGCGTGTACAGATCTTATTGTTTCAAGTCTAATGCTAAAAAAATAGTACGATATTATTTCTGGTAAACGTTCTTTTCATGTAAATATAATTAGGTATTTGCAAATGGATCACTTAACATACCTACGTATTCCGTAGGAAGTACTAATAGAGTATTAGATAATATTAAGTATTTCTAGACCTTAAAGTTTTTAGAGCTCTTAAATCTATTCCTAGTAGTGCATCATGGGTCATTAACATGAAAATGTATCAATTTTTATATTTTATTTCGATAAACGTAAGAAATGTGGCAATATTACGTAAATAGCCTTCTTAACAATCGATGATGAACTTAACTTTTATTTGCATAGTTTTACAAAAGAAGGTTAAAAGGGAAAAGGATGAAGATTGTCATATAATTCAATTTCATTTCAAGGCCAAATTTGTTTACAATTTGTAAATAAAAATGATTGCCATTTGAAAATCTTTAACATCCATAATTAGCCCAAATATTAGCCCTAAGATTATAAAAAATGCTGTCATCGGTTTTTAAAGACTTATCGGAATAATTATTACTAGTCTCTAGTTCTGTATTTTGTATGCGTTTTCCATGAATATACTCAGCAAGTTTGACGGTTTTTCTACCATTCAGACTTATTGCATATGTTCTCTATACGTACAGAATTCCAAGTAAATGTTGGTGTACAGCGGGAATTAGTTTTGCCTTTTTCGATTGATTAGATGTTTCATTTATTATAGCTAAAATGTAGAATTTGTTTTATTCGTATATTTGATGCTACCTGATAGTCTTATGCGGAGATGAATCTTGGTACCTCAAATCAAATCAAGTAAACAACCTATCTCAGTCGACTGCTGGATATAGATCTCTTTAATGCACGTATCGTTGGAGATAATCTCCATAATCACCACGCTGGGCAGACGGCTTGGCAATTGCAGTGGGTAGTTTCTCGCACCAGAGGCGCTGCTGTCCATCACTGATGTGTTGCATTATAGCTACACGATTTTAATCACCTCTCCAACTTTGCTTGGCGAGCAGCCGGGAATTGAACCTAGCTTCCCGATGTGCTGTTCCGTCATAGCCTTATGAACAATCTAAAACATCACGGTGACGACGATCGTGGTATCTAGAAGGAGTACATTTTGGTAACTAGCAGGAAAATTCATGCCTTTTATATGTAGAGGTTATCCAATAATGTCTTTGATGCTGGCAGGAGTTTTTTTTATGCAGAGCTAATCTGATAACGTCTTGATGTTGGCTTTATTATACTGGCATAAAAGTCATCATGCTCATGGCATTACTATACTGGCAGAGAAGTCATCATGCTCATACATTGCTCCATTTGGGGTTTAGTAATGTTAACAGGTGTATTTATGTTGTACTGATCAATGTTTAAATTAGCTTATTCAATAATCATCGATATTATAACTTAAGTAAAACGTAATGAAAATAAATCTGCAAGTGTTTCCACGTATTGATAATATTTTGATTGTGCATTCATCCTTAGAAGTCATAGTAGCATGGGCCATTAGATTTAAATGACCAGGCACGTATTTTATTTTTTGTGTTGTTTTCACTATTGTTGCCTGGAAAATCACTATCAGTTTCAAGTATAATTGAACATTTTCTCTGCTTTTGTACATAACACAAATGAGATACTAAATATCTACGAAAACGGAGGCTAATTCGTCATTTCTTTTGTACCGACATCAGATATAAAGTTAATACGTGGCTTGTAAAAGGTTTAAGATCCATTCTGCCAGTAAACAAGCACTTAAATATATACGAAACCAAACATGAATTCGGAAAAATAAATACTTTGATCCAAAAGAAGCGACAATATTTTACGATTATTTTATTATATTTTTAATCTTATTTATTCAATTTGAAAAACACTTTAAAATAATTCTTTACCAAACGTTAAAAAACACTTTAAAATAATATGTTAAGTAAGTAATTTTCTATGCACATTCGCAGAAATTTGAGGATAAATTAAAACATCATGGGACAATAGACGAGAAAATTGGGTTTTACTGTTCCGTAGATAAACTAGGAACAGATATAGTTTCGCCATGTCCGTCCGCCAACCCATCTGTCCCCGTCTATATGTCACAACCGTTTTATTCGCAGAGCATTAGTGCTGTAAAGCTGAAATTTGGCATAGTTATATATTTATATATATATATATATATATTTATAAAGTAAATATTTTCAAAATCTTAAAAAAAAGTTTTTTGAGATAACTCCACTTCATGTAGTGGGGGTGATTTGTTGTCAAGTGTTAAGTTTCAAAGCAGTAATTTTTTTAGAATTACGTATCCTCGCCCCTTACCAAAACTGCTATATACATATATATATACATATATAAATATACATATATATATATATATATATATATATATATATACATATATATATATATATTATGATATGTAATTAGGTCTGTAACATCTTCACAAAAGCTTGAATATGTACGGAACTCTCTTAGTGCGAATTCTACTCATACTTAACAGATTTTTTATTCTATAAGGCCTGAAGTTGAGAGTTTAGACTTAGAATTTTGTTTTCAAACGTTACTAAAAGGAAAAGAATCAGTGTAGAACGTTCGACATCAAATATGACTTCGTATGCGGTAGAAGGTTAATTAATATTAATTTTTTCTTGTGCAGCGCAGGTAGATACGCTCTTTAAACTAGAGACGTAGATAACGTGATACAACAATAGTAATCCTTCCAAAATTCACGAAATGCACCCGTCTGACTGGCGCATGCAATTGACGTTATTTTCATTGAAAATAATATTTTTCTTTACTTTATCGTGTCAATACCGTTGCGGTCGTAGGTTGTACACCTCTATAAAGACGACGCCTAAAACGCATAACGGCTGTTGAAGTGCAGCGTTATCTTGTCCATTGATATCGGCTTACCGCGCTCGGGTCGGCCGCTTCGACAATGGCGCAAGCATCTCTTCTTCAAATCACAAATGTCTCTATGACATAATTTTAAATAATCCAGTCAATTCAGATTACGTGGCAACTGTTAAAATGTATAACGTCGGTTGACAAGTAAAACACATTGAGTTCTGTATTTCTTTTTAAGAGATAATGAAAGTTTAAACTTTTTTTTAACTATACGTAAAATTTAAAAAAAAGGTTTAAACTTTCGTTTTGCTCTACTTTGACATTAAATCAATCTAATCGTTTATAATAATTCATCTTTTAAATATAGATTATGTTTAAATTTTGAAGAAAACAATTAAAAAGTCTTAAATGAGTCTGTCTTATCAACTGACGACAATAAAGTTGAATTTTCTTTTATCCAAAGTAATTAAAGTTAATTATACTGGATTATAAGTATGAGCAACAATTACTTTTGAGCATCATTCACTTGGCGAATATTTACAACTTGTCAATCTTGAAAGGTTGCACTCGTATTTGCTCGGTTAGGTTAGGTTAGACTTGCGTTTAGCCGCACGCTTAAGAACATTCAACTATTACTCTTTATTTTTCAATACGATAGGTGGGCTCTGATCAAACAACTCTCTCGTTACCGAGACTTCCGTGACGCGTTTCTGTTGGTATTAAATCGCACTGAATACATAACAACATTTAGGGTGTAATTGGGGAAGTATGTTCGAATATTGCGAAATTCTTTCATTGCGTCTCGAAATAGAGAGATTACCTACCTACCGTGACGTTTAAGGATTTCTTGTATCGGGACTTGCAAATGTGAACTCGGGCAGACAGATAAGATTTAAGAAAGAAATAAAGAAAATAAATTGTGATAATTTTTTTTATTGTATCATTATGAAAAAAGACAAAAGGGGTTCACATTCAGCATAATAACTCCTTGCGTTTATCGATAAACCTTCAATAGCATATTGGCATGCGAACGACTGTACGTCGAAATCGAATGCTGTCGTTCACAAGACGTCAGAATTATGTTTTCAGTGAATCTAGAGACGAAATATACAATAAAGGATTAACTCAATGAGCGTCCAGTTCTGACATTATTTAGGCGTAAGCTTTGGGTACACATGCTCGTATATTTTAAAAAGCTGTTATGTAAATAAAAAGTTGTTTTGAAGTGATTATTCAAAAATAATTATACTTAATAACAATATCCTAAATAAAAAAAAATTACTGTAAAATTACAATAATCTTCCCTAATCATACCTTAATAGGGAGCAAATGGAAAACATTTTTTTCCATATAGTATATTTCAATTAAATTAATACAATATTTATGAATAATAGAAAATTATTATATTTCAATAATGCTCTCCGGAAAACACCGACTTAGCTTCGTAGAATTACCGACCGACTCAACTGCCGGCTATTCTGTCACTTCTTTTTCTATTTTGTACATTTTGTTTTTAAAGTCTTGAAATGGTTACTTATTCATAACCAACGTATGACATATCTGAAATAAAAACATAAAAAAATACTACATAGAAATTAATATGACACAAGTGCATAAAGAAAAAATATTTTTTGGTAGCGCACACGAAATTTATTGGATTCTCATCGCTACTCCATCACCTTTTGGAGAATATCCTTTAAGAAATTCAACAATTTATCAATAACCTCAGGTTTAGATTTATCTTGATACTCTTACTTTATCTCATCGGCCTTTTCACTCCATTTTCTTTGTTACAATTTTCTATTGAATTTCAGTCAGTGCATTTTGAATTTCCCTTTGGTATGAAGTGAGTTTTAAGGATTAAAAGGCAGTTTAACTCGTCGTCTAATTAACCGAGCGAGAGAGATAGATAAGAAAGAGTGACGCGTTGCAAACAACTCGGCAATAAATCGGAGCTTTCGTCGCTCGTGTTTATCAAAAAGTGCATTCGCCACCGCGGCTCGTGTCAGCGACCCACCTATCTCCAACTCGCTGCAATGGCACCGGCCGTTGCCCGATACAGACACTTTTTGCTCCTTATCGTATTCTTGGTACGTTTCGAAATAATAAATGCAATACGCGGAGACGGCGGGGTGTATTGGCGAGAGGCGATCGCGTGGCCAAACGCTTTGTTCGCGCGTGTATAATGCATATAGATGAGTTTATATGTGGAAAATATCAATTAATTCTAAAGGGAATTCAAGTAAAGACTTCAATGAGCTAATGAATATTTAATATCCTGATGAAGCTTTAGAAAAAAAAGTATCACCCTTTCCAACTTTTACGTCAAAATCGTCACATAAAATAGACAAATGAATATTTTCATTTGCGTCACATAATTATTTTAGAAGCGTGTGATGAGCTTGCATCTTATAAACATCTCTTGATAAAATTTAAATTCTTAACCGAGTTTGTAATTTAATTAATGAAGCGCATTTTTATATATGGATAAAAGTAAATATTGAATTAAAGGCGATATTAAAAAAAAACACTCTAGACTGATGGCGTTAACGTCAAATATGCAGTTTCGAGCCTCGTTCGCCTATTTGCATTCAAACTATCTCCCAACCACAAAACTATTAAAATGACGCTTGTTACAGATGAGAGTTGAATTATGTGTCGATTGTGAAAAGGTCGATCGAAGAGTGACTGTATCCTGCGAAGTCGAGGCACTCGCACGGTGAAATGAATCCCATGAGTGACACACGAATACTTGTGGCCATCACTGCTTTCCTCGCTCTGGTAGGATGACGCGAATGTACGATAGAAAAAAGTATTTTAAAATTAATTAATTACAATCGTTTTAATTGTTTGGTAATTAAAATAAGATATATATTTAACGTTAGGAAGGCTTCAGGTTACGCTGTCCACGTATATTATGTATTTGTGATTTTTGTGTCACTGATATAAAATATGACAATTATTATAAATACACTTACATTATGTGACTGACAATATCACTGCAATTAATCACGCACGATATGTAGAGATGGAGGGGATCATCTTCCTGAGAGGTGATTACTTTCGTGAAAAGCTTATTTTTAACATGGCTTTTTAATTGTATTTCCACTAAAATTATTCTACGCAAGGAAATCACCAACAGCTTCTAAAATATTGAAGTAACTAAATAAAATTACACGCCAAATAAATTAAATTAATTCCTTTTTAAAGTTAAATTATAGGATAATTTTTTTTTATATTTCCACAAGTACTCCAAAACTGTATTTTCAAGGGGTATTTTTGTTATACTTTTTAAAACTACTTTATAATAATAACATTATAGAGCTATTTAAACTCAAGCATCCCGAAAGTAGAACGGTATTCAGTTTTGCTAAGTGGAATTTGCAGCATCTTTGAGAACATAATTCTAATAATGCTTAACTAGCTGCTGAACTAGTTATACGCTTTTCATAAATAGAAATAAAATAAATAAACTACGTGAACCTTTTTTAACTTGGTGCCACCAATATTAACATATTATTTATTACTTATTTCAAGACAAGCGTTAGCTCGGAGACCTATTTATCGAGTAGCCTTTTTCAATTATGACAGGATCTTCTTTCATTTCCTCTGCGCGCTCGTTTCTCATATTCACCTAGTTACTATAAACTTTTTGTTTCATGATGCCCGAAAGAAAACTGTCCATTGGAGTCGTGAAGAGTGTGCGAGTCAGATAACTATATATAACTATAGCATCAGGTGCGCTATATACACTGGGAATATTGATTATTTAAATACCCTCGTACTTGCTTTCAGTCAGCAATAATTTTCAACTATTTCTTATTATTGTTCCGTAGTAGTTACAAAAATACTTCGCTTTTTAAAATTTGAGGCAGTATGATAATTCATATCATTACGCTTCGAATTAAGGTAGTCCACAGGTTAATAGCGAACTGCTCTTGGAAACCCGTCCATTTTACAGAATGTGAATTATCTTCAGTTTAGGCGTTCTAACTTCTAAACGTGTGGGAAATTTTACCTTCTCTGTCCAAATAACTAATTGTGAAAACTGCACAGCGTTTCTCATCTGATGCAAAATTTACGCTTTAAATATACAATGTGGACCACGATCTCTTTCATTAAAACTCTCAGTACTAAAGTAGGAAATGTCATTTTTTAATTTCTCATACAATTATTTAGAGATTCTTTGTCTTAACCTACGCCAATTGTATGTGACGTTTGGCGTGGGATTAAACGTGAGTGCCCCAAATTATTACCAACCCAAGCTTAAGAGTCCATGAATACGTCATTTAAAATGTTTTGTCAATCTCTGTGGTTTTGTAAATGTTCGGCCGTCCTTGACCTTTTGTAATCCCAACAAATCACTTTTTCATTTAAAACGCTCTATATGTTTTGTAAAGAGCGATATATCCAAAGACCTTATGTTCGGAAACGCTGCTATGTAGGCACGACAGGCAAATCGAGTATTACTCTGATGTAAACTGCGATAGTAATGTATATCGGCAACATAGCTATTTCTGAGGTCCCCAAGATGAGTCATTTAATAATAAATAACATAGCTACGGTGACGAAGGATGCGAAATGCCTGGCTGTCTTGACTAAGTTAACTGACTGGTTATTATCTCCCCCCTCCCCAGGAGTGTCACTTGTTAACCGTTTATGTCGTAAACCATTTGCAATGTTTTAAATTTTAGGATCATAAATTATTTAAATTTATGATCCTAACAAATTAAAAATTGTCCATTGGAGTATAATACTTGCCGAGTTTTAGTGTCAACGTTAATTTTATTTATTGCTTAATTTCTATTATTTTGGGGTGCTTGGGATATAGTAACTTTATTATTTTACTATTTAACAAGAATGAAATTGTTAAATCAAGGCTACGATTAACGCATCCGTTCCATGTAAATTGAAAACAAACTCAGGTATTTTGTCTCCATAGAAATCTATGCTTGAGAAAATACAGAAAAGTTTCATTCGGTTTCTTTAGTTTAAAATTTAAAATTTTACTCGTATGTTTCTTCTTTACTTTAACATATTGAGTGGGCCCGGATAAAACACTTTGCAAGTGTTATTTACTTACATTGACAACTGATTACAGTACTTGGTTAGGTGTAATTATTTGACCGAAAATGGTAGTGTGTCAGCAGAATAACGCCCACTATTTTATAAAGGGGGGAAAGTGCTATGGAAGGGACAGGTTCAGAATGGGACAAATTAAATTTACCGCCTTAGGAACTAAGTAGAAGATTTTTGTTGGTCACTTTCTGGCAACACTGACCCATAGACAATATTGACGCAAATGTCATTTGATTTTCAAAACAACCAAAATGGCGAGCCATGGTTAAATTATTTCATGATTAAAAGTATTTTGTTTATTGTTTTAAAATTTCGTTTTTTAGATTGTTTTAATAATATTTCACAGTTATTTTACTGAACTGTGGTTTAACTACCTAAAATTTGAGTGCACAATTATAAGAAAGTTATTCGAAAATGCTTGAGCTGTGACGTTATTTAAAAAAAAAACATGTAGGTCTTGTTTGGGACAACTAAATACATGGATAAGTTAACAACTGGTGGTTAACTTACCCATGACTCAATAGGTCTTGAAAGGGATGTCACTTTCATGGCTTTCCCATTCAGGACTGATATTTATGTGACGTTTGGTGATGGTATTTGCTTCTTGTTGCATTGTAAATAGATAATTTGTTTCAGGTTAAATTGCGGAAGTGTTTCATTTAAAATGCCTCCTAAGAAAATAGATCGAGTTCAAACTAAAAAAATAGAAGAAGCCGTAAGCGGAGTAATAGAAAGAAATGCCTTTACGATCTGTAGCAAGTGCATAAAATATTAGCAAATCTCACTTAGGTAGTCGTGATAAAAGCTAAGGCAGCGAAAGAAGATTTTCAGTATTGTTCCAATATCGAAAATCGTGGAATTTTTAATGTCGAACAGGAAAATGTGTTATCAGAGTATTTTAAGACCTCAGCTAAAATGTGTTATGGGTTGAGAACCGTTCAAATCAGAGAATTGGCCTATCAATATACTTTGAAATTAGGGATTGCTCCTGATAAGTGGCATGTTAATAACATAGCAACAATTTATTGGTTAAAGAAGTTTTTGAAGCGACAAAGTATATTAAGTGTTAGAAAGCCTGAAACACATCCTTAGTCCGATCCACTGCTTTTAATAAAGTCAATGTCATAATTTTTTCAAATAATTTAGAAGAGTGTTATAGACAATTTAAATTCCCGCCAAACATGGTTTGGTACACAGATGAAATAGAATATACTACAGTTGACAATGCACTAAAAGTAGTCGCTGAGGCAGGACTTAAACTCGTAGGTCAGATTCGTTCTGCATAGGGCCATCCTCACCTTAGTCACTATGTTGATATTTATAAATACTGTAGGGGGTAGTATTCTTCCGGTTTTCATATCCCCGAGGGTATATTTTAAATCTAATTTGCTACAAAATTAACCTAATGGAGTCTTAGGTTTAGCTAATCAGTCTGGTTGGATAAGTGAGGATTGTTTTTTGGAAGTTTTAAAGCATTTTGTACATCATGTTAAGCGTTCAAAGGAAGAACTTGCATTAATAGTACTTTACAATCACAAAATACATATCAATAAATGTTATATTATTTGCGCGACAAAATAAAAAAAAAGTACAGGAATTTATCCATTAAATACAAATATTTTACTGATGATGACTTTTTGCCATCTGAAATATGTAATTGTCCATTAGAATCAGAAACAGTACAAAAAGTGACATCATACAACCAATAAAAGCAGACAACCACCAAAAAATTGTGGTTGTCTGCATTTATTGGTTGTATGATGTCACTTTTTGTACTGTTTCTGAGTGATAAGGGTGAGTCCCCTGTGCTACCAATATGTTTGGATATTATTTCAGATAATGAAGTGCCTGGTATACTAAAACTGTAATGAATACAAACTTAGGGCCTGATGCAACTGCGTTATCAACGTCTGTTGTGGAATAGGTGTATAATAATCATGTCCCATCGAATTAAGCTGTTTTGAATCCAGAAATAGTTCATCCATTGCCTAAGGAATCGCCCCGTAAACATAGTTGGGTAATTCTCACGAAATTCAGAAATTCTTGTCCTTGGAGTTTATATAAAAATCCAACAAAGGAATGGATGTTACTAATATATCTTCTATACAATCCACATAACTATATCTAAAAGTTTCACATAAGATTTTAGAGCAGTATAAATAAATAAATAAAAATGCATAACCATAATGTTCCTAACATCATTGCCTCTCTGTGTCCCAAGTACCAATTAGTTAATTACTTTTATTTATTATTACAAGTTATTTACTTTTATTTACCAAAAAAGTACAAAAATCATTCGAATTATATTCAAGTAAGTTGGATTATTTAAAAATGGGAAAAATCGAAATTAGCGTTGTAAAGTAAAAAACGCGTTAAAAATTTGAATATTTATATGTGTCTCACAAAAATAAATCATTCCCTCACACTCTTACTTGCAGTTGAATTATGAACGCATTTTAAATAAAATACGAACGCTACCATTAGTTTTTGAAAGTTGGCACTAATGTAAATTTGTCAAACTGGCGTATTTTCTGTGATTGTGTTCGGGTGTGCGCTGCAAAAAGGTTTTATTAATTATATGGTTAAATTACATTTTTGATCGTCAATTCATCACATTCTAAAAAAACAAAAGGTAAGTACTTTAATTGATTATAAGTTGCACAGATAAGATGGCTTTTGGGAGTAATTTCCTTAAGCAGAAAAATCGTTTTAAAAGTGATGTTATGTCACGAGTCCTTTACGGTTATTCTTTATTTCGTCATTCCCTCACCATCATTCCCACATAAAAAATTATGATGAGGGAATGATGATATATGAGGGAATGATTTTTGGGTGGGCTAACTGGCTTTTTTTATTGTTTGCTTTTATTAAATCTTGAATTTATTGTTGCAATATTATTGTAGGTTAAAAAATGTCAAGAAAAAAGAAGATGAGCAAAGAAGAAGCTAAATTAAAAAAGCAAGAATATGACCGAAAGCGCAGGGAAAAATGAAAGCTGATCCTGTGTAACACTTGAAACACATTGCGAAAAAGAAAGAATTAAATACCTAAAAAAAAGAAAAAGGTCAAGTAAAACCTATATCCGCAATGAGTTCCCGAGAAAGAAGGCAAAAAAGTAAAAACTGGAAGAAAAATAGCCAAACATAGAGACAAAACAGTGAAAGTGCGAAAAAATTTAGCAAGACTGTTAGATGAGACACCACCTCCTAGCCCAGGACCTATGCAAAATAATGATGAATTAAGAAATCTGGCAGTTAATCGGAGCAGGCAGCAACTCAGAAGACGTAGAGAAATACTTTATGCAAAAATATCCAGGTTACAGGAAAGACTGAAACAACAAATAAGAAGAAAAGAGAGATACCGTAAGAGATGTCAAAGACAAAACAAAAATAACCAGACTTCACCGGAAGCCAAAGTATCAGCTCTCTTAAAGAACGTCCGAGTTCCTAAAATTGTGAAGAAGAAGCTTCTTCTATCAGAAGTTATTACTAAACAACTAAGAGACAGGTACAGTAATATAAAGAAACATAGTGAAAAGAAAAAGTACTATGAAATAGTAAAACCCGATCTATTGAAGAAGCATAAACCACTCAGCTTATCAAAACAGTTTTTCAAACTTGATTGTTACAAAAAGAGCGTTTCTAGGAAAGTCAGTGCTAAATTGATGGAGGTCAAAAAGGATGTTCAAGGTTTTTTGGAAAAGGACGAAAGTTCTCGGATGTGCACAGGAAAGAAAGATTTTGTAAAGTCAAAAGGACAGGTAAAACAAAAACGTTTACTGTGCGATACCATGAAAAATTTGCACAATAAATTCCTGACTACAGTTGAGTATAAAATAAGATTGACAACTTTCTGCAGATTTCGACCTTTTCGGGTGACTTGGGCAAACATAAAAGACCGTAACACATGCAAATGTGTAATCCACGCAAATGTTCAACGGATGATCATGAATATGATCATGAAAATAAAGTATTGCCTTGCTGTAATCTAACTAAATTTTTGACCATGAAGACATGCAATGTTTATTCAACTAAATGTCTTTTACGAGAATGTGAAGGTTGTGAAAATAAAATGGTAGAGTATTATCTTCCACAGCCAAACAGAATAGCGACTTATGAACAGTGGATGTATGAAACTGTATCCTACGAAAAAAATGGAAAGATGAAGACAGTAAGAAAACCTATTTTAAAAGAGATCAAGGTTTCACTGAGATCATTGGTACTTCAGTTAGTAAATACTTTGCCTTTATGTTTTAAACACGTTGCCACGATAGCACACCAATATCAGATGATACTAGAACTTAAAAATACTTAAGCTGACAATGAAGTCCTCATTCACATAGACGTCAGCGAAAACTATTGTTGCAAATGTAACGAAGAGATTCAGGCAGTACATTTCGGAGGTGCAAGACAACAAGTTACTCTACATACAGGAGTATTATATTTACGTGAAAATGACA
This sequence comes from Druceiella hillmani, assembly GCA_039881145.1. NCBI lineage: Eukaryota > Metazoa > Arthropoda > Insecta > Lepidoptera > Hepialidae > Druceiella > Druceiella hillmani. The sequence goes on along the minus strand of JAYKKI010000021.1, from coordinate 19,413,478 downwards.
CTGTAAAACCCTACACGTTTTGTTCTCTTTATAAAAATATAGACACGATACAATGGCAGTATGGACACATTTATTATCAGTTTTTGAGTGGCTTAAAAATCACAATCCAAATATTCACAGAATACACATGGTAAGTGATAGTCCTGTCAACCAGTACAAGAACAAGTTCAAGTTTCATCTAGTATATCATCATATAAATGATTTGTTTCCGGGTGCGACATTTTTTGCATGGAATTATTCAGAACCAGGCCATGGCAAAGGTGCTCCTGATGGCGTAGGTGGTACATTAAAAAGAACAGCTGATAAAGCGGTGGCTGAAGGCAAGGACATCGTAAATTTGAAATCTCTCAAAGAAATTTTGTTGGAAGATGTTCTTCAATAAAGCTATTTGAAGTTATCTCTGCTAATATCGCGAAGATAGAAGACTTAATCAAACAGTCAACCATCATTGCTGCATTTCGTGGAACCCAGAAAATTCATCAATTTGTCTTCAGTAATGATGTCTTGGAATTTAGAAGTCTTTCATGTTGTCAATGCGCAAAAAAGTGTAAACATTTTCACATGGGATATTACAAATCTTCAAAACGTTGCATTGAAAAACCAAAGTCCTTTGAATTAAAAACACGAAACAAATCTTATAATGATGGACATTCGTCAAATGATATTATTTGTACGGACAGAAATATCACTTATAATATTGGTGATTATGTACTTATCAAATGGGCCGAAAATGTTTACCCAGGGGAAATAATATCAGTTTCTGAGGAAGGCGCTTTAGTAAAGTGTATGAAAAGAGGAACTAAATCTTGGAAATGGCCTAAAATCAGAGATGAATAGTTATATGCCTGGCATGACATTCTGAGGAAGATTGAGCCTCCAAAATTAATCAGTAAGGATTATTTTATAAAAGATTTAAACTAGTTTAAAATATCTTATTAAGACTTTAATTGTAACTTTGAGACTAAATCGTTTAAGATTACAAATTTGAAAAGTAGGTAATTTCACTCTTTAATAGTACCTACTAAATATGAAGTATTTTTGTTTGGAAAAAGCCAGTTAAGTTATAGATTTTGTTTTGTTAATTTTGATACTAAACATTCATTTTATCTATGAGACTAAAGTTTAAAATAAGAAGTTTTTCTGTTGTTGGTGTTAGATGAATCTTTAAGTTAGCAAGGATTTTGTTGTCATTGTTATTTAATTAAGTGCCTTGAATAAGTGCAATAATATATAAAAATAAGTTTAAATTAGAATTATGCCAAAGTGCTGCAATAATTTTGTGATTTGCTGGAATTACTCATTGATCTTACTTATTGTTTAAGAACAAAATTTCATTTAATAAAAAGATTTCTTTGAAAGAAAACTAATTTCATTTAAAAAGCTTCATTACTTGTCTGCAATAATCATTCCCTCACCTTAATTGTCATTCCCTCACTTAGATTTTTTTAATGTCCTCATAACTTTTATAAAACGCGATGATTTTTGGGACCACTACGTAATTTAATTCTAGTAGCACTGGTACTATCAAATTCACATAAAATAAATATCAAATAATTTAAATATTTTTTGTCATTTTAAGATAGCCGAATTTCGGGATTTCGTGAAAATTACCCAGTAACGGTATAAATAAAAACTTTTTTTATTATGCCTCGTTTATTGTTCAAAATCTTTTAGATCAAATAATTGTCCCGTTAATGGCACCTCTCCCCTACTGCATGCACGTATCCGATTACGATAGCTCGGGCGCTGAATTTGGTTTGCTGCAGGTTGGATGCGCTGTTACTAGTTATGTACAGCATTTATTGGTTTTGTATTTGATCATTATTTTTGTATACTGTCTAATATTTTCTTTTATTCTACGTGTATTATCTTGTACCAATGGTGCTCAATGCATTGGCATCAAGACGTAAATAATGGTTTTATTACAAATAAATAATTTGCTATTATATATTTAATTAATTACAATATAAAGTTTTATAAAACTAAAAATTAAAAAAAAAATTTAAAAAAGAAGGAAAAGAACGGAAAGCTTTACATATTTACAGTTGATAAATTCGTTACCAAAAAATTATAATGAAGTACAACTAGTATCTATTTTTATATATTTATTTCAAGTTTTGAAAGCTCTAGTTGTGCACTATTCCTTTGTTATAATAAAAAAATAGTTGATTTATTAAATATTTCAGTTTATTACTCGTCCCCAGGTGTCAATAATATAATTGCTTTACCTTCCTCGATGAATAAACGATTAAATAGTAAAAATTTTATAAAATTCTGTTCCTACATTCAGCCGTTCCGGAAATTAGTCATTCCAATCCCGTAGGCAGACGTCTTGTAAAGATCTCATTTTGCACTATGATGAAGGAATGTATAAATTATTTGGAATATGATTTCTGTTTGCTCGAATATTTGAAAAAAATTGGCGTTAAAACGGTTAAAGTTTAAAAAAATATAAGCAGCTATAAAATAAACTTATGAAAAAGTAATGTGCACTTATAAACAAGTATGTAGATAAAAGCTGAGATTTATATTGAATATTGCACGTGATGACACTTGATAGGTAAAAGCTGAGATTTATATTGAATATTGCACGCGATGACACTTGTTAGGTAAAAGCTGAGATTTATATTGAATATTGCACGCGATGACACTTGATAGATAAAAGCTGAGATTTATATTGAATGTTGCACGCGATGACACTTGATAGATAAAAGCTGAGATTTATATTGAATGTTGCACGCGATGACACTTGATAGGTAAAAGCTGAGATTTATATTGAATATTGCACGCGATGACACTTGTTAGGTAAAAGCTGAGATTTATATTGAATATTGCACGCGATGACACTTGATAGATAAAAGCTGAGATTTATATTGAATGTTGCACGCGATGACACTTGATAGGTAAAAGCTGAGATTTATATTGAATATTGCACGCGATTACACTTGATACTTAAAAGCTGAGATTTATATTGAATATTGCATACGATGACACTCGATAGGTAAAAGCTGAGATTTAAATCAATCAAATATTCAATATGTTGAATATTGCACGCGAATCGCTGTAGCATCCGTCGGTGATGCTTCGCTCGCTTGCATACAGGATACCTGCGCCCGTATTTCATTTTACCAAGCGTTAGCGACCGTCCGTATTAGTCGGGGATAATTTTGATTTACCTAAGTGAAATAACTCACTGAATCTAAATCAGTGAAAATAATCGATTCACTTTAATGACTTAACGACGACAATGAATCAATGGATATACGTCAATAGAAATACCTACACTGCAACTAATTTGGTACCGAATCGTCTTACATTACGTTCTGTAAAAACAATAAAATGCGAGCACATTAAGAAGGAATTATATATTATTAATATTACTTTTACATCCTTAGATGCGAATTTATGTATCATTATAAAAACACGAGTGTGCTTTAGACCACACGACTGAAGTAAAACTTCAAATTCACGAAATATGAACTTTAAAATGAATTTACAATTTTATTCACTTTATACGTAGAATATTTAATGTATTGAAGTTAAATTTAAGTTTATTCTCATTTATAAGTAATAAAAAATAAAATTCGTTTCGTGTCTTCTTAATATCTTAATTAGTTTTCAAATTGCTTATTACACATAGGTTCAAATAAAATTCCCTTTTTTAAAATTTTTAACATCACGTGATGTGTATAAAGTTAAAAGAAAATGTATGTTGTGCTCGTTATGCTTACCTGAAGAATTTTGGGTCGATGGGTACCCTGGTGGGGAGAGCGTCCGGGGCAGGAGGAGTGGCAGTGCCACCCGACGCAGAAGAAGATTTTGCGCTCAAGTCTAGTGGTTGTTCGCTTGCCTCTACCGTTGTGGTTGCCTTATCTCCAGCCTCCGTTGATAGCCTGCTAGGAATAATCATACTTTTATAAACCCCCTATCACTATAAATATATTACTTCAAAACTAAACAAGATAGCGCAAATTCTATAATTAATCGTTTATCGTTTACAGATAAGCAACATTTAGTTGCTGTGAAAGTATTTTCCTATTACGATAAATATTTTATTAAATGTTCAATAAGTATGGCTTTTTAATGCGAACAGTGCCCCTTTATTGGCTTTCATTTCACGTAATGAACGATTTTTGTTAAAGTGTACCTTCTATCTAAACTGTCATAAACGCGATTATTTTTAATGCGAAAAGTATAATATTTTAAAATAATTTTGGTAACGTTCCTATGATTCCCAAAGTCTGATGAGCGAAATTGTTAAGACCACTTTACCAGTCTTGTACGTCAACATAAATAATGTGAAATCGTTGTACGAAATTATATACATTAAATAAGATTTCTAAACAAATATTATAATTAAGTATTTCATGATGATTAGGGATTTTACAAAAATGGCGAGAAAGTAGGGAGGAGGATTAGACATGAGGTTCGAAATTTGACCTACATTATTTTAAATTCTACGTGTTCAGTAGAAATGTCTGATACAATAACCAGTAAACGATTTACTTAAGGGTGATAATTACATTTGTTATTATTAATTTAAATCGATCAATCAGGCACTTGACATATGACGTACCTATATATGTGCAAAAGCTGTCACATTTATTATTCTATGCGATAAATGTGATAGATGGCTTTTAATTTCTTCTGTTAACTGAAGAAAATTATCTATTTCATTTCATGAACGTAATGAGTAACTGAAACAAAACCCTAGTCATAGGCGCTGTAGATTCTGAATATAGATACAAAATGTCGTGATTGTATAAATATTAAGTTCGGTATACTCACTCTGTTTACTCAGAATAACTAGCAAGACAGATTGCATGCATACTGAAATGAATGAAAACACTTTCAAGAATTGTGAGACAATATACAACTGTCCGAAAAAGAAGTGCTCGGGCGAAAACACAGGAAACGAGAGAGAAAAACATAGACAAGAAACCCCATTGTGTTAGTCCAATAAATGAATACATTGTAATATTGTTCAATCCCCGGCATCCGGAAAATAGAAAAAGATGAAATTTTGTCAAACTGAATTTATAAGCGTTTTCGAGAGACAAATTCTGATGGCGTTTAGTAGTATTAAAAAGATAAGTAAAATAAAGCGAAAGTATTATTTTGTGATTGTAGTTAAATGTTTAAAATACTGCTACCTTACTTCGAGACGAGAGGCAGCTGGAAGTACTATTTATCGAGTAGCTCTTTCATTTGTGAGAGGATTTCTTTTTATTTCCTTGGCGCAATTCATAATTCTTGACCACATTTTTATCTTGGGTTCACCGAGGTACTATAAACCATTTGTTCGTAATGCCACCTAACTTTGTTTGTAACTGATTTATCTTCCTCGTATTTTGCACACATATTTAAGCGATAATATTGCATTTTCATTAAGTATTCAATGAATCATTGAGTCAGCATATCAGATATCGCAAACTATTCATCCATAGTTGCATTACATTGCTATTCTACATTGCTATTTTACATTGCTATTCTTTTGCTTAGTCAACCAGTGTATTGGATTGATTTTTTTTATTCACTCACTCACCTGTTATCGACCGCGGTCAATGATTTTTTTATTCACTCACTACCTGTTATCTACCGTGGTCAATAATTTTTTTATTCACTCACTCACCTGTTATCTACCGCGGTCAATGATTTTTTTATTCACTCACTCACCTGTTATCTACCGTGGTCAATGATTTTTGTATTCACTCACTCACCTGTTATCTACCGCGGTCGATGGGAAAATTAAATGTACTGAAATAATTACATTGATCGGGATAAAATATTTTAACTTTTAGGTGAATCGCTGTGTTAATCTCAACAATTTCTGTTCTTCAGATCTTAAGTCCGATCACCATTCTTAAATTTATGGATTTTAAATCGCTCGGAGGATATTCGGCAATTATTAATACTTAAGATTTTAATCTGAGTGTTATGTGTACTGATTAAAGTATAGTTTCAGCAAAATTCCATTCAAAGCAATACACTCATATTTTTAGACTCTCAAGATGTGAAAGAAGAATCATAACCCTTGAGTATAATATTTACGGCCGGATGATAGAGGGACAACGGTTGACTCCTGAAAACGGTTGACTTAATAGCATTGATGAGATGGATGTCGTGTACTTAAAGGAGAATACTGAGTTTATAAAATCAAATCTTTTTGAATGAAATGAAAATATGAGGTTTTTAGGTAAAAATGTAAGTTAAAAAATTATTAATTGTTTCATAGATTGTATAATATTTCGTAAGTTTAAATAAGTATGTTTTAAATAATATTTTATATTTATTATGATAGAAAACATTTACTTTTAAAAATATAATTTTGACTTGAAGCTATATAATACACAAAATAAAGATGTTAAAGTATGTGTTATTCCCTAAAATCGGGACAACCTGCGAGAATTGGGACATCTGGTAACATCAGTTGCTACCCTCGAGCAAATATAACTGGGGGCGGATATGTGAGTGCAAGCGCGTGTGTCTACGTATTTGCAACAAAATTTTTCTTACGGGACTGCTATTACTTACATTATTCTATTTAATGAAACTTGTTATTTCGGAAAACATATATATATATATATATATATATATATATATATATATATATATACACATATATATATATATATATATATATATATATATATATATATATATATATATATATATGACTTAAATCGTAATTTCTGAATAGTAATTACAAAACTACTCTATTTCAAAGGCCCTAAACTAATAAATATCGAACAACAAGTATTATTAACATTCACAACAAAACTTTGCAAGTATGTTGTTTGATTCATACACCATTAACATTTGTGAATGATTTACAGCGTCAACTATTTACGATGTAAACGGTTTAAGGGTAGCATGGCAATCCCGGAATACTAGGTGCGATGTAGTGGTTAGTTTAGTCAATAAAGCCAACCGCTTACCATCATTCGTTGCTATAACTGTGTTATTTTGTTATCAAATGATTTGCATTGGTAATTTCGAAAATTGTTACATTGGTGATGTATTTCATTATTAAAGTTACATCATGGTAAGAATCGGTATGTTTATTGTGCCTACATAGCTACCTTTTTCAACAGGTCTTATGTGCCAACATATAGTACTTTCAAAAAACACTGCATCCTAAGTGAAGAAGGTTTTGTTAGAATTAGAAAAGCTCAAGGAAGGCGGAACATTTACGAAGTCATAAGGATTGGAGACAATGTTCTGAGGCCTCTTAATTGACCCAAGCTTAAGCGTGCGATATTTGACGTTAAGACATGGAGTCGCCAAATCCATTAAAAACGTGGCCTTATGCAACTTTCGGTAAATATGTTCGGTATATATATATATATATATATATATATATATATATATATATATATATATATATATATATATTTCCATATATTTCCATACCATACTATTTCCATACATACGTATATACATATATACGTATGTATGTATATAGTGGTCTTTGCACTTTTTACACAAAAATACAAATAACAACATAGCGACATCTGCTGCATGTAAATTATAAGCGTTATAAAATAGCTGTATATATTCCATTTGATATTTTTGATTTCTACACGACATAAACACCTTCGATCGATGACTACATCCACACAAACTAGCGACTTCAACGTGGAGGTGGCTACAGCGGTAGTGAGTGGCCCGCGGCCCAGTTTCGCGATAGCATTGTCGGCTAGCTTCTGTTAGCTACTGTTTTGTATGCCCAAGAAAATGACAACCTAACAATTTAAGACAAGAACGGGACGTCATTGTGAAGGAATCGTACGATGGAAATTTCCCCGTCTGTGCACATTCAATCGCCGAGTGTGAAATGGTCGAGCAGTTGGTCGGCTCAATGAGCGACCAGGCTTTCTAGCACTCTACAATTGAGGCTGCCTCATTGAGATTGCACGTTCGCGGTAGAGCGATCTAATTTGAGGCCGTTACGTTCGTAAATGAAAATTGTAAAACGCGGTTACGGAAACCGTATATTTGGCTGAGCGTTGTTGCTACTGGGAATCGATAAGTTTATCGGGGTTCATATAAGGGAAAATCGCTCAGGCGAAATATTTAATTAACTGATGTCATTTAAGGGACAAATGAATAGATGTATATATATATTACTGTAAGATTAACTGCACGCTTGTATGCATTAATTTTTAATTGCACAGGAAAATTAAATGATAAATTGAATAATCTCTGGAAACATGTATGCAATGTAATTCAATTATATATAATTAAATGTTTCATTTTAGATTCAATAATTTCATGATAATTAAAATAAATACTAATACTCTTCAACTATTAACGTTAAGAGCCGTCTTGCATAATTATGTTGCTGTAGTGCATGTATTGCGCCTACAATATAAGCGACTAAATTCAGTTAAATTTAGTTGCATATTTGTAACAAATTATGAGACGGCCCTTTTATTGGGTATTTATAATTTTTCAATACATTAATTTTTAAGTTTCTTGTAATTTGGTGGACGTGTTACTGAGAATATAAAACATGTTATAATATGGTATTTTTGAGGTTAGCTTTTTTTGCTCTATAGTCATGCCTACATGCGCGTCACCATAGTACTATTTTTAGAGATATACATCATCAAAGTACTTTTTTAACAAATTACCATTTTTGTAATAATTTTATCACATTTTTTACTAAAATATTTTATATTGTTCATGTTTTGCGAGTGGCCATTAAAATTTCCATCCGAGAAATCAGAAATAGGTTCTATTCCGTACGCGATAATTACATTTTTGGTTTGAAAGAATTTCTTTTTTTATGAAAACTATCTTTCAAAATGAAATTGTTTACAAATTTGTGGATGGTTGTGATTCTTGTCAAAATGTTCAGTTTCTTAATAAATACGTTTTCATGGGGAAGAAGTGTTTTTGCACTGCAGCTTAATTTATTAGTTTGGTATTCGATCACTTGTTCTAAACTGTTTGCACATTTTTTGTAATTTCGTTACGGATTTATTTTACACAGAATTACAATTACAAAAATATGGCTTCTGTGAAGACAAATTCTATAATTTACATGCTATGACATTATAATATATAAAATGACGCACTTTAACAAATTATTTATCTTAGATTATAATATGGTACGACTGTCTATAGACAATTGGGCTGTTGAAGACTGACTATGTGGAAGTATTAATTCGTTTTTAGAAGCTGATATTAAAAAAGATGCCCATTCAGGTTACGTAATTCCATTATTTATATATTCAAGCCACTTATATCATAGTATTATTTCTATTTATTTCAGGTAAATATGGTTACAGTTCACGAATTTAAATTATAACCTTGCTTTCGTCATGAGTTTATTTTTATCGGGAATTCCACTGGGCCAAACTATCAACCTTGGAAAGGTTCTCCTTCTTTTCCAATTCCCAACAAACGGGCTGTAGAATATTTTATAGGAGTATATAAGTCGTTTCTAGACTGAAATGTTGGGGATTAGAAAAGGAGGAAGAAAATTATGAGCGCCTGAGGCTGTGAATCTAAACCAAAGATAGTTCGGGCTAGGAGAATACTTCAGTACATTAAAGACAAAACAACGAAATGTCTAACAAGTCAATCTGCTCTCTGTAATCAAAAACAAGGTTAAATTTCTTGAAGTCAAAAATGTTTTGAAATCGCTCTAGTTTATTTAAGCGACCTTCGGTAAGATTCAGATACTATCTTCATAATCAATCAAAGATAGCAAGAGTGTTTGATATGGCCAAAATTTATTTTGGTTGGAATAAAATATCGAAGAGCCTTTAGATAATGTGTTATGCTGAACATTTTACAACTGATGTCATTTATTTGAGGTAGCCAACTAAGCTTTTTAACGATCAGTAGGCATAACAGTAGTGAAGTAGGGAATTATAATATCGTTAAAAAACAACTGTGGTAAATGAGCTATTGAAATTTTTAAGCCTTTAACTACTAATTACAGTAGCCTCAGACCCTCAGGAGTTGATTAATAAACCCATTTTGCCAGTCCATTGACAAGACAGAAATCCGTATGATTTCATTATTAGCGCTTAAAAGAGTATAAAGATCTGTATAGATATAAATTTGCAAATTATCTGCATAGAAGTGGTATTTAGAGTGAAAATTTCTGGCAACACTATCTATAAAAATGTAAAAAAGCAATCGTGAAAAAACTATACCCTGAAGTACACTAGCACTAAGTCAGTCCATTCTGAAAAAAGTAATAGAAATTGTTGCAAATTGCTTACGATCAGTAAGGTAGGATCTAAAGCCATGTAAAGATATTTACGAAACTTTGAGTGACTTTAATCGAGCAAGAAAAATTACGAAATAAACAGAATTAAAGACATTACTGAAGTCGAGTAGCACTATAGCACTAGAATTGTTAACTGAGAATGTAGTATTATTTCGTGGATTATTAGCAAAGATTGTATCTTTGCTAATAGCCCACCTGAAGATGTTGTAATACAACGAAACCTAGGCCGTGGTAAAGAAATTAAAGAAAGTAGAAATAATATTGCATCACGTAATTTCATTTAATTGTGAATAATGCATTTCTACAAAATTAACGCCGAATATATTCAACAACTGATAATATAATCGGTGACCTTAACTAGAGTAGTTATTGTTCTGTGTCCATGCCTAAAACCTTATTGAAAAAGATTAAAAAGATGGCGAGCATGAACGACCGCTTCAAGACTTTTGATAAAAACGAAAGTATGGAAATGGGCTTGAATTCCTGAATTCTCGGTTGTTTCGGGGATTCAACTTAAGGCAGAGGGAAAATATATACTTTTTCCGTTCAGATGGAAACGTAGTTGTTGCTAGCGCAATGTGAAAAAATATCAGCGGATTTTCTACAGCGGTTGGATCTATAATGTCAATGATAGGTTTAAGAGCATCGACACTGATGGCGTCACTTCTAGGTGACTTCGATTTAATAGCAGAAACATTTACTTTGACTTTAGATACAAATGTGTTTGAAATGGAAAATCTATTTTATTGTTAATATAATGTTATACGTGAGTTCATATGGGTGGCTCACACTAAGTAAAGAATCTGACGCCAGAAACTGAAAAAGTCTGTAAGGCAAATGGTTTTCGAGACTGAAATATTGGTCTAAACTTTTCATTCAACACTTATCGTTCAGATTCAAGTACAAACGTCGACGAAATATGGTGTAATGCGGCCTCGTTTCATCGGCACGGTAGTTCAACTGAGCATTTATTATGCAGCTAACATATTCGTATGAATCGCACATCATCGCACGGTACGTCTGTTAGAGTGAAACTATCGGAGCTATTAGGAAAATATTTTAAATGACGTTCAAGTCCTGTGAAAAAATGGATTGTCTTTAATTTCTAGACTTATATCTTAGCCTATCTAGTAATTGTTTAACGTGTGTTATAGCTACCCAACTTTTCCCGAACAAAGAAGTGAATGTGAGTTCATTTTGTTTTAACATTTTTTTTACGCAAAAAGTATTTAAGCTTAATTTATTAACGGTGTTCTTAACTATTTAGTTTATTGTTGTACTTTAGTCGAGTACAACGTTTATCTTACGATGAACAATCTTTAATAATACGCCACAAGCCTTTTGTAACTTTTCCATGGATTTCATTGCCGTTCTGTTCCCCAGCTTTTAATGCAGAAACTATTTTACGTAGTTTTCATGGTCAATTACAGAATATATATTTCTTTACCTGTCAGCGTGCTGCTGCTGTTGCATGAGTTGGCTATGTTGAGCAGCCCGAATATACCAAGCCTGGGAGAGCAGCGCTGGCGGCACAAGACCGCCGCCAAGTGCCGCCACTGCAGCCAGGCTTGCCGCCATCGTCTGAAACTGATCGATATTGTGAATACCATTTAAGGTTTATTGATATTTACTAGTATCGCTGTTATATCAAGTGATTTTATGATTAAATCGATGGACGTCACTTTCAGTAAACGATCGTTTCGACGAGAACTGTTTCTATGTAATAAGTCAATTTTCGTGATATTTTTCTACATTTATATTTCTGTGAACGAATATAATGATTTTCTTACAGCTGATTATATCTACGAAATTATTAATAAATAAGTACTTTCATTACAAAAATCGATATAAACGACAGTAAATTCAGATCATGGTCCAAATTTTATTTGGAAGGAATGTGAATCTAATTATATTATATATTGCAGATTTGAATAACTTTCCGCAACAACAAGAAAACATATTATTATATAAGTGAATATTCTACTTATTTAATTTTCTATATTTTATCTAGCTAGAAATTGTAACTTCAGAAAAAAACTCGCGAAAGATTTTATACCTCCGAATCTCAGTTCTCTAAGGAATGTACTTCAAAGTTTATTTCAGAGTCCAAAGCTTCTCTTATAAATATTTAAATCATCAATTTTACTTTATTAATAATACTTTAAAACAATATTATCTATCATGTCTTGAATTAAATGTAATAATTCAAAACTATCTTCAAGGAAATACGATCAAAACTTTAATGAAAAACTGTTTTGTAGTATACCTATATAATACAATAGGCTTTCAAATAAGGCTGATATAAAATAAAGTTTCTTGTGATTTATCTGAGCATATATATTTATACATTTCGATTTTAATGCAACACTTGTTTATAAGGTGGACTTATTGATAAAAATGCAATATCTTCCGGTCAACCCGACCAAGGAATGCAATAACTTATTTCCGAGGTGGACTCCAAAAGATTGCATTTTACAATTTTATTGAAATTCTTTGTAAATAAGAATAATATGTGGGGAAGAAAAATGGTGAAGGACTGGATGAATGAAAATAAGATATGAACGATTGGAAAATGGGTCGGGTTAAGTCAGGAAATGTATAATTTTTTACACTTTTAATTTACGATACGTGGTAATTCAATACAAATAGTAAATTTTTTATTGAAAATTTCTAAGATGTGTTTTTAACATGTTTTCATCAATCTTCTTTATCTTAAAAATTATGTAAATAAACGGCGATTTTACGTCACATATTTTTGTTACTTTAAATTCGTAAATGAGTGGATACGTACTATATGTATATAATAAAGTATTACGTACTATAGTAATACGTACGTAGTATAGTACTATATGTATATAATAAGTCGTCTTTAACACTGTATTTTTGAAATACAACATTTTTTTTCGAATATACATCAAAGTGTATCTTCGAAAGAACATTCCAAAAAAACATTCCAGTGGCCAAATCATTCTATTCTCATCCCATATTTTCGTTAGTTTTAATTGATTATTTGTTCGTGATATTTTTGTTGTTTTTGTTGGTGACGTTTTTTTCATATTTGTTTCTCACCTGTGCCAGAGTCTGTGGGTTTTGGTTGAGCAGGTGCGCGAGTAGGGCGGGAGGCCCTCCTGGGCTGCGCGCGCCGCCTGATCCTGAGCTACTGTCAGACTCGGATTCCGCAGGACTCTGTTATAAATTCAGATTTCAGAACTTTTTAAATAATAGTAGTTTAATCATATATCAACTGTACGAAACTAATACAATATAAACAAGGTACCTATAATGTTTAGTGTAGTTGCTATTTTTTGCCAACTATTTTCTCTAAATCGATTTTAATAAATACAAACCCAGTATATTCCTTTAAACGGCACAAGAAATGAATTTAAAAGATCAAATGCGTTAAAATTGAATTATCATAAATGAAAATAAATCACAAGTAATCAAAATCTATTAAGTGGGGTATAAAACTCAAGATGATGTTTCTATGTGTCTGCAGGAGAAATTTAGGAAGTGTTTCTATGAAGGCCGCCAGAAGTATTTATGTAGCGATTAGTCGTATAACCTTTAGATGATCTTTCTATAAGACGTTCACACCATAAAAGCAGAATACCTTGATTTTGTTTAAATCAATGAAACTAAGAACTTAAAAAAATATAAGCTGATTAGGACCAGAATACGTCGCGAGACCTAAATAAACTAGTAGAATTTTCAAGGAAGACCGTTTTTGAAGTACCGTTTGCCATCATATTGTGTCACTAATTTTATGTGTTCATTGTTGATCTTTTATGATGTATGTCTGCTTAATAAAATACTCTCCTTGAATTTAAAAAAACTCAACTGTTAATGTCTCTACAGAAACCAATCGTATTATTGATAGTAGCGAGTAACGTATATTTTAGATCACTGCCATAGATTCAAGCCTAGAAACGATAAGCCATAAATTCGAGAACTTGCTCAATAATAAAGTGAACTTCGACAGATTATATTATAGTAATATATTTATTCTAACAATAAACGTAGCGAAATCAATTTAAGTAATTTATGAGCAGAAATATGTGACGATCTATTTAATGTATGACAATTAGATGATTAAGAAAGTTTGGTTAGAGTCCCATACCTGAAAAGGAAAAGAAATAAACTCTCATAAGACCGCTCGCCTATTTGTCTGTGCGTCTATCTGTCGTAACTCTTTTTATCGCATGCCGGTCGACAGAGAAACGTGAATATTAGCATAATGATGAAGCATACATTTTAGTGATAGCTACTTTTTTCCTTTGTATATTAATATATCACATATTATATTAAAACATCTTAAACGACTGTTTTACAAATTAGAACTATGCGTATTTTTTTTATATTACGGGAAATGAACTGAATTGAGATTTAAAAAATGTTTGAGGATACTGTATGAGGATGTTTATCAGTATAATAAAATTATGAGGGTGGCACTGAAAATTCTTAGAACTGGCCATTTGTAACAATGGTGATAAAAAAACTAATTCAAATTTCTCCATTTAAACCTTTGGATAATCCTTTGAGGTATTTTACTTGTTTTAGTTTTATGTTTTTTAATTTTAATTGGCGGCAAATTAAACATTGTGTACTCACGTCAAGAGAACTCAGAAAGTTTTCATTAGATAATTTCTATGACTTTTGTTGTGGTCTCAATTGGACAAATCTAGAATTACGATCGACATAGAATGGAATTTTATTATGAAGCCCTATCGCACGTTATTAGTTACAACTATGAACAGTTGAACGAATTCAAGCTGTGCGGCTTGTGATAAAAACTGAAAATAGATCTATCAGCAGATTGGGGTAATTTTAGGTATCGGCATTAGTCAAGTATAGAAAATTCTAAATGAACATGTAGGTGTCAGAAAGCTTGTGTTAGGTGAACATTCATAGCTTAATCGAAGCCGAAAAGACCGTCGCGTTGATTGGTATCAGGAAATGTTAGAAAAATCAGGTGTAATAAAATATTAAAGAAATTCTTAGATGGGTATACAAATGCTCCGTTCGACATTGACCCGGATGACGAAGTTTCTTTTTGAAGAGTTTTCTTCAAAGGAGAAGAAAAGTGAAAAAATATGATAACCTCGTTCTTCGGATGGTTGGACGCATCATGCCATATTGTGTCCCGAAAATTAAAAGAATATCGTAGACTGTTATACCAGCAGTTGTTAGCCTGTAGTTTTGGAAAAAGTTTGAGAGCAACGCTCTCCCGATAGCATCTTCGTTTGTCACTTTGCATACTCAGCCAGACGAACGACAGATTATGTCGGGGAATATTTGACTATGTCGGGTGCCGCCATAGAACGATGACCTCATACTATGCGGTTTCTATTTATTTTCAAAAATGAACTGCCAGGAATATGATTCCAGATTCCTGGAATACGACTCCCATCTAAATTGCCAGGAGTAAGCCGAACAAACGGCGACCGCCTTTGAAAAATTCGTAAAAGGGACGTCTAAGGAACCCAAACGATTTCTCTCAGTGGTTCTATCGAATGAAACGATGCAGAGTGCTACGAAGATTAGTTCTATTTGTGATTTCCAACTTTTACGCCCTATCTCTTGTATCTGCTTTTTCCTGTTAATTCACGATGTTATTATGAATTAACAGGAAAAAGCAGATCATACATACATTGTCGCAGATAATTTAAATATTAATGTTCAGAAATGACTCGGGTATATTTCGCTGTACAACACGAGTTTGAATTAAAATAAAGTTTTTTTAGCGAAGGCTCTGAACGTGCATATGATGCAATTACACGCTTTTTATGCACAATTTCCTCCAATTTCGAATAGCTAGTTAGCTAAAAGTGTTCTGGAAACCATCTGTTGCTTTGCAGTACCTACATTTTATCTCGCCCACTTAGCGGGCGAGATAAACGGGGTAACCTCAGCCACTTCATAATTTTCTCTGATGAGAATTTTATAATGGTTGGTCACATTCACAGAACTATTGCCGGGAAGAACTTGTTTAAAACAATGAATGTTATTTTTGAGTTTAAATGAATGTTTACTAACTTAAATTAAAAAAAAATTATCATTGTCTCCAATGATTGTTGCAGTGATTTAAAAATTTAAGGTATTTTTTGTGAAAGGTTTCGTATTTTTTGTTTATGATATTAGGGTTTATTGATAATACATGTGTGTTTATCATTCAACCAAAATAAAATTATTTTTAATTTAATAGTAATTGTGCAAATGACATTTTTTCCGCAACAGATTGAAATTATTTTTCTTGAAAATGCTTCATCACTATCAGTTTTATATACATACACGCATATATATATATATATATATATATATACATATATATATATATATGCAACTCATCATTCCAAGCTGATGCTACGTTTGTTGGTCACACGTGGAAATTGGTTAGGTTTTTAATGATAGTCACTGCTCAAAAATATTTACATGGAAATTGAAGATGGCTTGGTGGTAGGTAGATGTTAATCGCAATGGAACTTTTCCAATATTGTCATCAGTATCTCTTTACCTGGTTATCGAGTACAGATTTGTGAGGCGCACATTAGGTTCGAAAGCCACTCGTTTTCGTATCGGGTTTTATCTGCTTGCCACTAAACGAATTTGATTGATGGTTAGAACTGCTTTAATACATTTTTATGTTCAAAAATTTCCTTTAATTTTAGGTAAAAAATGGAATGAAGGTATTTTTGAGCCAAACTTTGTTTGCGGATAATTATTTTACCTGGTTAATAATACTTTAGTTAAAATTAATTAAGTACATAAATGGGTTGCTTTTGAATTTTAATTTGTCCAAGACGCAAGCAGTTTCAGTTTCGGCGTAGCGATAAATCAAGCAGAAAAAAGACTATGAACATAATAACGAAAAATTATAAATAAATAAATAATCGAAACATATTTAGTCTTACCATATTCTCAGTACATTGTTTTTCATAACATATTTCGAATAAATTTGTCTTACAGTTTTAGTAAACCAAGGTCATTTTTATTTAATATATTCAGTATTATTATTCGATATCCACAAAAAATGCAAATGTAAAATTAGCACTCCCATTTAACAATAAAATAATTATTACTCAGGCTGCCACACTTGTCACGCATGCCGACACTTACGGAAAATAACAAAAAAAGTTAAGTTTATGAAAAGCAGAGACCGCCGCGGTTACTAAAACTATAAAGTAACAACCGTCCACGGCCCCGCGAGAGGGATCTAACGATTGCGTTTTTTTCCGCGGATTACCGCCAACTGCATAAAAAGTGCAGTGCACCCTCATTTTTGCTGCGGCGTGCGGGTGCGCGGGAATTCGGCCCCACCCCTGCAGCTCCCAGCCCACCCCCGCCGCGTCGGCCTATGCAAGCAGCGATTCAAAAGGCCCCGCACTCGTTACGATCCCAACAAATACGCCCTAGCTATGCCTATTGTTTGCTGCGCTACCCATGAGCTAGTTGCTTTCGAGCCTACCTGACTATTGGTGTGGCGGGGCGTGCATGGCTTACATTTTCATCGAATGCATTAGATACAATTTTTGCGTTTATGTTACCCGATTCAAACTGGTAAATAATTATTTACCAGTTTGAATCGGGTAACATAAACGTATTTTGCAATATTGTCATCAGTACATTATATTCGGCATTATCATTATCAATTTGAATCGGGTAACATAAACGTATTTTCCAATATTGTCATCAGTACATTATATTCGGCATTATCATTTTAATACATCTTAGTGAAGGTAAGTGAAATGTTAAAATAAAATGATTTCTTCAACTTATATTGATAATTGTTTCTTAATTGAAATATTATTGCTATCAAGTTAACGATACAATTAATTCGAAAGTTACATCTAACAACACACTGATATTAGGTTTAACTCGATATTGTGCAGTGTGTCGTTTAAGGCGATTCAGGACCTCAGAACGACTTTACAAACCTCGGATATTTGGCGGTTACCCGACTCACTAACTATATGAGACATTCAGCCGTTCTTTGACCCATTGCATTCGGTTACATAATTGTTGTTTTTGTTTATCATTATGTTTTCTATCTGTTTAATAATATTAGGTTGTTTTATGGACATCAGAATTTTAAGTAATTCGAATATTATAAAAAATAGATCGATGAATAAATACATCAAAAAATTAAATGAAATCAATTATAAACGGTTAGAATTACGTCTTTCTTTTGCTTTTTGTTTTTTAATTCTTTTAAACTGTTTTGCTAAAAACCGTTTTAAATTTTTTTCTTAAATGTAAATTATTATAAATTGTTTTACGCCAGAAAAATGTTTACTAGTTGAGTTTGAATTCAGCGTCTTATTAATAGGGTATTTTAATTGAACGCTTGATTAGCTGTGTGTTCAGTAGGAATAGTACAGTTATGCTTTCATACAAAAAATACCCATCAAAATTTTATGTACGTAAAACGTAAGTTGCTGATGGAAGTTGTTAAGAAATTTTACAAAAAGAACACTTTGATTACTGAAATCTTTATAGAAACTTTACTTCGTGAAAATTAAAATTTGTGTCTAACGACAACAAACGTTGGTTCTAATCTTAGCCGATTACCTGGTGCATAGGAAAAGTGCGCGTCTCAACAAGACAAATTCGAAATTATCCATAACTGTAGTTTTATTCCACGAAGTAACCGCCTTTGGCTTCAATACACGTATTCCGTTAGTTTTATAAGAACTTTAAACCATGCTAATAGACAACTTCTCTGAACTCCTCAAAAACTTCTCCGACGCCACTATTTTTTCTAATTTCCACCCACCTCAATGTTTTTTTTTACTTTGATTTGGCCACGGGGAAGAGACGGGTATGAGCATACGCATTAATATAATGGTAATGCGCTATTCGAAATTTTTCATTAATTTTTCTAATGAATTGGCGCAAATAGATTCATTACCCTTATAACTTTCCCTTTTTGGGCATCTTCGCGATACGTGAATTTAAGAAAAGATTATATGCCCCCTCAAAAATGTGTATATTTGTTCTCGAGTGTAAACTATTAAAATAGATGCCAGTCAATGGGTTTTAGTGCCATCACCAATTTTAATTTCCAATATTAAACAGTTATTGAGAAAAATAGAAACAGACGAATAAATGGACTAACGTAAGTTATCTTGTAAGAGTTCTATTTTTTAATTTTAAGGTACTAAGCCCTAAAAATCAATGGTATCCTACCTAAATAACTTCAAAGTGCCCTTATAAATTATCGCAGATCTTTTACTATCGTTGACTAATAAGCCGCTCGTCTTGTAAACACTTTTGAGACATCTAGTTCTTTAACTGCACCTAGTTCTTTAACTCGTTCAGTTGATATAATTACAGGCTAACTCAGCTTAATAACTTTTATTCCTTTTAAGCTGTTTGGTGGATTTTACTGTTTTGCTACGTGTTTGGCGTGGATGCTTGTCATTTAAGTGGGAGATATTAAACAAAATGGCCCATATTTTAATCAGTTGAAACACCCGCGAAATCCTTAATCTACTCATATCCTCTTTGATTTAATTCGGTGTCGTGTTTTTCTTAGCAAAGTACCTAATCACAATTTTATATTCATGTGTGAAAAGAATTGATTCATGAGTAATATCAATTTATTTCCTATTATACCCTCGTTAATGAACCTCGTTAATGAATGGTTAGGCCGAGAACTTCTCGAATGGCTTTTCTCTTATTTTTTATTAGCTTTTTGGTAACATGTTGATGCAGATTGCGGAATTTTGCTAAATTTATTGAACAATGTGACTTTTGTGATTTAATAAAAATGTCGTGTTCTTATTACTAATAAAATATATGATTAAATACTCTGTTATTTAAAAGGCGCTTGATGTTGAAGCTGTTAGTATTAATTTGTCATTACATGTATTTTTATATTACGGTAATATTCACCCAGAAAAATAGTCGAAATCCGTCAATTCTATTTTTAACCTGGTTTAAAATAATGGATAATTAAATGAACTGAAATTAATCAATATTTTTATTATCAAATCGAAGATGAAAATGGCTATTATGCAAACTAAAATAATTTTTAAGAATTAAAGTTACATTATTTTCCTTTGCCCAAAATCACAAAATTACGAAACCGATATATTTAATGTTTAATATTATAAAGATATTAAAGACTTACGTTAAGTTTAGGCAATATATATTATTCATACTAAAACCTTATAATATTCCATTAAGTGTTCTTTACCTTGAACTATTATATATATATATATATATATATATATATATATATATATATATAATTTATATATAGGTATCGTATTCAAAAATGTCGAATGTAAAGTATATATCTTTCTAGAGACGAGGGATGTGCTAACAATTTTATGTATATAATTTAAACACATGACGTTTTGCTCTTATTTTGTGAATATTTCAGCTAATGACCTCGCGTTTTATATAAATTAGTTGAGACATTAGCTAAACTGACAAAAATATTCTTTTAAATGGCATTTTCTTTAAGAAAAATTTAATTGAAATATTTTGACCTTGCCGTCGTTACATATCTGTGAAAACCTATTATACGTTAAAAAGAATTTAAATTTCGTTATTAATGGGGCTGATACCCACATTCTTAATACAAGAAATAAAAATAAAATTCATAATCTTAAATTTAGATAACATATTACTATTAAGTCCTTTCTGGGTTGTGAAGTTCGTTTTTTTAACAAGATACCTGAGGATGTAATAAACCTTCCCATAGCAAGATTTAAAAAGGATATTAAACAAGTGCTTATTTCAAAGGTTTGTCAGAGCATCAGGGATTATTTTGAAGATAAAAATGTGTTGTATGTATGTATTACAGGGTAAAATGTCCATTCTGACCCTCATAAGAGGCACTAATTTATTATCTGTAGATATACGTATAGATAATAAGGATATTTATTCATAATAATTTTAAGTTAAATCGTGACATGTCAAAAGAGACTTTAATAGTCCTACTTGAAAGAAAAATGAAATAAATAAATAAACTTCAGCAATGGTTATAATTGTTCTTGACTCAGTTGTGCACAAGAACAATTTTGGACAATAACAAAAGAAATGGCACAAGAAGTATTTTTGGAAAATAACAAATTAACTGATATACGGCCAGATGAACGGCATATACGAAATAAATGTGTTCACATGGGAGTAATGCGCCAGTCGCATGTGGTGCAGCCGTTCACGCACAAAATAACGAATTGGTACATCAACGAACAAACACTGGGGCTAGGCCCGCCCACTGACCGTCGTGCCTCTAGCGCCGCCCTCGTCGCGGCCCCGCCCCGCGGCCCCGCCCTCGACGGCGGGCGGCGGCGGCTCTCCATCCGCTCCGTCCGTCCGCCCTGTCGTCTCCGTTTCGCCCTCCGCGCAGAAGTAGCAGCGGTCGGGCGGGCGCCAGTCGGCCGGCGCCCGCCGCATGAGGCTCTCGAGGATGGTGGGTGACTGCTGCGTGTTGATCTGCTCGATGGTTTTTATCTTGAGCTGGGCCGGTGGGGGTGCGGGCGGCGAGTCGCGCTCGCTCGATCCGGACGAGCCCGGCTCGGGACGCGGCAGGAGGGCCTCTTGGTAGAGTTTCCATTTCCTGCGACCCATCAACTCCTCGGCCACGCGTTCTAGACCTGCCGAAAGAACAAACGCCACATATGATTTTCGATGTGTCAATAAACTTTATATAACAAAAATATGTATTTATTCATTATATATTTCGTAGCGTAATCATTTCTCTCATCTTACATTGCAAAAACTTAAAAAAAAGCTAATGCTTTTAAGCTAATGCTAATGTTTAAAAAAAAAAGCTAATGCTTTTAAGAACGTAAAAATAAGATTTATTTATAAAAGTAAAATTTATACAGTGGTTATCTCTTCGATTCACCTAAATATTTATTTATTGTATTTTTATATAATAATTGTAGTTTATTTTTATTAATAATTTTTAATGTTAATTAATATTTATGAATGCTGAACTAGGCTTCACCATTCTCGGAATTATAATACTAATTTTTACTCAGTTTATAAATATCTAAACTTCCTCTTTATAAAATTAGTGTTATTAAATGCTATGAATTGTGCTAATTTCATAAAGACGCATATGTAACATCTTTTCAGAACTGTGCACAACAATAAAATTAAAAGATAAAATTAAAAATAAAATTATAATTGTTGGATACACATACCGATATCTTTCATTTAAACAGCATTAACGGTTTAAATGAAAGATATCGGTATGTGTATCCAACAATTATATATTGTTTATTATAACGCTTCTTATGTTACAATATTGGAGCGTACGGTTCTGTATTAGATTAAAACACAGAATGAATAAATAAATCGTTGAAGGAATGTTTTGTGTATATAATGATTACAAAATAATATAAAAACAAAAAGAGACTCTAGTCTGTTTTTTATTCGGGAAAGCCTTTTTTACCCGAGCAGGAGGACTTTTCCCCTTTATCAGGTATACAATAAATTATAATATCACACATATATTTAATAGATTTCATATAATTATTTATTTGTCATAAATGAATCTATGTAAATATCCTTATTTTCTCTTGCCAGTGTCATTAATTAACGTTTACCAACCATTTGCAGTCTACTATCACACTTGCTCTTCTCCCTTGATTCATTGTCATTGACTGTAAAGGATTAATCTTATTGTAATAAGTCCACCGATCGTTTTTTTTAAGTTCTGAGTATAGTTTCATAAATAAATAAAGGAAAATAATGGATATTAAATAGGCGTACATTTGGGATTGACATTATACATAATCGTAAATATTTAGGTGTGCTGGTCAGATTTTAATAAAATCCTTTTCACATAAATAATAATATCGATTCTATCCATGCCCTCAATTATCGACAAGTAATAATATATTGCGGAGAAAAGAATAATTTCATAATATTTGTTTCCTTCCAAGTCAAAATGGTGTGCCGCATACTCTGCTCTCTGAAATACTGACAACAGAAGCGAATTATAAAACTATCAACATTTTTAAGCACTGATTTGGAGGCTAGACCCACAATCAACTATCGACTTTTAAACGTAATTAAAATCCGTCTGTAAACAATTGATTAAAGACAATCCGATGATGGAAGGAAAGCGTATTTTATATTAGGCTATGTCTGTTCGTTACCCCAGCGATGCCTCTTCACGATGTAGCTAATGACGTTCGATGTCCCGTAGTTTCTGCCGCATTGATGTTTAAATGTGACTATATTATAAAAGAACGAGAGTTACGAAGTCAAAAGAAATCCAAAGACACCCTGCACATGAAACTCTGCCCAACTCATCAGATTTTGCAAGAGAATAAAAATCCAGGTATACTTGTTAACACCTGGAAAACATTTCTCCTTTTTTCTCTGCGCAGTGGGGTAAAAATCGGATCTTCACTGACGTGTAAGGTATAAATAATTGTTGCTTTTAAGACAACTACGTATATCAGCAATTTACGTTTTAGAATTACTTAATTAATTATTTCATTGCGTAATATTGAAAAGTTAAACGAGGGAATTTGATTTATACTTTGTAAATAACTCCTTATTAACAATCGTTTGTTAATAGTTTGTTAACTTTGCACACTTAAGATTTATTTGCACACCGTGTCGTCTACAGTCGATTTAATATATACAGTTAGAGCTATTATTCTGAAAACATCTACTTCCCACAGAATTCGAGATTTTTTAATAAGATGTTATCCATGTATCTTTGTTGTTAGAAGATAATGCTTTTGTAATGCGATCTTGTCGCTATATAGTGTTATTCTGTTATGAGGAAATTCGACATATTTTAACTGTCTGTCAATCTCTTTGTATTCGATAAAAATTTGAGGGCAGAGTTTTATCTACGATTTGGTTCTTCTCCGGGTTTCATGCCATTATTTTAATGCTAACAATAAGCGACGGATGGACTTCTAAAATTCAAAATAATTTTCTTATTCTATGCATTTTTTGATGTCTATTGTTTATTTTTATGTAATTGTATTATAACAGTAGGATGAAATTGAAAAAATAATACCAAAATTCCATTGGAAAAATTTACCTTTCTTGAATTTCTAAAAGACAAAAGTGGAATTTAATATTATTACAAATATTATTTGTATTATCATCATATTATTAAAAGGTATTTTTATTAGCGGTTACACTCTTAGCAGAGTGGTCGTTGTCTTTGTGTCAAATGTCTTGGAGATGCGTGATGCGGATATGTTGGCTGCCTTGACTTTATCTAGCAATGTCCTCGGTGCTCTCCCACGTGGTACGATACTTTTCACTTTGCCCCGTACTATTAGGCGTTCAATAGTATCGTTGCAAGGCCGCGACACATATCTAAGCTTGTTAAATATTGAACAAATACTGTTCTATACCAGGTTCTTAGAGTATGGATTCATTAGTACTGTTTGTAACTTCCACGTTACTTCATTCTTCTCTAACGCCACATTTCCAGAACTTCTATCTTTTTCCTCTTATCGTCTTTGTGGCGCAACGAACGAATCGGGTTATTGTTATTTTTGTGATATTATTTTACTTTCATATGTTCCTTGTCCATAGACTTAGTAATCATTACATGCCTTTTGATTTCATCAGTACATTCGCCATTTTCGAAATTAATGCTCCCAGACATACAATTGAACCAATTCCTAGTTGTGTGACTTCGGAGAGTTATCATTAGCAGAGTCAACAATTATCTTTTTCGTCTTATTGCAATTAACAAAGCATTAGTAATTGCATGTTCAATCCACCTGAAATTTATAAAATTAATCTGTCAACTGTTTAAATCAAAATAAGTAAATAATATACTGAAATTATCAACTTTTGTTAGTTTTTAGGAGGCACTTATAACATGATTACAAATATACTCTAATATACTCTAATTATAAAAAAAATAGTTTAGAAAATAGTGAAAGTTTTAGTTGAAACTACTTTAAGAAAGTATTTAATTATTAAACGTTTTGGCATTATAAAATCTCTGGTATATCCTATATATCCACATAATTTGTTTATTAAAATAAATACAAATATTTACGTAAGCGTGCAAAATAATCGATGATCAGAAAAAGAATGTCGCAAGTGAAAACCGAGAGCCGGGTGAGATATAACTTATTATGAAGATCAAACATGGAAAAGAAATCCAATAAATAATGGTCGTGCGATATTATAATAAGTGATAATTTTAACACTGGAAAATATGATAGTACATATATTTTCTCGAAGTTTTGATTTAGAATTAATAATATCAAAAGTCCACAATTAAATGAAACTACGTGATGTAGTATTATTTCTACTTTCTTTAAGTTCTTTACCACGACCTAGGTTTCGTTGTATTACAACATCTTCAGGTGGGCTATTAGAAAAGATATCTTTGCTAATAGCCCACCTGAAGATGTTGTAATACAACGAAACTTAAAGATAAGAGAAGGTAAGAGAAAGTGGTAAAGAACTTAAAGAAAGTAGAAATAATACTACATCACGTAGTTTCGTTTAATTGTGAATAATGAATTTCTACAAAATTAACGCCAAATATATTCAATAATATCAAAAGTATTTGAATACCTGTAATAAAAGTATATGAGTGTCTTTTATCACATGCATATGCCGTTAATGTGAAATAAAGTACAAGTATCTAGTTACTTTTTCAGCCACACAGACTTACCATAGACTTAAATAAACTAGCAGGTATAAAAATAACGAACCTTCCGTCTTTATAATGATCTAAATAATATTAAGCCATAAACATTTTGCAGATATAAGGAATATTTTCAGAACACATTTTAAAAATATAGTTCAAATATTTTACACAAAATAAATACTTGTTTCTCTTTCTTATTTAACAATCTCGCTAATTAGATACACAACAGCATGAATATCACAAGCACAGGCAGGTAAAAGAAGTAATAACAAGTTTGGTCTTGTAAGTTGGCAGCGTTGAAACGGGAAGGCCAGGAAGCGGATGTGGTAAACAATGATTTTGAATGCCAGATGGCGGCTGTAAAAATACTACTCGCAACTGCCTTTTAATCAATTCGTTTGCATCTTACGAGTACCTCGCTGCACACATCGTATAGTCTAGTTTGAACGCAAGTTACATAGAGAGGAAAGGAAATATAACAGTGAAAAGGAAAACATTTAACTAATTAAAGACTTTCTTTTATACGCACGTCAATGTGTCAAGCTAACCTATTTTTGATTTTCAATGTTTTTTTTCTCCATCCACATTGAACGATTTCGTTGTATTTTTCATTAGTCAACATCACATTCTGTGAACATTTCTGATTCCACACTCTTTTACATAAATATTTTTCAGAAGTAGTGTTAAAGTATGACAAGTAGCAACATTTCTTTAATACTTTTTCACATTATATGGAGACTGTATTTGTGAATTTTTGTGCATATTGGGTTGGCCAATAAGTTTTTAACCGAGTTGCTATTAACAATTTTTATTAAAAAAATTATATGTTACACTAAATTTAATTCAAGTATGCACCATTATTATCAACTACTTGTCGCCATTTAGTTGGCAGTGACAATATGCCTTTCTTGTAAAATTTCGGTGACTTTCTTTTTCAACGCCGATTTTTTTCACGTAAATGGTTACTTTGAGCCCTGAATAAATGGTGATCAGAGGGCGCAGTGTCCGGCGAATGATGGAGTAGAATCCAGCCGAGTTCCTTTAATTTATCACGAGTACTTTTTACAACATCTGGTCTGGCATTATCATGTAGAAAATAAACTCGATCCCGTTGACTCTCAATTTGTTAGCTAATCGGTCAAATTGTTTACAGTGAATTTGCATTAATTCTAGATCCCTCTGGAAGCAACTCCCAATGAATAATGCCCTTGATATTCCACAAGCAGCTGAGTATCCCCTTTTTGGTACTTATTCCGTGTTTGGATTCTAAAACTCCTGTTTCTCCTACATCCATCACGGCGTTTGCGTGTATGGTTACCGTGTGTAATCCACTTGCCATCACCAGTTAGTAATTGATTTAGCCAGTCTAAGTTACTTTTCAATGTCAATAACTGTTGACAAGTATCAACTCTGCACTGAAGGTGATATGATGACAACTCGTGGGGTATCCAAACACCGTATTTTGAAACTTTTCCCAATTGTGTTTCTATGGCGTCATGACTGCAGTGTAACTCTGTACGAGTCTGACCAAGTATGAGAATTGATCTGTTAATAACTAACTCCATTGCTACTAAAGTGCCTTCTTTTCACTGCGGTGAAAAGTTTTTTAGTAGCTCATGCTTTTTGTATTAAATCATGAATCTAAACAACACTCATATTTTATATATTTCCATATTTTCATTATCTTGCATCTATTTTAAATATCTAGTCATAGTTTTTATATTTTGCACTAAGGCAATCAGAATTTAAATACTCGTGGACAATGTTATATAAATGCCTTTACATTGTTTACCTGAGATCTGTTATTATCGACAAGTACCTAGTATCAATTTGTTATGCGTACGTACTTACAAATTTACAGATTGCAGTGACGAATCAACAGTTACGAATGTAATTAAGCAATAAGGTAATTATAATGTTTTTATTTTATAACTATTTTAGGGTTTGGAAAGAAGTTTTACTTATTGTGAGACTCTCGTTGCGTCAGTTAGATTAGTTGTGTTATCAAATTGGGGGTCGGAGTGCGTAATATTTAAATTAATGCCTACAGTTAAGCACAGTTAGTTACAATGTAATAATATCGTATTATGTTTTTAATGTAAAGTCATGTGTAAATAATGTAGAGCGGTTGAGGCCTGCAACATCATGGAAATGTGCTATGAAAGCGCTGCGGCGGGAGTGGAGGCCGTGCGCAGTTGAGCGCTAATGTGTAAACTTCTCCTTAACATTTCATTACACACACACACACACACACATATATATATATATATATATATATATATATACTATATTAATTATCAAAACATTGAATTTTAATTCTAATTCTAATTTAATTGTTCAAAATCTTCTCCTACCACGCATAGTAATCCACTTCCAAACAAGTGGTTGCTCGAATTATGAGGTATTAAATCGATTATAGGTATCTGGAATTATATGTAGGACTAATCAGGAGCCATTAGTACATAATTATTTCCTCATTAGTTATTAGAACTTCCAAACGAGGGTATTTACTCGCAATTAAAATTGCAATCATTAGCATTGTGTGCTTACTGCGTATTTAAACATATTCTCTCTTTATTTGGGTGTGTATTTGTTATTACCATGGAATCTTTTAGTGAAGGTATGCATTTTTAAAATTTTTTTTTTAAAAATACGATGGTCATGAGGATCTAAAATAATGAAAATAATATTAGGATATATATTATTTTCATATCACAACCTTAATGAACTCCTAAAATAGAGATAAAATATGTACTTTTAAAAATTATTTTTTTTTGCTGTTTAAGTCACAATAGTTTATATTTTTAACGTAGTTAGACATTGAACATTTTCTTTCTAATTCGTTTCGTGATATTTTTATTACAAAGGTCTAAAAAAAAATTGATAGTTTTAGCAAATTTTTGGATTCTATTAACTTTACTTAAGTGGTACTTTATAGTACGCAACATACATGAAAATTTTTTTTCAAATGCACCCCGAGGTTTAAATAACGCCGAATGTTTTTATGTGTGGCGAGCCAGCCACTAAGGATGCAAAATAAGAGATTTTTAGGAAACTCTCGTAACTATTTATGATTTAAATAACTATTCTGATGAGGATCGAACACTTTTCAATAAAAAAATTAAAGTTTTTTATATGATGGCATCAAAAAAGTGGACCAAATAAGGACAGAAGATGATAATTTTTTAAAGTAAAATAATGTATGGCTGACTTAAATATTTGAGCTGCCAACTACTTTACTATCCATTGGTGGAGAAGAGCCCTCTGACCCTCACGAGGTAGAAAACCAAATATCTTTGCCGAGCGCGCCCCTTGTACGAAACGAAAGAAAGGGAAGGTTTTGGTGAATAGCTAATTCGTCGTTGAGTCGGCACTGGCACATGCTATGTCCTTGCAATATGAAGAGCATTTTGCAGCAGCCAATATTATAAAGAAAGTGTCAACGTTACCTGCCAAGTCCATTACCAATCAAAAAGTGCCTAAAAAGGTACTCAATAACGAAGAAGCTTTATCGTTATATTTAGATTAATTTACCCCGGACTACCGTAAATAACATACACCAGAACACCTTCCCGAGTATTCACAATCTTAGAAAAGCCAAAACATTGTGTTACCCATCAGATGATTTCACTGAGGTAACAGAAACTTATAATGAGGTTCAACTCCATTCTAGAAAGTGTGCGATTCAACATTCGCTTTATTGGATCACATAGTCTCTAAAATTTTTGAATCTCAGGAAGATATTTTATGTCAAATATCTGCTCACGGAGACTTTACGATGATTCATAAATATGAATTTGACGGTAGTTCGGGGTACAGTCTGTATAAACAACAATTTACAGACTCATCTTACACTAATGAATATTTGCTCTCTATAGGTTTTGTTACCCTCAATTAAAGCATACTTAAGATAGAACGATTATCTGAAACAATCCACGTCTCGGTCCACCACATGTTGTAGACCAATTAAACTTGCGTTTATTAAAAAAAATTAAATGTAGTTAAAAAAGAATCTGCTAGGTTTGAACAATTGATTGTAAACTTAACTCCATCAATTTAAGAATTAGAATTAGAATTGAGCATTACTCATATAGAATTGTATCTAATGCCGATTGTACGTCCAAGTGAAATATATGTGAAAAAGCTTGTGGCGAAGTTTGCAAATGTAGAATTTTATAGATATGGCATTTTTCTTTCTTACTTCTCCTACACGCATGAATTCATGCCTTTGAGTGTGCTCCATATTGCGTATGGTCTTCCTATAAAATCATGGCAAGCGTGGGGTGGTGATAAAAAAATGTGGTAAATTTTACAAAGAAACAAATCTAACCCCCACTTAAAAAAAATTTAACTTATTGTCGACAAGCCTAAACCACGGTTTGGTTCAATAAATTACGGTAATACTGCCCGACACTTTTTCAGAAACCCAGAAAGTTCTGATGAAATAACAATAATTAATATGGAACTGATTAAAAAAAATGGCAGTTTTTCTCAATGTTATTTCTTGTATTTACGATAATAACATTGAGAAATTCGATGATATTGTTGAGTCAAACCAAATCTTTGTAACTGGATCGGTACTCATGGTATTGTATGCCGGTGACTGTGCCCAAAATATTGATTCATGGTTCTGACGTAATATCTACATGCATATTATCAATAGGGCAAATGTCAGAAGAAGCATTGGAAGCTCACCGTAAAGAGATCACAACAATACGCAAACATCATGCTTGGAAATACTCGCGAGTTAATACCAATTGGAACTTGCAGAATTAGCTTCTTTTGACATCAGATCCGAAAATTTCATTCTTTGAAAGTGTAGTATTCCTGTGGAAAAGTTATCACGAGAGGTTTTGAGTTATTTAACACGTCCAGAACCTGTTTCTCCTGCAACGAGATCCCAGATCACCAATTTCGAGGATGTGACGTTTTCGAAATCTGATGACTCTGACAACGGTGTCGGCGATCGTTGTGAAGAGTAAATGTTTATTGTTATGAAAATAAATTAAATCTAGATTATTTGTAGCTAAGTTAACTTAATTTTATTTTAGTATCTAATTTATAAGTAAGTTTTATCTCTTTTTATGATTGCAATGCACTAATTTGTGATTTAACTTGAATCATACTTTATTGTTTTCTTCTGTCTTACTGTATTTATCGTTGTAAAAAAATTCTAAACTTAATCCGTATATTTCTTATTTTCTAAATATAATTTTTCTAAGAAAATTATTTTAACTAGATATATATTATGTTCGAGAAAAATCATTTTCTGGACCGTGGTCAATTATAATTTGAGTGGATTTATTTTCCTTCTTACATAATTTCGAACAACCACTTGTAGGGTAGTGGACCACTGTGCGACCTAGGAATTTGCAATTTAGCACTTATCAAATTAACTGACTTAAATGAGATGACAAAATCAAATAATAAAAGAATTATAAAATAAAAAAAGCAAACTATTTTACTGAGATACAACGTCGTGTGTTAAACATGTGATCGTAAATTTGTAATATTTATAACATATGTAATTAAATTATTAACATAAAAAATAATCCCTAGTCATAAATTGAACTGTACATTTTAAAATCTTCTTGGCTGAGAAATGGATGGGTATGGAATGGATGAAATGGAAAATTGTCTCTGGCTCTGAATTGGACGCACTACCCTTTTTTGCGTAAATTGGATGGTAATAGCATATTCTGCTATAATTATAGCGGTAATCAAAGTGTGAAGACTCTTGCATTTATTATAATTTCCTGTTCGAAAGCACGTACCGCATAACTTCGAATGTGCATAAAATTTATGTAGAATTTTGCTTCTCGTTTGCTTCCTTGAGCAGGATGTTATATTTTAACATAATGCAAATTGTTTCAATAATGTATATGTAGTTGCATATATGTACATATAAGCTAGATAACACTAGCATTATTTTTTTGTATCAGATTGGAATAATTATATAAAACAGTACATAACTCTAACAGAAGGTATAACCAAAAGCGAACGTAAATGAATAAGACAAAGTTCTTATATAATAACTCGGAAAATTGTTTTAAAAAGCGAGAAAAGTACAAACTATTTGAGAATTAAGAAGTTAGTCTCCAATCGAGTGAAATATGGAAACATTTTGATAATAAAATAAAATACAAGAAATTAAGAGGAATTAAATACACCGATCTTCACAAGTATCGGTGTACAGAAATAATTACCAGCTCTGGAGCTAACTACCAGCATCTTTCAACTTATTACTTATGTACCGTGCAGTTTGTGCAGCAAAGAAAAAATAATGTTTCATTTGAGGTTAATCAAAGTCTACCAACGTCATGCAATCTTTACCAGATCTTAAGTAATGAATGTCTAGTAAATAATAACATGTGACAATCAAAACTTTGAATCGGAACTTGCATCATATGGAACAAAACTCTTATAAATAAAAAAACTTCTCTCGGTATATCTAATTATATAAATATGATTCGTCCATTGAACTTTATTAACCACGCCACTCAGCGTGTAAGATTATTCTAGTCTATAATTGTTTCAAATATTTCCTTGGTAATCGTCCAATAACGTTTTGGTGACTGATTTAGATTTAAATAGTTTCTCACTGGTTAAGCTACATAAATGTTCAATGTAAATTGTGTTAATTTTGTCAAACATATTCCTTCGCTTGCTGATTTCCATTGTGGCTTTCATTGTAGAAATATGGTCTAGTCCAAATATTTTTATTTAATTTAAACTTTAAAGTTTCATCAGTTAAAACAATAATTGGAAAAATACACAAATTCTCTTCAGATATGCGACCTCGTTTGATGCAATGATCTCGTTTATTACTGATTTAGAAAAACGATGTTTTATCGTATCTAATTTGTCCAAAATAAATATTATTTTTGCAAAAAATAAATGTTTTTAAGGAAAAAATTATCTTTTTAAAATACAATTTAAATTTGGCGCCAAAACGCTAGAATAGTAATGGCGTCTGTCTATGTCGTCACGCTTTCGTAAACACTTGACAGCTTGCATGTTACATTGCTTGTTTTATTATATTATTTGAATTATTTTGTAGTATAGTCATGAATGTAATAAAAACTCCGAACAAGTTATTTATTACCGTTCCAATGAAGAAAACAGTTAGAAATACATGGTTAAATCTTGCAAGGCGGAACCCATCAGCTATATTTTCAAATTCGGTAATTTATTTCTGCGAAGACCATTTTGAAATAAGTGTTTATTTTATTTACTATGTAATAATTAAGTCGTATACTTAATGTCGAGGTCATGAAATAAAATTTTCAGTAATAATGTTGCTCACGTTTGAGGTTATGTCATTTCTGTAATGTTATTACACCACTGTCTATGCCCACCTAAAAGCTTTATTCTTGTTTCAGTTACCAAATGGTATGTAAAATTATATTAATATCATGTAATAGGTTTAGTTTCACAAGTGAGCATGAAACCAGGGTACATTCCCTCAAGATTTGTATGCCAACCGAACAGAAGAAAACGAACTTCTAACACTACAGAATGACCATACATTATCAGAAAATAAAGATAACTAGTAACTGAAGACAGTGAAACAGATTTGGCGGAGAAAATTACACTTACAAAACATTTAGAATCTGCAGGTATTTCATCAGAAAGTTCAGGTTCTTACCAATTTCTTTTTCACTATAATATCAGCAAATAAGTTCCTGTCTTAATTGCTTCAAGTGTATATTTTTTGTATTTGCCTGTTACTCTTGTGAATAATTAGAACATGATTAAATTGCGTGCTTAATCATAAAATTATATTCGGTTATGATTGAAAACAATTTGTTTAGAATCTATTATAATAATAAAGTTTGTTACAAAAATTACACGGGTACATAGCTCACAGCATCATCATCATACGATGGTTGTGAGGATCTAAAATAAACAAACTAATATTAGGATATGTAATATTTTAATAACACAATCTTAATAAACTCCTAAAATAGAGATAAAATGTACTTTTAGGGAAATTTGTGTTCTAAGTATATTGCGTTTTAAATAGTATTTTATGCAATAGCTACGTAGAAGTTTTAACACTTTGGAATTCAGCCGAACAAAAATCGTTGTTTGATGCAAAAAATCCTCCCAGTATTAACGAGTCGATTCTTGGAAAATTTGAGCTTTTTGTCTTGATAAATTCTTGTTCCATTGATAATGTTTCTTTGTCGTACCTTTGGCAGCACATGACTGAGATACTTATTAGTTTATACCGACGAAATATCTAATATGTAAACTTCTCAAAAAGTTTCAAACGAGGGTATTTACTTGTATTTAAAATTGCAATTATTAGCATTTTGTGCTTATTGCGTATTGAAACATATTCTCTCTGTATTTGGGTGTGTATTAGTAACTACCATGGAACTTTTTAACGAAGGTATGTACTTTTAAAATTGTTTTTTGTTGTTTAAGTCACAATAGTTTATATTTATTACGTATTTAGACATTGAACGTTTTCTTTCCAAGACGTTTTGTGATATTTCAATTACAAAGGTCTATGAAAAAAAAATTGGTAGTTTCAAATTCAATCATATTTTTATGTGATAAATGCAAATTTTTGGATCTTATTTATTTGACTTAAATGGTATTTTATGGTACGCAATGTACAAGTACTGTTATTGCCTGTCTTATATTATTAAATAAACAAATACAAGGCAGGCAAGTTCAGTCGAACGATAAACAAAATGTCAAAAATGATGTTTACGAAAGCGTGACGTCAAGCGCTTCTGATTGGTGTTCGATCTAATATGGCGTATTGTTATGTTTTTTATTTTTAGTTATACTAAAATTAATATAATCGCACTTATAACTTAAAAATAAGTTATTTTTTAGAATCTTTACCCTGTATTATTATTTCAAATCTTAATTTCGGTGATTCGCAGCGACTGCCATCATGCCTATTGTGTGTAAATTCGAATGTATCATTTATAAGTTTTGCCGCGCTGTCGAACCTGAACCTTGAGTATCCTGCTTGATTTATCGTCCACTTGTCAAGTGAATGACTTGAAAATATCATTATTGTTCACTTGTTATCTCAAATAAGTGGGTTTCACACAGAAATAACTAGTGTTCGATATCAGTTTGAAGCTCACTTTATTTAAAATCATTAACGGACAATAATGGTACTTTAGAAACGGTTTGGTGTAAATACACAATAAAACATTCGTATTCGATAGGAATGTTACCGAGCGAGTTATTAGAAGATATTGTTATTGTTTAAAAACAATAAATGAACAGGTCAAAGCACTAGGAATTGACCCTCCTTCGTTGGCCGACACGATGAGAGATTTTTATGGGGCCATTGAATTAAAATTGAGAGAAGATTATGTACTGAAAATAGAATGAAAGATCTTCTGTGTGCGGTATCGATAAGACTAAAAAAATCAAATTTTATAGCGTAATATCTTCCGAATGTCCCCGGTAGGGTATTCAAAGAGTATGACATCTGATCTTCTATTCAGTTAACAATAATTTCTTTCAATTTTTATTTTTTCCAAAATTTTCGGTGATTAAAGTACAAACTAAATATACAAATCTCACGAAGAGAATTTACAGTGCTTTTGGGTCATAAGTTCTGTTTAATGCGAAAAACCAGCAAAGAAACACTTAATATATGTATTTATGGTATTAGTTGTTAACCTAATATTAACAACTATATTGCACACTAGTATGGTCGTAGACACATATTGGTAAGAGCGGATACTTAGCATCATTGAGGCATGTAACTTTATTAGATCATCATCGGGTGACGAGAAAATTTCTTGGACATTCTCTTATGGTATTAAGAACTATATCGTCATTGTAAAAGTGGAATTCTTTAATTGTGACATTGTTTTGAATTTTCGTGACCCTAAACTGCGAATAATGTTTTATAACGAAAGCTCATCCAGTACCACTTTTCTGACTGGTTTATTAAGTACAAAAGGAATTCATGCGTAGTCTTTCTCGCGGGCACAAGCAAAAATAAATAAATCCAATGTGAGATTAGTTTTTTTTTGTGTTTTTGTTCATTCATTTTTGTTTAAACTTGGTAATGACTCCAAGAAAACTAAAAACTGCTGATAAGTACTTAAAAGGTGTCAGTAAAAATTGTTAAATTTGTACATAATTAGGATAAATACAATTATTTTTGGTTTTCAATTACTTCATAAGGTCGTTTTACTTTTCAATATTTCTTATGACCGCTACTTAAAAAAAGGAAATAATATCGGTCTTCATTTTTTAAAGTATGATTTATTTCATAATTTTATTGCTTGGTTTTAAGACGTATGTGTAAATATGGAAGGTCTATTAAATCAGCTTTATTATAACGAAAGTAAAGAGACGATTGTTTGAAAAAGGAAAGAGAAGGGAATGCCGAGAATATTTCAAGATTTAATGCTCAATAGTATGAACATAGGCTTTCATAAACAAAACGGGATTCTAACTAATGAAAACGCAAAGGGTCCTGTTGAGTACCCCAGTTTGATATGCAAACGTTTGTTTTATCTTCAATAAATGCTAATTGCTAATATTTTTAACATCCATCCTCTGAAATAGGTATCGCTATCGGATCATTTTGGATCTCCAAATGTAGACTTTTATAAAATTTTGCACAAAGAATTACAAAGAACGGTGATGTCATAAATAATTGTATTGCCAAGAAAATAAATAGTTTTAAATATTCTACTAATTGCAGAAAATGCTCCAGAGATTTTTCGGTAATCGTGTTTACATAATCTGAATTTCATATAAGGTTAATATTGTACTTTATTGTGTCCACTTCCATTCTCATTGGATGCTTTATTTAGTTCAATTTAAACTGCGAAATGTCAAAAACCTGATATCTAATTTGTCTAAAGGTCTAAATTTTCTTCTTTGAAACAGGTTGCTGTGAAAAGTCTGATTACATCTGAAGTTCATCAATAAATGTCGTGATTCTTCTCAAAAAGCAATGAAATCACTCTTTCAACATGTACATAGTATCATCCCATCTCCTAGTCTTCGTATACTTAAGGTCCATCATAATCATATTAGCATACAAACACTATGATTCCTTTATTTGTAGTAATATTAAAGTTTATTCCTTTATGTTTTTAGATTTCATCGATCATAAATTTTTCCTGATTGGTTTTTCACTTTATATAACTGCAAACTGGTCATACTTATGGTATACTTTATGGAATTAATTTTAATAAGGGATATCCCTCTTTCATTTCGGTCAACGCATCGGTATTGCTTGGTGAAAAATATTCGGTGTAAACTGTTTTTTATTCGTAAAGAGTGTTTTCCTTTAACGGGAATGAAAAAAAATAGAGTTCACTTAGTAAATTGTTATTCTTTCCTTATGATATGGTATGAAATTACTTATTGCTATGTTTTGTTTTCCACCCTAATAACTAACGCTGACAGTTATAATATTTTCCGAGCGACTCTATTTTCGATTCAGGTTTAGCAAGAAGTTAGCCATCAAACTTTATAATTTCAAGGCTGTTGCTTTAAAACGAACAATTTACATAATTTTTAAAAAATCTTGATGTTTTTGTTATAACATGAGGTTATTTCGTTGAATCGCTGCTTATCATACTTTGCATATTTATTTATTTTATAATTTGAATATTGTTAATAAACAAATTAATAACCCGTATATCACAAGTAAAAGTTCAACACACACACACATACACACACACACACACACACACACACACACATATATATATATATATATATATATATATATATATATATATATATGTTGTTAAACTTGTCCATAGATTTTTATGTTGTGTAAAACATCTTAAAATATTTTTAACTATAAAAATTTATTTAAAAAATGTGATAGTATTTATTTTTACTTGTTATAGTATTGCTCGTTAACCACACGTTCTAATAAGATAGTGTATGCACAATGGTCATCTCGACGCTATCATCTATTTACGGCGACAATTTTATGTTGGTGTGAGATGTTTACATTGATCGTGCTGCAGAGAATACTGTGTCAAATATTTATGATGATCATGCTGCAGAGAAACGAGCTCTCATCCGAGCCATCTCACTCGTGATTCCCTAAAATATCAATTTTTTTTAACCCACGGGACTATGGCATTAAGATATTGTGTCATGCCACCGTGAACCGAGATTTTATTTATTTATTTATTGATATTTTAACGTACTTTAATGTACGCAATTGATTCATATGGCGGACTTAATGCTACGAGAGCAATCTCTTACAGCTAACCAGAATATACGTCCAACCCCATTGAAGAGCGGTCGGGAATAGAACCGAGGTCCCGCGTTGTGCGTCGCGGTCAAAGCCCGTATACCTTGACATCAGCTCAACACACCGCGGCGACGACAACTTGCTCCCGACTGTCGAAATAAACAATTTACACTTCAAACAGTTGAATTCATCAACTTGGACTCAATTCTAATCCAAGCTCTTGCGATTATATTGTAACGAGCTTTATGTTTATAAAAATGAACCAGGCTGCAGCGTCTCCTCGTGAATTGACTAGTATTAAAAATGTATCAAAACCAATATTTTCTATCCACTTCAAGATGGAAATATAACCTACACGCAATAAAAATATCGAAACTAATATTAGACAGCGAAGCGAAAAAATGAATTGGCTAATAGGAAAATTTGTGGAAAATTAATAGAGTAATATTATTAGACATAGGGTTAATCAGATCTAAGGTTTCTTAAAAGAAAATTATTTCAGAAGCCTTATGTGAGTATTTTATCGTGATGAGATATAAATATCGATTTTTTCTTTTTTAATTTATAAACACAATAAAGAACACAAGAATCAAATAAAGAGAAGAATTAGTAGCAAAAAATAACCCTGGGATAGCAGAACAATTATACGTAAAATTGTCTACGTGATAAGTAGATTGCAAATACTTAAACTAGTCTTTTAAACATTTTAATCGATCTTTGAACCACGTTTTTTTTAATAGTTGTCTAGTACAAATTATAAAAAAGAAGTTAATATAATTGATCTTTAGTACACATATCAGTATCTTTCCTACCAGAGTTACAGAAAAAGTATTTTTAGTTTTTACGGTCATTAAAAAGAGAAAAAATGGGTAAGGAACTCGAAAAATTGTTAAAAATATTGAGAACTTTCTCTTTTTAACTCCTTTCTGCCAGTGATATAATCTAACGAATAAAATTGTCTTTTTTTAAAATCACCTAGAGGGCCTTTATTAGTATCCATTTATCACAACCAAAAAATCATAAAATATGTTCCAAAATGTGATCAGTGCAATGAAAAAAAATTTCAAAAAATCCATTATTTGGTTAATAATTGAAAAAGTAATACGGGGAAAATGAAGTTTTTAGCTTAAATATGCAATAAAGTCATGTCCAAACTAAAGACATTTTGCTCAATTTACAAAAAAGGCAGAAAATTATTCGAAATCACTAACAGAAACGTAGTCAATGAGCAAACGCCTCGGACTTACTGGAAGAAGCGACGCACGGCTATTGCGACGCAACAAGCAAATTGTATATGATTATTAGTACTTTTCGCAATTTCTGTTTAAATAATAATAAAACTTTCATAAAACTTATATGCTCTCGGAGAGTGTCACCATTCTAACAGTGAAAAAATTCCATACTCTCTTTGTTACATTAACGTAGATATCGAAGCACGAGAGCAGGTAAAATGCAAACTGCCTTGCAGTATCGCAAAATTATGATTCGCGTTTTTTTTTAATTTGTTCATAAGTAAATATAATTGATCTTTAATACTGACACGTTTAATTTTTTGACACATTTCTGACGAGTTTCTGACACATTTAATAAAAAAATATTCGATATTTCGAATTCCACTTTAGTTAGCACAGACGAGCCGCATCCGTTAGCTGCAAATATGTGCGTGTACAAGTAATTCTAGAGTAGTCTTATTTACTTGTACGCTGCCACGGTGAGCACATTCGTTCGTCTGCTTCTATATGCTAGGCCCGTCGTATTCCCATCCATCTGCCATTATATATTATTATTTACGTACAACCGGTCCTCGCCCGTTCGCTCGCCGCTAACCGCAAAAATGCTAGAATATCATAGACGAATGAAAACAACAAAAAATATGTAATACTGCCATTCAGCCGATAGGGTGTTCGAGTAACGAGTGGGCCGAAGAGTGAGCTACCACATGCGCAGTGTTATCTAGTTTGATATTATTTTAATTTTGAAGTATATTTGGAAATAAATATTTAAAATATGTTTTAAAATGTTGCTCGTAAAATAATAATACATGTGAAAACCTTAGTAAGTAATTTTATTCCTTTGATTGAAGTAATGAACACTAAGAAATAGATATTATACGAATACAGTGATGTTTACTAAATGCAACTTATAACGTTTGTCAAATTGCTTTTGTCTAAATATATTTTGCGCAAATTTGCTAGCTTTAATGGAACAAAACCTTATAGTCTTTTGATTAAAAGATATGTATTTGACAATAAACCGCAATGTTTTATAGTTTCATACACCTACTTAATATTGAGATAACAACTTTTGCAATATGCCGCACATGTGGCGGATAATTCAAATACCGTATTCATCTAGCGTCCCTCAATATTGATTATTAAATAGATGAAAGTATTAATGAATATTGAACAACGCTAGAGGAATGAACAGGTATTTATATATTTTAGAATGTACGACTTTTTAATGGATAATTATTTCACGAATTAATGAAACAAATTTGAAATTTTAAATCAAAATCATTTTATTATTAAATAACCGATTACCTAAATAAGGTAAGTAAAGTACTATATTCTACTTTTACCTTAGTACACTTTTTGCGCCACAGACTAAATTAGGAGCTATAAATAGATATTGTCTAACGTATACTCCGATACTGTCTATCCGTTACACCTGTTTAGAAATAGTTGATCCCTACATACTAATGTTTTTGACCAGTACATGTAAATAGGTGACCCCGCATAAAATATATTATCACTAACACAGACTGTAATATTTGTTTCCATTTATATGAACTTTGTAAACACCCGGCATTTGCCAGTACGAGGCGTGTGAGACTGTAGGAATGAGCGAGATAGATAACAAAGAACAAACGTTATTGGTCGATTGTTTAGTTTTTCTTACTCTACCGGATAGCTTTATTATTATGGTGCTTCTACATAAATTGAAGGGTTCTTTTCATACTGCCCGGTAATATGGGAGAGTGTGGATCGTATGGTTCGTTGTGTAACGTGAATTCAAATATAATACGATTTCTATTTCCACTGACGTTTTTGTAAAAAAACTTTGGAAAAAAATTATTCTTTACTTCTGTATATTGTTGTAACCGTAAATAGTTGTTTGATTCGACCGAGTGTCGTAATCAAATTTGTTAGCTTAGGTACTTAAATCATTATCTCAACTCAACAAAATACTTATCTCAAATCAAAGGAAAAGCAATAGTTTGACTAGTTCATCGATTAATGTATTAATTTCAATTATTAATTTAAAAAAACTACGAGAAAAAAGAAATATAGATGAAAGAAACAGACAAAATGTGAAAGGAAATGAACGATGCAAAATTTAATACTCAGGATATAAGATTCAACTAAAAAAGAATTTTAATAAGAACGAGCATAACTAAAAATGTCAACACTGTGACACCTGATAATCCATTTTCTACTTTTGATTTATTTGTAAGAAAAGTGGCAAAAAATAGGTCTTTAAAATAATTTTATAATGAAAAAAATCTACTTCAATAAATAAAAAAATCACGTATGAATGAATTTACTCACAATATATAAAATTCGAAGCAAAAGCATGTATTTAGAGATAAAATAAAACCTACAGACAAAGCAACATATTTAATTATATATACTTGAAATAATAAAATTAAGAAAATACATTTTTCAGTACGTAACACTTGAAAAAGTAATCTTTCAGCTTTGACAAAGGAAGGATGTTTTTTATGAAAATACAAAAACATCTTCTGAAAACCATGTTGACCGTGTTTAAAAATGTTCTTTGAATTTCACAAAGTAAAATGAATGAGATGATAAATGAAAATTATTATTATTATTAAAACATCTTTTATTGGGTATGCGTTAATATACAATTAATTAACTATCATTGATGAAATGTACTTAATTTTATTTTCAAGTAAGTAGTGTGTAGGTTTACTGTACCAATGTTCAGATCCCAGATAAGTTAAGTTTATTCATAAAGTTAATTCATGAGGTTTAATACGTTTTAGCTTTCTCAATTCGTGGGTAATAAGTCCAGAAGTCGAATAGCTTCTACGTTGGGAAGGGATGAGGAGTCGTTTTTCGTGTTAAATAGCATACTCTTGGATAACTTTGTTAATCCATTTTACGTCTAAGTCTTTGTGAATTTCTTGGTTGGTTACATAACGATATGCATTGGTAATCATACGCAGGAAGTTGTTTCAGTTTCGTTAGATTACATTACGATTTGACTGCTTAGCACATCCCCAAAGCTGGATACCATATATCCAAATAGGTTTAAAGATAGAAAGGTAAATGAGTCGCTTATAGTAGAAGTTAAGCTTGGGATGATATCCAATCAACTACAACATTTGTCAGTGTTTCAACCTAGTTTGCTCAGCTTTTACTTTGCCGTGATGGTGCCAATTAAGCCTACTATTCAGACGGAATTCAAGGTATTGCTTGATCTGCTTGCGGAACTTGAATTTTGTTAAGACAAGTGTGTAGATTGCTGTTTGATCGTACCAATGCCAATATGACATGAGTTGATTTAGACTTGAATTTGAATTTAAATTTTCCAGTTAACGGTCCATATGTTGCTTGCATAAAGTATTTCTTGTAAATTTTTGGTGGCTTGACTTTGCGTGTCTGCAATTTTCGTTACTACCGTATCATCATAGCAAAGGTGCTTATGAAGATTTTTTCTGCAGTGGGACTATCAGCGGTATACAGTAGAAAGAGAGAGGTCCTAAAATACTTCCTTGCGGTATATCTACCTAGTAAATTGTTGATATATAAAAAGTCTTAAGTCCAAAATATTTCACTATATGATGAAAAACGACGATCTGATTGGCAAAAAAAATAAAATAGATATTTGCAATTCAAGTTATATTAAATCTGAAATATAACGGTGCAAAGGCTAAATACAACGTAGCAGCATCTACTTACATTTGTAGTCCTTATTGGGAGTATGTCACATTTATACATGCATTATTTTTTTATTTACAACTTTAAAATTACGATTGCAGAATATTTTTTTTATTCGAATAAATAACATAAAAAATTCAAAAAAGCAAAAACACAAATATAGTTACTATAACTGAAATAATTCAAATAAAACTCGTGGTGTACTCAGTATGTAAAGTCCACGTTTATAATGAATACGTATATTTTCTCTTTACACAAAAGTAATTATAATGCGGTGCTTTTTGTATGTAATTGCAAAACCTTTATAAATTAATTGAGAATATTCGTATGCATTAATATATCTTATTTATTTTTATATTCTTAAGTGTCAAAGTGTATAAAATATGGTTTTGGTTTGTTCACGTAAGTCCCTGTTTTTCAAGGTAGATTTAATCGGTAGAGATTTCGATCAGATCAACCACGTAGTTACCAGGTAAGTATTATTTAGAATATAATTTACTAAACCTGACATTGAACATTTGTTGCGAGCGCTGTGAGTGAACTATATCATGCTTTCAATTTGATATGTCAAATGAGACACGTTCCAGTACTTTTAAAAATTAAATGAATAGCAGTCCATTTAGCTGTTTGCGCGTGATCAACATTTTTTTAGCGTTTTATGTTCACTGTTCTGGCTCGTGTAAGTGTTAACGCAATTATATGTATGTAGCTTATCTTTTAAGCTATGATATATATTTATCACAATATATAACAATTTCATTGAAAGCTGTTGAGCTGTTTAAGCTTGAAAGTAAGAAATGTGATTTCATACAGTATAATTGTTATTATCGGTGACTACCATTCGAGTCGACAATACGATCTTAATCAAGTAGATACCAATGAAGTTGAAATTTTAATATTTGAACGTCGCGTTATGTCGGTTATGAAGTACAGTGTTACTCGAACAACATAAAATTAAAAATTATATAAACAAACAAATAATCGGACAAAGTTTCACTTATATAAATATGGATTAACGATTCGATGAAAAAGTTGCTAGCGTAAAACGGCAGTAGCACTATATTATTTGGCGGCGGTCTAAGGAAAGCTTTCAATTATTCCATAAGGTATTGTTGTTCTTCGGGGATGAAAGTTTAAATTTTAGTCAGCGATGTGATCTATTGTTGTGGAAAATTTGGTAAGGACCGGCCATTCAATAAAATAAATAGAAACACTTTTACATTTGTAATATTGGTAGGTATTAGGCACTAACATTATTACTTTTAATTGATTATTGTAATACTTAACAGTTCCCAGTATCTGTTATAATATAAAGAAGAAATACCTATTTTCTCAATTTCTGATTACCAAACTTTTGTCATTTATAACTTTATCGTCATTTTATACTACGACAGACAATATTGGCTACGGCGCTGGGCTCTGGAGATATTACTTCAAACAGTTACGAACTTAGGAATTTCATAAATAATCCCATACATACAACTTTTACCGAACAGACGTTTCGTTTGCATTATACTTAAAAATGATGAGGTCATTTCTCTAGCCGATAATTTTTTCTTTCTGTATCAGTACAGGCAACGTTTCCGTCGACATAATGAAGTGCTCGCAGTACGTAGATGGAACTAGGAGAGCAGTTGTGAATGCATCTGCCCCATCTGCGACCCGTGTCGCAGCTGTCTGATGCATTGTGCGCAATCGAAAGTAAGTTGCGGAGTCAAACAGTCGAAAAGGGCGTTTACTTTAGGTAAGAGGGAGAAGCGGAAAAACTATTGCCTTCATTTCCGACCTAATTGGTGATGAGCTACGCTCCGTCGAGGCTTATTTTTAGGTATCGTTTTACACTCTTCTATAAAGAGTCTATACGAAAAGTTGTTTTTTTGGAAGGAACACGATGTACGACGATATAAAATAAAAAGATATATTGTGAGTTATTTATTATAAACACGATTTTACGACCAGCTGGTTTGATATAAAAGGCTTCTTTTGATTTACTGAGAA
Source organism: Druceiella hillmani (assembly GCA_039881145.1). Lineage (NCBI taxonomy): Eukaryota > Metazoa > Arthropoda > Insecta > Lepidoptera > Hepialidae > Druceiella > Druceiella hillmani. Next base: position 19,368,497 of record JAYKKI010000021.1, on the reverse strand, counting down.
AAACCGTGCTACTAACTCGTATGATTTTTAACTACATTCTAGTATTATTTCAGTTTGTCGGTTCATCGAAAATTACGTTTTGCAAAACACGAAGGAAGAAGATAAAAACGGGGGTACAAATACTTGTTGGGAATTAAATGTGTATACAGTGTGCAAACTCTGCTGCGTCAACCGAACAGTAGTCAACCCGTGAGGAACAATGAACATTCGACACGTACGTCTTTTCACTACAAATTTCTGACACCTCTATTGCTTGATTACTAACTCTTTAGACACAGAAACAATGTTGCCGGATATTTTATAAACGTTCCCACGACAGACATCTCTGATGATACCATACCGATCGGTAATAAAGCTTTTCCCTTAATCAATCCCCTATTACTGGAGAATCCTCTATTACGTGATACACAACGACAGGTGCCGTCTTGGTGTAAATTGTGTGGTACCAGTTCTTGCATAATTTGTAAAATGGTGTTACTCCCTCGAAGCTTCTCAGCAGTATGCCTCGTTCCAGGTTTCAGCGTTTTTTCCTAATAATATAACCAAAGTATCTGAGGATCCGGCGGGTAACTATAGAGAAGCCTACTGAAAATTCAGGTTTCTTTGATGATTGTTAGTCCAATGGGCAATCTACCACACCAGCAGTATGCATCGTCAGCACCATATCTTAAAATGTCAATGCCATAGCTTAAAAGCGTTTTTATATGCGGCTTTTATAGTTCAGGTCTCAAAGCTGTACAAAAATTTGTCGTGTACTAAAGTTTGTTTGTTGATTGCGATTTTATTTTTTGCATTGCTGTCCCTTCACTTGTTTGTTAATTGCGACATAACATTTTTTGCAGTTGCGACGTATCGTCGAACGTCTTTTTTTGCAGTCTCTTTTGTAGTAATCAGAAATCCTAGTTAGTTAAATTTCTCGACCACTTCGAGGTCTCTCAATGCGTCTTGGCCAAGTATTCTTACTCTAGCCAAAAATTGGTCTTGGGTCTTGGGTCCGTACTGACAATCTTAACTTGTATAGCTGAGACACATTTATGATATACAACTCAAGTGTTATATTAGGTAAATGGGTGTTCGTTAATTGAACGCGCGAAATTGCTTAAATCAGTGCATTAGTGGACTATAAAAGTTCCTCGTTTTTAGAACTCCGTAGTGAAAAAGAATCTCTTAATAATCATTATGTTTATACGTCCATCTGTCGGTTTTGACCTAAATTTATAAAATTCTGTAAGTAGATACATTTGATAAAAAAACAAATTAATGCACCTCTCTATGCTTGAACGTGAAGTTTGGATGATTTTTTTCACCCATTTCTTCGAATGGAATACCATTGGAAAGGTCATTTTGAGATTCCATTCCCCATTTTTCGATTTAAATCTCAAATGCAAAACATCAATCTTCAAAAGAATATACGAAGCGGTCTCTCCCCTAATTTGTTTCTGTTTAAATTTATTTGGTTAAGAAGTTTCAATTGGTTTAGAACACTAAAAAACGCTGTTTTATGCATGACCCCCACTTGCTATTTCTAAACTCATCAGATTTGAATAGTGGCATTATGTTTTAGATGTATCTCAAAATCGGTTGAGAAAATTGTCGGCTATAAACAATTAAAAAAACTACGTCACATTTGGGTCTGTAATGTTCGAGGTAATGACGTTTAAATAAACATAATGGCATCACGTAATTCTTTAGACTGTCGCGGTGAGTACATCATATTTTACAACCAACATGTTGCGACCTTCAAATAAGTCCGCTGAAGTTGAAAACCGTATTGTCTACTTAAATGGTAGTCATCAGACAGTCATCAGGTAGTCATCAGACATATGTGATGACTTTTTGGTGATTGATTAATTTTTTTGATTCTATATACCATTTTAATTCAAATTTACAAAATGTGGAATACATTTTTCATTTCTGCATAAATTTTTCGAAAGAAATATCATCTTTGCTACAAATTAAATATATGCTAATTTAATTTTATTGAAAAATAGTCGATAATGACTCCAATGTATTGGCAACTTTTATGGCCTTACTATCATATTTATTAACATGTTTTAAAATGTATACAAACGCTCGTCTTCCTAGCCTTACATGGTTAAAAGTGTAGGCAACCTCACGGAACAGTAGATTCTGCAAAAACTGGATTGATTTCCAATCGAGAATATACTGTGCCGATGTAATAACGACTTGCGATTGTTCCGTAAGCATTAGGTATGCAATTATTGTTTCCAGTCTGAGTCTAGACGATTTCCTATCGTTTTTTTAACTTAATTATTTCATTTGAAACATGGGGGAGAACAGTCAGTACAATCGGAATGGTCAATATTTAAATATATAAATAAAAGTGCGCGTGCGCCTGCGCGTGGTCCGTGCGTTGGCTTTTTTCTGTTGAAAATTCGAATCGGACAAAGAAAATGTGAAACGTTACATTCCTAGAAATGTGTTTATTTGAACAATTCTTTATTTAAACACAGGTTTGTTGGTTTTTCAGTAACATAATAAAAATAATCGTACCTTTTTACGGTCATCATTGAACTGTTACTTATTCTATTTTAATAATAAATTCATATCACAAAAACGCACCGTATGTTACAATATTTTAATAAATCATATTTATTTCTAAACCCTTTTTGAGGTCCACCTGAGTAATTGTTAGACCTTAATAACAATATGACTAAGATATAGCATAATGAACTAGAAAAGAAATAATAACAATATACTTAACCTGAGTATATGGTATTTAACGAATTTTTGTTAGTACTTAACGAGTTGGTGTTTACATCCTTTTATGGGGTACTAGCAATACTGTCCGTTCTCCGCGTGGGAAAGTTTTGCTAGGCATTTCTAGTCCCTTCTTCCTCTGGGGATGCCCCTTGAAAATATAAATGCTTCTTAAAGTTAAAACTATATATCAAAAATAAAATATATTTCGATCCATCGAATAATTGTAGGTAAACCTATAATTTATCGTGCTTGCTTATAAAAGGAAGAGATGTCGCTGTTAATTAATTAAAAAGTAATATTTTCATTAACTAAGTAATAGAAGAATTGTGTAATAGCTTTGACGCAGACCAATGTGTAAAACAACAAAGTTTCATGCAAATTCATCCTCGTGGCTCGATGCGCACATAGACGCGGCTGCATTACCAATTATATTTATAGATTCGTTTGTCAATATTTTTACGTTGTAGGCAATTCAGTATTTGCGAACGAAGTCAACTTAAATTTACGCAATATTGGCATACGTAAAATTTTATATTACACGACACATGTTACACGATATTGGCATACATAATATTTTATGTTACACAATACAGGCTTGCAAGAAAATCTTTATAGTGTAAGTAAGTTAACTTCTAAATATTTTCATACGAGTATTTATTAATAATAATAGTTATAGCTTACACTCATATTATCGCAAAGAATTGCGAACATCTTTAATGTGTTAATGGTTTACTAGAGTCCAATCCAAGGTCAGCGTGACGTCAGTTTGTGGTTGAGGACAGTATTGTTCTTTTTTCGAAATAAACGTACTACTTAAACAGCTAAGTGCATTTAGCATTTTATAATGCATTCAGCATTAGCGCTCATCAAAGTGGTATTAGTACTTATTTACGATGTAATAATCTATATTTAAATTCAATAATTCCAGTTTGCGGTGTCTGCTGAAATACTATTTGGTCGGTAGCTATTTTTTATTTTATTTTAATGATTAATTTATAATCGGAATTCATAAAATAAAGAAGGCAATTTTAAAACTGATATCTCAGAATTTCAAAGAAGTGATTAATTCTTAAACACTAAGAAGCTTTTAATTGTTTCTAGTTTTTTGTGCATTCGCAAAAATTCCATAAAATGTAATTGTATCCTGTGGATGAAGTCGGTGATCCAACAAAAAATATTATTTACTATTAAATCCAACATAATTTAAACGATTATGTAAGTAGATAAATGTTTGAAAATTGTGGCAAAAAGCAAGGCGCCTGACATAGTTTTAAGAAAAAATGTGTACAAAATAATGACCATATTTTTGTCACTATACATCAGATGCTTTTATTATTGATGAGCCGCAAAATAATTATTTAAGTCGGTAAATAATTATCCATGCTAGGGAACCCTCTCATGGCGCAAGTCCTACCTACACTTGGTCGATTTTGTTACGGTCGGTCCTACTATATTCTGATTGGCCGTAAGATATTTATTTTGCACGACTGAATAGCAAAAACAAAATAAAAATAAATAAATCATGGATTAGCATTTAGCACTTTACTATATTATCACGAGCGCTCGGCCTCTACAATGCACTCGATGCGGCCCTGACCCCCGTACCGGGGCCTAGTCCATATCGCGCGCGCCCATTCATCGCAGCCGCTCCGGCGAGCTATCTAACCAGGATGCAGTGTCAGGATTGCTCGCTAAATGATCCAAGGATCGTACCATTTTATTTTTACTAAGTATCTAAAAGAAAGAGAGAGAATTGTACTTTTTTATTCGTATTTACAAGCTGTTTCTTGTAACCTATTTATTAGTTTTTATACTAACACGCAGACGCACACGCACACACACATACACACACACACACACACACACACACACACATATATATATATATATATATACGATTTTATTTTTAGTCCGCTTAACTTTTACAGGACTTTGATACATATAACACAAAATAGCATATAGTTAGAGGCGGACACTTATCTCTATTGCTAATTTAAACTAAGTTCAATTAATTGCCATACGAGTTAGTATCCACAGTGATTATCACTGTTTAGATACAACATCGGCGCGGCACATTTCTGTAGAAATAGATGTAGAAAGGCGTCGAGTTGCCACTTTTTCTCGACTTCGTACTACGGTTTAGATCTAAACTATCTGCAGGCCGATCTAGTACCCGTACGGACTGCTTCGCAAGGAACAATCCACAGATTGTTTTGGATCGTTTTCGTGTTGACACTTTGATACAACGAGGAGAGTTTCTTCGTCATAAGGCAGCATAATTTTTTGTAATACATCTTTGTATTGGTCAAGAGTGGCTATAATTTTTACAGATCTTACTCTAAGTCCCCAAAAATATTTTTTTATATTGTCGCTTCGATATTTTGCCAGTAAGCATGAGTAGCACCTGCGCTATGAATGTTCCGTACACATTTAGGAAATTATAAACATTTAAGGGTACATATTACTTCTATTAAACTGTTTGCAAATATTAATTTATCATTTTCATTCAACATTTTCATTCATTAACATTTTCACACATTTCTCAAATATCTCTTTACAAAATACAATTTAAAATATTTGTGTATGCCTCATAAGCAAATGATACCCATAAGAAATACGGTTTTTAAAAAATTAAGGTCTTTATGGGGTAACCCATCTGTAAATCTTATATTTATAAATTAAAAAAAATTTAGTAAAAATAAATGGGCTAATAAGATGCATTACTATGCCAATTTCAAGCTTCTACATTACATGGTTTCTGAGAAAATCGGTTGAGAACCTATTACACGTTCATAGCTAAAAAAAACACGGTGTACATTTTAAGAAAATATGATATCTAGAATCATCGCTGTAGTCTTCCTACAACCTTCACGTGGGTTTCTAAAAACCCCTATTTTTGAAATTTTGGGTTCAGTTGTCCTGAAATTGGGATACATTATTTTCAGTATATTTAAAAAAAATTTCACAATATCTGTGAAGAAATTATTGAAAAAAATTATCCTCATATTTAGAGCTTCAAACGATACTTCACCCTAAATATGGAATTTAAAAAATATTTCGAACCGTATTCCTTTCCTCTCCCCGCAAAATTTCGATATGAATATTTTTGAGTGTAAGTAAGTATATATATATATATATATATATATATATATATATATATATATATGTGTATATATATATATTTTTATATATATATATATATATATATATATATATATATCATGGCTAGGGATGGTCAGTATATCTCGATTACTTTATGTACAAATTAAAAAAGAGGAAGTAAGCATTTTACTGCTATTTTGCATTTCAAATTAAAGTATAGTTGTTCGGAATGAATCCTCTAAACTTATCTCTTTTTAGCGATTTGACAGGAAATGAGTTGCAAAAAACGATGTTCATAAAATAAATATAGGAAACCATTAAAAAAGGGTCTACTGAAATTATAGATGAAGGTTTGATCTATTTTTCTATATCACAATTATTATGCTATATATTTCCAGAGTTTAGAGTAGACTTCGCAAAAATGAAGGTTTTTCGTCAAAAATGTAAACATGCCTTTAAGCTGAATCAGTGTCAGTCGCCAATTTTAGTTCAATAGTTTCGAACCTCGCTTGCTCGTTTTTGCTGCGCGAACGTTTATAAGTGGATCTCAAATCTCTTAGGAAATATTAGTTTGGAAAGGAGAAGGTAGTTTAAATGTTAATCTGAATTCCCCGTGAAAATCCAATTAAAATGAATCCAGTAATATTTATTTGTCTATCTGTCTGTTTACTCATTAATTTATTTGTTGTATATAGTTAAAAAGTCTCTCAGGAAACATTCACACGGGACAAAATGTAGCCTAGATTTTAATCTCAACCCCGATCATCATCCCTTCTGGAAATTCCAACTTAAATCGACCCAGAACTGAATGCTGTCTATGTGTTTGAGCAGCACTCAAGAGAGTGCTGCTCTAACACACAGACAGCATTCAAAAAATCTTCTTCATCTGGGCTATAACCCATACCAAATGCACCCCCAAAACAGCATTATACAAAATGATTAAACTCGCCTCCCGAATGATTGTATAAGAGTGATATACGCACGTGTGTGTACGAGTATATTTAAAATGTACTAATTCACATGTAACTGACATGCGACAAGGAACAAACGTTATAGAAACGGCTTCACTAAATTCCGATTACGCTATATTTTCAAAACTCAATTCACTCCTAACTTATTTATTTATATTTTTTTACAAATAAACAATCAATTATTTATTTATCGTTTTTTTATTATTTTAAGCTCAACAAAGTGGAATCGATCAGCGGCACACAGATGAGTTATGTACGAATTTAAAATTATTTACTTTCCACCTGAAAGTATATAAACCTGATAGTGTAACATTTCATGTTAACTGCAACCTTCAATCATATTTGAGATTATTACTTTTAGGATGTTTAATATTTACTAGTATGTGGTGAGGCTAATTAACTATAGAGGCAGCTTGAGCGACGACAGCCTCTCTATTACCTACTTTCTTTTTAAATTGGTGTCGTTACATACAAACAAGAAACAATTAATTAATAACTATAAATAGTTAACAACTAAGTACCAAAAATAATGGAATAGTAGTTATCAAGTCTTGATCAGCAAAGGCATGGAATAATTTGTGAATAATGTGGTGAGAAATGACAGTCCTTTTTATTTTCCATGAAAATTAGGCCTTGTCGTAAGTTGTTCCATAAAATTAAAGTGTTTTTACTCTGTTATCGTCTTTTTGTAATTAATCTTTTAAACATTTTTACTGTTCTTCCATTTTTTTCTCATTATTATATTTATTTTTAAAAGTCTCACTAATATTACTTCGATATACGATTAATTAGCCTTAAGTTTTCCTTAATCCCTCGTAAAATAATTAATTATGTGCCGCCTGCATGCTTTTTCCTTTTTGGAAAAAAGTAAATAAAATAGGTACTTAGAAATTTGCCAAAAAGATATAAATTAATTTGAAATCAATTTGCTCCTCTATAACGATTCTAGGTAAGTAAATTTTCTTTGATTGCGTAGTTCTGATAGTCGTTATAAACTATTTTCAAATTATTTTTCTTTTTGTCAAAATTACCATTACCGTTAGTCTGTGTTTAGTGCCTAAGCATTTAAATTTCTGAGTAACATACCTATATCATTATAGAGTAAAATAGTGAAATTTTAAAATTGTTCGTCCGAATCATAAAAGAATACTAAAACTTAATTATCGGGTAGATATTTAAGCAAACTATGCATTGTAGAGCAAATTCATTGATCCTTGGGAAAAACTGATGTCCGGTTTCCAGTTAAAGCACGTTTGGGTGCGAAACAGATTTGGTTATCGTTTTTGCAATTTGGTGCATAATTTCAACAGGACATGACTCCGGCTTTAACTTCCTTTTCAGAGAAAACTTCAGAAGGCAAGAGTTACGAATTATGTTTAATAGCTATATAATGCTTAAGAGTTTCTAATATTGTGCGAAAAAATGGTTTATGACGAAGTGATAAAAGTAGACGTAGTAATAAATAAAAATCAAAACCGAACCTAAAAAAATCGAGATCTTTTTCACAGTAATAGGTACTCTTTATACACATTTACTATAAAATAATATCATTCGTTTAGAGCCTTAAATTTTGATCACGTCGCCCGGATTGAATCGGACACTGACATGTTTAAATTTATTATTTTAATGACTTTAAATTAATAGTTATTTATTAGTATGCAGTGTAAACCAAAGGTTGAAAAAAAAGCAGTTAGGGATCGCTGCGTCCAGAAAAGTCTATCAAGTACGAGTAAAACTCGCATTACGGGAGATCCGTAGATACACGAGGCGTTTCTAAACACTTGTGTATAATATTATGTATAATATTATGAATTAAACTATTTACAAATATTAATTTTTCACAACTTAGTTACATTGCCTACCCTACCTATGTTTCACAGTAAAAACAAATTATTAAAATGTATAATTCCACATAGAATCAGAAATTATGATTTTTTGCATTTTTTTCTTTACTTGTGCCATAAGATCTCCGAATATGTCGACTTTCAAGATTGTATGTCGACCGGAAGTAACTTATAGGTTTTGATCATAAATAAGTGACATTATTGCATGAATAAAATGATACGCTTCAAAAGGCCATATATTTTTGTTGCGCGAACCAAAATTTTCTTTACAGCAATATAAGTCTATGTCTTTTTACAGCAATCCAGCAGACTTCAGTGCGCGATATTTATTTCAAGACGATATTTCAAGCCGTTTCTGAGAAAAATGACTGACGGACAGAGGGACGGACAACCGAGCGATCTTTCAAGGTTTCCATTTTTTTCATTTCGTGGTGCAGAACCCTAACAATATAAAAATCTGTGAATATAATCGAATCAAAAGAAATGACTACACCAAGAAAGTCATATTTTTACCATGTGATTTAAGACTAGTCTCGAAAGAAGGGGATCCTGTTCTCGGAGCCTAATTGAGCATCGGAGCTAACAATAGTAGGTACACTAATATTTAGCAACTTTAGGATTTTGTTTGGCACTGGGAAATGTGGAGAAACACATATTTGATTTCACGATTTAGCGGAAAAAGCAATAGGAGAATGTGGGTTTCATAGATTTATAAAAAAAAGGTTTTGTTACAAAAATAAATTTATTTTTTATCAGATTTTTGCGATTAATGTGACACACATCAGAATAGTAGATCGGTTATTTTTTTTTCTTGTTTTTATTTTTTAAGAAACGAATTGTTATTAGTTTTTATTTTTATTTACTATAATTAGTAGTAAAAAATTGTTTAATTATAATAAACAAATAATAAAATAGTTTTTGACATTTAACAATTGTTTTTCACCACCGCGAAACGTGATCGCCTCGATCTCTATAATTAATGCGAAGACAACTAATTGATAACGTGCACCTGACGTATGCAGATGACATCGTCAATAATATTATTTTATTTGACACAGAGGCATTTTCCTAATAATTAACCAATGTTATAAATGAGTTATTATTCAATTTATAGTTTAATCATTAAAGGCCTTTGCATCCAATAAAAGAATTGTCGTTTAACATTTTTGACAAAATAATGTCGGGATATTCTCTTGTGCCAAGCACGCATAGTAAATTTTGTGTGATACATATACCTGACAATAAATAATAATTATTAAAAAAAATTAGTATACGATTATTGTAAATGGAGAAAGGTAGCAATAATAAAAGTTAATTAAGGAGGGGGAAAAGTACCTACAAATCAACAAAATGTAAAACCTCTTCTAAAATGCATGCAATATTTATAAATACTACACATATAAAACGAAAGCTTTTAAAGTGTCCAACAAAAATTTCTAACATTCATTTTATACGCATATCTACCGCTATCTTTTTACTACCGCTATACACAAACATAAAAATAAAAACACAATTAAAGAACTACATCTATCCAATCGGACTGCAGATTAGCAATAAATAATTTTAGCCAACCAGTACCTACTTAGACGCTTGACCGTGGACTAAACGAGCAACGAAACAGTTAGAGCGAGATATCGCTACTCCTAGAGCGGCAAGTATGCTCGTCTAGTTTCTAGGTTATATGCAAAGTGTCGCGTGCACGTGACCTTGCCCGCGCGACCCGATTGGCCCGGCCGCCCGTGCCGCCTGCGCGAGCGCACCAATTACGACGTATATAGACAGCTGTGGCTGTATCATGGATCTAGCCCAGCTCTGGAGATTTTTGAATGTAGCCAGTTTCGTGATTAGGACATGTATCTATATTGCGATTGTGTTTTGTATGTCGGCGCAGACGGTTGGTTTTAGCGACACGCAACATATGATTTTATCGATGTTTATATAAATACTTACGAGTGGTGTTTTGTAAATAACATTTATTTATTTAAACATCGACAAAATACATGTATAAATTAACATAATTCTTACTTTTTTAGATATGTTTTGAGATAGACAAAACTAAATGCTGTAAGCAATCTATTAACGCAACCTTTAGGGTTAGAATTTATTTGTTTTTACTATGGTTCACTTAAGTGTGAATAATATATAATAGATAAATAGAAAAATAGCACGAAATCTATGTATAGTTCAAGATAAAACGTATAAACAGTGGCCTAAAACTCACCAGTTTGGCGAGTAACAATGTTTGATAAAATTGTGGTCTAAATTATACTTTTGGTCAAACGATTATATAAAAAGCAATAAATTAAGCAGAATAAAAATTTTTATGTGACCGGTCAATTTATTCCAGATAATAACTAATGCACATAAATATAGGTGAGTAAAGCTTTACGTATAAACATTCTAGTAGATATTTTTTTTATAACCAATTTTTTTAATAACCAATTTTATACCGATTTCAAATTTCCAATAATTAAAAACAAATAAAAAGTAATTATCACAACAATGATCAGGATAGTGATTATGCAATGATCCGGATATATTACTTTAATGTGAATACAACGTAGTATTCAAACTAAAGTAAAAAAATACTTCTATTTGTTAAAAAATACGCTTTGAATTTTATTTCATGAACACTTAAGGTAATTTTTTGATGGTTGTCAACAAATTAGCAATTAAGTTACGTTGAGAAATATTTCTGCCAACAGTTTCTACAGAAAATACATTGCAGCTAATGTTCAATTTTTTTCATTCTCGTAGCAATTTTCCCTGCGATCCATGCAATCATATATATTATTTTCAAGTCCGGAATTTTTACCGGCTAATTCTATCGTTTATTCTTCCTCAGAACTCAAATCTAATTTAATTTTTTGCTTTTTAACATTGATTTTTTTTTCTTCATAATCTTGTTATTTTTACTTTCTTTTCCTTTTGTTTTCACTAATGTAATCCGGAGATGTGATACCTTTGCTATTTTCTTGGACCGTTTCCGAACGTTAGTAAGTAGTTTTACAACTAGACACGTGTCAGTCAGGTACTTTGAAGGCGTGTAATTTTGCGGTGTATTTTTGCGAGCATCGTTATTAGATCTTGATGTTGAAGGCATTGTCGGTGATAGTTCTTCTTGAACCCGTTCAGATGTAGGATTTTTAAGCATCATTGAAACCTCTTGAATTTTTAAGATTATCAGATATGTAGGCATAATCTGGAAAGTATAATCTGGAATATAAATTTAGCGCCACTTATGAATTTGTTATTCGATATGAGGTTATGCTATCGACAGGGTATTGTGTTCAACTAAAAAGAGCAAAAACACAATAAGTTTTTAAAATAATAACACTACAACATCAAATATCGATGTACTAAAAAATTTAAGATAAATTGAATATTTGAAGCTTAAAATTACTTAATGTATTCAGCAACGTACACATTCGAGTAGCAATCGTTCACCAATCTTAGCTCGCGACATCTAGAGCAAAGACAGTACATTTTTTCGGTTGGTCGTTTCATCGAACTGGCCATATCATACTGAATTATCCTAGGCTAATACCCGGAAACGCAGCCTTGATTGTATATATATATATATATATATATATATATATATATATATATATATATATTATAGTGCATTCGTTATAACGCATTTTAATAGTCTTACAAAATGAAAACGCATTATGAGCAGCGTACTAAGCGGCAAAATAATATAATAATTGAATTATTATCCTAAATAAAACCTATATCTACTTTTGTAATTTCGTACAAGTAGTTTAAAAAGTAATACACGTAAGTGTATTATTAGTAATACACGTATACTTCACTGAAAATCTTCCACAAATAATTAAATATTTATTTCAAATTTACATACGAATTTTTATACCACTCGAAATAATCTGAAAAACATTTGAACATATATTAGAAAGAGAAGAAATGTAAAACCCATTTTTGTGGCCAATGTATCTTGAGACTTAGTTAATAATATTATTTTAAGACCGCACTTTCCTTCGTCTTTCATAAAATCATCAGTTTATCAGATAAAAATGCCGATTTGTGCTTATGTATTTTGCGGAGTTATAAACTTTTATTCTCCCTTCGGATATGTAAGTCTGGTAAAACTAAATTTTCAGTTTTAGTTTTGTGGACAACCAGTGTATGATTATCTATCTGTCCGCCTATTGCACCGACACGAAACCTGACAATTATATTGAAGTGGCCATATTTAAATGTACGTAGGAGTAACAAATCTGAATTAATCTGAATGCACAGTTATTAGAATTATTTGCGACATTCATTATTTATATGTTCACAAGGGAGACACTTTATCTCTATAAAGGCATACCTATAAATTTAATAAGGCTCTCTAAATTTTTGGCGTTATTTATTTACATTATTTTGTATTATATTACTAAGATTGCCATCATATCACTGTAAATATATAGAATCGAAATGATCTGGACACAAAAGAAATGATATGTGGCAAAAGAAAACACTACTTTTTAATTAAACGATGTCAAAATATTTCTACTTGGAGCAATGTCATTTAATAAGGCCCGCGACATGGCTGAACAAACATTGTTAATATTAATATACACTGTAATAGATAGATATATGATGAATATGTTCTGTAATACTATTTCTCAGTGATATCAGCAAAAGGCCGCCGGCGAGACCGGCATCTTTAGATATCGGTGTGAAGCCCAGATTTATTTTGATATAACTGTATATGTATATACAGTTATATCACAATAAATCTGGGCTCCACAAATAATCTATAACTGTATATGATATAACTGTATCTGTGAAACATTATTCTGTTTCGTGTATTTTTATACATTAGTTAATTTTTTAGAAAAACATTCTAATGATTGCTCAAAACTAAGAATTGGTGATTACTTTGTAATATTTTTCTCTATAACTTATCATTTAATTAAACTACTGTTTCTATCGAAATGTTTGGTATTATTTTATAATATGTTTTTTTATGTAACAGTCATACTTATGAATTGTTCGAAACACTTCATCTTACTTTTCTGAATTTCTCTTAAATATAAAATATAATCTATATAATTTTAGTATATGTATACAGTGTACATATACACAATAATAAAATATATATATATATATATATATATATTTAATTCTTTAATATTAAATGAATCAACATTAAATTATTAACGTGAAAGTAAGAAAAAGGTTCATAATACCTGAACTGTCAAATATAATTGTTTATGAACATTCTCTTTTCAAATTGAACGGAGTATAGGTGTATATAAGAAGATTAGTAACGAACGCTATATAATCAAAGATAAAAAAGACTAGTATTTGTTTTTTAATGTGGCATTAAGCATGTCTGTCAAATTTAGGTAATTTATCATTAATCTCTAAAAAATATTTCTTTACAGTCGGTTTAATCGTGATTTGCATAAAAAAAATTTATATAATTTTACAGTCCTAAGCTAACTGACGCCCACTTTTTGCCCTTGTCCTATAAAACTCGACCCCATTCAAAAAAGGTCACCAATTATGCTCTGACCGCGCGTGTTACCCTTGATGTTGGCGCTGCTGCTCGCAGCGGCTACTAGTCGCAACTGAGCGCGATGTCGTCGGAAGTGGCGACTCGAACTGGTTTTCTCTTGGCGGGCAGGTGTCGCTTTAAGGCCCGTCGGGTCGGGAGGCGGCGCCTAGACTCGGCGCCGTTTGCTCGCGTGGCTCGTCGTGGTGTTCGGTTATTTGTTGCTTCGCGTCTATAATCATTCAGTGAATAGTCTAACGACCAGAAATAACTTCATCGACTCGTTCTGTTTTTATCTTATTATGCATTGTACAAGTTAACAAAGCGGTTACCGTCCTTACGTATCTACTAAATAAAGTTAATAAAGACACATCATTAATTAAACCAAAACGATGCATCTCACTAGTTTTTTCACACAATGAAGCGTGAAAATGTGCGCGCGCCCTGCTCTCTCTTGCTCCTACAGTGTGATACAGACAATAGGCTTGCACTGTGTCTTAGATATACAAAACATAACTGAATATGAGAGAAAGAGAGAAAGAAAATGTGTGCTCGCACCTCTCTCTCTTGTCCCTACAGTAATATACGAAACGTAACTCTCTCTCTCTTTCTGTCTTCACTAACTTATATCTCCCTCTCAACTTCCATTCGCCTCGCCTGATCACACTTTTCGTAACGCTCTCGTCACGCATTCACCAGCTTACTTCCTAAGCCAAGCGTGCATAAAGAAGTTTTACTTCAAAAACCTTTTGGTAGAGGAGTAGAAATTTCTATACGACGCTTCCATAAAATACACGACTTTTCCCCAAAAGCGTTTTTCCATAATTTATAACAGAAAAGAAAAAGGCTCTAAATTATATTTCAATCTTTACTTCCATGATGCTTACGGCATGGTCATATAACGTAATTTCATTTCGATAAATATTTCTTTGAAAAATGGCACATTTAATTCTATATTTTACAAATGGCACATTTAATTCTATATTTTACAAATGGCACATTTGATTCTATATTTTAGTGCATTTATTAACGAAAATGTTCCTGATTATCTAATTGATTAATGTTTTTTTTTCTGTTGTGGAATAATTATAATTTATTTATTATAATTTTTTTTTCTGGTGTAAACTATATAATACAGTACAACCAAATTAACTGCTAGTAAAGTTTCTGCTGGAAGATGGCACCATGTTATTTAAATTTGTTAATTGAGTTGATTGAAATTTTATTGAAAAAAATAAATGTCATGTTTACCACTAGATGGCGTTGTATTATTAATTTTTAGAAATAATGAAGTTATTATTATTATGTAGAATGAAAGATAAGTAACATTTGCCTTAACGAACTAATAATACGAGTAGTCAAGACTGTACTACGAAATTCACCTTTTCGATGGGGGCTGACTATCGGTGTTATTTTTTTCAGATTTATTATCTATTACAGATTATAATTAGCGGGATAGCTACTTTCCTGGCCCCAGTTCCGTCTATAACAGAGCGCTTCCCAACGCGCTTCGCGAAGGCTGGATATAAATTAAAAGCAATATATGATCCGTACACATAAAAAAACGAGTGTGCTTTAGACCACACGACTGAAGTAAACACTTCAAATTCACAAAATATGAACTTTAAATGAATCTACAATTTTATTCACTTTAAACGTAGAATATTTAATGTATTGAACAAAATAATAATTTATAAAATAGTTCAAGAACGAAATGAAATTACAAAGTAATCAAATAATCACCGTTCGCGTAACGCTAGCAAACTCGCATATATATATATATATATATATATATATATATATATATATATATATATATATATATATATATATATATTTCATGCACTGGCTATGAGAGGAAGAGAGAAAGAAAATGTGCCCGCGCAATGCTCTCTCTTGCTCCTACAGTATGATACAGACAATAGGCTTCCACTGTGTCTTAGATATACGAAACATAACTGGCTACGAGAGAAAGAGAGAAAAAAAATGTGTGCTCGCACGTCTCTCTCTTGTCCCTACAGTAATATACGAAACGTATCTCTCCCTCTTTCTGTCTTTACTAACTTATATCTCCCTCTCAACTTCCGTTCGCCTCGCCCGATCACACTTTTCGTAACGCTTTCGTTACGCTTTCGTTACGCTTTCACCAGCTTACTCCCCAAGTCAATACTTACAAGCAGTCAGTAATATAACGCAAGGCGAATATATAATATATCGTTAATATAAACATTTATTTGCAGTTTGTAGAGACAAGTCCGTTAGGGACAATTCGATCGCAATTAATTATTAACATTCGTGCAGATTGAAGTACTGATAGAAATTAGCGAAATAATTATGTTTTTTTTACTCTGAGTTGAAATACTATTACCCCGGAAAAATTCCGTGCCAAAAATTAAAAGTTAACGCGGGGAAACCGCAGACAAAACGTACTGTTCCGGTATGGATAGTGATTATTTTGATAATAAAAAAATAAAAATAACCTACCTACAACAATAAGATCAGCCATATAT
Source organism: Druceiella hillmani (assembly GCA_039881145.1). Lineage (NCBI taxonomy): Eukaryota > Metazoa > Arthropoda > Insecta > Lepidoptera > Hepialidae > Druceiella > Druceiella hillmani. The sequence continues at coordinate 19,351,840 of JAYKKI010000021.1, read as the reverse complement.
ACAAATATGCAAATATATTCATATGTGTGTGTACGTGTGAGTATGTTGTATATAATTCTTTTAAATTATTTGGCCTTAAAGTAATTCTTAACTAAGTAAATACTCTACCCCGGCATAGAAAGACTTGTTGAGCAGAAATTAGGTTTGTTATAAATTAATTAAATACTCAACCGTAACCAGAATGGTTATAACAATAGAGTCTCAATCTGAGTTGAGTCACAATTACTATTTTCGAATTATCTGTTGAGTTGCAAGCAAACGGCTTTAAACAGCCTAATTAAGTTCAAGGCAATAAGATCATTTAAAATGCCTTGCATAAAGAGTAGGTAGGTATGGGCTTATTTACGCGCTTCATTAGTTGAATCGAGAAGTGCAGCGTAGACACAGTTTATCGAATAGAGAGAGATAGAGAGCACTCGAGGGCGCAGTGGAAATTGCACATTTTATGCAATTGATAGTTTATCTTTATCGTACCAATAAACTATTTAGCTGTGTCTTATCTAAATTCTAGCTGACGTCATACACCGCTTTGATAATGCTTAAACAACCTTGTATCCGCTTACGTATAGTCAATGTATTTGTAATGTATTTTAGGGACAACTAGCAACTAAATGCTAACGTGGAAATATTTACGAAGGGAAAAATAAAAATTGGACATTTCCGGCACTATTATTGAATTATTTGTCTGTCGATATAAATTTAATTGTATATATCTATAATCAAACACAAATAAAAAATCAGCTATCGGTTGGAAGACCTTTCTGAGTCACACCGTATTCAGTATTTTGCCAGAACTGCTCTTAAATTGTTTGTCTCTATTCGAGCCAATTGCACTATTTTCGTATGGGCGTTCGCCACTTTTTTTTAGCAATAATAAGCGTTTACACGTTCGCATTTTATAATGTACATGTGTAGTGAGCAAACAACGAATTACTGCTTTAAAAAGCGAGGATGAAACTATTCAACCTAATCTAACCTAATGTTAACCTATAGAAATGTAATATCATTAAATTTATTTTCAGAAGAAAATAAATACTACAAGCTAGAAATACATTTGCGTTAAAAAAAAAATATACATACATAAAATAAAAACAACAAGCTATAAATACATTTGGGATAAAAAAATACATAAATAATGAATTTATTTATGAATTTATTTTATCAATTTCTTGAAATATTTGGAATATAATGGTAAACCTATAAATACCTAATTATTATTGGGTGTGTTGTATTAATATAATTAATGTTTTGGATTTTTTTATAGGCTACTATTACCTCATTATTGATTTATGTGAAAATAGTTTTAATTAGATAACTCCATCGTTGTGCACATCACGTTAAAACAACACAATTGCTCAAAACATTTTCCTTAAAATCACTACACATAAAAATGTAAATCTCAAGATTTTTTCTAATTACTTGAATATAATAATTGTTCACGTGTATGTACTTGATACCGAGTTCATAGAATGACGTGCTGTGTTGAACGGGAAGTCCTTCTGGAAAAGTGTCATATGTTTCTTATATTATGTTTAAAAATATACAACGGATAATCACGGTACATTCTTGGTTCGGAGAATTGCGTAAAAACTTTGAATAGGCTACGAATTTATTGATATATAAACAGCACCTATTGTTAACTTAGTATTTTAAATTCCAATTTGTTTCATGTACACTTTAAAATTATGCTTTAGAATTGCAACTATACCTATTTTGTTTTAATCGATTTTTTATAAAATAATTATTTACCATTAACGGTTTAATTTATATACTTTAGCCAAGTTTAAAATTTTCAATTCTAACTCTATTCTATTCTAGTTACATTTTTAGTTCTAACGTAAAAATGCTTATAACGATCTTATAGCAAATAGCTCTGGTCTGGAGCTCTGGAGCTCATTCGTATATTTAATTGTCGAATCATAATTTTATCAAACATTATTTTGACGCGATTTGACTTTTAGTTCGACCTTTAGTTCGTTTAAACGATGAAATAACTTTGAATATTTCTACGGTATGATTTTGAAATAGAAAATAAGCCGGAATTATAAAAACAATCTTTAATAATTACCAATATGAAAACAGTTCTTACACCAACCGCGCGAAAAAATATGGAGGAAACGGACGACATCCTCTATTATAGAAGCTAGGCTCGAGCCTGGTGTTAAAGGTGAAAACTGTAAACCATGGAGGACGTGCAAAAATGGTAAACTAATAATCCGCCTTAATGATGTATTATTGAATTTTCGTCATATATTATTTCAATGTGCTATAACCGTTTCAAAGTTTCACTCAAATGAAATCGGAGAATAAGCGCGCTGTAACCGCTTAATCGTTTTTGGTCGTTCACGCACGTGTTATAAAATTATATTGTGTTTATATTCCGCATGACCGGATTTTCTACTTACGATTTCAGAATCGAGGTACATCACGACCAGCACACTATTTTTAATATGTTAAATTAATTTTTGTATTCATTGTTTAGTTTTCTGTTACGTACTCAATTTTACTTTCTGTTTTGAAATAACTTGCTCAATACATTCGCAAAATGCTGTAAGTTGAGTACGAATTTTACTAACCAATTAAATAAAAGTAAATAGATATATACCATGTAAATCTTAGATGAACATCTGGACGCTATAAGATATGCTATGGTTAAAGTCCCAATCATGTAAAACACTTACAGACACTTTTGTAGCAAATCTTTAAAAAAATCATAGCTCTTTTTAGATCAATACGAAATACGGTTTAATACATACATTACCTTGTTTGGTGTGTGAGTGTGTGTGTATTATACAATATGTATTATTAAATGATAAATTTATTTATTTAGAAGCCGTCCTTGTTATACTTTTGATTATAAAAATCTATAATTTTAAAAATCAATATCTGAACACTTTGTGTAAAAGTAATTATAATGTATAAAGTAAATTCGCTGTACTTGTCTAATGAAATGCCTTAAACCATAATTCCGATTCATTTTTTAATGGGGAGTGAACAAGTTCATTTAATGAATAGTATTGTAAGTAATTATAATGTATAAAGTAAATTCACTGTACTTGTCTAATGAACTGCCTTAAACCTTAATTCCGATTCATTTTTTAATGGGGAGTGAACAAGTTTATTTAATGAATAGTATTGTAAGTAATTATAATGTATAAAGTAAATTCACTGTACTTGTCTAATGAACTGCCTGAAACCTTAATTCCGATTCATTTTTTAATGGGGAGTGAACAAGTTCATTTAATGAATAGTATTGTAAGTAATTATAATGTATAAAGTAAATTCACTGTACTTGTCTAATGAACTGCCTTAAACCATAATTCCGATTCATTTTTTAATGGGGAGTGAACAAGTTAATTTAATGAATAGTATTGTAAGTGATTATAATGTATAAAGTAAATTCACTGTACTTGTATAATGAATTGCCTTAAACCTTAATTCCGATTCATTTTTAATGGTGAGTGAACATGTTCATTTAAAGAATAGTATTGTGTATTAGAATTATCGCCATCCGCTTTTAGGTTTCCCTACCTTAAAGGAATAAACGGAATCCTTATAAGGGCAATGTCCCGTGCTTTCTCCGTTTTTCAAAGCCGTTTTCCTTTCGCCTTCCGCGGACTTCAAATTTGGTACAGTAACAAAATGCCTGCGTACTGAATTTTTAATGTTAGGGGAGCAAATTGAGTATTTCAAAAAATATTTTCATTCATAAAGTTCATGTACTTATAGTGTGCAGTATCGTTTGAAAGGGCTCCTTTCGCTTTCCGCGGACTTCAAATTTGGTACAGTAATAAAACGTCTGCGTATGGAAATTTAAATGGTAAGGGAGCAAATTGAGTATTTGAAAAAATATTTTCATTCATAAAGTCCATGTACTTATAGTGTGCAGTATTGTTTGAAAGGGCTAATTCATAATTTTAGCTAGTACATCTTCAGAGAAATCCTGAAAAATGTGAGAAATACTGAAAAGTTCCTCCTACTATTTACTACTTCAGTACCTGAAATCATCAAAAAAATAGGGTTATTGGAAGCGAAAGCGACCATTCTAGATGTCATATTTGTCCCCCTGCTGAATGATATTAGTTATTATTAAAAAATCATTGCGTTAGTAATGACTTATGATAAGTAAAATAATATCACTTCGAACGAGGTACGGAACCCTCGATGCGTATAAATATTGCTATCTAACTGAACCTTATGTTTTTTTAATAGGAGATGCAGAAAAATTAAAAAAAAACATTATTGCGTATGTCTCGTATATTCTTAGTTACGGAATATATTAATATTCAGTCAGAACGCATAATCTCATTGTGTATAGATCAAAATTTGCAGCTTTTCCAGAATTTTCTTATTCGTATACCGTTAACGGTAAAATTTATGCTACTGTATCTCCAAACAAACTTTTTGAATAGTTTTCTTTTTCATATAAATTTAAATTGGCAATTACATTAAATACATGTTAAATGATTTCAAAAATAATTTGTTCAACCTGTTTGCCCCCAATACATATATTTTAATGCTTATGCCATATATTGTATTTGTATATATATTCACTGAATTAAAGTCTAGCTTGCAACCGAGCATTCTGATATAATACTGTGGTATTACTGTAAAAGAAATCATATTAAAATATTGTATTTCACAGGCTATTGAAATGTGTCGCGCCGCATAGCGTTGCGTCGAGTCTACGGCACGGGTGGGTGACATCGACGCTGTTTGCTCCGTAAGTCATTTTATCTCCTCTTATTGATTACAAAGTCGCTGGTTTTTTACAGAGTGGATTGGTTTCGGTCAAGCTGCCTATTTGATGCTCGCTATTAGATAACGGAAAAGAAGTGTAACGTCAAAAAGTTTGATTTGCAAGTCAGTAACAATTTATTTATCTTCTTACGGTGAAATTAACCATATTTTTGTTGAGTATTTAATTTTGTTATTTTAATGCTTCATATATTATATATATATATATATATATATATATATATATATATATATATATATATATATATATATATATAAATATATTTAGTGGTTTAAACGATTTAATATATTTTTCGAACTTATTACATTATGAAAACTACTTTCTAGAGTGGGAAATTATTATTTCACGTTCGCACTATGCAATATAATTAAGAATTGATTTCGAACATTAAATTCGTCTTTTATTCATATGATATCTCGGTGTAATAAAATATTTGGTCGTTCGTCTGATGAGTGTGCAGAGACGTTGTCAAGTCGGGTGGATTCTAATGCAAGGGCGTAGCTCCCGAACTTTTCTCAAAACAATAGGCAAACAATTGCTGGTATATCAGTCTAAGGTAACTGCTATTTAATTGTTCAGTATAATCGTTGTATAATAACCCGTCTTTCTGAAGAATGAGACGACCATTTTCCCAGAACTTCGCCCTTTCTTCGCCTTGTAGACGAACCTTCAGAAAGAAAGACTCAATGCGCCAACTGTCTCTTAGTTTAAAATTTGCAACAGCGTATTCGGTTTTATTATCTGTAACGATATTGAATACAGAATTTGAGTGACCATCGTCGAATTGTTCGAATATTTTGCGACAACAATCAACGCGACGGCGTTTTGGAGCTTTGGTCAAATCATGTGTACCCATCTAAAGGGAAACTTCTCGCCTCCCAAATGTTCATTTAGAATTTTCTTTACCAACACCTAAACTTGCCCGAATGTAATGATGAATCTTTTGTCAGTTTTTATCATGGGCCCCACGGCATTAATACTATCTTCAGTCGTTGCTGCTGAGGCACGCCTCTCAGGTGAATCATCCCTCAGATTGGTATGACCATATACGATTCAGTTGAATCATTTATAAACAACAGCGCGGTACGGAGATTTCATCATGAAATGCCAGCCGAAGACGATCGTAACTTTGTCGCTGATAGAGATCACAACGAAAGCCATAAAAATCACCGAACTTTTTCGTAAGATCTTGACAAGATACGTGCAGTTTTCAAACTGCCGGTAATATGTAAAACAAATGAGAAATTCAAGCAAAATAGCTCAAACAAAGATCAAGTATTAAACGTAGATGGACTGTAGAAATTTGAACAATAAATCGAATGCCCTCCACTCAATAAAATGACGATAGTACACAGATATGGACGTCTACGGTTATCTGGAAACCCAGCGCGCCGCCTATCTTATGTTTTGGTAGTCAGCTGGATACTAGAATCGTTGTTTGGTTTTTAGTATTTTTTTATTATAAGTTATGGTATTGGTATGCGTATCGGTAATGGTATGCGTTACGATTAGCTGTAAAATACATATGAGTGCAATATATTTCCATAGTTAAGTCTGCTTTCACTATTTTACCAATATTTACCATAATAGATATCCAATATTTGAATTATATTACGTATCATAATTATATTATGTATCAATATTTGAATTATATTATGAAATAAACTTAGTAGAATTTATTAAATTAAATGCAATAATAAAACCAGCTGTTATAGAATATTGACTCTAGTTTAATTGTAATGAATATATTTGTTATCGAAAATTAAATATTCGAATTTTAACGTCGTTTATCATAGCGTGAAAATTCCATTATTAATCGATGATTGTTAATGATTATATTTATTCTGAGTATAGTTTATGACATTTGTATTTTGCAATCACAGATGTCGGTGTTATAATATTTTAGCCAGGTTTCCATAAGATCCGCAACTAAAAAAGAAGTAAATAATCCATTTGAAAAGAGGCTTTGTCTTCATTATCGATCATAGTAAAAAAAAACAAAATACGGTAGTAGAGAAAATAATAAAAATATTAGAAACTGAAAAAAAACCACTTTATTAAAATATTTTATTTTACTTTAGACCTAAAAGCATTATAAGCACAATTAAATGAAACTACGTGATGTAATATTATTTCTGCTTTATTTAAATTCTTTACCACGACGTAGGTTTCTTTGTATGACATCTTCAGGTGGCCAATTAGATCGAAAGAAAAAAGATCTTTGCTAATTGCCCACCTGGTGATGTTGTAATATAACGAAACCTAGGTCGTGGTAAAGAATTTAAATAAAGTAGAAATAACATTACATCACGTAGTTTTATTTAATTGCGAATAATGGTTGTCTACAAAATTAAAGCCAAATATATTCAACCGTTGTAATCAATAATATTATAACCATGAAAACTTTCAGTTGCGCAGTTGGCTACGAATTCGTCACTGGCGCATATTAATTTTGAGAAATAAAAAAATGAAATACAATCTTATTACTTTGTTTGAGATCCTGAATTTTAGCTCAATATCTTGTTACATAATGTAGGTTAATTAAATGGTTAAAAAAACTGTGGACTACAGTTTTCTTTCATTTCTCAGCTTTTGGACACCGTATTAAGGTGTTTTTCATTTTACTAGGATACTGAAAATTCATATGCATAAAAACAAATAGTCAGTCCGATAAATAAAAATATTTAAAATGGTGAAAATTTTTTTTATTGTATTATAGTCTATCGAAATATTTTTTCGAAAATGTCTTTCACCTCCAGAATATTTATTCGTTACTATTTTGTTATGCATATACATAGTCAACATGCATCAATAACACATCAGACCCGACCTGCCAATGAATCGATGCCATATTTGTACACATTTATGACGTTCCGTTACTTTTGTTTCTTATATTTCCGTATCGTTTTAGTTTATCTTCAGAACATCATAGTTTTCAACGAAGAATTTAAATGATACAGAACACAAAAAAAATCTTATCGAGTATGATTGTGTTAAACTTATATTGATATGGTAAATTTAAATGAAATAACTTACGAAATCACATTAAACTAAAAGTACAGACTTTTTATTTATTTGTTTTAACTTGCTACTACATTTATTTTATTTCCTTTTTAATAAAGTGGGCACATATCCTTAGCACAAAGTATAATTGCCCCAATGTTTCTGAGCATAAATCTCCATAGCCGATCCTTTTTGATTTTTTTTATTTACGGTGTTACAATAATGGCGTCAGTCCCCACCCATCAGATTAAGACAATTTTAATATTTCTTGTCCCGAAGCCAAAACATTTGGAATACCTTCTCGCAAAGTACGAAGGCGCTTTGCTTAGAGAAACGGGGAACGATTGACCTTAGGTAGATTTCGGGAACAACTGTTTCTTGATGGTTTCGAGAATGATATCTTTTGGAAAAAACATTCGGTTCTTGGCAAAAATAAAAAGATCCCTTGGCTTACATTATGAAATTAGGAAAAGCAGGTTTCCCCCCTATAGACATGCAATACATATGCTAGCATACCAATTAGCTAAAAAAGTACGATTGTAGCACAATTTTGACAATAAAAATAAATTGCTTGGAGCAATCGTGGACTCCTAAGTTCCATGGAGCGAAATCCTATTGTGCTCAAAATGCGAGTTTAAAGCTCAAGAAAAAAAATCTTAACCTAGAAGAAATAAATTACTTTTATGACATTTTGAACAAGCCTATAAAACATTATATTTCGAACAATATTAGGTATATTGAAACGATTGCTGAACCTATATATATATATATATATATATATATATATATATATATATATATATATATATATATATATATATATATATATATATAGTGTAAGTGTATAAGTGTTAGAAATATACAAACTAAAGGATATAATTCTTGTCCCTGTAATTATTACACACAGTACGAATTTTTTCAAAGTTTGCGTTTATTTGGTTTATTCCATAAGGCATTTATCTTAAAAAGCATTTTCGCTATATTCTGAACAGAGGAGTTTGTTATAAACATTAATTTGATAGAAAAGGCAGACGTTGTGATAAAATATTGGACATAAATTGAAAGTTCTCACCCACACAGAACGCGTCTGCAAATAAACTTACTAGGCGCATTCAAGAAGTATATCAAAGAGTTTCATTCAAATTAGTAGTAACTATCCTGTAATTATTCCATGTTTGTAGATCATCAAGAATGACAATAAAATATCCAGCGGGAAATATAAAAGTTATACCTCCTAAATACACTCTTCAATGTACACCCAATTTAACTGTTTACAGACAAGTTAGAAACTTTATAAAGCGGATTATGGACTCTAATTCTGAATGGAAATGAGGTGTGCCTTCCCATTGGACCTTCTCAAAACAAACGTATTTTTAAAAAAGATCATCGTTCATTTATTGCGAAAATTATCGAAAAATCTTTTGTTTTATACATACATATATATATATATATATATATATATATATATATATATATATATATATATATATATATACATTTATATATATATATATATTTCTTTTTTTCTTTTTTTAAATTTTTTTTTTATAACGCATGTGCATAATCAAAATAACAATAAGCCTGATAATGTCTTTTTAAAACCATATCTTTTATCGCCTGTAATTTTGTTATCTTAAACTATTTTAGACACACGTATGTGTTCAAACACTTGTCACACTTAAAACGTAAATACTGATGTAAAAGTACAAAAATTGTTAAAAATATTTATTTTATTAGGACTTAAAAAGAAAATGATGACCGTTTATGACAATAATTAAAAAAGAAAATCGTGAGCAGTTTGATTCGCACTCGGAACCGCCGGGTGAGGTCTAACTGTATTACCATTTGACCATCCGCCTGCTCATCAGCACTTTTGTTTTCATATATACTTATATGATTTTAGTAAAATTTCGTGATGCTATTTATCATTATTGGCTTGCCTTAATACTTTCGCAAACACTTTAATCCAGGGTAAAATTCCCAGCAACCGCGCGGTCTCCATATAAATTTTTTCAACTAAAAATTTACTGCTAATGCTAAATATATATATGTGAATACGGATTATTGTAACCGACAAGGAAGATGTATAAATAAAAATTGAGGAAAAGGAAGGTAAAACTCAATAAAGTAAGCAAATGAAATTTTGGAGTCAATTACTGAGCGAATCGATTTACTCGTAGATAATTACTGCGTATTACCAAGATACTTTATGAATATAATTTCGAAGTCATAAACTATCGGAAGTAAAACAAATGTTACAAGCCAATGTTTACATTTGCACCTGATCGCGATAAAAACAACATCTGTTTCAACACTTGCCAGTTGCCAAATTAATCAAATAACATTTTAAAGATAATTTAACCAAATAGCGAGATAATGTAGAAAATTGTAAAATGTTTCTGTTTGAAAACCTTTCATATTAAATAAATGATTTTAATTTCATTTTCGTCCAATTGTGCGAGAAATTGACTTTTGCGAGAAAAATTGAGAAAATAACACAGAGCTGAACGCAAGGTCGAGCTGACACGTTTAACAATTGCGTCTAATAACGGAATTCGATCATTAAGTCACGGTCTTGAAGCATGGACACAGCTTTAGACCAGTTCAGGCCTTGAAGTCGCTATCCATTCGATGCTCACTTCGCATTGCGCTGCGCGACCGTCGCTTAGCACCTCTTGTTGTTGCTAAATTGTCCTTATAGAGTCATCTAGATATGCTAACGAAAGAAACAACACGATGATTTAACGCACAGCTGTAAATAAATAGTGTCGTTATGCTATTTGCTTGAGTGTGAATTGGAAAGTATCCTGAGTGACACTGGAGACCTGATTTTTTGTCTCATTTTAAAATCAAATCGACTATCTTTAGTGTTTAGTAGTTAGTATTTTCTCGTCACGTCAAACGTTACGAATCCTCGTCGATAAAATGAAAACTGATAATTGAAAAGTCAACATTCGAACGGCGCAAACAAAAATTAACAATTTATTTCAATAATCACTAAACAATTATTTACTACTGTAAATATATAAAGAGGTTGTTGGTCTGGTCTTTTAGATATTTATATTGAAAGTGAATATTATATTGGTATTCGAAATCGGGTGGATTTGGAATTTTTAATAGCAGGTGAAAAAATATAATTTTTTTTATAAAAACATGTAATGAAATGATACTATTACGTTTAGGGGAAGTTGTTTGAACACTTTCTAACAAATAGTTTTTAGGTTAAACATTTAAAAGTTCCGACATATGGTGGGACGGACAGATGGCGGATTATTGCCGTAACAGCCCGTTCGTTTACACCGAAGTGGGCACGAAAACAGCTTTGCGTAAATTATTGGTTATAAATCTTAACTACTCGAGTAGACGCGACATAACTTCACTACTTTTATGGCGACAACGATGATGTCCAAATAAAACTATGGGCGGATCTCACAACACTGGAGGTCTGCGTGGTCTTATCTTTTGACAAATTGGTTTTTGGAAAACCATCGATGCTTTGTAGGGTTGCCAGTGAGTAGACTTTAATATTATATTTGGACATTTTTTGTATGTCTTAATAATCATCTGCCGATTTTTATAGCCACTTAGTGATTACTTTGCGGCGTGATAACAATCTTTGTTTTTAAAGACTTTAATACGTAATTTAAAGAGTATTTATCTATTGTCATGATCACAGAAATGAAATTCGTAACTATGTTTCTTTTTGTTCAATTTAATATTTTATGTGTATTTAAATTAAGTATGTAATGAGTTCTTTTAAGTATGTACTCAGTTCTTTTAAGTATGTAATGAGTTCTTTTTGTTCAATTTAATATTTTGTGTGTATTTAAATTAAGTATGTAATGAGTTCTTTTAAGTATGTAACGAGTTCTTTTTGTTCAATTTAATATTTTGTGTGTATTTAAATTAAGTATGTAATGAGTTCTTTTAAGTATGTAATCAGTTCTTTTTGTTCAATTTAATATTTTGTGTGTATTTAAATTAAGTATGTAATGAGTTCTTTTAAGTATGTAATGAGTTCTTTTTGTTCAATTTAATATTTTGTGTGTATTTAAATTAAGTATGTAATGAGTTCTTTTCGTTCAATTTAATATCTTGTGTGTATTTAAATTAAGTATGTTATGAGTTCAAACTACTGAAAAAATAAGACGAAATAATTATAACATTTAACCCATTTTAATACTTTTCTATTGTAATTATAGTAAACTAGAGACATCCTATTTTGACAAAAAACATACGATACATATATTATTAAAGGTCACAAAATTGAATGTAGACCGATAAATGATATCAGAATAGCATCGGTGCAGACAGACTCAACCCTGCATGCAGATTATTGTCGTTAGTAAAGTCGCCAAAGCATACACACATTTGCTGGTTTACAACCATTGTGGTATCGGCAAACTTAAGAGACAGGCTGTATATATATATATATATATATATATATATATATATATATATATATATATATATATATATAAATATATATATATATATATATTTCTCTTTGCCAAAAAACGGATACCTTAAACTTTTCTTCATAGTTATAGAAATCTAAAAAAGAGGTTTCATATGCATTCGAAGAATTGAAAATATTTGGCAGGAAATCGTATTCAAAAACTTATTAGCTGTAAGTATTCAAAAGCTAATGAAATCAACTGATAAAAACGGACGCTAGTAAAAAAGTATACAAAATAAATTTATAAATACCTTTTTTTACATTTCTCCGAAATTTTTGAATAATTTGGATTAGCACTTTTCTCAGACGTTTCTTTTAATATTTTGAAACTATTAGGTACTATGTGAGTCAATATTTAAATCAATTATATCAAAAAACAAAAATATAACAGAGTGAATGCAGTTAGCCCCCATGTCTACATATGTCGTGTGCCTGATGGCAAATCATGTCATCAATAACCGTACCATCGTGTTTGTTAAGGGATCAAATAAATAATATTGTTATTATTTTTTTATAACCCGCTTTATTATGTGAGCACAGTCAGAACGCGGCCAGACCGTGCGGCGAGGAGTGGTATGCACTTACTCTGTCAAGGGTAGGTAATGGCAAAAGTATTATTGGGCGCAGTTTGAATTTTAATATATTTTATGCATTTCTTTACAAGTTCCATGCTCAGAAATTACCTATCATCTCTGAGAACACCAGAAATTACATTACCGACTTCTTAGTCTAAGTAAAGCTTACAGTCTTACATCTTTATAATTATAAGAAACTCTATTGAGTTTAGGCCATTGGCTCTGAGAGATTGTGAAGTGCCGTGTTAATTATTAAACGTAAATTAATTTAAATAGACAGTAAATTAATTAATTAAAGAGAGTTTAATTTTGTTATAATTATTTGAAAGCATCAGCTTTTTTGGTTTTAGGCATGAAGAACGTTGATTGTTCTAAAAAACTAAAAAATTAAAGTGTTTTAACGCGTTTTAAATTTTTATTTTTATCCTAATTTATGTCAGTTTTAATATTAGATGAAACCGCAGTTCTACTTGTGTATTTTTATTGCCACTACCTGTTACAATTATTCCCGGAAACGGAGCGAGTTGTATCAATCCACTTTTTGTCGGAAAATACCTGCTCTGATGATTTTTAATCATTTTCCTTTTGAATTTTATATATGAATAGTTAGTTGATCGGAAAATGCTATCATAGTCTTAAATAACCAGTAGTCCTCGTAATGCAATCACCTGGTTGAAAGTTTTAGCAACACGCCCTCTTCAACTCTTTATGTGCAACAGTACATAACACGACCCAATTAGTATTTAAATGTTTACGACAAATAATTATTTGGTTTTTCTATTGCGCCTCTTAAGCCCGCCCACATGTGCACACAACTCTACATAGGCTAAAGAGCACCTTCCGAGAACCCTTTGTTTCTTAATATGCAAATGTATAACGCGTATAATATTTTTTACTTGGAATTTGTTTATGAATATACACTTTTAAATATTATTAAAGTTTTATATATCTCAAATATTAATTCTATGATACGATAATTTAAAGAAAAAAAAATCACTCTTGTCCTATATGAATCCTACGCCCTTGTCCTACGTCCACAAATATACCTATACTTAAATGGTTTTTACGACGAAAGGAACTCGTTTACAAATTTGAATATTGATAATGTTCAAGCGTTCGGTTCGTTGTGGGCAACGGTTTTTGAATTAACATACATTACTCGTTCGTACATAGATACGTAAGTACACAAATCACGTACGTACGTAGATACAATATAATAGCATCGCGTGGCAGGTACCTACATGCATACCAAACAAAATTCGTAACCAATCGGTCACGCGCGATAACCAAACCGAACGACCTAAACAAAATGGTTGCCGCCTCCTAGATAGATATTATATATGTTTATCGTTTATAGCATATTATGTGGGTACGTACCTCGCGCGCGATCGCTGCGGAAAAAACTTGTACAAATTCTAATAATGGCGGAGCACCACTATCGTTAGCACTGTGATGCGTATACTGTCCCTAAAGCCGGGAAAATTTTATTTTATAAAGCGTTATCGTTCGTGGAAGCCGCCATCGGATAGTTTGAACGTGGTCGTACTTTATCTATGTTTATTTCCATATTTTACAGCGATATTAGAGCTAGACAGGTTCATGAGCAAGATTCGTGCACATTTCTAAATAATGACGTTCTTATCTATTAAAACTTTGGCCACCGGCAAGTTCAACAGAATGTAAAAGAAGTAATAATAAACATAATTTAATCTTTAATAGATTCCGCAAAAAAAATGGATAATGCGAGAATTATATTAGAATGAAGTTGGCAGACAAAATGGCCCGCCATAGCTATCGCCGCTGTGTGCATCGTTTTACACGCTTTAACAATATTAATAAATCGGGCAGACTAAACGGCACACTACACGGTATCGCTATCGGTCTATCGGCGTGAAGTGCACGCGCTGCGATGTGTGTGCGGAGCTGCGCTACACACACAAACACACACAAATAGAACGGAGTCAACCTTGGCTGCAGTCGCTGTAATGTGTTTGTGATAAGTTTTATATAACCTTCTGCCACAAAATAATAATGTGGGACATAGGTACGGCAGTGGTCCAACGCGTCTACTTAGCGGAATAGATAGACATACGACGGTAGATGGCAAGTGACATTGGCACTGCAACTATATGCAGTTAGAACGTATAGATTTATATTATCGTTAAGTTGCGTCATAATATGCGTTTAGTTTGTGGTAAGCAATAAGAAGATTTTCTTAAACACGTGTTCGATTGTAATTGAATAATGTTAACTCATGTATCAGTTTTTGTGACGAGTTGTCCTTGGAGATTTTATATGAATACTTTGAAAGAAGTCGAAATTTATCTGTAGATTGTTTGTAGAAAATAAATTATATTTATTATTAATTGCATGTCATGGTTTTGCTGCGAAAAAGGGACCTCGATTGCAATTTTTTTAATAACTTTTGTACATCATACATATTTATGATGAAATATTATATTTCAAAATTATTTACTTGTCTATATGTTTCGTGCATTCGTACCGTACGGCCTTTTTTGTCGTTCTTTTTGATGTAATTGTTACTATATCTATAAATGATCTGATGTACCAAGCCATGGCAAAAATATTTGCGAATAATTGAATAGAAATACTCCGTACATTTAATCGTGTATTTAATAGTCATTTTAATAATGATTAACCATATATATATATATATATATATATATATATATATATATATATATATATATAAATTTAATTTCATATTCTTTACAATATCGTTAGACATTATTTTAATATTTAGAAGTTTAGCTCGAAGATGCACTTAAATTGTTATTGCACGTCACCACCTACGCTTTCCAGAAAATGTTATTAACTGCACCTAGGCACTATAAACTATACGTTGATGAAAATTTCAAATTCATCGGATAAGTCTTTTATGTATTAATTCCTAAAAATAAACAATATTGTTTTTATGTTCGTTATATTTATAGAACGCATATTGTAACACCAGCTAACACTTAGTTTTATATAATTGAATACTGAAAATTCAACCGGATACACTTTTTATAGTCCCGTTGCTGATGGATCCGACAAGAACCTTATTGTGGTATTAGCATTGCTAATCCACTCATCCGTCCGTCTGTCTAGCTGACAAATGGACTGGGCTATATACGAAACCAAAAATCGTATTAAAAGTAATGTATCTATAATCTAATTTCCGCGAATCCCATAGATAGGTATAACGGTCCTTTTTTTAATTAAATATCTCTAATGTCGTAGAAATAGTACTTAAAAGTATAGCATAACAACATTTATTAAACTGATTTAAATTAAAATATAGCTACGTAGGGTTCAACAAGATCAGTTTTAAAATCAATTTTAATGCTTTTCACGAAACTTTGTGTTAAAAACAGCAAATTTACAATGTAGGTATGAGTAATGACCAATAAAAGCAGAAATTTTTTTTGGAAATATATGTAGGTACATTATGAAAAATAGTATCAATCAATATAGAAAATTGCTTAATTTAAAAGAAATATTACATATTATCAAATATTAAAAAATATGTAGCTATTAGTGCTAGTCTTGCTCCGTTTCAAAGATGTTTGAATCCCGTACATTGCAAAGAAAATACAGAACTCTTATTCACGTGTTTGTCTGTCACAGCCGGTTTCTTTACAAACAATTTGACATGGAAACTTAATAGAGAGATAAGGCATCTTAACCCGCACGTATTTCAAAAGAAGATTAATACTAATTTTAATTTAATATGTCGTGTGGAATAATTTGAAATTTATAAGAATTTTCAAAACCATGTTTTTATAAAAGTATACACGAACACCGCCTCCCTCCCCGCGTCTCCCTTGCCCTGTGTTCGAAACGAAACACAGTTATGAACGAAACAGTGTTAAAATGTATCGGAAAGTTATAGTAATGAATTTAGATGTCATAGTTTTCGAGAAATTCTCGATACTTTTCTCCTTTAAAAGGTAATACTAAGCAAAATATTTCCACGGTAAAAACAATTTTAATAGTTTGAAAATAGTTTGAAATAAATGTGATATACCCTTAAATGCTTATAGATATGTACTCACAGTGCGAGTTCTGCTAGTACTTAATAGGTTTTTATATCATATGATCGGAATTGCATTACCTTTCGAAGTGTGGTATTATTTTAGCTTAGTTGTTGGCTTATTGTTATAAATTAAAGTAGAGTTATTGAATATATTTGGCGCTAATTTTGTAGAAATTCATTATTCACAATTAAATGAAACTAAGTGATGTAGTATTATTTCTACTTTCTTTAAGTTCTTTACCACGACCTAGGTTTCGTTGTATTACAACATCATTACATCATATTACATTACTAATATCCCACCTGAAGATGTTGTAATACAACGAAACCTAGATCGTGGTAAAGAACTTAAAGAAAGTAGAAATAATACTACATCACGTAGTTTCATTTAATTGTGAATAAAGTAGAGTTAGTTAATTTTAAAGTTAGATTTTGAAAATGTGGTTGTCATATCAAATTAAATCCCCTTGTCTGTAGTATAAACTTAACTTTAGAAGGATTTTAAGGTAAGTTTATAGAGTAATATAATTTATACGTATCTAATATTTAATTGTGTTACATACAATTGGATATACATTCGTTGGAAAGGAGCTTTTTTCGAATAAACATGCACCGATGGAAGTTTTTAATTAAAATTACATTTCAAAACAATCTGGTAGAATGTGTTATACCTACTCGTTAATACGATGTCATACAAAATATGTTGACCGTTCAAAAATTTGTCAAAATATATGCTATAAGATTTATCGAAATAATTGGTAAGATTTACATAGGTAAGGAATATTTGCGAATGTACGAAAAGATGGACTGGATGGATTTCGTACGTTCGAAAAAGGATGAATGGATTTTGTACGTTCGTTTATTAACGTTTCTAAAACACAATGCGTAAAAGTATGTTGTGCATTGAAGTTAATACATTGAAATTACTTTTGTCCGAGGAAGGTTGTTATTCACTAAGTACTAAACCTATTGTAGAATCGAGTGGGTTTTACCGCGGAAACGGCAAGTGCTAGCTACATACCTATCGCTCTCTGACACCAGACCTTGGCTGAGTGACGGTATTGACGATGAGTAATGCGACTGCTTGGGAAGCTGCGCGCACTCTACGTCGGGCTTCGTCGCACAGATAAATTCTTGCAATTAGTCGGAAAACGTGCACCGGGCTGTGCATTTTATCGTCCGTGTCTACAACTATGTATTGTTTATTTATTCATAAATATTGTACACTTTTCATAGATCAGCTTTATTTTATTTTGATAAAAGTATAGGAAAATTGCATGAAATTGAAAAGGCCTACGGAGAATCAAATATATTATACAATTTCATGCAATATATATATATATATATATATATATATATATATATATATATATATATATATATATATATATATATACGCAAGATATGGTATTATGTAATTATTCTTCATTGCTGTTTACATATAATAGCGCTCAATGTATAGCAAGATTCAGAAAAATCTAAAAAATTCAAAATTATATAGGTATTCGAAATGCCTACGGCATGAATTAGGTTAGATGTCATATTTGTTTATTTTAGCAATCTACTTTTATGAAAAATAAATGAGCGCCCTAATATATTTATGTCACGGATAATATCAATTCCCCTGTCACCATTTAGAATTTCTTGAAACTGTTTATAGTCAACGTCGCTTACGTTTTTAAGTTGTACCAAATAATGATCCATTTTCAGAGTTCCGTGCCTGTAATTGAAAAAAAAACGAGACACTTATAAGATGCTTTCTCGTGTTTCACAGAATATTACTAAGAAACTATTTGCTAAAAAATCTCTAATCTATTTGCTAAATATAAAGCATATACAAAAAAATTAAAATATCTTTTATGTACTATTAAGAATATTGTTTAGGAATAATTTTCATGTTAAGAAAACCTCGTTTTTATATTTAAATCTCCCTTTTTATTATACCGATTTTCTTGGGGCATTATTAGCTTAAGAGCATATAATATTGCCTAGTAAATAAATATCCGTTATATATATATATATATATATATATATATATATATATATATATATATATATATGTATACATTGTATTAATATTTACATTTTTCGGAAATGCTTAAAAACGCTCGATTTATTTTTAATGACATTTTGATTTTTCTTATGAAGCTAAGCAATAATTAAAGAAACAATTTTCTCAATTTCCTCAATAAAATTGAAAACGGAATCAAATCCGTAATTAGGCTTGTGATATTTCGTCTTATAAAAATTTCATCACCTTCAACCTCTGTGCGATTTCGCAAAGTTTTTATGAAAAATTGATAGAACTGTTAATAATTAACCTAGAAAATACATACTGTTGTATTTTATTCATATAACTATTACATAAAAGATTTAATTTTTATTTTATAAAACTATTGCATAAAAGATTTTATTTTTATTTTATGAACTGTTACTGTTGCGTAAAAAGGTGACCTGTCAGCATATGCAATTTACAATAAATTTATTCTTTATTTTGCTACCGCAGTAACTGGTGGTGTAGTAGTGGAGGAAATATGTAAAGCGTTAAAGAAATAATTGAAATTATTTCGCCCCAGTTAAAGCTTCAGCTGATTAATTTAAACTAAACCAGGTGTATGTACACAGTCACACGTGCAAATTGAACAATGTGCATTATGCGGCCGTGAGAAGGAGTCTGGCACGCGGTACACGTGTCCAACCAATTAATAAAGACTTCCCAGCAAATCGGTTTAAGTAAAATTTGAACCGATAAGTAAAAGATTAAGTGAGACACACAAAAATGAAATCTATATCAAATCTATTTCTTAGGTTATGATTGCCCAATTCTGTTTATATTAAAAAAAAGTGTTATTTTGTTTGAAATCTGTACTGGAATATTACTCGGATAACTTATATCTTACAAATGTAGATCAATCTATTTCCTAAGTCAGTTTCAAAATAAAAACTATAATTAAATTAAAACATTATAACATAACGTGAATGCTTGAAGCATTAAAAAAGTTACTGTGAAAATATCAATTGGGGTAATGAAAAGATAACCCTGTGTTCAGAGATAGGTACAAGACCGCGGACAACTGGATAATACTACGGCATTTTGATTGGCACTTTTAATTCTGCAAATGCCATATCATTTAAATATCAGTTTTGACACAGTGTTAATGCATTTAAGACCTGTAATTGGGCAATCGTCATTTAAAAAAAAAATGTGCCCGGGAAATTGGGTTCATAAAAATGAGAACTGATGTCAAAACAAAAGAATCTCGTAAAACGCTGGTTATTAATTCTAAATAAGTGTTACAAATTAAATATCAAAAATAAGTGTACATTAATCTATAGAAAGTAAATAAATCTGTCAACTCTTACTATGAGGGTTCCGTTTTTACAGGTGCATAGTTTGTACATAGTTTTTCCTAAAACTTTTCCGCAGGCTTCTAAAAATTCTGTTTTTTCATAATTTTAAGTTTAGGGGTATAAAAATAGGTGGAAGTGGGGGGATGTGTACATTTTATCCCTGTTTGTCAGTATATCTCTGAAGGTAGAACACGTAAAATTCTTAAAAAATAGTGGTTTTGCCCTTATAACTCGAGCCCTTTTGAACGATACCCCACGCTATATACGGAGTTTTAATTTTTTTTCGAGCACTTAATTTTTCCCGTTTAAAATTTCCGTATGAATATTTTTAAGAGTTATCTATATGTTTAAGCAAATATTATTCTGGATTTCGTACTGACAACATTGCCATTTAGACTTTACTATAATCTGGCTATCCATTAATTTCATTAAATTCAGTCTCTTGGTCAAAAATAGTAAAAAAAAATTAATCAATCTTCTTAGATTAGGACTTTCCATAATATTATCTATAAATGAAAAGAGCTATCTTAAATATTTTTTTTAAAATAATAAAAATAAAATGAATATAATTATAATTAAGATTGAAAATATTCATTATTCTGCTATCTTCAATAGTTTATCTAATTGTAGTCACAGCTCTTCGCGCAATCTGGACATGTAAATGAGATGGGGTTACAACGACATTGCTCTGGATTCTATAATATCCTCTCCAAACGCAGCACCGTAGGTTTTTTTGGCTTGCTTTCATCTTCTTATCTTTAATTTTCTTCTCATATCTATAAGTATTTTTTGACTCTTTCTGGCTTATAAACCTGCTTTTTGGCTCTTTTTGCCTTACCAAAGTTTATCAAGGCGACTGAAAGAACCACGATGAACGCTGTGATGGACGTGTGCCATACAATACAAATTGGTTCGATTTTTCAGACACTATATGTATATATATATATATATATATATATATATTCATGCCAAATTTCAGCTTTATAGCATTTAAACACTGTGAATGAAATGGCTATAGACAAACAGACGGATGTAGCGAAAACTAAGAGCCATCTAGAAAATGTTCATAACAATTCATGGAGAATTTATGAAGAAGCTACGGAAAAATATTACAGTTTAATTAAAGTGAAATAAACTGAGACACTGAATTCACTCCATAAATGCCAAAAATGGAGATGAGCTACAACTGCAGTCATGGCACCATAGAAACGCATTTGCACAAATCACTTTCAGTGGAGAGTTGATACTTGTCAACAGTTATTGACATTTAAACGTAACTTCGACTGGCTGAATCAGTCAGAAACTGGCAATGAGGAGCGGGTTACATACGTTAACCATACACGCAAACGTCAATGGCTGGATGTAGGAGAAACAGGAGTTTTAGTATCTAAATCTGAAATAAGTGGCAAAAAGGTGATGATCAGCTGCTGCTAGAATGTCAAGGGCATTATTTATTGGGAGTTGTTTACAGAGGGATCTACAATTAATGCAAATATTTACTGTCCATAATTGAACTGATTAGCTAACAAATTGAGTAGTCAACGGGATCGAGTTTATTTTCTACATGATAATGCCAGACTACATGTTGCAAAATGTAGTTGTGATAAATTAAAGGAGGTCGGCTGGATTCTATTCACTCATCCACCATATTCGCCGGATACCCTCTGATCGCCATTTACTCATGGCTATAAGTAACCATTTACGTGAAAAAAAATTCGACGTTAAAAAAGATCTCCAAAACGACCTCGCACAGTTTTTCGAATCAAAGTCACCGGAATTTTACAAGAAAGGCATATTGTCACTGCCAACTAGATGGCGACAAGTAGTTGATAATAATGGTGCATACTTGAATTAAATTTAGTGTAACGTATAATTTTTTTATAAAAAATGATAATGGCAACTCAGTGTTAAAAACTTATTTGCCAACCCATATATATATATATATATATATATATATATATATATATATATATATATATATATATATATATATATATATATATCTGTGAAAGATCTGATATGATATTCACTGAAAATTGTTTTCAACTTTGCGTTGTTGTAGCAGGTAAGAATCTTTTTCATTCACAATCGTTCGCACAGGATTCTTTCTGCATTGATACGTTCTCAGATATAGGACTGATTAGATTATATATATATAATATATATATATATATATATATATATATATATATATATATATATATATATATATATATATATATATATATATATATATTCATATATGTATATATATATATATATATATATATATGTATATTTATATACATATATGTATGGTACAACTTTCTCACAATTCTGTTTACATCTCAAAATATTTGATTGGATTATATTTTAGTCTTTATTTTCGCCTTTGTAATAAAAAAATTAATTTCATTTGTGTGGAAAATTCAGTTTCCCATAAAGGTAGTATCTTCTTATCGAAATAGTTGTAACTATTTGTTTGCAATGGTTCAAACACTAGTTAGACTTGGAACAATTTTTCAAATTAGGCAGTATTCAAAATTTCGCAAAAGCTGTAAAGACTTTTTGTATGACAGTAGAAATCGATGCATTACATCATACTTTGTCAACAGTAAATTTCATGTTAATATAAATTTTATTCAAGATTTAGGGATTTAGTGAAATTGGCTCACTGGCTTTATAATTATAGTGATTCTACTGTGTATGTCAAAATATTTTCTGCTTCAAGAATATCAGCATGTAAATTTAAAATTCTGCAACTACAAAAGAAATTAGTTAGAAAACGAATATTTAAACCAGGAGGACAATGTATAAAAGAAGTTTTAAATGTTTTTCGCTCTATTCATTCGATAATTTACCTCTGCAAAAAAGGACTGTATTACGACGAAGCTGCAAGCGATGTTAGTTTACATCTAGAACCCATTTCACATGCAGCACGAGATGACTTAATAATTTCTCATGAATATAGCGAATGTACCATCACTAATAAATAAGTATATCAGTAGGTATGTAGAGAATGAAAGTGATAAAAATTACCGACGGCTTATTCTTTCAAAACCTCACATCTATTTATATGAGTGAGCACTTTCCTGCACTTTACCTAATGTATTTATCCGAATTCTGGTTAAAAATATTGAAAGATAAGCTGCACGACGAGCGAGTTAATGCAAGACTGATAGCTTTGAAGTGAGATACAATTAATATCGTAACTACATGTCAGGCTTTAGAATAAAAGATATGGGCGTAGTCACATTTTTCTGTATAAACAGAAAGCTTTTATTATTACACTCTTTATTTCCAATAAAGATATTTTTTATATGCGAATTTATGTCATGCTCTTCGTATTGAGCAGTCGAATAGCTGAAAGTATTTTATTTGTTTAATTTTTTCGGTTTGGCTTCGTAGTTTACAAGAATCTTTAACATAATGATATAACAACGATAATAAATCTAAAACTACACTCTATAACTTGCTGTAGAATAGCTCATACGTCCGCGTTACAAGAGTTAAGGAACGATAACAAATAAAAAAAACTCCTAAAACGATTTTCTATTATACTAGAAAAATAGAGTTTTTAGATTTTTCCTTTACTTGCACTGTTAATTCTTCTCGAAATTTTAATTTTAAAATCAACTAAAACTGCGAGAGAATCTTGTAGATTTTGATAAATACGTACTGCTTTATCACAGTCAGGATTATTGTAGCATATTGAGTGGTAATCGTATAAATATTCTGTGGTCGAAATTAGGAAATTTCCTGAGATATCCATTAATAGACAGTTTCGCAGACATCATCGATATAAGTCCACTTACATCTGCCGGTAAATAATGAATGAAAATACCGAAATGTAACTCCATTGGGTAAAGTCTGTTTGATGGCCTTTATGCCCGCGTATACATC
This sequence comes from Druceiella hillmani, assembly GCA_039881145.1. NCBI lineage: Eukaryota > Metazoa > Arthropoda > Insecta > Lepidoptera > Hepialidae > Druceiella > Druceiella hillmani. The sequence goes on along the minus strand of JAYKKI010000021.1, from coordinate 19,327,772 downwards.
GTCAACTGACATTTTGAGAAAATGTTAAGCACTTAACCATGCGACACGTTGTCTTTAGTGATGGCTGATACACGTCTGTAAAAAGTATAGATATTATAATTGCTTGCTAATAAACAGAACATTTATGGAACCCAAAGAAAAATGTATACGCTTAATAGTGGCTCTTCGTATAATTTTTATATACGGAAATAAATTTGTATAAGAACTTATTGCTGTACGAGCCACCTTTTCCACTTAAGTGAACCATGGACGTTCAGTGGGGATGATAAATGTAACGAGTTATTTAAAAATAGGAAGAAATAAATCTCAATATTTGCATGAATAGAGACTTTTCCCTAGTTGAGGACAAGATAGAAAAGAAAGGGATAAAGTTCATAACATAAATAGATGTCTCTCTCCAGATTCACAGTAACAGAAAAGATGTTTTTAAATTTGATTAAATCTTTTAGTAAAAAAATCGCTATCACTAACATTTCATTTTTTACGGTCTGACTGTACAGTTGATCTATTTATTATGCGGTTGTGATAGAAGGCCCAGTCTGTTCCACGCCACAAGTTGAAATGTCGCTAAGCTTTATGTGTCGTCATCGAGGTTTTACAAATGACAGGCATTCTGAATTTTATTTTAAAACTACCAGTTACAGTTATATCATACTTACTAGGTTTGCCATTTAGTCAATTTGAATTTAATTTTAGTGGATTTTAATATTAGTGTGCTTTCTTTGGAACAAGATTACTTATTTCCGCCGAAGGAAAACTTCAGATTCAAACAAAATGCGCAATTTGGAAATTTCAAATGTCGACCTTATATTCCTCAAGCTGAGTAAATAAATATTGTAATTAAGATCGTGTTTTATATCTCATTGGGAAAATCATTAGTCAACATGATTTTCCCTCAGGTGTCATCACCGCTCATTGCCTTCTATTTGCCGATATGGGACTCATCTTTGATATAGAAAATAAGTATGATCGTGACTTTTTCGAATATGATATCAAATCAATATCTCAATGGAGAGTGAATAAGCTGCTCTTGAACGTAAGCAAATGTGCAGTGATGACATGATACCGCCCGTGAGAGCACGTCTGTGAGGAAACGAAGTTTAATAATGGATGACCACCTCATAACCACCTTATGGACTAGCTTACAGAATCCAAATGAGATCGATCGTTTCTGGGTTCACACTCATTGAGGAGGATAATTAATGAACGACACAATGTTACGCGTGAGTACGCAGGGCTACGCGCTCACGTTTATGTAAGTGTTCACCTAACACATAAATTTGAATTGAAAATCACCAAACCTATCGAATATACATGAATTCTTGAACAACAAGCTAATTCAATTTCAACATTCATTTTATTTTATTACGTAGATGAATAATGAACTGAAAAGAGTGATGAGAAATGTTTTACATAATGTATACGTGAGTTATGGACGCTTCGCAGTAAATATGTATGGGTAGCTAAACTCGTGAAATGTTTTTTTTTGTCTGAAAATGTAAGATAGTCCTTCAGAGTGCAGAGTTTTTTATCTTGTATTGTAAGCGTTCTTGTTTTATTATATATTACGGTTGACAGATGAAAATGTTTATTTAATATTTGACTTGAAATAGATCTTTTATATATATGAGTACTAACTAACCTACGGCTTCGCTCGCATGATCAATATGAACATAAAATATTTCATTTGATATAAATAACTAAAAACTCCTTTTTTTAGATAATAATATCTTACTAATTTCGAACTCTAGTTTATAGATACTATCTCATAAAAGAGAAAACTTGCTAAGTCTTGTGTATAGTGTTTTTTTCTACGAAAGCAACAAAACAGCAATTAATTCATTGCTTAAAAATAGTTTTAAAAAAAATAAGAAACGGAAAATCAAAAATGTTGACACAAATCAACAATAAAACCATAAACAAGAGATACCAGAGAGAGAGAATAGATGTAATTAACCAATGAGCATCATCGGTGAGTGTCTCGGGCGACGCTACTCCGCCCTACCTCTACTGCAGGGCAGATTTATTTGTTTCTGTTAATTGATTTGTTACGCCATTGATCTATCTATATTGTACCTCAGTCGTGGCGCCACGATGGCGTATATGATAATTCATTTCTATTATTGAAGTGAAACTTCTTAGGTGGCGGTATAATAATCCATAAATGGACTAGAAGTGGAAGTAAAATTTTAAGGCCGCCTCACGTTTAGGCATATTTCGGTACATGAGAGAGAAGAAACATATGACGGAGAGAGAAAGAGAAAGGGAGCTATATATTCCGATGCCATGGAAGTGGAGCAAAAGAAAGCGGCGTATATACAATACAAAACGATTGAATAAGATAGTGTTGTTGATGTACACCTCAGACGCTGTATCTGAACAGCTGAGGTACCACGCATACGTTGTGTTATTAATATTTATCATTGTGTTTTGTGATTATTTTAATTGAAATTTATTTATGTAAATTTATTTGAAGATTTTATTAGATGTTTAAGTCGATTTATAATGACATTTTATTAATTTTTCTGAATGTATAATATAGGGTGACCAGATAGCAATGATAGTTTTTCCAATTGTTATGTTTCAGCAGCTGTCAAAGTTACCAATAATATCCAGCTGTCAAAATATTCAGCAAGGTTTGCCATTTCATCATGGATGTATTTCACGCTTGCCGAACGAGTAGAAATTATTAAAAAATACTATCGAATTTCCGGCTCAGTTGTAAATACGCAACGGAAATTTCGTCGTATCGTCATATATATGTATTCAATGCGCAAGCAATTCGTCGCATCGTGGAAAAGTTTGAGCGGGAGTCTTTCTTTTGAACCTTAAGCACACTAACCAGAGAGATTGATGCGAAGTGAAGTAAACATAGCCGTTGTAGCGGCCAGTATTGAAGAGCATCTAGAAATGTCGATTCATCAGCTGAATTGGGAATCGCCAGAGAGCTAACCCGGCTTATTTTGCGGTTGGATTTGGGCCTACATCCCCATAAGATTGTGTTAACGCAAGAATTGAAATTGAACGACCATAATCAGTGCCGTGAGTTCGTTAATCGCGGGCTGGAAATGTTGGCCGAAGATCCGAAAAAATCATCTGCTAGGACGAGGCCAATTTTTGGCTCAACGGCTATGTCAACAAGCAAAATTGCCGTTATTGGGATAAACACAATCCACAAGAGTTCGACCAAGCATCAATGCATCCACAAAGATTGACTGTTTGGTGCTGTTTATGGCATGGCGGCATCACCGGACTTTATTTCTTTCGAAATAAGGAAGGAGACACCGTTACCATCAATGGTCCTCGGTATGGAGTAATGTTAACCGACTTTCTGTGCTTTTCTGAGCTGGACAAGATCGACATATTTGAGCTGGTGTTCCAATAAGATACTACACGCCATACAAACGAAGTAACGCTCGAAGTTGCGAAGGAGTAATTCAGCGACTGGATCATCTCACGGTGAGCGTTCATCAATTGGCCGCCGTGATCATGCGACTTGACACCCCTTGATAATTTTTTCTGGGGCCACGTCGTCTTTAAGTCTACGCTAACAAGCAAACCACTTTGAATGAAGTCAAGGCCAACATTTGAGATGCTATTGCTGGAATAACGCCGCATATATTGGATCAAGTCATCAAAAATTGGACCGACTGCTTGAAGCATTGCCAGCAAAGCCAAGGTGGCATATGATGTGCTATCCAAACATAATGGCATGAATGTAGCTTCAAAATAAAGCAGAATCAGTTTGATATCTCACGTCGTTGTTGTTTTATTTAAATTTCTTTTCTCATCGTTCTTATCTAGTCACCCATTAGTGTTCAAGTCTTCTTACACAAATTTAGTACACTTTATGAATTTGCACTTAGTATATTCTCTCTCCCTATCTCTCTCTCTCTCTACCGTTTTACCCTTACTTTATTCTTAAAAATCGAGGTTTAAATTGCCAAAGAAGTTTCACTTCTATCACGTGTACTGAGTTGCACACAATTAATTTGTTTTGTATTTGTTTTGATATTAGTAAATCCTCCCAGTCACAGGTGTCACGTTTCCAACAGCGAAAGAAATTTTAAATCTATTTTATTATAGATTAAATGAAAACTAGTGTCATTAATATTATTATATATTATTGAGAAAGTAATAAGACATTAAAAGGTCACTTACGACTGGCGGAGACTAATAATATATTTATTGAACTATGTATAAATTCTCGTTCAATATTATGTCTCATTGTTTAACTGGAATAAAAATAATACTTGCAAACTGTTTAATTACATTACTTGAACATAAACTGAAAATACGAATAACTCCGTCGAAAAAAATTAGAAACTTGTTATCAAAACAGTAATTTCTCTATCTTTTAGCTAATTTATTACAAATATTTAAAAAGCTAATAACATAACGACGATTTACCGCGTTTACAATTATATAAATTGAAAAGAGTTAAATTGTACTAAAATGGTCATTGTTGGACACGTGTTTTTTTTTATTTTGAGTTTCTGGGGGAAAGCTTTGTTACGATGTAAGTTTGTATGTACGAAACCAGATGCATTGCGCGAAATTGAAACCAATAATAGTCAAACTTTTAATTAATACAATAAAAAAGGTTTGCGCATTGTATAAATATAACAAATAAAACGATATTTTAATATTTCAAAACTAATTTTATTCACCCTATTACAAACAATGTTTTGTTATGTAGGCACGACATATTGAATGATCACTATGCACTTCTGTAGGCCCGTCCAAGAACATATCTATACTAATTAACTTAATCAGGCTTTGTTCCAATTGTATATTGAACGAGTAAAAGAGCACAGATTGTTTACAAGATGTCAAATTGGACTTTCATTTAAGTAATTGTTATATATGGAAGTCGGTTTTAATTAACTCTATATTATGATTTAGAAGCTATTTGAAAATTATTGAAATATTTAAATATTTTATGAAGAGGTATAAAACATGCTCATATGGAGCTTAATACAGTCTCCGGTGGAGCAAATTATGGATTGAAGACAGATTCGCATCGCAAGAGTCGAAAAACACGGCACAATACCTTGTTTTGAATATCATCTGAATATATTAATGAATACCAAATGGTGCACTACAGAAATGGACTAAACATGAAGCGGTGACCTTGCAGTTGTTTCGACAAGCGAATTCAATGCAAGTTGTCGGTGCGCAGCGCTCGTTACAAATGCAACCTTCACTGGTTCGAGTGCAACGCGGCCCGTTATGGCCGTGGTCGGAACGTGACGTAGAGTGAATGATTCGGAAGATCTCGACGAGCGACAAGCATCTAGAAAATAATTCGCGTTTCAAACTCACGAATATCTACTTAGGTTTACAGCTAACGCGTGGTTCTTACGGTTATGGGCAGCTTCCTGCAAGTTTCCATCTCTAGTTTTACAATTAAATGACTGCACTTGAAACGCAATTGATAATATAGGTAGATTCTATGAAGTTTAATTCGAAATAAATGTTTAGTTAGTCAGGTACCTACATATATTAATTCTTATATTTAAAACATTTGCCACGATTATTTTATTGTACAAATGGCGAGTTATGACTTAAGTAGGGTAAAATGAGGTTAATGACTGATTTTTGTATATCAAAAACTAAGAAAAGTAGGTTACCTAAATTTAAACAGTAGCTTCGATATAACTAATATCTCAAAAGTCAATAGCCAGAGTTCGTTTTTGACAACGATGTTTTTGTACGATATTTAAATAGCTCTTGCAGTACGAGAGTGTTATAAGTGTGTGTGTATACATATATATATATATATATATATATATATATATATATATATATATATATATATATATATATTTATATATATAAATAATGTAAATATTAATGTTGTATAGTGTCTCAAATAAACTGTTGTCGTCATCGTGGTGTGTTGCGTTGATCGCAAGACATACGGCCGTTGAATGTGCAGCGCAGCGCGAGAACCCGGGTTCGCTTTCCGGCCGCTCATTAAGCGGGATTGGAGAAGACCAACCTTTCAAGGCTCTGGCAATCATTTTCCATATGCTCAAAGGCCGTATGCCTCGTGATCAATCAATCGCGCCCCCACGGTGATGACATTCCTCCTACTGTCAAAAAATTAACTACAATAAAAAAGCGAACGATTGCGTTATTATTTTATTAGGATACTTATTTTATCTATTGTTATTTAAAACAGATAAACGCTGTCTAGTTGTTCAATACATCGAAGAATGTCACCCTGAAGTCATGGAAACGATAAAAAATAAATGTCCGAATTCAAGACTCGACACTCGATTCTAACATCAATATAATGCACCGTAACATAGAGCGGGAAGAACTGTGACTGTGGACTTTAAAAAGACTTATACAGAGACGCAAGTTTCAGAATGTTTTAAATCGTTTCGCGATGAGAGTTCTTTCCCAGTGTGCAACCATATATCTACTATATCTTCCATAGACGTAAAAACATGTTGCATACTTCAAAACTTACAAGACTTAAGATAATTGCTGTAATTTTCCTTCTATATTTAAACAACCCTATTTTTTATGATTTTTGTTTTAGTAGTTTTGGAAATAAGGGTAATGCACTATTTCCGCATATTTTTTGGAATATATTTTTAAATATTCAATTTAAAATATATTTCACATAATCCTTTCAAATAAATACCTTACGTTATAAACAAATTTTCGAATTTCAGCTATTGAGATGTGTGCAGGTCAATATGTTTTATTAATTTCAATTGAAACATATTATTTTCTTTATTTTTCAACCTACACAAACAAAAACACTTAAAGTTAGGAAATCTTTAAGGCTATTGTAAAAATTAACACGAAAATTGAAACTTATTATAGTAAATTTAATACGCGTAATTTTAAAGAACTCTAATTACTAGCCGACCTACAAACGAGGGAACCACGTTGGCAAAAGCTGAGATAGCCACCGCGTCTGTCAGCAGTGTGCCACGTTGAGCAGAAGTAATGTTTCCCAAGTTTTTAGTTCCGCGGTGTGCTACGACTCGATTTGGTACATGGACAGTTGTGAGTCTCGTCTCGTCTATATTCCAAATGTCACCAGAGTTTGGGTTTAATCGTTGATAAAAGAATTTCAAGTTGGTGAAAAACAAACTTACGTTTTTTTGTTGAACGCCCTAGGATATACTCGTACTTGTAGCTTGAGGCAATCGGATAGATAGTGAACGATGACGTATGAGGTAACCTGCTAACAGGTCTTCTCCAGCAACCGATTTATTATTCCAAGAATTGATCCATAATAAATATCAGCTGTCCTATTTTATCTAGTGAGTAAAAATTTATCAGTTTTTTATATAGCCCACACTCCAAGTTCAATTCAGATCTTGTCAAGTCCGGTTTACTTTCCAACATTTATTTTTTATTTTTTCCACATAACCGGCAAGTGTTTTGTAAGGTTTAAATATCAAATTCTTTTGCCGTAGAATTAATACTTTTTCATCAAATAATCTTTTTTGACAAGCTCTTTCTATGACAACTTTGGGTGTAATAAGACGTGTAGATACTCCTTATTTAATCCGTCCGCATAGATCTGCGAAAAAACCTTTGATATAATTTGACGACTATTCTCCTGACTCCTGAACAGCGCCGCGATTCGGACGTCTGAGCGGGGAGGCAAGATAGGTTCTCGGCTGCGGTTGAATGCAACACTTGCACCTTAGATTAGTTATTAACAGATAGTTTACCTGCCCCTAAGGCAACCAACCCCGGCTCCCTTACCAAATTTCACGTTTCTACGTGAAGCGGTTTCTGATAATAAGGGCTGTGAGGGACGCACGGACAGACGCGCGAGTGATCCTGCAAAGGTTCTGTTTATCCTTTTGGGGGTACGAAACCCTAAATATAACACATAAATCCATTAATTCACTTTTGTTATCCATGCAAAGTTGCGGGCAAAAGTTAGTCTTGTATAAAATTATGAAAAAATATTTTTGCGAACAATGATATTAAAAAAAATCTATTCATTCCATAAATTCCTGTGTTAATATTTTTGGATGTTCAGTTGGACATTTTTTAATTTAGTAATTTACTTGAGTTGGATTAATAAAACAGCTGTGGATTTCTGAAAAAAAAAACGGCTATAACAGATAATTAAGCCATTGGAAACATGAGCGAAAAGTTCAATTTTTTTCCTTTTGACGTATGAACCGTCAAAATCATAGATTATGTTTGAAACTAGATAAATATTTTAATAGGTATAATTTAAGAAAAAATTAACACAAACGTTTCACTATGGCCGTAAACCTATTTACTATGGTAATATTACTTTTTATAAAAGCATCAGTAATTTCCGATGACTAAGCATGGCGTCGTGTGATGTTTGACATTATCTTGTAACAGAGACAATTTCGAGATATAAATGACAATATACAAATTATTAAAAAAAATTGTATGTTCATAAACATTCAAAAAAATAATTTCAGTCAAAAACATCAAAAACAAAGGCAGACATGCAATGCATATTGAAGTCGCAAAATAACAAAAAAAATACTTGCAGTCTAAAATGTGTTTATCGATCGGCAGTTGTTCTAATTACGTGACAACCGGCCGACATAGTGACGCGACGCGACCCTTTCCTCTCAATGGGTGCGTGCAGCGCTCACTCTGTCGCGATTCAATCGATTTAAATTAAATTTTGCGTGTGATCTAATAGTAAAATGGTATAACATAGTTATATTTGTTTATGATTCAGACAGATATTTTAAATTTAGGACATCGAATCGTGGAGAATGAAAAATCCCTTATCCTATTTCAATTGCCTTAGAATATTTGACAAAGAAGTGAAAAAAAATATTTACCTGCATATGGTCAAAGCTCACCCTTATAAATAACCTAGTACTCTATGATAGGTAAACATTATTTATTATCTCGTTTCAAATCAGCGCTAACTGGCGCAATCAACCAACATTTTGAACATAGCGAACCCATTGTGAAGTGTCCGTTCATGAGAAAAATATTTATAGCTGATCTTCTCTTTATGATAAATAAAGGAAATCAATAAAATAATATTAATAATTTTGTTTATTGGATGGTTATTTTGATAAGCTCTTATTTTTTGTTTGTCTTAAGTTGCATCGCTGATTTTTTCATAAATATAACATATTGAAACTTAAATTGTTAGGTTCACACACACTCAGCGTAAAGATGTGTTATAAATTAACTTTAAAATAAACGTTTCAATAAAGGAATACTTAGTTAAAACTAATTCTAAAAGAAACTTCGATCAGGATGGATAATTTACACCTCTTTCGTAATTTAATTCAACAACTCCTTGTCTTTGTAGAATAGCTTATTTCTTTTAAAGTCTCCGATAATTTTTATTCATTAAAAATAAAATATTGCGGATTTTATAACTTTAAAAATCAATAAACAAATTGAAATAAGTTAATTATCGTGATAAAATTGGCTATTTAATTAACACGGTGTAACTACAAATTATGATGAAAGGTTAAATATGTCGTTAGTGACAAATTAATCCCACCATTTTGGTGTTTTTTGTGAGTTAAAATATGTGCAGGCATTAGTATCTAGTTGACTGTACTGTTCCTTTTTTCCCCACTAATTTTATCAATTTTTTTGTTAATTCACAGATGTAAATTATGTAAATACTTCTTAATCAATTTATTTTTTTGTTGTTTAATTATATAACAGGAACCTAAGAAATACTTCACGACTAAAATCGATTCAAACAGCTTTACGCTTAAAAAATATCGGGTGAATTGTCAAAAATAATTGATGGATTCATTTAGGTCTATTTATTTAGGTAAAATGACTATAACTATCAGCTAATTTAAATTAATTTATTCTGAAAACTGAAAATTCAAACAAAATTAACTCCAAACGAAATTGAAAACTTTTATACCCGCCAGGGCGTTCTGAAGACATGCTCAATGCTATAAGCGTCTATCGGAAAGAACCCTACATGTTACAGTAGCAGCTCTTTTGCTTATTGAATAAGTTTTAAAATGTTAAAAAGTCGAATAAATAAGGTTGGTTTTGTTTAAATCAGTTGATCTTGCTCTCGATCAGGAAGTAAATAAAAAAAGTACAATAATTCGTCTTTAAATAAAAGAAAAACTTGTGTGCACAGAAGACGCCCGATGGAAGTGAAACTCCCAAAAGTTAGCCAGCGTCTGGTTGAATTTCAACGCGGTTATCCATCTCACAGTTGAAGGCGCACGACCTTATTTAATTTAAGTGATTGGACACTAACTGATTAAGAGCGTGGAGCATTATAGGGAAAAATCAAGTTTTCTCATTTATTACATTGGCTGGGTAGTAATCATTATAATAATATTGGATAGGTAAAGCTATCTAATAAATATAATAGTGGTGAATATTACATATTATTAATTTACAAAAAAAACTTATGTTGTTATTATTCTTGAATATTATAATTACGTATGTAAACAATCGCTGGCTAAATTGAAAAAAAAAGTTTCAAGTACGAGAAAAACGAGTGCCTATACAGTGTCCGATAAGCTCTGGGACTTACACACACATATATGTGTGTGTGTGTGTGTGTGTGTGTGTGTGCGTGCGTGTGTGTGTGTGTGTGTGTATACAAAAGTTTAAAAAATAGATCACTGCATGTTATTTCTTTTAAACTATTTATAAATATTGATATTATTTTCCGCTGTGTAAATTTATCGTCTAGTGTAATAGGTCTTCATAGACCACTAATTACAACGAATGAAGGATTGAAGTACTCACTAAATGCCGTAATCTTAATTTTTTGACATTATTTTCGACTTATATGATTTAAAATTTAGGGAGGGAATGCGGGTGTGCCTCTTCATAATACTTTGGACACTTATATCTCGCTAAAAAGGAGCCTTAAAAAATAATTTTTGAATATTTTCGTCCGCGTTTCAGAAGACCTCCTTAATAACACCTCATTCGAAGGGATTCTGATAAAAAACATCAGCCAGCTTGATATATGCACAGAACTTAAAAAAAACGCGGATAGTTTTTTTGCCTACACTTTACAAGATATTTTTATCAAAATCGGCTCTCAATTGAAGGGCTACGATGCTGTGACATACAGACGGATAGATATGTATATGACGAAATTATAAGAATTGAATTACATTAGAACATTACATGAATAATTTCAAGAGGTATAAACAAAAATGACAACACCGCTTGGCCAGTTTTCATCTTTAAGTGCACATTCAAGCTTGTGTAGTTGTCTCTAGTTGGCATCGATTTTTTTTTACCATATTTGATTTTCGGTATTTTGTCGGCTTTATTTTTTTATTTGTACCAAACACTCATAGCTATAGCTACGAAATACGAAGGTGTCTTTCTACGTGTTCTTCGAATTGCATCTAGGTTTTCCAAATGTAAAATCGCTTTTTCCGGGACATTTCTACTACATGACACAGATGTGACCTTTAAGGCAGAGTTAAATATAAAACCTCATTCACGTATCATTATTTATTCCTTTTTGTTTACGAATATCTTGTAAAAATCATCATACTATAACCACTAGCGGTTTAGGCGAAAAGAAATTAGATTGACCTAACAAAAGGTTCGTTGATCCCAAGTAAACCTTCAGACCAATATAATCAAATTTTTCTTCTAGTACCAAATATTAAGTCAAATTTTTAATAAGTGATTGATTCATTAAATAATAATAATTTAACACAAAAACAACAGTTACGTAACGTAAATGTTGTTTGTGAAAAAAACTAGTATTTGTGAATTCCGGGACAGCAAAGTGAAATTACTGGATACGGGACAACACGCAAAATTCCGGAACAATCCCGGATTTCACGGCCATCTGGCAACCCTAATTGCATCTCCAAACTCAGGGGCACACGCTATAGTTTCTTGAAAGTAAATTGTTATTCATAATTATATCCTTTAACTCATATAGCTGTCGACTATTACGGGCCAGTATTTACCATTATTATGTTTAATGAAGAATCGTTTTAAAACAATATCTTATTTCGGGTTTCTTAAATTTTATAAAAAAAATTTAATTATTATATTTTTTATCGGGATTAAGAATAGCATTTATTTATAATGTAATGTACATAAAAATCAGTATGTTACCAATTACAATTAAATTACGAATGTAGTCGCAAAGTTCAATAATAGAGATTTCTATTACAGAGCCGCGCGCCCCGCGACCGGCAATGACTACAAAATGACGTCGAAACTCGAGCGCGCCCTCATTGCTACCCGAACGGCCCTCGCGAGGTCCATGACCGCACTCTCTCTCGCTCGCACGACAATTTTTTTAAAACGATTATTGTTGTACCGCTACAGACCGATGCCGCGTCTGGCGTCGCGTCGCCGTCACCGTCACCGTCTGGGGCCGCTCGCACACGAGTTGCTCGGACGGGCGTGTGTATAGACAAGTTATAAATATTCCGCCGTGGAAATTGATCTAATCGTTCCCAACGAATCTACCAATCATTCGCAATGCTTCGATGATTAAAAAAAACTACTTTTTAATATTACATAATTTATCATTTTAATGCAACATTGGAATCATGAAAGTATAGGAGGTTGTGAAGAGTTATTCCCCTTTTGTCAGCAGCACAGGCACGGAATTGATTCTATATGATAGAGCTGTTCACGTAAAATATTTTCATTGCTCTCGTTTTCTGTACGACATTCAGAGCGCATATAGTAACTATCACATTTAAACTACAGTAATAAAATAAACAAATAGATAAAAAAATGCTAACACTTCATTAATGATTGTCTTTAATTAAGGTAACTCAACCTCAAATAACAACGAAAGGAGCTCAAAAGGCAAGCTTAATACGAGAGGAAAGCTTAATTTCTCGCTAAATATGCTACATTCTCAATTCTAATTCTTTTTTTTTTGTAAAAAAAATTAAAAAAAAAACTATGTCATATTTTAACCATTCGCCTTAAATTAGCTGGAGTATAATTAGCAATTGTTCAAGAAGCAAACCGAGAGGAAAGCTTAATGTCTCGTTAATTATGTTACATTCTCAATTCAACTTCTTTTTTTTTATAAAAAAAATTTAAAAAAAAACTATGTCATATTTTAAACAATCGCCTTAAATTAGCTGGAGTATAATTAGCAAACCGAGAGGAAAGCTTAATGTCTCGTGAATTATGTTACATTCTCAAATAAACTTTTTTTTGTATAAAAGTGAATTAAAAAAAATAACTAAGTAGGTAATACTTTCTCCATTCGTCTTAAATTAATTGGATTATCATTAGCAATTAAAAAGAATTAGGTATTGTTTATCTCATTTGTGTTTTTATATTCTCATGTGTCATAAAAATAGGGTGCATATAACTAAGTCAGTCGCTTTAGATACTCAATCACCCATAAATTTTACTCTGTTTTTTTCAAGCACCGTCATATTTCATTTGGTTACCGCCTACTTCGGGTACATGAGATTTATCTTTGTGGAGCTGAATGATTCTTAAAATGATTCGAGTATCTCGTTATTCAGTTTTCAAAAACATAAAACTATTAAAAAAAAATATTGAAATTATTTGGTCTGCGAATAGTGATGACGCCGGATAAAGGGTATGTGAGTGAAGGGTCTATTCTGAGGTAAATTTTTATTTTTCACGTATAAAATTGTATAGTAAAACGTAAAGATTTAAATTCAAGGAAATATTAAGCATTAATTTCAATTATTTTTAAATGAAAGCTTATTATACATCTATATTAATTGTATTGGCAATTTTGCCTAGTCTTCATGGAGAAAAAGTGAACTCCAAATTTTTTCTCTTTAGGGTACACTCAGGCTCCCTAGAGTTAGATAGAAAGTGATGACACCGTAGTTAGTGTTATGTAAATATAAATATTACCTTATTATACATCTATATTAATTGTATTGACAATTTTGCCTAGTCTTCATGGGGAAAAAGTGAACTCCAAATTTTTCCTCTTTAGGGTACACTCAGGGTCCCTAGAGTTAGATAGAAAATGATGACACCGTAGTTAGTGTTATGTAAATATAAATATGATACTAAATCAAAAGTATTTATTGAAATAAGCGTCGGTACCTAATATAAAACTCTAAAATATTTATGGTTGCTTACGAAAGATACAGATCTCGCTGTCAATTAATCAAGTAGTAATCTGTTATTTGCTTAAGTAGCAATAACATTGACTCTATGGTACCTATAAACCTCTAAACTTTCATAAAATTTGTCAAATAGTTTTAGCGTAACGCGCCCACGACGGAACCTCGCTGACATTTCATTATATTGTGTAAAAATATTTCATTGAGTTTAGAACACAAGACTAAACATTTTATTTCAGGTTTAAATTTTGCGATAGCCGTGCTTCCTGTTTTCCAAGTTGTTAGTAACTTTGCTATAGTTAAGAAAATATTCAATACAATTCTAATAGGTTTTAGGAAAATTCTTTCAACCGTCATCATCCACCTACATGATAACGATTTAGAAAATCGATACGCAAACACATAGGTCGCTTTCTCAAATCGATCACGTTGTGATCGTTGATTTTTAATTTACTGAAATGAAATGGCACAGAAAATCAGTCCATTGTTTAATATAATCTTCCCCTTCACCGCACCTTAGACACGTTAATCCTAGCTTTTTACGTTTATTGCTAACTTCATGGTTACTTTTCTTGAATAAGGAAACTGAAGCTTAGATTTTTCTCTAGCCATAAAAAAGAAATAGGTAGCAGTGCCTCACGAAGACATGATAAAGCTTAATTGTAAGGATATAGTTGAAAAACAACGCAATAATATTCATAGACCGGTAATACACACACACACACATATGTATGTATATATATATACATACATATATATATATATATATATATATATATATATATATATATATATATATATTTACACAAGAAACGTTCAAACTATACGCTCGCCCAAATATTCCTTCAAGGTCAAAAGGAAAGGCCGAAAAAGAAAAGCGGCACTGCGACCTTTGCGCGAGCAAGGACGGTCAGCTTGTCGTAGGTCGGGCGCACTCAGTACTCGCGGCGCTGAATTCCTTTTCCTCCCGATGAAGTTGTTTAGGTACATACAAACCAAATCGGTTCTCGGCTATATTTTAATAATTACCGAGTTATTTTGTTTCTATTTGATTGGTATGTTACACTTGATAATGTTATAAAATATAAATATAATATGTTATGTATAGTATAGTTATGTATATATAGTAGGGTGTATTTAACTTGATGCAATGATGTAGGTAAATCAGTTAATGTTATTAAGCAAAGCTTAATTGTCTCTATTGACTCATTCCTTTGATATTCATTTAGACATTAGTACGAGTAGCAATAATCATTAAACAGTATTTGTTATACAGAGTGTCCAGTGGCAGATTTCAAAGTTTGAACAAACATAGTTTCTGAACGCAACACATAAGAGGGGCGTGGGGGGCGTCGTTAGAAGCGCAAGCGGTGCGGATGTTTTAGTAGCCATGGAACAGTGGAGTGGAGAGCACCGCGCTTTTGCCGTCGAGGCGTACATTTCGAGTGGATTTTCGCTATCTGTAGCACGACGTCGATTTAATAATCGTTACAGTATTCGTCGATTACGTGATGGACCATCGATCAACCTCATTCAGTCATGGGTAGCAAGGTTCAGAGCTACAGGATCAACATTAAATAGGCCCAGGCCAGGACCTACACCATTGGTATGAAAATGTCCAGCGTGTTATGGTTTCTGTCGTTGAAAATCCCCGTTTATCACTGCGTACACGTTCATCGATAATGGGAATTCCGAAATCAATTTTACAGGTAATAATGCGAAAAAAGCTCAAGTTTCATCCATATAAAATTCAAATTGTTCAAGATTTACACGATTCTGACTTTGAATTAAGAAAAACTTACGCGGATATTATGTTGTTGAGATTTCGTACTGCTACCCGGATGGGCAACATATTCTTTAGTGACGAAGCTCACTTTCACATTGGAGGATATGTGAATAAGCAGAACTTTCGTTACTGGGATATCCACAACCCAAGACAAATGCATCAAGAGCCTTTACATAATCCTAAAGTAACAGTCTGGGGTGCCATGTCTTCATCTGCAATCATAGGGCCTTATTTCTTTGAAAATCAACGGGGCCAAACTGTGACTGTGAATTCGGAAAGATATGCCCAGATATTAAATGACTTTTTCAGAGTAGAACTACAGAATAGTCCATCCTTCAACCAAAACACATGGTTCCAGCAGGACGGGGCCACAGCCCACACTGCTAATGTGTCCATGAATGCAGTGCGGCAGTTATTTCCAGAAAAAAAACATATCCCGAAACGGTACCGTACCGTGGCCACCTAGGTCACCCGATTTAAGCCCATGTGACTTTTTCTTATGGGGATACTTAAAATCGTTAATCGGTTTTTAAAAAATGAAATCCGCATTTGTTGTTATAAATTTAAAATAAACCTATTTTGTATTAGAGGTGTAGTTTTTTTTTACAATTTTTCAAACATTGAAATCTGCCACTGGACACCTGTATAATACTTATTAGGTAATTATGCAGATTCCTAAACTTCCTTGATCGATATTTACATTTGATTGATGTTAAATATAGCGGTCAATCAATCAAATTTATATCGCCCATTCAATAAATAACAACGATATCGGCACGTCCACAACATACAATTGGGTATTATATTCAAAAAATATCGAAAGTTACGGGTAAAAATCGTTAATCATCAGTGTTTGATTACGTTCAATACAATAAAAGTAATTTGATTTAACAATTAAAATATCCTTTTATGAAGTAAAACTTCTTTACGAACGCTTGACTTGGGAAGTAAGCTGGTCAATGCGTGACGAGAGCGTTACGAAAAGTGTGATCGGGCGAGGCGAACGGAAGTTGAGAGGGAGATATAAATTAGTGAAGACAGAAAGAGAGAGAGTTACGTTTCGTATATTACTGTAGGGACAAGAGAGAGAGGTGCGAGCACACATTCTCTTTCTTTCTCTCATAGCCAGTTATGTTTCGTATATCTAAGATGGTGCAAGCCTGTTGTCTGTATCACACTGTAGGAGCAAGAGAGAGCAGTGCGCGCGCACATTTTCTTTCTCTCTTCCTCTCATAGCCAGTGATATATATATATATATATATATATATATATATATATATATATATATATATATATGCGAGTTTGCTAGCGTTACGCGAACGGTGATTTTTTGATTATTTTGTAATTTCATTTCGTTCTTGAACAATTTAAATTATAAATTATTATTTATTTTGTTCAATACATTAAATATTCTACGTTTAAAGTGAATAAAATTGTAAATTCATTTTAAAGTTTATATTTTGTGAATTTGAAGTTTTACTTCAGTCGTGTGGTCTAAAGCCCACTCGTTTTTTTTATACCTGTAGTTCACACGATAAACGCATAAGCACCAGCGTGAGCGTGTGAGGTCACAAAAATCTAAACAAAACATCGGCACTCTCGTCCCGCGCACTTAAAAACAATTACCATGCCTTATCTATAAAATCAATCAAAATGCATAGGCTTTTCTTTAGATATTTTGAGACCTGTAATTTCCTCATATCCAGTATTAGTTATTTGTAATAGGTTTGCCAGTGTTCGGCACGGATGCGCCCAGACTGGCAACTTTTTCTCCGACTTCTTTATGCATCCACAGGCTGAGCTACGTCCGGGCTTACCGGCGCAAAAAACATTTTTAATCAATTTTCAGACACCGGTGAATGATTGGTTGTGGTAAGTCGAACCACCTTCAATCTTCCATTCCCGCTCTTATGGTGTGTCATCGTATCCCAATTGTTATAACTGTACTTGTGAGTACATTTTCATATATTCTAAAACGGTAATAAAAATAAGTGTTGTAGTAGTGAGTGTAGGTACCGACGAAGTTAAATATACACAACCATTTTTAGTAGCAGTTTTAATATATGATTGATAATAAAGGATATATCCATGACTGTTTGACATATTCGTAATTATAGTTCTACCTGCTTCTCAAAGATTTATGCTGCCCCATTAAATACATTTGTAAAATTTTAGAGAACTTTCTAGAAGAAGGTTAACACCATAAAATATATAATTTATTCTTTAAAATGTCGATTATACGGAATGACGTTATAAAAAAAATCAACATCGGTAATTTTTTAAAAGTAGGTACACTTTTCTTATTTTTGACCTTAGAAACTCGATAAATTTTTTCTAACCCATTCGGTGTAAATAAGTTCTGAGGTATGTAAACTTAATTACACTTCACTAAATTTTGTGTTTTTGTCGATTTCATTTTTTTAAATACTTATAGCCAAAACGTCGGCGAATCAGTTTTGGACAAAATGAAGGTTAGTTTTATTGAAGGTGACAGTGAAAGCTTGCCTACAATAAATTATTTTCAGATTACTTCTTTCTCAAATTGCGCTCAGTAGAATTCGAGAATGTGAAGACTTCGCTGCGGTTATAGTTTTTAGAAACATTTATTTCCTAACATTATTAATTTTAACGAGATAATCACATATTTTCTAAGTCATGCGATTAAAGACGAGTCTCAAGTATCCTTTTGTGAAAAAGTCGGTATGATCTGTGGGATAAAGACGAAGTACTAAATCTGTGGATATATAGACATATGATTTACAATTCATGCCCGCTGTACCATAACTTGACGTAAAAATGAAGATTTTTTGATCAGAGTAACGATCGAAGAAAGTGGTATCGTAAAGATTTTGAGACGATTTGTTTCTTTCGAAGGTAATATGTAGCTTTGTAAGTTTATTTGTGAAAGACGCTAATTTTTGCGTCTTTATAATAAATAAAACTGTTGTCTAATTTCTAACATTAGCGAATGATTTTAATAATCATCGACGAAAATTAAAGCAAATTTCCGGTATTAATAACTGCTTTTTCGACCTATTTATGCATAATTAACCTTACCGTGAGTTACCCGCCACATGTTGGCTCGTAAGATTGAAATTTATTTTATCGGTTTTTATTGTGTTTAAACATTAATTGTGGTGCAGTCGTATCTAATAAATGAAAGCATGGAAGTCGTATCTAATAAATGAAAGCATTTGGAAGAAACATTGGGAGTTAATCAAACATTTAATGTTCCATCTAGGGCACTACGGTGTCATTTTGATAATAAAAACAAGAAACTTCTAGCTTCGTGTTGGCATGTATCTACTGCATGATTTTTTGGAAAAAAATTCAATTTTCTCAAAAATGGCTTCAACAATTTTGTTTGAATTTCATATTATTAATACTCTAAAAGTAAGTAAAATAATATACCGCAATTCGACATCCGGTAAAAAATCCGATTACGGTAATCAGATTTTTTATGGGATGTCGGTTTTACGGGATCTCACATAAAAACAAAAATTGCTCACGTTGATACAGCGGGGAGATGCGGGGAGATGCGAATGATAAGTGCTTTTTAGGCGAGCTCGACAATACAAATACTGTGTAAGCCCAATCTTAACATAAAAACATAAAATTTTATTGCGATGTTACCAAAATCGTGCCTTTATTTCTTTTTTTTTTAGTCCTTAAAAATATTTGAAAATATTTTCAATCCGTCCCTCGTATCTGATAAATTATTAGTCGTGATTAGCTTTCAGGTCTGATAAGACTACCCTTCTTATGGTTTTTATGGAAAATATTTACTTCTGATTATACGCTAAACATTTTCGATGATTATTTGTTTTTTTGTAAGTTTTTAGTGTGAGTGAAAATAATTTACATCTGAATAATGTTTTGTTAAAAATGAACATAATCACAACTACAAATCAAATCTATGTCTATGTTTTTTAATATGAGTGACGTGCTGAGGAAACGAAGGGTAATTTTCCCTCAATATCACTTTTAGAATACTTTGGAAAATAAATATGTAGTGATTAACGTAAGTTTCTAAATATGATCTCTATTATAAGACAAATGTTTAAATAATCCAGTAAGTGCAAGTAATAGGTGTGTCATAATGATAAAAATATGTGCATAATAATAATAGATATATAATAGAAGTAGTTTTTATAAAAAAATAAAGTGGTATATCCCAAATATCCTTCTGCTTTCAGTCTTTATGTCTTTAATTAGTAATACGGTTTGTTCGTCGAAAAAAATATAATTGTAACTTCTGAAATGTAAAATTAAGTAGGTACTTGGTAGGCAGGCAGGTACCTGAACACACACCGCCAGCCTGGTTTTCAAATTTAATTCCATCGCTCAGCGAGTGATGGAAAGAGCTACACTCGAAGTATCTGTGAGGGATAAAATCCGAAATGAAGAAGTCTGAGAGTGAACCAAAGTAGCGTTTAACATTAACAAATTAAAGTGACAATGGGCAAAAGATATCTACCGAAAAACAGACAACCAATGGCGTAGAGGTATTCTTTAACCTCGAAGCGCAAAGTGCGACGCCTCCCAGCCAGATGAACTGACGTACTAAAAACTCGGCGGGACGAAGGCGGAGGACCGTGTCGGTTTATGTTCAGAGGTTATGTCACCAGTGAATAGATACAGGTTGATGGTTACCATGATGAATTGGATTACTCTTTTAGCTTCTTTTAATTTGTTTTTAGACTAGGGAAATATTAAAGAACATTTAAAACTTAAATCCTCGAATGAACCGTGATTTTATAATGATTTATATTGACTAAAAAGCATCTAACTGAGAATGTTCATGCTGTTAATTCTAGGGAAGTTTGTATTTAAAACGCAAAAATGTACGCTGATTTTACGAAGTGATAAAATTAATTTCGATTCCGTCCTTAAAATTACTACCACAAGCAGGTATTTAAATTACCATCAAACTTACAATAGATATTTGTGGATCACACAACACGCGCTGGTAGCTATATATCTGTCCCACAAGATGCTGTATCTATTATTGTAGCTGTGCTGATGGCAATCTCTTTTATGGTCTATTACCTTTACGAACAGGTATTATCAATACTACGCTAAATCGTTCAAAAATCGTCTGGAATCCAGTAGAATTTATTTTATTTATTTATTTATTAACTTTTATGTATAATACATCTGGCGGACTTATTGCTACATGAGCAATCTCTTCCAGTCGACTATAACAATTTGTATTGAAATTTAGTTGATAAGAGATTTTACAATGAAAATTCTTCATAGCACATTAGACAAAAATAATAAAAAAATACAAAAGTAAATTAAGAAAGAAAACAAAATATTGACATGATTTGGGATGGGAAAGACAGGAAAGGGCAAGGACACAAAGGAAAAGGTTTCAGAAGATGCAGGACTTTTTCACTAGATATTTGAAAATATTTAGAGACGTGATTTTCCTGATGTCAGGATCCAGGTGATTCCAAATTTTTACTGCTTGGACAGTGAAGGATTTTTCGTAACTGGTGGAGGTATGTTTCGGAACAAGTAGGGTGAGTGAACTTTCAGATCGTAGCCCAAGGCCGTGAGCAGACAAATCTTTAAATTTGCCACTAAGATAATTTGTGCTATGAGGATTGTTTAATATATTAAAAAGAAGTGTAACTATGTGAAGTTGGCGTCGATCATGGATCTTCAGCCATTTGAGAAGTGACCTGTATTCAGAAATATGATCATATTTTCTGAGGCCGAAGATATACCGGATGCATAAATTTTGAAGACGTTCCAACTTGCACAAATATTCTTCATTAAGATCAGGATAGCACACATCTCCATAATCAATTAATGGTAATAAAAGTGTTTGACAAAGCTAGATTTTCGTTTTAGTCGGTAGAACATTTTGAAGACGTTTCAAAGAGTGTATCCTGTTGAAAATACGACGACTAACATCATTTACTTGAGGCCGTCAACTAAAATTTTGATCGATCAGTAGGCCCAGGTTTTTAACAGTTGACGTGTATGGTATTATTGTACTATTTAGCACTAATTTCGGTAAACTAAGTAGGTTTACTTTAGAAGTCAGTCTTTGACTAACGATGATGATAGCTTGTGACTTACTTGGGTTAACCAAAAGACCTATTTCATGAGCCCACTGACCAATTGAAGCGAGATCTCGATTAAGGATGTCGATGGTTTTTCATAAGGAATGGAGGTCCGAGTGCGCATAGATTTGTAGGTCATCAGCATAGAGATGATAATTGGTAGAAATGTTTTTAACAATATCATCAATAAATACTGAGAAGAGGACATAGAACTCCACCTTGAGGTACACCAGCTGTAAGATCAGTCCACTTAGAATATGTATCGGACAACTTAACACATTGCCTGCGTCCATGAAGATATGAGCTAAACCACTGAAGTGAATGTTGGGATATATTAAGATATTTCAAGCGAGCAAAAAGAATATCGAAGTCAACAGAGTGGAATGTCCTGCTGAAATCAAGAAGCACAAGGACAGTGACTTGTGTATTATCCATAACCAAGCGTATATCATCAGTAACCTTAATAATTTGAGGTACTGTGGCAGTTGAGGTACTGTGGCCAGCTTTAAAGCCAGATTGAAGTGGATTTAGAGACTTATGAGCATTGAAGAATTTAAGCAACATTTTTAGATTTCTCGCCTGGTTTTTGGAGCAGCGCACAAAAAATTACGACCTCGACTTGAATGGATCTTTCCCAGGAACGATACTTTGGTTTCTGATTAAAATCTAGGCTACCTGTTATTCCTATCGAACATGGATTTTTTAGTCTAGATATTTTTCTTTTTATCTGTATGTAGAGCATAAAGCAAAACTACTGGATCGGTTTAAACAGGACTTTCACTAAAATAATACGCAAGGTACATTTTTTATTTCTATGAGAGACTTGAAATTCAATTATTGTTTCGCGAGGTAGGAACCGAGAGAAGCAGGGAACGTAGTATTAACGACTCGCGAGTGGACATCGTCGAGCTTATTGCAGTGATTCAACTTAAAGATCGAGATGGAATGTCAGTTACGTCTCTATCGGTGAAGAATACTTTCAAGGTGTGAATTTTGTTACTGATGAAAAACCTAGACACATTATTCATGGGCAAAAACTAGTTTAGGCATTTTTCTCTTTGTTTTAAGAACATGTAGATTTCTATGTGCATGGAAATTGAACGATACATTATTGTACTTTTGATATTTGGATTATATAAAATGAATCCAATGCACTGGTATTCTCCCGCAACTACACCCTACTATATAATTTATCGGAATACGATACTACAAGAAAACACAAATAAATTTGACTATGTTTTTATATTTTAAAATTTTTTTTGAAATATTTCTAATCATTCTCTACAGGAAAACTGAAAGACAAACAATTGCCTATCCAGTTGATGCGGCGCATACGGTAGGGATGGTGGCCGGCGGACAATTTATACATTTAAAAATGCCTGGTTTTGCTGACATGTGAGTGAGTTTACACTTGTCAGAAAATTCATTTACTTGGGTATTTTTTTTTAAATATCTTGATACCCTCTGAGCGCGTGAGCTACTAAGCCATGCCTCGAATACGACGAATATGTCTGAAACCGTAAACAACATATAACAATTTTTTATTTAGCAAAAGAAAATGAGTTTAAATTTTAATTTTAAACTAATCACCTCTTTACATTGATTAAGTTCTACATACTGAAATTATTTTGAATATTTGTTTAAGAATTTGGAATTGGACTTGATTTTTACCGCGTTTTAATGAACTTAAGCAATAAATAATAGCACCATTGAACTAAAGTTTAAGCTTTATAGCTTAGATACCTTATAAAAATCTATGAACTATAATTCTGTTTTAAAATTGCCTATGCATAAAAAGAAGCTTATGAAAAACAAAAAAATCTATTTTTAAAAGTTAACAAAATTAAGGATGGATATATTTTATTAGTAATAGATACATTTTATTAGCAATATTAGTCCTATACCTCCGATTATTATTTTTTTTATTTTGTATTGTGGACGAGTTTTTATTGTTCACCAGTTTTATTTTTTAAGTACCTATATTTACACAAATATCTATAAAAAACAAATTGTATTTAAATAACACAATTTGTTTTTTGTTTTTTTAGACTAAGTCCCGTTAATTTACAGCACGTACCTGGTTATTTTATTTCCTCTTTTCTATCTATATTGAAAAACTATAAACCTACATAAATGATACATCCATGCCACAAATACATTATAAACTTGAATGCAATAGGAAAAAAAAACAAATCGCATATCTGCCCGTAATATTTATTTTGTAACAAAATTTTTATTTGGTACCTGCAATGAAAAATATAACTAGTTACCTACCTAAACATAGAGGCAAAGATATTTAGGTACTTAGATCAATCTATGTACACCGAAACGTTTAAATAATTACAACTAGTGTGTACAATATCGTTAAATCATGTACCTGTTAGGCACGTATTTAAAATAAGGTAAAAAAGTATAGATATACCTAAACTTAGTATTTGCATCATGTATCGTTACATAAATATGAACATCATAATAAAATCGTCGATTTGAGATATATAACGCCTATTTACTAAAGTAGTCTTCACTCACGTAACCCTACCCAAAATCAACACAAACGAAGCGAGCGCTTCTAATTGAAAACGAAGCGAGCGCTTCTAATCGAAAACGTAACAAAAAACGCCATATGAAAAAATATCCCAAACTGAATCATCATCAAAATGGCGTCGTTCCCGGCGTTAGGAGCAGTCGCTATTGGCCGTGGCGCGTGCGCAGCGCGACCTCCTATTGGTCGAAACTTTCAAATTTAAAAACCAGTTCTAGTTCCGCCTTCGAAAAATAGTTGTAACTACAGCCGGCACTCACTTATACACAGAGCCGCAAAGTGTGTTGTGTCGGTGTGCGGACGGCGTGCGTCCGTGTGTGTGCCTAATGCATACTCATTTGTTGACTGCGGCAGTGCCAATATATACGTTTATATTGGCACTATACAAAATAAACGTATATACGCCAATATAAACGTATATATTGGCACTATACAAAAATATATTGGCGCTATACAAAAATAAACTCTAAATGATTGTTTACCTTTTTTAAATCCCAAGTACGATAAACAAATATATTTAAATATATATATATATATATATATATATATATATATATATATATATATATATATATATATATATATATATATACACGAGTGTGTATATAAAATGGATTAATATAAGTAACGTAGAATCTTCAGTTTAGATTACCAAAGTGTATCGTTTTTACGTTGCTTTTTAATGTTTTTATCCGTTTAATTATTCAGTCTTAAGTGATCTAAACGTGTTGTTCTACTAATTTGCAATTTCTACGAATACGTATTAATAGTAGATACACCTGACGTTAATACAGTTCAATAAAATTATGAAACAAGGAACTTTCACAACTTATTCAGGTGCGTCCGTCTGTCACGGTCTCAGATTTTAGACTAATGCTATAGAAAATTTGCAAGATGCTTCGTATAGATCCATTAAAACCTACCTGTGTACTAACATATAAAAAAACAATTATAATGTCACCCCGTACAGTTACGAAAAGTGGGGTCGAAAGAAGAACTTACGCTTCAAAGCCACGTGCGTTCTATCCCAACCCTCTAATTCCTCAACCGTGATTATTGTAAAAAAATCTGAATAAAAAATTTGTTACGAAATCAAGAATATTTTTATGTTCAGTCAACTGAATTATAACAAAGAAATGTGCACGACATTGGAATTTAAAATATGGCTAATTATTTTAGGTAGGTATATCGTTCGTTATTTTATTTTATTTTATTTTAGAAGGTCGAGCCCTGTAGTTCTGTATTGGACTAAAGAAGAGAATAAATAATTAACCATTGACAACATCGCTAATAAATTAAAAGTAAATAATAAACATATAAAAAGATATTTAAAAAAAACGATTGTGCTTTAGACCACACGACTGAAGTAAAACTTCTAATTCACAAAATATCAACTTTAAAATGAATTTACAATTTTATTCACTTTAAACGTTGAATATTTAATGTATTGAACAAAATAATAATTTTTAAAATTGTTCAAGAACGAAATGAAATTACAAAATAATCTAAAAATCACCGTTCGCATAACGGTAGCAAACTCACATATATATATAAATATATATATATATATATATATATATATATATATATATATTTCATGAACTGGCTATAAGAGGAAGAGAGAAAGAAAATGTGTGCGCGCATTGCTCTCTCTCTCTCTCTTGCTCCTACAGTATGATACCTACAGACAATAGGCTTGCACTGTATCTTAGATATATGTAACGTAACTGGCTATGAGAGAAAGAGAGAAAGAAAATGTGTGCTCGCACCTCTCTCTCTTGTCCCTACAGTAATATACGAAACGTAACTCTCTCTCTCTTTCCGTCTTCACTAACTTATATCTTCCTCTCAACTTCCGTTCGCCTCGCCTGATCACACTTTTCGTAACGCTCTCATCACGCATTCACCAGCTTACTCCCCAAGTCAAGCGTGCGTAAAGAAATTTTACTTCAATAAAATGCAGTTACGGTCGTTTTCCCCTGGTAAAACCTGAACGGAAACTAAAAAAAAGTACGAAATCCGTTTCGGTAAATGAGGTATCTTTGTTTTCATTCGGTCTCTGATGTAATAATCTATTTTTTTTAATGGATAACATAGATAATCAAATATTTAAAAATAAATATTTTAGTTATAGTTCTCTACGTGATTACATTAAAATCTGCTTTTCATAGTGGGGATGAGACTTCTTCGTTACTTTTTACTGTCGGGAACATGTAAATTCTAGTGTGGCAACATCGAGTCTCTGTTGCTGTCCTCTATCAGTCAACTTATCAATCGTCTCGTCTTTATAATCTATTTTATATTACCATAAATATAGTTCATCTTTCTTAGTTAGGATCGTACCCAGTGTCCGGAGTGGAGTTCGACACCACGCTCCCATTCAAGAACCAGAATTTTAACTTATTTTTCACTATTTATTTATATATATATGTTAATTACCTTTGTTCTTGTAAACATTTCGTCTAGTAAACAGTTTTTATTTATATGAAGAATTAAACGATTTTTTAACACTAAAATTCAAAGAAACAAGTTTACCTAACTGGTGCCGAGTTTTGTTCATTAAAACAAGTAAATTTAGAGAACACACATAATATTATATGCAATCATTTCAAGTTATAACAATAGTCTTTCTACCGGAAGTTTTCATGAGCAAATTTACTACCGGATAAAATAAACCTTTTTTACTTATATGTAAAAGTGGGATAGATGCCTAACTTTTTGAAAAAAAGTATGGGAGATCAATAGGTACTATTCTAATATACTATTAAGCTTGTCAATTCGTCTTTCCAAATATGTCAGGTTACTATCGAGGCATCTTTCCTCTTACGGCAACTATCACACTTTTACCTATATATGTAAACAAGTACGAGATTTTTATTTACAACTTGCTAACTTTTATCGGTCCATAAGGTATTAATTCATCATTTTAGCAAGTTAAATTTTATAATTCTACTGATCGCGGGGGAAAATCGTGAAAGTTTCATATTTATAGATTTATGCAACCGGTAACTCAACAAAGATTGTTAAAGTACTGTATGCCCAACTTGCCGGGTATAATGTTTATTCTCATTTCACCTTAGCTACCGTCCCTCAATTTATCTTTGCTGCTAGTAAAAACAAATTTTTGGGACTAACGATTTTATGCCGATTTAAGGCAACAGAAGAAACTGTTAAGCTGTGGTAAACCGACAACAGTTCCACGTGCAAGGAAACCTCTCAAATCTGCCACGCCTGAGCTTTATTTCATTCGACTCTGTTGATGATTTTAATACTCTCATCGTTCCATTTGATACTTAATAATGAAAGCTTCGCCACCGATGTGACTTGGCGGTTCGCGAAACCTGACCGACCGCGTTTTGCCCCAACGACAGGTTTGTCCCGTGGGTCGCTGACGTCGCTACGCGCGTGACACAGATGACCCGCAAGTAGTCGCCGACTGCATGGGAACCGTGCACCCACTGCCTTTATTATTGACTTCATTTCGCATTAGAGTGGTGGAAGATGGC
Source organism: Druceiella hillmani (assembly GCA_039881145.1). Taxonomy (NCBI): domain Eukaryota; kingdom Metazoa; phylum Arthropoda; class Insecta; order Lepidoptera; family Hepialidae; genus Druceiella; species Druceiella hillmani. Next base: position 19,299,813 of record JAYKKI010000021.1, on the reverse strand, counting down.
TTTGAGCGCGAAGTATATTTAACCCTTTTAAAATTAGTAACTGCTTTGGAGAGAAAAACATTAAATAAACTAGCGATTCTGTATTCGATAATATGTACAATCGTAGCTTAGTAAATGGAGGCTATTGTAACATATCCTGACGATTTCTTCAAGTTGACAATCAAAATTGTTGAGCAACTTAATATGCTTTATCGATAAGCTTCACTTTTTTATAGACCCTTGATTTGGTTTTAATTTTTTCTTTTTTATTTACCTATAGGTATTTCAGTATTAGTCTTAACTATCTCCTTTTTTATCGTTAATTAATATATGGGCTACATATTTATAATTTATCGACAAGATATATTTTTCAACTCAAAAATTTCTCTGTTAATATCTAAACGTGACCTTTATTTCTTTTTTGTGGGCATATTTACGTCATTATTTTCATTTGATTACGTCTTACAATTTTATTACGGTTTAGTACAAAGCAAATGTCTCCGAATCGATTTAGATTACGATTTTGCTTTCCATTTAACTAGATAATATTCGATAAATATATACGTAACTTTGTTGGAGACCAAAGTGAACGTAAATACGCGATCCGATGTGAGATTAATGGGTTTTGATATATATAAGACTTTTACAGCGGTGTGAAATACGCAACATACTAAGTAGACATATGCTCTTCAAAAATTCTCGTTGACGAATCAATCCAACGAATCAATCCAAACGAGTATAGCATGACATGCGAGAAACCATCTCATAATTCTCTCATACAAGCAGGCAAGCGAGTTACACGGGCGCACACTAGCGACCGTGTACATAGGAACCATCGAGATTTGTTTACGAACTGAAAGGCGAGCCGTGTGTTAACGTGCACGGCGCTTCCTCATCGCGCCTCGCATAAAGTCGGCTTAGAGGCCGCGTGCGCAATCCGGGTCGGCGCCCACCGTGCTCTGTGGGGGCCTTCTTTGTCGGCAATCGATCCTATAATCTATTCGATACGTGAGCCTAAAGATATTTTTTTTAATTTGTTGATTATTTAGTCTGATATACTGAGTTCGACCACTTGGAAATTAAAACTTGGTAAAATAAATTGAAATATATTTTAGAGCAATTTTAATAATATTTTAGAGTAATTCATATAAGTAAATTATTTTTAAAATTTTACGTGTGTTGGTATTTATGATAGTACTTCGATATGAGTGAACGTAAACTTGTAAATAATCTCCATAGAAATATATTTATTTTGGTAATTAATAAATATAGAGAGAATCATTGGATACAGAAATCCACCTCGTGTTACACCACATAAACCATACTAATTATACGGTTCAAGTCGATCCACTCAAAGTATGCATCGGAAGTTTTAATATCTGTAATATAAAACACTATTTGATGGAATTACTGAATTCGTTAGAATGCATAAGGTTTATTGAGTACTATCCATAGTTAGATCCTCGGTAACCTCAAATAAGATAGTTGAAACGAATGAACTGTACCCGAATTGAAATCCAGATAGGAAGGAGAGTTAGGGTAGTTTTTTAAAAACTTGACTAATTATGAGGAAATTCCTTTGAGGTTTGTGTTGTTTTATTTTTATGTAAGGCATAGTGAGGAAAGTGAGCGTAGTAGAGGATCGACGATCTATGAAACAATAGTTGGCCTAATTGTGGCCGTAATGATGTTGAGGGGTTTTATACAAATATATACTGTCATTCAAAGCGTTCGATTTAATTGCAAGAACGTTTGTTTCGACTTTCTATACACGTGTGTTTACCTTAGTTACTGAAGATTAAGAGAACAAAGCGTTCAGCAAATTTACATCGAAAACGGCATGAATTCTCACTAGGTATTCTTTTTTTTTAATTAGTTTATTTAATGGAAACAGAACAAACACAAACTATTAGCATATGCCATGAAGTCTAAACAAGAAATATATTTATACGATACACAAACACAAAGCAAACAGTGTCAACATAACTATGCGAGACGGTTTTGGTTTGAAGTACACATACGATCAGTGTAAAAACACATACGATTAAATAAACAATTAAAAAAAACTGTAAAAAATAGTACCATTATAAGGCACCCCAGTTACATAATTAAACAAGAATAAGTCGATTATGCTTGCTTTTTGCGAAGGCTATTCTTCACACCTGACTTAAACTAGAGGCGTGAACATGCAAGGATGTCACGAGATACAATCTATTTATTGCACAAGTCAAGAACCGTCATAACGATGCTCTAACAGTGACAGTTATTAGTGACAAATTTAAAAGTTTCCAACTGATCTCACTCAACAAAGATGCAGAGCCATAATTATTTTAACAGATGTTAAAGAAAATCATAATTTCTAATAACAAACGTCCATGATCGAAGACATCACATTCGTATTTGTTAATTAATTATCTGTAAAAAAAAAAGTAAAAAGTTTTACTTTTTTATGTTGACTCTCAATTCTGTAAGGATAAGAAGTGTATAGTCGATAGCAGACGACGATGGCGTATTCAAGATGCAATGTTCTAAAAGCGTTGTGAAAAGCTACGTATGTTTCGACATTTTTAAAAACCTTGGGCGGTTTTAAATACAAACTCAAACATTCTGAATGCCTTTTAAGTAATTTGGTCAGTTTGCAAGCTAAAATGTAGTTTGCTATGAAAAATGACACCTAATTAAAGCATACTATCAACTTTTTACAGTAAGTTCCCCTTATTGCATATCCAAAGGTTTTTTTTGTGTAAGTGATTTATTTTAATTTGGATTAAATTATTGAAAATATTTGACGTTAATTTTGTAGAAATTCATTATTTACAATTAAATGAAACTACGTGATGTAGTATTATTATATCTTTACCATCTAAATATCTTTGCTAATAGCCCACCTGAAGATGTCGTAATACAACGAAATCTAAGTCGTGGTAAAGAACTTAAAGAAAGTAGAAATAATACTACATCACGTAGTTCCATTTAATTGTGGATTAAATTAAATGAAACTTATTCTATTCTCCAATAAATTCTGTGGAGATTTAATACGAATAATTAATTTTAGATCATCTGTAGGGATTAGAAAACTATTACTTCAGCAACAATTAGATATTGACATCTAACTAACACAGATCATTTAACCAAATTTGGATAAGTGATCTATACTAACAAATAATATAAATGAGCAAGGGTCTAGTATAAATTTGTGCAGTAAATCCATTTACTTTGATTAAAATATACTTACATAGAAAAATAGATATATATATATATATATATACTAATTAGTTGAACTAGAGTCATATTTGTATTAGATTTTTATACGTTTGGGTGCATCTGTTTTAAAATACCCTGAAGGTTTTCTACCTCTATATTCGAGTTGGCTTTATATCTCGTTTTGACTCTGTTTCTTTATCTATGAAAATGTTAATCGAGTCGTTAAGACAACATCCATCTGTTTTAAATATTTTTGGAAGAGTATCAGTCTCTGTCATAGAGCATGGTAATGTAGTTATTGAATTTTGTTACTCGTTTGTCTAAGTTTTTTCACTTACTTTTTCTGAAAATTAAAGGTCACGTACCAAACAAAGAAATTCGAAACCATTTCATCAAATTACGGGCAAATGTGATTTTCTGAGAAATATTTGCTCTACATTTATTATATAATTGAGCTACAATATCCTGGTATCAAAATATAGAAGGGAGATTTAGGTATAGAATGAAATATACTTAGGGGTAGATGTGATAACAAGGTGCAGACGAGAGTAGAAACTGTTTATATGAAAAGTCGCAAAAGGAGGACGTATAATAAAATTACTTAATTTGATCATGTATCGTATTGAAGATGCTCTTGTGTTTTGTTTGTACACCATTAGTATCGGCATTGGTATTGAGTCGATAATACAGATCATACATTAGTCAATAAAAGATAGAAATAAAGATAGTTGCATGTACGAAATAATACAAATGATAGTGCGCACTAGCTACGAAATGAATACAACTGATTAATTATTGAATATATTGGGCGTTAAATTTGTGTAAATTCATTTTTCACAATTAAATGAAACTACGTGATGTAGTATTATTTCTAGTTTCTTTAAATTCTTTACCACGACCTAGGTTTTATTGTAATACAACATCTTTAGGTGGGTTATTAGCATATATATTAGCAATAAATAAATATAAATATTAGCAATAAAGAAATAAGATAAAGCAAGGGTTATTAGCAATATTTGCTAATAGCCCACCTGAAGATGTTGTAATACAACGAAACCTAGGTCGTGGTAAAGAACTTAAATAAAGTTATAATAATACTACATCACATAGTTTCATTTAATTGTGGACAACTGATTAAGATTGTATTAGTGATACAGTTAAATGGTAAACAGTAAATAGTTTCGACAAGGTTTTTTAGTAAATATTTACTTAAGTAGTCGACATGATACTTAGGAAAAATTATGAAAATATATAGAAGAGACGTTTTATTTTTTAGGACGCAGACGCAGCAGTGCGGTCTGATGCGACGCTCGTTTTATTTTTTGTGTAATACAAGTGTTTTTTCAACGAAACTATTTTTCCATACCGAGTATATAGAACTATTTTTCCATAACGGAAAAATAACAACTATTTTTCCATACCGAGTCAAACGCGGCGAAACAATATTCATGCACACTTCAATGTCCTCTTCTGCGACCAGACCGTGTAGAGGTCCTCGCGACGGAGGAATTTCCGATGTTCGGCTGCTGTGTCAAATGGCTCGCATAGCCCTGCCGTAATCGATAATAAATTCATTCATTTGCATTCTGACTTCTATTCTAACTTTCATTGAAATATATGGTAAAATGTAAGTAAATCAGCAATACCTCTTATGAAGTAAGAATAGCTGACAACTGTTAGTTGATGTTGGAGATGGTACAGAACATTTAACAAAAATATTAAAATATTACTTTTTATCGAGTACCTTTGAATTAGATGAAATGGAACAAATATTGAATGCGAAAGACATATAATAAGAGTGTTGTATGAAAAAAAAGCATTTTACATATCAATTGAAATTCGAACACTTTTCTGTAGATGATATTAATCTAACTGCCATTTAAACATCATTATATTGTCATCCATAATTGAGATTAATGGTTTCCACCCCTTATGGCTTACAGGTTGTATTTCACCTACGCATATGTCGGTTGGGTATTTTGCGGTTTCAATTGACGTTTATAGAAGACAGTGTTATATTGTAAGTTCGGTAAGATATGTGAAAAATACAGAAAACACTAAGTGCATATAATTTGCTTCATTAAATCGTTGTTAAGAACGAAGATTAATCAGAAAGCAATTAATTAAAAAAAGTTTTATTTTTATACTAGATATATACGCATTGTAGAAATGTAGAAAAAGATTTCAATAAAGAAAATTGTAAAATGCATAGCCCTCATTCTACAGGTTGCATTGATTACTTCAAATAAGTAATATTTTCCTTTTCCTAACAAATGATCGAAACATATTCTTGATTTACTTTTAGTAAGAAATAGTAAGCGGCACTGTTAAAACTTGGCGGTAGATTTATTACCGACGTCATTCTTTTGTTTCACTCATGTTAATTTCTAATCTTTCTTTTTTTGTTTACTTCTTTCTTTCTCAGTCTTTCAAGTAGTCTAGTAGTAGTAGTTTTCTCAGTAGTCAAATCACCTCAAGGTCGTTCTTCATCTTTCTTCAGCGTCGCATTCTTGGAAATTTAGTCCTCGAAATGTAATTTTTTTGCGGGTATCTTATTCCAACACCATTCACTATTTTCTTGCGTAGACAAATGAGCCAGAAATTAATTCGATAAATTAATCTGATAAGTTTAAAATAATTTCTATATTTGCAAATAAAACCTCCATGCACGGTACCAATTAATATTTGGATAACATTTTTTGTCGTCCTGCTTGTGAATAAGTGTTTCAAACATTTTATTTAGTTAAATATGTTAATTAGAGGTGTTTTAAAATTAATATAGCAAGCCGGCTTTTATGAGTATCTGAGTACAAAGTAAGTCGAATATTATCAATGAAGTTTTCTTCTACCCTATCTTGTTCTCGAGATACGCTATTTCAACGTTAAACGCAAGGATTCAATGCCATACAGTACGCCATACACCAGGTGCCGCACGACAATCAAAGCGATACGACGTACCGGAACACCCTATTGCGGTTTAAATATTGAACTGTTACGAAAATTATTAGCTAGAATTATTTGCTAGAAAATTATTCGCTAGGAAAGTTTCCAGAGTCACCAGCTCGAATTACTTACCTGTTAGAGTAGGTGGCACGTTACAACAATCATACCAATATTACAAAGAGCAAAGTTTTGTTATTATGTTTTTTTTGCTTTAGAATAAAAATAGGTTATCAAATTAACGTAAACTTTCACTATCGTATAATTTGCAAATAAACACACGATATACAATATACTTTCAGATGTATTTATGAATTAAACTTTTGTATGGTTATAGTTAAATTAAAACAACACACGGAAGTAGGTATTGTAGACAAGAAGAAAATTTACAAAAAAGGTTCAACCGCGTGTACTGCTAATTTTTACAAATATTCTGTTACAACCCGCTTTGCATTGCAATCCGCCGTGAAAGTTCGTGAAAGTTCTTGCGAGGTAAACAAAATGAACCGTTATAGCTACATACAAGAATATTTGTAAGAATTACACAGGACAATGAAATCTATATAAAACATTCAGGATCTAGGTGGCTAATTCTCAAGACGGACCCGACGTTCAGCAATAAGAAGAAGAAGGCTAATTATAATATATTGTTTTCCCGGACAAAATCAAGATATTTCAGGATAAAATCGGGGCTGTTAGTCTCTTTGATAAAGTCACAAAGGTATCCCAGGTAGGTACCCATATTTTAGCAAGTACATACCTCTTAGATCTCTGTTCAATGATTGAAAGTATATTGATAAAGCGAGTTGCGCCGCTGACGGCACTCATACTCAACTCCTCCATTGTTTGAAGCGACGAGCCCAATGAGGTCATCGCGCGAACTATGACACACGGCCCGGTCACAGCCGCCGGCGACCGGAATGCTTGCGATGACGCAGCGCCGGCATCCCGAGCGAGCCGCTCGGGCATGTCGCCATTTCGAATAAACTCAAAACAACTAATTATTGTTATGGCAATTATAAATCTGTTTAGATGCGCGAATGTGTTTCACACGAGGTAATAACTGTTTGTTTTCCACATCGTCATCGCTGTCAAGAATGATTGTTTTTTTTCTAATTAAATCATTCTCTAAGAGCACATTGCTGAAATGTTTGCGTTTTGTTTTTCTTATGTTCACCTCTATACATATAATAAAACTTTGTAATTGGCCTGTTCGTGCATTGAAGATATTTACGGTAAAATGGTTTAGGGGGATATGATAAAAGTAATATAATATGACAACACTGTTTCTGTATTTATTGTCTGTTTGTGTTTTTTCTGCACGCGTCACGTAAAGCTTACTTGCTTACTCGATTCAAATACAGTTTTCAAAAGATTGTAGGGAGTAATTTGAAGTAATATTATTTTTATTTCATCACAATCGGGTTCGAAAACATGCGAAATAATTTTTCAAAAATTTGTTTACGTAATTGCATTAGTACAACACGACAAAGAAGAAGACACGCAGTAATTACAAAAATGTATTGTGTATTTATGTCTATTAATAGATAGCGAAAATTTCATTGCGCGATTTAAAATACAGGTATTTTAAATCGCGCCATGAAATTTTCAACCCGATATACATTGCATTCTCTTCTTGCTATCGCCCATTTCGGGCGTAGCAAGAAGAGAAATGTAATATGGTGCGGGAGGACGCATGAAGGCAGATATAATTGTCGGTCGTGTTCCTTACATAACATTTTTTAATGTTGTATGAGTTCATTACAGGCTTACTTTGTTTCCTTAATTTGTATAAAATTTAAAGCTGTTGACATAATATTTGTAATTTAATTATTTTGGTAGGTTTAGTATTAAGCTGTGTAATTTTGGTCGTTACCTACTTTATTGTCTATTTATATTTATATGTATAATTAAACTACATGTCGTTTTTGGAATTTTTATCTGTTAGCAAGAACGTTTATGTGTTACGAGAAGTCCGACGAAGTTTTCATTGGTAATTCTGTTAATTTTAATGCGTAACATTTAGGCTATGTTTCCTTAAAATAGTACAACTAAGAAACTAGAAAGAGACATGGCAGCTAAGAAAAATTACTTCAATAAAAAGCGATCTCGCTTAAAAAGGTTCACTTTTGTATTAATTATAATGTATGACATTACGTGTATCAATGTTATGTTGCGAATTTATGAGTTGATTTTAATATTTCTCATCAGTTACTTGAAAAATTACGATTGGTCAGTTTTATAAAAGCTACTTGAAAAATGCCACGCACATACATATAAAATTGTAAGACTGTGCCAGTCAGACGAACAGACATGAGGAAATAATAATTCTTCCTCGTCTCATTACGGAAGTATGCAAATTACTCAATTAAAAAACCTCGCGTAAATTTTTGCCAACAAATAAAACAAATATTGATAAAATAGCTTCCTTAGACTGATGATAAAAATGCATAAATAAAACTTGAATCGTGATCTAAACAATTACCCTAAAAATCATTTACTTATAAAATGACTCCAAAATTCGCACGTTTACGAAGTGACCATGAAACACGCCCATTTGAGGGATTAAACATTTCCGTGAAAATTGAAATGTATTACAAACTCGCGCACATGAATGGTACGTCAATAAGCTTCATGTACAAAAGTTTCTCGGATATCTAATTTTGACATTTTTATTGGTAAAAATTTTAAAAATTTCATTTTATTTTGGGATTATAAGGTCAAACTACCTACTTGTTGTGTAGAACATGAAGAGCCTAATATACAGCCTTTCGTGTCAAACCTAATACCGTCCGGAGGGGGATTTCAGGAGGTTAGATCTTCATTTCATTAGCTTCATTTATTTTTTGTTTAAATAATGTTTTATTTATTATTTTAGACAGTAGTCGTTTATCTTCTAGTCATGAAATTATATAGACACTGACTGCAAAATTATTTGTCGCTTCATGTAGGTACCACACTGAAAGTCTACATAAGAAAAGCATCAAACTTCAAAAGAATCTATTAGGGACACCTAGTACAGGAAAAGGATCAAACTGCAACAGGATCTATTAGTAACGCCTAGTGCAGGAAACAAATTCTCACGTTTGTGTTAGAAGATTTTTTTTGGATTGTTGCTTGGGCATTGAAAGGAAAATTTATGCAGTTTCTGTAAGAGATATCTTAAAATGTAAGATATTTCTTAATAATTCTGTGTAATGACTTTTTAGCTAGTTATTCATTCAATTTAAAATATCCACTTTTTTTCATTTATTAAAAAAAGGCGAGAGCAAGATGGTTAAAATTATTTATAAAAAATAATTTATGTTTTTTGTTTAAGAAATCATAACGATATTTAACTATAGAATATATTATAGATAGTTATTTAACTAGATGAAACTGGTATTTACCGCAATGTAATATAAAATGAAGAAAATCTGCACAGCAAAGAAAAATAAATGTATAAAAACAGTCTTCTTGTAGAGAAAGCACTTTTAGTTATTATGGCGAGATACATCTCGGCAATAGGACAATTTGTACATCTATTAATGGTCTTTCAAAGAAGAGTAAAAATAGTAAGCTATAGAATGGAACTCCTTTGGAACTGTTGGAACCTTATGTTTCTCTGAATGAATTCGTACGTAATCGTTAAATGCTTTATTACCGATCATCGAAAACGGAAACTGTAATTTTTCTTTTTAACGGCCAGTGCAGTTACGCGCGTACTTTTGTTATAACTATCAAGAGACCACGGAGTTCTTGTAGTATGCCTTTTACTGCATTCTGTCAGCAAATCGTAGACGACAGCCTCATTTTCCATCAAAAATTACGCACAAGAAATTGTTGCGTTATTTACTATCGGTAAAACGGTCTTCTTGGTAAAGTTTATTTGTATCGCCTGAAGTAGCTATTAACGGTTCAGAAGACTGGAATTTTGCTATTATATTTACCGGAAACTACTTTACTCGCACAGATTTCAATGACAATCAGGAAACAACTCAAGCAACGTAGTCTTCAGAAAGTGCAATGCTGGCGGAGTCCCTTCTTTTGAAATATATCTTGCACCACATGTGGCCACACGCACGTCATTCAAAGTAGGATTATCAATTCTAACATTTTATTTTCTATATAACCATAATATTATAGAGATGGATATAATAAGAAAGAAATTACGAATATCAAAGTAAAGAAAAATGAAATAAAGTGAAAAGAGGGCAAGGAATGCCGTGGAAAATATAAAGGGTGAGAATCGAGCTTCCGGTTTCAAAAAGAAAACGCAATTAAATACACATATAAAACATTTCTTGGATTCCGTTGCTGATCCAAATCGGAAATCTGATAGAGTAAATAATTTTGAATTCCTCTATTGCAATGGTATTTTGAATATTCCTTTACCTGGCGAGAAAACTATTTTATATACAAACTAGTTAGTTAATTACACACGAATAGGACCGTGGATAGCAGCTAGTTCATTTAAATATAAAGTGTTCAACTATAATGGAAAATGATAACTGTTCGAATAGCTCTTACACTGTTCATCTATAATGGAAAAGGATAGATGATAATATTATATCAATTAATTAAAATTATAAATACGTAAACAACATTGGTATTTTTGAACTATGAAGTAGCTTTGGCTTTATGGGGATGAAGGTCGCTGCGTAATTTGCCATATACGAGTCAGAAGACAAATAGTTATTTATAATAATTAGAATTATTGACATTACGTGCATCCAATTAGAGGAAACTATCAACGAGAGTATTCCTCTTAAGTCGCTGTCGTTTCAATTTGACAATATGTGTTAACGTGTTAATATAGGCATTGCTGCGCCTATTGTTTTAAGCGAAGTATAAACATAATTCGTTTGCCATGCTTGTACCTGTTATGTTGTGTTTAACTGTGAATAAAATTGTGATGCGATTATAAACTTTACTATTATTCGTAATTATTCCTAATTTTTTCGTTTTCCTTTTCCATTGTTTTTTTCTTCATATCGTTTTTATTGTCGTTCTAAAATTTTTCTCTTCAATATAACTATCGTACAAAATTTCTGATTAAACAAAAATATGTTAATATCGTGATGTCATTCAAGTCCAATTGTTTTCCACTCAAGTTCAAGGCCGCAACCGTAATCGGTTAACCCAAACGGATTAAGTACTTACGTCACTGTGAACAATTGTTCGACTGCATTTCGGCAACACCATGTTGCGGTAGGTCGCGTCTCGATCGAAAGTGACAGTACGTGTGCATGTGCATGTGCATGTGCAGTGCGCAGCGTGCATTGTGAATTGTGCAGCGTGCACGTATCTCGCGAGCGCACCACCGAGCCAGTTTACGACGCGTTTGACCTTCAATTATTTGTCGTCCCGGTTGAAAAGGGAGTCCGTTTTTGGACATCTGTTTCGTTGTCATTTCGCGCGCTTCCGTCTGACTCGAGTTGAAAGCGAGAGTGCGTTTCGTTTTGTAGTTTAAAAGTGTTGTGCAGTCGAAATTCGATCAGTCATGTCGCTAAATATTTTTCTTATTAATAACTCAACGAACTTGAAAATATTTCATTAAACAATTAAAGTGTTTAATTTGAAATGGCAATGATTTATTAGATAAAGAGTGAAGGTTTATATAATGTTACAAATAAATGGAGATAGATTTATTTTGATAGGTAAATGGTGTCTAAACTTATCAAATTTTGATCGAATGTGACTACTTTTTTTATAAAATAAATAAAAGTCTTAAATAATCATTGTAACGTAACTACGTATGTATGTATGTACCTACGTACGTGCGTACGTGCCGTATGATAACGTCAGTCTTGATAAATTTTTTGATATATTCTCACTGAAATGCAGAATGATGTAATAATTCCGAAACTTTGCTTGGGCATGACAAGTTTTCTAACGCCGCCCGATGCGCAGCGCACCGCGGCCAGCGACGCCAGGCGTGTCAAAGAAACGTGACTCGCGCTAATGTCACTGCCGATCGCTACTGAGGTCTTTCCTTTCTAGGTCGCTCCACTTCTTGCCGGCCGGCGTTTCCACGCGCCCTCCGTCACTCGGATCCGTATTGATTTTTTCACGCGTGATCCGTGAAAGGCATTTTTTGATCTTCACATTAAATTAGTAGTCGAAAACCATATTTATTGTGAAATTAAACAACTCATATGAAAAAAAATAAACTGACAAAATGTCTAATGAGGCTCACTGAACCACTTCATCGTATGGGAGAGTTTTAAATTTCAAACACGATAATAAAATATTTAAATATTTAAATCACTTAGAAAAATTAACGAAAAACTCTGTTTACTGTTAATCGTAAAATTATAAATTAAGTAACGGAAAATGATGTGTATAGGCAGAAATATGGCACATCAGTGCAGTCTTATTTTATTTTTTATATTTTTGAATGAAAAAGCCACGGGAAACTTTTTTCAAAAAGATATCTTTTCGCGACTAAAGCCAGGCCGCCATTCGGATAATTCTAGATCAACTATCCTAATATGACAGACAAATTCAAATATTTTTTACCTAGTTCATAGAAATGTTATAGGCAACAAATATTTGAATTGGTCTGTCATATTAGATGACGATTGTGAGGCTAATAAATCATACCATCATAAATTTTATCTAAATCTAATAAGTTATTTTCTAGACTAGTTTGTTACAAAATTCCAGACCGAATATATCTATGTAAGGTAACTTAATTTTGTTAACATGTTTGTATCATATATGTGCTAATATATTTAAATTAATAATTCAAAAGTTTAGAAATATTGTTTCACACTAACAAAAAATCCGAAGCAGACTTTCAATATTTTTATTGTTACAAATATAACTGTGGATAAACAATAATAACTGTGGATTTCTAACTAATACTAATAACTGTAAATTTCTTATTGAAAAAGATAAATCTTAAAATATTACACTTTTCCGAAGCAGACTTTCAATATTTTTATTGTTACAAATATAACTGTGTCATACGTAGTTTATATATAATAGCTGATCATTCTTTAAGCAAACGTTTAAAAATCCACATCGTAAACTAAAGATATATATTTTGGATTTTATTTCTCCTAAATTACGAACGTTTTGTTAAAATTTTAGAAGCGAATGTCTCAGTCGACTGTCATTGCACGTTGTAAAAGTGTCAAATATTAATTACAAACCTTTCCAATATCGGAAGCCGCCTCGGAGCGTAACGCCCGTCCCCTTTCCCCGTCGGGTCGATGGCCGACCGCGCCTACCTACTTCCCTTCAGTTTGGTCCACTTTTACGGGTTTGTCCGTCTACGGCGCAGAACCAGCTGCCCACACGACTATTACGTCAACTCGAATCCGGACTCGCCTCAAAAGTTCGACAAAGAAAATCTCGCAAAGGTTCAATGACTCGACCCCGCAATAAGTTGTTAGCGATGACGCAAACGCTACTGCGCCCAAGTAAAAATCTCTCTGACACAAAAAACTTCCATGCCCTAACTCAATATATTCCGTGTTGTGTCGCTCTCAAGTTTGCGACATAATTTCGTAGCATTTTAGGTGCTTCGCAGGTTCAATATTTACGCGCAGTTTGTTTACGCTCCCTCGCAATAATTGTGAGCGTAGTATCAACGTGACCATTTGTGTTGATGAACTCGAGTCTGGGGTTACAGCCCTCTTTTAGATACGAACGTTAACGTCCTAAACGTCAATGTGTGTGTGTGTGTTTGCAATTTTTTCCTGTTATCTTCATGTTGTGTTTATATATTACTGTGACCGTTTCAGCTCGGTTTTTCTATTATAAATAATTTTTCAACTTTGTCTTTTTCTTATTATATTTCTTCGAAAATAACATACTTGCTAACGTATAAGTTAAACAACGGAACTCTTTTATGATTAGCAATAGGATTGATAGTCTACTTCGGTGGAAAACGAGGCCCTCTTTAGTAAATTGGTAAGGAAGTAGGGATAAAGAGATCAATATTTTTTTATTATATAAGAAACACCACTCATTAATAAATGAAATAAGAAACATCGTTCGAACTTCCTTAAAGTAATGAAAACCTTTGGCACATGTAAGTATTTATCTTATGTGTGTGTACTGAGCAATATAAATAGTGTGAAATGATGTGGCTATTGGAATTTATGCTGTATATAAGGATTTTAAGTATATAACAAAAATATTCCGTTATATATTTTTATAGCTACTTTCTTTTAAAGGACGCATATAAATAAATTGAAATAGCAGGTGTATTATTCGCCGTTAATAGAAAACAAAATTGTATTCAAAAGAGATACCTAACATTTTCTTGCTCTTTTATTTATTTATTTATCTACTTTAATGTATCTAATTGATACATATGGTGGACTTATTGCTACGAAAACAATCTCTTACAGTCAACCATAACACCAGTCGACCCTCGTTCGACGAACGGCCGGGAATCGAACCCGGGTCCCCGCGGTGCGCCGCATCGTCAAAGGCCGTATGCCTTGTGATCAACCCAATACACCGCGGTGACGACTCTTCATGTTATTATGGAGGTTTAGAGTAAAGTTGTAAATTAACCTAAACTAAAAAGGAAAAAAACTGAAGATTGCTATTAAAATGCTTCTGAGTAGTTTGAACTAAAATTTTGTTATTATTTTATTTTCACTTTGTTTGCTACGAACATAAGTACCTAACCAATTTACTGGTGAAAAGTTACAGATACCTAACATGTCTTTTTCATTTGGCCAAATATTTAAAGCTGAGAACAAAATTCATTACACTAAAAGAGCAATAGCAAACGGAGGAGGTGAACAACAAGAAGAAATAGCATAACGATATATGTAGCATCGGGTCGGCGATACCATCATGTTGTTAAAAAAGCGGAAACGATGCTCGACTTAGGCAATGAGTAAGCGAGACGCAAGAAGTGAGCGATGGTGGGGGCGAAACGAGGTGGGGTACGACGTTAGAAAAATATGTTAGAAATAATATACATTCACGCGCGTAAACAGGTACAAACGTAGTAAATATGTGTGTGCGTGTGTGCGTGTATATGGGCATGTATATATATATATATATATATATATATATATATATATATATATATATATATATATACATAATATATTCCTAATGAACAAATATTATGGTTAGACATATAAGAACAATAGGCTAATGTAAAAAAAGACATATTTATGATATGTTTGCTTACCTTATATAGTTTTGAGTAAATTGTAATGTTACAAACTTTAAAATTAAATCAATTATTAGATAAAATAAATTTAATGTATTATTTAAAAAAAAATATCGAAATAGTAATAACAATCCTTTCGCTATGAAACTGTATGTTTCATAACTAAAAGATTGTATACAGAGGGAGAAGAGAGATTTCTAAGAGAGGTTTCATAACTAAAGGATTGTAAACGGGAGAAGAGAGGTTTCAAAGTGCGGATACTTTAAAATAATCAAATGTGTAAAATCGTGCGAAATTAAACAAAAACGATACTTATTTTGAGTCACAAATTAAAAAGAAATTAAACTGGAGCGACGGACTTTAGATAAAAGAAACGTTTAATGCAGTGGGAAAATATAGTGGACATTTCATAAATTATGTGTTTATATTCAGCTTACTTCTGAGTAAATGTTAAATAAATAAAAATTAGGTCAAACCAGGCGTTTTTAGTTTTACAATTATGTTGACAGTAGAATCCGTGTTAACTTATTTTGACCGCACGGCATAGACCGATTTTGTACTTAGATATAGCATTGTCTATGTTGTATGTAGTATAATGTAAAATATAAACATTAAAAATTGCCATAAAATGGCCACCTACTTACGTATTCACCGTATTATCGAAAATTCACGATCTAACCTTCGATTAATTTAAACTTAACCGCGTGGTTCTGAATGACGGTAAAATTATATATTGACAACAGAATCTCTTGCGTTACAAGGACAAACATTTAAGGAAATAATAATCATTACATCATAAAAACATGCAGACCTTTCCTCTGATATTTTTATTTCATTTATGAAAAAAAAATCTGAAAATAAAAGAATAAAGAAAGAAAATCTGAAATAATTTCGAACTACAAATTTCGCCTGTAAGTGGGTGTTGATCCAAGATGTAGTTTTACTTGGTAAAGAAATAAATTAAATCCGTGGAGTAATAATATCGACGATTAGGTAAATATAAACAATTTTAAATGTGGTAAAGGAAGTGTTTTTTGAATAATTAATGTTATAACACGTATTTATATAAATACATAATTAAAAATTATGTATCTAGATATAGGAAACTACAATGATTATGTTAATCAAAAAACTATGACGGAAAAATTCAAAGCTATTAAAGAAAGTTCTACCTAATATTTTAAAATAGTCATTTAAAATTTAAGATAAAATACATTTGAATGGAAAGTTTTCAGAATAATTTTATTTTGTACTAGTTTTAATATACATATGTTCCGAGAGAAAATTATGCTGTTATTTTGAAACTTTTTAACAAAATTTAATTTCATTAAGCCAATTAATTTTTCTTAAATGGTGGAAACTCAACTGAAATAAATATTACTTAGTATAACGGTATTATTAAATACTTTCAACTACAAATCAGTAAAAGGCATTGTGATAGACTTAGATAATAGGATATTCTGTTTCTGTTTACAAAACAGAGGAATATAAATTTGTGTACGTTCCTAGTTCATAATTAGTATATCATATTCCAGAATAATTAAAAAAAAAACAGGTAAACGTTGAAATTCCCAAACATATACCTATATTGTTAACTTGTCGATTACATCCATCAAATAGAACATTGTTGTCATTAATACCGCTAACTGTATTGATATAAAATTGGGTCACTATTAATGTCTAATAAATATTAATGTCTAAGGTGTCTACAAATTTGAAATAGAGATTATATAATATAATAATGCAATCTTAATAGCATAACTGAATTTCTGGTAATATTAAAACTGGCACTCACATTCATATGAAGCAGCTGTCTCCTCTTCCGCCACAATAAAAAATATCAAAAATCTTTTTTAAATACAGGTTTGACGTATAAAATGCGTTTTTATACTCAATACTTTTATAGATATAGACAATCTAAATCAACTCTTTGGAATGTTAAAACGGAAATATTTTAAATATGAATCTATTTAAAAGTATCAGTAAGTTTTCAAGTAAAAACCATTGAATGTTAGTTACATTAACTTTTTCTTATCCAAATTTAAAAATCACATTTACACTTATTACGAAAACATCATCACTATTACAATAACGTACAAAAAACATCTTCTATATTCAATTTAACATGTTGTTATATTGAACATTTTAAAATATTATGATATGTCTCTTTTAAAGTTCTAAATAGTAAACACTCAGGCGACACAGTTCGAACGAAAACCGCGAAAATTTACGGTTAAAAACGTTGTAAACAACTCCCGGACTGGGTCTCAGAGTCCGGCACACACGACCGAGCACTCGACACAAAAATGTAACATTCAAATCGTATTTAACTACTTAATAAATGATACAGTTCACAACTGAATAATAAGCAAAATCAAAATGTATCTCTGCCGTCGGGCGCTCGACACCAAGAATCTTTCCGCTAAATTATTTTTCAGCGACGATACTTCACAGCGATGCCAACAGCCGTCTTTAACGTCGAAGTTTCAGTATCTTTAACTGCACAACATCCGTCCCTTTATTTATTATTTATAATTATTACAGTAATTAAGTACTAATATGTTGATGTCGTCTCCGTGTGTGTGTGTGTGTAAATATGAATCGTTATTTTTCTAAACTAAAAAAAACCAAAAGCGACTGTCTACGAATTGTGCATGAGCGACACTGCACTCGGGCAGGCGAGCTGCATACTAGGCGACTGTGTGCGTACTTTGCCATTACCTTGTATTTGCAGTGATGTTGACTCCTATAGTGCGACGCAGAGCGCTTGCTCCCAGAGCCGTTCCTACATGACGATAGTTTTTGCTCTTCGAATCAAACTCAGTTAGTCAGTTAGAGATACATATATTCACATATATTTGGCATTAATTTTGTAGAAATTCATTATTCACAATTAAATGAAACTACGTGATGTATTATTATTTCTACTTTCTTTAAGTTCTTTGCCACGACCTAGATTTCGTTGTATTACAACATCTTTCGTTGTATTACAACATCTTTCGTTGTATTACAACATCTTGAGCCCACCTGAAGATGTTGTAATATTGTTTAGTAGTTTTAATGTAGTTTCATTTAATTGCACATATATTTTGTTACTTAAACAATTTTGCGCGTAAACTAAGTAAGGTCGTGTTAATTTTATAATTAACGAAGTCCATTTAACGACATTTATATATCTGTTGACGTGAAATAATGTATTGAACGTGGAAATTTAATTTGTTTAATTCTTAGGTAATTTTATTTTTAACTATGAATACAATTCAAAATATTATGACCCGTAAATGTAAGTACCTAATCAATTAAGCATTTAATAGTGTTTTACAAATGAAATAAAATGTAAGAATAATATATATGCAAAAGAAGTATTATCTGAATTTACATTAAAGTATCAGCCAAATCCATTAATCACACATGCATCACATATGAAGCTATTCAGTCTCGTATTTATGCATATATAAATATATTATATACAATAGCACATGTGGATGTGACTGATTTAAAGTTGTTAAATTATGAAATAAGTTATTTCACAACTTAGATGTCATAAAACAATCATTTTGATATCGATGCATTTTAACGTTAATAATTCGCGTTTAAAAACTTATCAAAGTCAACGTCAAATAATGTTTGTATCGTTCACCTCTGCCACCGAAAATAAATACTAATGTATCTTGTGCCGAGTAGTGTGTCCCAACACAGATAACGAAGTCAACATATTAATACCCACTCTATTTTCACCAGCTGTAAATAAATTTATGAGTAATCTTTATTGAAACATGTGTTCTGCAGAAAAAAAATTTAAAAAAATTAAACATAATCATTGGACACAGTAAAGTGCTACCAAATCATCACGAACTGACTATCTAATAACCTTAGCACATATCCACTGTCAATGTTATAATAAAATATCAAAAGTCCGGGGTCATACTATACTACCACCAATACACATTTACTTACTTCCTTACGTAGCCGTAGATGCTATGTGTATACATATAGCCTACAAACGTATGACGTTATGCATTTCAGTCCGCCTTAGCATTGTAAGTCATTGTATTGGTGTCCGTAGGAATTATAATATAACTGCGTGTTTATATTTATATATAGATTTGCTATTATTCGTCTATATATAAGTGAACATAGTAAGGGTGTAGTACTAAGCTCGCCCGTTCTTATATGATGAATGCACTTGGACTCATCGATGTATGGGTGTGTTCGTACGGCCACATGCACAATCATATTTGGCTATTTGTGTATGTGTTTGTGATTATTTTTTAGTAGTTCGTGTGCATATGTCGCGCGTGTGTAAGTGCGGGCCGCGCATCTTTGTAGTGGTGCGATGCGTGTCGACTGTTTGAAGAATAGATCGTATTTTTGTTTATGAGTGCGCGGTTGTAAGTGGAATCGGTTTGAAGTAGTTATTTTTTATTGAACGGTAGCTCCAGTGTCACATCACGAGGAGGGATGGCATTAGCTATCGAACTGTAACTTATGGCAACTTTAAATTTTGTAGTACAGGTCTGACAGGTGTTAGAACTAATATTATCGTTTTATTCTTTACGAATGTAAACTTTTGTTATCATTATGCTGTAAAGGGTTATCATATAACTATGCTGTAAAGGGTTTCATGTGGTAACGAATATCGACCTGCAAGTCCTGTGCCAAAGTGAAGGCAATCTTTAGAAAGGATTTGTTTGATTCGAAATATAAGTGCTTCATAATTTTTAAAACTAAAACAAATATGTATGTATATATATACATATATATATATATATATATATATATATATATATATATATATATATATATATATTAAGCAACAGCTTTGATATACAGGTTGCATAATTTATTGACATGTTTTAATGCTAGTTCTTTAATGTATACATTAATTTATATTATTAAGTAAAGCGCTGTGCTCTTTTCGGCAAGAGCTTATGCTAGTTCTCAGATTAAATAGCAAGCTATACGTTAAATCGGACCATGAACTACTTGCGAGGTAAATTTTAGTAAGTCATTGCTTTCCTTCGACGTAGTATTCTCGTTGAACGTGTACCTTTTTATATCTGCGTAGTGTGTTTTTTTCCATTTATCTTGCTTTTTCAAGACTCGTTTCTTTTCATTACTATCGGAACTACTATGCCATAAGGGTTCAATGTTTCATAGTACCTTATAATTTTGTTTATCAACAAAGAACTTACTAAGTGAACCAACTTATCCACCTATTCTATTATCTTTTTTAGGCTTCCTTCCACCGAAATGAAAAAAAACAGAGCCCTTATGGAATCACTTATTTACCCGTTCGTCCCTTCGTCGGCCGAAATCCTTTTTTCTCAGGAATGGCTGGAGATATCAAATTGAAATTACATCATATATTGAGGTCTTACTTTGCTGTAAAAATTTTACGTTTTTTGTTTCACGCACCAAAAATGTAAGGCCCTTTAAAGAGATGACGTTCGCATCTTGCATTTGTTTAAGAAGAATAAGGGGTCGGAGAAAATGCATACCTTTTCGGCATATAAATATTTTTATAGGTTATTATTTTGGAATTTCATAGTCTTTAAAAAAAAACAGGAAATCATTCCTTCCTCAAAAGATAGTTATTATATAAAGACAAATATAGTATTTTACAATTATGTGCAAACGATTGTATGACTATGAACAACTATGTGCGAAGATTATTAGACAAAAGGATTTCTACTCAGTAAAATAATTAATAAAGAGATATTTAGAATAATCGAAATACTGAGAACAATAACCAGACGATTTACCAACATTGAAAAAAATTACATCAGGCTAGCAATTATCTTAGAGGCTACATGTTATTTTTAAATATATCATTTGTTTGCTTATTCGTTACTTTCACAGGGAGTTATAATTTATTTTGATAACAACAAACGACTGGTAATGGATGTATAGCAGCAGAAATAGCGATATGTTCCCCACATCGTGGCGTGATACCATGGATTGGCACTGAAATTTGTGCTTTTTGACGTTCGCTGAAAATGACATTTTACAAGTTATTATCACTCCTGGAGACCAAAAATTCACTACTTATACCACGAAAGGATAAGTGTTTATCTCTTGTTTGAGAAGTAAAGTGAGAAGTTAGTAAAATGTGAAAATCAGTATAGAAAATGACGATAAAATATGTTTTACTGGATACACCAAATAGAGTCTAAAATGTAGATAAAAGTTGAAGAATAACAGGAGCTAGTATATAGCTGCAAAAACTGCAAGGGTATTTCTTTCTATCTTTGCTAATATCCCACCTGAAGATGTTGTAATACAACGAAACATAGGTCGTGGTAAAGAAATTAAAGAAAGTAGAAATAATACTACATCACGTAGTTTCATTTAATTGTGGATAACATACAAGTTGCAAAACAAAATTATACTGTCGGTTTTTCAAATACTTTAAAACTTCTTAATAGCTAAAAAGAAACAGAATACTTTTAAATATAGAACTAGAAACGGGTCAGTTATTCTAGCGCAATTGATCAAAAAAACGTAACGTTTAGAACTTGTGAGATTTACCTACTAATCCGAATGTTTTTCCAGAAAATTCCTTGCGACATCTGATACTCATAATATTATTTCAATAGACACATTTTCATTCCGATATCTGATATCTGTTATATTCATCCATCGAGGTAAAAAAATCTCCACGACAAGACCAATAGACGACAAGAGAATTTCAGAATAAGGAACAGGTCGATTTAACATTTCTCCGAATATACCCCATTCAACTGATAGATGAGCTATTTTTCGTTTATCTGTTTTTTCACGAAATAATAATAATATCTAAAGAACAAGATAAGAACTAAAGAATATTTAAATGAAAACTCTGTTACGACACTGAATAGTATTGAAAATATTTCATCTAAGAAAAAAAGTAAAAAGGCAAATTAATTCCGAACGTGCCCTGCTAAATTAAATGTTAATAAGCTACGGTTAGAATTCACAAAAAAATGTAACAAGGGCTCTAAAAATTATTTAGAACTTTATTAAACTAAAAAGAAAGCATATCATATATTTTATATGATTTTCAAGTGTGTGAACGGAAAATAACGCGGACATCCAGAATGTTACGCATGCAGACAGTGAACACTGCACTTAAAGTATACGCTTGCGTATGAATTTTGCTTTAGTTATGATACTCCAAAGTAAATTCCTAATGTACTCAACATTCACAGCATGTACTCTACATTCACAAATTAATGATCATCTACTTTCAATATAGGACGGTATCAAATTGCAAAGACGAGTCCCGATGGATATTTATGTATCTCGTTTCAGAACTGTGGTAAAGATTATAGCCTGGTTTGGACAGATTTCTGAAATAAAAATTTAATATTAAACATTATTAGTTGGATTTGATTTGGATGAAACAGAAATATTTTTTCTTTAAAGTCTATGGCAACGATTTTGTCATTTCACCCGAATCTTAAAAAATTCTCATCGTATCGTTATCTGAATAATTAAAGTTCGACGGTCTCAAAAATATCTACCAATTTTTTATATTCAATAAAATATACACATGCAATAACAATTTAACTTAGTTGCTTGGGGACGTTGATAAGCTCGTTGTCACGTACGGCGAGAACATGCGTCACTGGAGACGCAGCGGTTGTAAGCTGATGTAAGCTGACAAGAGAACGTATTACCAGACATAGACCTAAACACATATATGTATAAAGTAATACACACACACACACACCCATATATATATATATATATATATATATATATATATATGTATATATATATATATATATATATATTTACGTATATAATATACATAAATATACAAAAATTCGCGTTTTCAGATGCTTTAGGATTCCCAAGTAAATTTATTATATATAATTAAATTAAGATTCTGATACTTTTATTGTCACCAGACTGCTAAGAGTGGACAAGTAAAACGACTAATGTACATTTATAATAAGTTTAAGTCCATAATAAGTCATTATTCCATTTTAAAGGAAGTTTATGAAAGCTAGAACGATTTGTTATATTTTATACCTAGATTGTCTATACTAGTGTGCGTGTAGCCTGACGTACATATAAAATACGACAATGCTATCTCGTGAGAGCTGACTTGAAAATCGCGAGGCGTATAAAATTTTCCGTTTTATAAAAAACGTATTTTAAAAAATATTGGCATTACAAAGTATAATTGTGGTTTACTCTAGTAATACAAGGCATAAATCGGTTTTTAAACGATGACATTGCAAAGAAACGTGTGAAACCACGAGAATGAAAGACATTAGTATGCAAACTAGTATAACCATTTCTATAAGATAATGAATAAAACTTTTACCTTTTTCTTGTTAAACTTTTGGACACACATTTTGCCAATTCATTTCGACGTTTAAACTAGTATATAGCCATCAAATCAATTTGCCACATTATAAATTTTAGTTTTAGTCAAATCTTTGCTAATAGAACTGAAGATGTTGTAATACAACGAAACGTTTTGTTCAAATATTGATCAACAATGCCATCCTAATACGAGACAAGTTAAAAAATTTTAATCGTAATATTATTAACATATTTGTTAGTACACCGGAAGCGGTAGATGCAAATTGTCCCTCCGAGAGTATGAGAATCCTTACACGCTTTACTTCATTTACACGTTCTGTATAGCATATATAATACGAGTAGAAATACGAGGGCCGGCTCGACGAAGAACCTCCGGCGTAATACATTTAGATTAATCTCGAGCGATATTTAACTCACTAGCTCGTTTAGAAGCTTCATATTCTTTGCAGCTACACGACATCAAGGGCAAATCACTGAACGTAAGAAGTAAACGCTTTTGACGCGAGTACGTCTTTTAAATTTTATACCGGATAAAAAGGAAATTGAACAATTCGAAAGTCACAAATTGATTTCAGTTTAGTTCGTAAAAATTGTTTTCATTTTTCTTTAGATCCTGACAGTGTTTATGCCATCGAATAGAAAAAACCGAAGTCTTTGACGTAAGTCAACACCAATAACCTCTGAACTCACTTACCCCGACCTCTATTAACGATGGATTTGAGGAGCTAATATTTAATTTCAATTCTTCAGTGCAAATTTGCTTCAATGCTAAAGAAGTACACAGAACAAAAACTACAAAGTACCGTTATTGGTTCAAACACGTTTTGAATGTTACAATCTCAGGAGAAAGTGAAACATGTGGCGGGCGTAGATTAAAACAGTAAAAGGGAATCTCTCTTAAACTATGAATAAAGCAAAAGCAGTTTTTGACGCGGGTGTCAAAAAATATTTTGTCATTTCACGCTAAATCGATCAAATGTAAACGGGCCATTCTTAACTTACGCATATAAATGATTTGGGTATAGGTAAATTTTTATATACAAATATTCCTTGTATCTCTAAACTTTATTTCCAAAATTATTTTTAGTTAAAAATATTGAATATTCTATATGATGATCCGAAATTAGTATAAAATTGATTATCGATTGTTTTGTAAAATGGAAATATAGGTTTTAATTAGTTTTATTTAAAACCACTAAGAAAATATATTATAAAATTAAATTACCAAACAGCCTTAAGATGCGAAAAAATATAAATCCAGATTGTATGTTGATTTCGAGGCTTTTTCTCGCCTAATCAAAGCATGAGATATTTTCTATCACTTTTCGACGGCCTATGACTGAAAAACCGTCCAGATTCTCAATTTATTTTAGGATAGGAGGGAGGTTAAATGTCTCATTGTGAAATAATATTTAGACAAATATTAAAATAAACAATTGTGGACTTTCAAACAGGGGAAAAAATCCAGTTCTTGTGGTTACTCTTTGTTAACTCGTGCTTTGTTAACTTTTGCTGCAGTTTTGACCGTAAATTTCCTATTTCAAAATAGGAAAAAAACACTGGAATTCGAGACGAGCATGTGGTAGCGCTGCCGTTATGATGAATACTGTATTCACTTCTAGAAGAATATTATACATGTTGCAAAGAATTTATATTTTATAGTGGGTTTAAAGTAGTTTTAACGTTCCATACATTCCAAACATAATTGCGGTGACATAGTTCTTTGTCAATATGTCAGAGGTTTCAAACTTTAAATGAAATAAGAATAATAATAAATGCGATTTTAAATTCACGAATGATATGTAGTTATTAATTAACCTTATCAAAAGAATATTAAATTTTATTTAATATAACATAAATTTCTTAGTTATTACGGTCCTCTGTGGTAAAATTTAAAAACAACGTAAATAAATGAACTATAACTCTATCGTGCTTTCAAAAGTGAAATTAAAAAAATATAGAAATCTTTTGTACCATATGACCTTAATGTAGGTATGAAAGGAATATAAGAGGGTTCTTAGTACTAATTAGATTTGCGCTTGGTTGGTTTTGTTTCAGTAAAAACTGATGTTAGTGGTTTATTGTTAAAATTCATAACTATCAATATTGATGCAGTTCCACTCGACTGTCCCATTTTACACGCTTCTTAACAGTTCTTTCTTCAAATTTTAACAGCATTAACGTAGAATATTTTTATATTGAGAACGTATAACCAGTTCTTTGCCCTACAAAATGTATGCATCCCAGTACGACTCGAGTTATGTATGCTAGGCATGACAATATATATGTCAACGCAGTCCAATAAAACGATTCTCTCTCATGGCGAGCACAAAATAATTTCTTCTATTAGAAAAATCATAATCTTACTAATTTTACGAGGAGAAAAGTTTAATTTGTTTGTTTCAAAGTTTGATAAAAAACGGCTTATCCAATTGACGTCAAACTTTTTAGATAGTAAAATTTTAGTTAAGTTATAAAATATATTTTTAAGCAAATTAAACAGTTACGACAAAGTAATATCAAACAATTATACACATTATGTAATTTATAAAAAGTTCCACGATTCGGGAGTTCGGTTAATTATAATTAATTGCCTGTTACAAGGGTCTGTGATTGTCTGTTACAAGGGTTTTACGTTAAAAGTTTGGGGTGCTTTAAGATCTACAACGAAATGCTTGAGAATGCTGTCAACAACTAACCATAAATAAACATGTTAAGTGCGAATTGGACTAGCTTTACTGGAATTGCGTATACATTTGCGTACAAAATTAAACATTAAAGGGTATATATTTGATTCAATTAAATTAGATTCTATTATTATATATTCTATATAATATAGATTCTATTATTTACAAATACTAATATTCTCTATAATTACGAAAATTCATATATTGGCTTACATGTCTTTCACAGACGTAAAAATGTCATAGATTTCTCAAAATACTTTGGTTATATTATTAAAAATTATTTTATATTCTATATATAGTTTTCTGCGCTATTAGTTTTGTTTTATTAAAGGATATTGGAAATGAAGAAGAGCCGAATTATAACTTCTTAGTGAGGACACGAATGTGCTAATTTTGACGTTCCACTAAATCGTTATTTTTCTTCAATGCTACCCCATATTTTTAGTTTTCGACGAAGGAATTAGATCTGAAGAAGACTTCGATAGACAGATGGACATACGGACAGACGACGTTGTTTCTGGGTTTTGACTCCTGTAAGACATTTCAATTAAGAAATCCTAACAAACGATTAATTCAACGGATAAATCCCGAACGGATAGCACACAACTAACAATAAACACAAAAACAATATGTTTGGTTTTCTTTCTTTAAATCTTGTTTCAAAGCTTAATGCATACGCAATCGTTACTGCAGATTTACGTCAATTTACAAAGGATTGCCCTGCGGATAGACGCTAACAGATGTAACCTTGGACGGGCATAAATTAATCGTTGAAGGCATGTATGGATTGAATTGTTTATTTATGACGAAGACCTACAGAATCTAATAACACTTATTAACGACCGAATGGTGCTTTACTGCATGAGCACAGTTCTTCAAGGTCATGCGACTAGTACTTTGAGCGTCAGTCGATTTAGAAAGATTATTTATAACATGATAATTATATGTTCAATTGGGCTTGAATAGGAATAGGGATGCGTGCAAATATTTCTTAATATACGTGCTAACTACGTTGTTGTGGTGATGCTAATGGCGCGCAGTGTCGTATAAGCGATTACAAGTTTACGTCACATATCTATGAATATTTAAATTTGTTTTATTTATGGTAATGATATGTAGTTTGAACCCACAAACCAAACGCTACCAGTGCGTGCGATTTTAGATCAAACTTACAAATTTCGTTTTTATTTTGTGCAGTATGAAATTACAAGAAACTTCTCGTCGCAAAAGTTTTCTAACTGATTATATCATTTCAAGCAGCCAATGTGTAGAAGTCGTATTATCATTCCATTCCAGCTTACGAATATATTCAAAACTAAAAAATCCCATGTATTTTTTCATCTAGCGCTTACTACTAACTAGAAACTACGTATTCCTAACAAATGTATATTTTGAATAAAATGTTATGCTAACCTTGATGATAATTTCATTTTTTCTTTCCGTGATTGAAAGAATATTCACAAAAAAACCACGTACTTAATAAAAATGCACTAATAAAAAAATCAATTCAAAAAGTGCTTTTGTTCTGAAGAAAGGGCCGTCGAACATAACATTTAGAACCTCTCATTACGCAATCATTCTCCTTTATTTTATTCCTTTTTACGCAATTATTCTCCTTTATTTTATTCATTTTTATTTTAAATCATTCTCCTTTATTTTATTCCTTTTTATTTTAAATTATTCTCCTTTATTTTATTCCTTTTTAGGCAATCATTCTCCTTTATTTTAATACTTTTTATTTAAAAATTCATGTTTGTAATTGCATATTCAGTGATTAGTCTCTAAAAATGGCAATTAAGGTGAAAAATGATAACTATTTGTATGGAAAATATTTTTAAAATTAATTCTTCGTTACAAAGTAATTGCGAGCGAAAATTATTTTTCGTAAATATATAGTTTTTAATGTATATTCTTTCATTTAATAACTTATAAATAGTGATTTGACCAATTATGATAAAAATGCAGTATAGTAGGATTTTTTACAGAAGTACATAGCTTTACGTATTATGCAAAGCATCCATATATATATAGTGTGTGTGTGTGTGTGTGTGTGAGAGATAATGTCAGTGTGGGTGTAGTGATCTTCAAGGTCTTTGTTTGGTTCTTATTTTGTTTGGTAATTTAACACCTTTGTATTAGGCCATGTGCAATCTCGTTTTTTAACTTCGATCATTGAAAGTTATGAATTAGTATGAAAGTGAAGGAGGACGCATAAAGTTGATAAAAATTAGATTGGCAATAACTTTGTTATGAAAACTTTTGCTAATAATGAAATAAAAATCAAATTTCACGTAATATATATATATATATATATATATATATAATATATAGAATTAAAAAAGATAGGAAGAAGAGAACAAAGGTCAGTACGAAACAATTAGGTACATACAAGGGTTTAAAATCTTTGCTCCTAGATTCTGTAATTGATGGGCTAAGTGGCTACATCAACCATCACATGTATATTGAGATCAATCATTGTAATGGAATCTGGAAGCATCTCTCACCTAACTTGATTATGCGTCCCTGCGACCATTCCGTTATCATTTACTATTTGTATTCATGCCTTTGTCGCGTGGTTATAACGTCCTACAGGAGTAACACGTGCACGTATTCAACATATTCACTGTCTCCACAAAGCTGTTATCATGATTGTTCTATTCTATAGTGGAATATTGTTATTGTACCGTTTTGTACAACCTAACTGAAGTGTTTCTCTCAGTATATATTTATTATTTTTTTTGAAGTTTAAAAAAAATGATGAATAATAGTTCAAAGTATTATCTTAGTGACGGCCACTAATGAAACTCAAGGAAAATAAATTAAATAAATATTACGGGTGGCAGCTTGTCAATTGAGCAGCGTCAATAAAGAAATTATGGAAGTTTGATAAAATTATGAAAATTGGTATAGCGGCCCACGCAACAATCGAAAGTCAAAAGAAAATTGAAAAAAAAGAAAATGTTATAGCGACCCACGCCATGCAAAGCTGTCCACTTACTTTTGGAATTTAAATTAAGAGCTAAACAGTTATTTAAGACAAATATTTATAGGTTTATATCAAGAAAAACAAAGAAAGTTGTATAGCTAAAAACAAAAGAAAATTGGTATAGCGGCCCACGCAACAATCGAAAGTCAGTGTGTAAATTAGTCAAGTGCAAATAATAACTGACAATAAAATATGAAGACAGCATTTGCAAATCATCTTTGTGTCGCAGCTTTGAGAATATTTTTATGTTTCTAATTATGTAAATAATATGATACATATTAAACGTTCATAAAATTTAATTTATCTAAAATTCTCTTTTTTCTTGATATAAACCTATAAATATTTGTGTTAAATAATTGTTTAGCTCTTAATTTAAATTTCAAAAGTAAGTGGACAGCTTTGTATTCGCTTCTATTTAGTGATGTTAGTGCTCGGATTGTGAACGTAACCAGAATTAGTAACTTTTCGGGAAACCGGGAATAGTCAGGGAATTTCGTGCGTTAGTGAAAACGCGGGGAAATTAATGGAAGGTCAAGTAAACAAAACATTCGTTCTACATTGGTTTATATAGGAAATATTTTAAAATAACTTATATAGGTACTGTAGAAGTAACCATATTTTTTATAATTTCATTGACAGTCCACATTCTACGATTACACAATGACAACATCAATTAACTTTTGCAAGTTTGTTTGCTCAGTAATAGTTACGTAGTTAAAAAATAAGTTTAATAGTGAAAAATATCATTTTGTCTATTATCATTAAAAAAATATTCCTTTATTTTGTGTAAATAGGAAAATAAGAAAACCGGAAAAAAATTAGGGAAATTTGATTCCATTGAAATATTTAATAAATGTAAGTTTATATACGTGTTTAAGATTTGGCTAAAAATATCTTCAGATTAGTCATGAGATAATTTTCTTTGCAGAGCTTCTCAGATACTAATGGTATCACAATACCTGTTTAAAGTTTAAAAAAAAAACGAGTGTGCTTTAGACTACATAACTGAAGTAAAACTTCAAATTCACAAAATATGAACTTTAAAACGAAAAATACAATTTTATTCACGTTAAACGTAGAATATTTAATGTATTGAACAAAATAATAATTTATAAAATTGTGCAAGAATGAAATGAAATTACAAAATAATCAAAAAATCACCGTTCGCGTAACGCTAGCAAACTCGTGATGAGAGGAAGAGAGAAAGAAAATGTGCGCGCGCACTGCTCTCTCTTGCTCCTACAGTGTGATACAGACAATAGGCTTGCACTGTGTCTTAGATATACGAAACGTAACTGGCTATGAGAGAAAGAGAGAAAGAAAATGTGTGCTCGCACCTCTCTCTCTTGTCCCTACAGTAATATACGAAACGTAACTCTCTCACTTTCTGTCTTCACTAACTTATATCTCCCTCTCAACTTCCGTTCACCTCGCCCGATCACACTTTTCATAACGCTCTCGTCACACATTCACCAGCTTACTCCCCAAGTCAAGCGTGCGTAAAGTAGTTTTACTTCAAAAAGTCGATGTAAGGTTTAATATATTTCAATGGATATTTATTAGGCTTTATACGTGAAATGAAAGTATAATTTATTGTTTAGCTTAATAAGTTCGATTAAGGTCCAAATTAAATTATCAATCATGACGATTTTCAGTCACGTGTCATTCACTAGCTCGTCGCGGACAATTGCCGATGTAAATATTGACGAAACACCACCCTCAGGTCGATTTGTTATTATAATTTAGAATTTTTGATTTGCATACTCATCGTCGAGCACTGCTGGAAATTAAGGTCAACATATACGGAGTGTGCGATAATACCTTTGTTCCCAAGCTGACGCAAACTCATTTCAATGCCTCGGTACTACTAATGAAATTGAAATTTATTAAATGACAATTATTATTTAAATTGACACGGGACATATTCAATAAAATTATTTACTTTAAATTTGAAACAATTCACTTTATTTAGATTTAAAGGATTAATCTGTACACAAATTATATTTGGTTTTTACTATTTTTCGTCACATTTTCATATTTTATAAAGTCAAGGGAAACATATATGAGCTTTCTTTGACTCTATCTCGTTCATTATCGTAGCTTGCGCGTGGCTCACTCACACACACACACATGTATATATATATATATATATATATATATATATATATATATATATATACACACACATGTATATGTATATCAACTGATATTTATATTGATTGTGACTTAAGTTTTGTAAAGTACAACCTGTATTTGAATTTCACAATGCGCTTGTGTCAAATAAAAATTGTGAAATTAAATTGATGAGCCCAAAAATGAATTGCCCTATTTGACAATTCATTTTGTTTACCTGACGCGGACGGATTTGGAAACGCTTATTTGTTTTCAACCTGACAGTGTATATGCGATAATTGTGCCATTGCCAGTAAGAATTAAAGAACTTTACATAGTCTATCGTAACTAGATATTATTTTGAACACTAAGCCAAATTATTATGCTTTAGCTATTAAACTCGGTTTCATGTGAATATATTGCAATTTACATAGACATATATAAATATATTTATTAAGATAGTTATTTAACGATTATCAAAATCATATAAACTAACAAATCGTTCTTATTAAAAATGAGGTTTTTACCAAAAAATTGAATTTAATCTCTCGGGAATATGAAAGAAAAGACCCAGACTGTAACAAAGCGAAATCATTTTAAGAAGATATATTAAGAGAAGTTTTCGTTTGAGACTACTTTTGAAGCGTATTCCTACTGGTGGTGAAATCCTGTTGACTACGAATATTATGGTTATAAAAACTGTATACCTATGAGATAAAAAGGTAACTGATTAAATTCTAAAACAAAAGAAAACTTAGAAATACATTCCTATTCTAAGATTAATTTATGGTTTGGGATTCGTTCAATGATTAAGGTAATTTTAAATTTTTTTTAAAAATAAAAGGCTCATATGAATATTTTACATCATATGCAGCGTTTTACATATTTGCGTAACAATAAGTATGTTTCAAGTAAAGTCATCGGAACTTGGGACATTATATGAATAGGACGCAGCGGTAGTAGAGGAGTTTGTCGATTTCAACGCATTGAGCTATGCAAGTGGAGCCCTCGTGATGTAAAGAGACGCAATATAAACATACAAGTAGGCTACGGGATAATTGTTACCAGCCTCCCAGGATACAAGGTTATACAGCATTTTGGTCGTCTAACCGATAAATTACAGGAAAACTAACAGCAAAATAAAAGTCATATTTTAGGACAAAGGCTTCGAGGGTTGTAACTTATTTGAGTACGAGCTTCTAGATAATGCAACAGTGTGAGTATTTGCGTAATATTTTTCATGTATAATGCTGAACCCCTTCTATTTAAACACTAACTTCAAGTGATTTTAAAATAATATCATCATAAAGAAAATAGGCCAAAAGGCCTATTGTTAAGAATAAAAATTTTCTTAAATAGAATAATCGATCTGTCAATTTGACAACTGTCGGAAGTGTTACCTTCTAATTATCCATTTTGCAAGAGGAAAAGTAAATTGATTACAAATTAGAGGTCGATGACTGTCATCGTAATCATCCATTATTTAGGACTGGAACAATTGTATTTTACGCACATATTTCTGTTGATCAGCAAAGAAACTGATACTTTAACAAATGGCACGCTATTTTATACGAGTATGTAAAGTTGTATACACGTTATTATGTAAATACATAGATTGAGAAAGCATTTAATTTATAAAAAATGTACTTATAACCACACTAAAGTTAATTTGAGTTTTGAGGGTGCGGTATCGCTGGATCGGGCACTGAAGTGCGCACCAAGGCCGCGTCTATAATATGTATTAGTCGCGACACAGTGTCGCCACGGGTCGCGCTCGCTCATACGGTAGAAGGAGGTATACACACTTATCTGTTCTGCATCTTCTGATTGTCATTTTTGTGCCAATCGAGCTACATATGGTGAAGTTAATAAATTGTTATACATATTTTATTATAGTTATACATAGAGCTTCACAATGTAAGGTACATCGTGAATCTCTAAAATTTATAGAAACAAAGAGATCTAAAAACTAGTTGACGAGATTTTTCCAAAGCGTACATGGAAATGAAAAGAGAAACGAAGATTTTATTTTTTTACTCGCCATACACTTTTAAGTAAGCATAATTGCATTCTGTAATTATTTGAAGAAAATGCATATTGCAGACAGGCGAAAGACTGATACAAATTTATTTTATTTAAAAAGAATTCAAATTTTCAAACGAATTTTCCAACGAAATTTAAATAAAGAGAACATAAGATAAATGCAATAATTATTATTATATATCAAAAATGCTTTCATTATGTAGTATATAAATATATGATTATTATTTGTATATTTTCAACAAGAAAAAATAAACTCAAGAAAAAGAAGAGCGCTCCTCTCACCTGTGATAGCAAAAGTCAAATATTACTTATCATTTTTCAAATCAATTCAATTATATTGGATACACCAGGGCTGATTGGAAAGTACGTAATAGGCAACGAGTAAATCCTAAGATAAGAACAACTCGACATGAAATAGCGTCCCTTTTATAGATATTTTATCTCACAAAGACATTCGCCACTCAAGATGTTCGCGTATGTGTTGCATGTGTAAATGTGGTTTTATTGACGATTACGTAAAATGTTACAAGTATTATGAATACACTTACATATTGACGTTTATATTACAATACAGACACGATGTCTGTATACATCTCCATCATGAAATTAAAATTCACTAAAATTACTGCATTTTTGATCAAATAAAGTGAGTATTTCTTTCAAATCAAAAGCTATATATGTAATTGCAAACTTTACAAATTATTGACTAATCCGATATGAAATGTATAAAATTGTTTCATAAACAACGTGGAAAGAACTACTGCATATTCACAATATAGACACGACGTTTGTGTACATCTCCTTCATGAAATTAAAATTCACTAAAATTACTCCATTTTTGATCAAATAAAGTGAGTATTTCTTTCAAATCAAAAGCTATATATGTAATTGCAAACTTTACAGATTATTGACTAAGCCGATATGAAATGTATAAAATTGTTTTATAAACAACGTGGAAAAAACTACTGCATATTCACAATACAGACACGACGTCTGTGTACATCTCCTTCATGAAATTAAAATTCACTAAAATTACTCCATTTTTGATCAATTAAAGTGAGTATTTCTTTCAAATCAAAAGCTATATATGTAATTGCAAACTTTACAAATTATTGACTAAGCCGATATGAAATGTATAAAATTGTTTTATAAACAACGTGGAAAAAACTACTGCATATTCACAATACAGACACGACGTCTGTGTACATCTCCTTCATGAAATTAAAATTCACTAAAATTACTCCATTTTTGATCAAATAAAATGAGTGTTTCTTTCAAATCAAAAGCTATATATGTAATTGCAAACTTTACAAATTATTGACTAAGCCGATATGAAATGTATAAAATTGTTTTATAAACAACGTGGAAAAAACTACTGCATATTCACAATACAGACACGACGTCTGTGTACATCTCCTTCATGAAATTAAAATTCACTAAAATTACTCCATTTTTGATCAAATAAAATGAGTGTTTCTTTCAAATCAAAAGCTATATATGTAATTGCAAACTTTACAAATTATAGACTAAACCGATATGAAATATATAAAATTGTTTTATAAATAATGTGGAAGAAACATTCGACAATCTAAAAATAAAGGTTTCACTTCACAACCCATCAATTTCGATTATAGCCCTCATTGTTGTGTTTAATTAAAATTACCGGCCAGTGGGAGTCAAGGAATGATAATTTAATCTTAAATATTAACTAAACTTATTTCTTTAATTAATTTTTAATAAATATGGAGGTAACTGATGAGCATTCAATGAATCATATAAAACCTTCTGACACCGATCTATCGGTGGCCCGGCATTATTAATGTTGAAGTTAGCTAATTCAATGTCAAATGCGACCTTCACATGTGCATTAATTGCAACCAGTACACTCGGCGTCGCACCTCGCCTCGCAAACACGCGTGCTGGCTGACTAACGGGCCCAGCATTGCGGATATGATGTTAAATAATCTGTTTCATGGAGGCGAAGCGGCTCTCGGTGCCGTGTGTGAGTGGCATTATCGTACGCGTCAGCGTGCAATGTGCGTACTTGGAAACTCGTGCAAATATTGAATAACACATACTTTGTTTTTACAAATACTTCCCATCAAGTAAAGAATATTCGATAAACCCAAACTAATGATAGTATGATGAATGATTGGCAAAGATGATAGTATAATTAATTTTTATTAAGACAATATTAGCATTATTATTATATTTTGAAAAGTGGATATCGAGTATTAATCGATACGACTGAAAATATTTATGACGTGGCACATAATTCAACTGTAGGACAGGGCGAGTTTTGTCACAGAACGCGTTGCTAGACAATAATGGCATTTAACATAATTTTAATAACCTTTTCAGCGTATAAATAACTAATTAATTCATTATTAAATATAAACCGGCTAATGATTCAACTTTGGCAATTGTCCTCCATTAGCTGGAAATTATGAAGGAGTCTACATTTACGTATAATAACTTCATTCCTTGAGAGTAGAACCTTACATATATTATGGTCAATTTAAATTAATAAATTCCTTCTTTGGATATGCGTTTTGTGTATTAGTCAATGCTATTAATTGTATATTAATTAGCTATACTCTTAGAGAATTGATCTTTGTCCTAGAACGTTCCCTAATAAATTGTTTGTATGTCTAATTTTCTATGTATCTGTGTGCTTGGGTATCAACCCAAAACTGCTAAACAGGATAAACTTTTACTTGATCTGAAGGTTCATATTAAAATTTTGAGATTTTTCTCTAGATCTAAATTAATATAAATCTATATTAAATATTTAGAAAATAATAATAACTGGAATTTTCAATAAAATATATGTATCCCAATAATAATCTGAATGTTATGAAAATTTCAAGAAATTAAGCTTTTCTTCATTCATTTTATGAAATTAAATATTCATATTTTTAATTTTAGATCTTATTTTATGAGACTAAAAAGCAATCCAAAACCAGATTGTGTCATTGCATAACTATCAGTGTCCATCCTTTTTTCTTTTCCGCACTTGATTGACACACTGTCAGATGTCTAGCTTTAATGTTAGGATGTCTTATTGAAAGTTCCACCTGAACCATAGAGAATATTTAGCCTGAACCATAGAGCTTATATTGTTTTATCTTAACGGAATGTTTCAAAATTAAAGGTAATAATATTTTCTCATTTCATTTGAAATTAAAATCTCCATAAATAGAGAAAATTTAAAAAAATCCGTTAGCGTATTTAATAATGTTTAAAGCCCAACGTCACGCAGAAACTATGTTAAATCATGATTGTATAATAGTTGATTTCATAGGAATAAAATGATCTCCAGAATCAGATCATATGGGTGTTTGTGAAGTTTATAAATATACATATAACATACAATACAAAAGTTGATACTGTCGAGTGACAGTCAAATCAGTATAATTGCTGAACAGCAGAAAGCACTCGCACGCCATGGATCAGCGGTGAGGAAATTAATAGTTATCCTTATGTTTAAAATCAGGAAAAACTACTTGTACATTTACGGTTTTTTAAATAGGTGGTAAGTGTACAAAACCACTTTCCACTCATACCCGGTATATGGTACCGCTAGCGTAATTTCAGTACCAAAATAATGAACCACTTGAGTAAATAAACAATCGAATATAAATAAAACCATAAGCGAGTCGATGTTTGTGTCATCGTAAGTAATTATATGTCCTTCTTAAAAGGCTACTTAATATCGATTGAATAGCTAAAGAAGTAGGCGGCCATGCAGCCATTGAAACGGTTGGAAGCAAAGCAACTTGTCAGATCGGCCAATGAGCGTCGCTTGCATGCACTCCATGAATAGATTTGCACTAATTACTGAGCTATTGAAATAGGTTTTGTTTTTTTACATCGCCTGCACAATGACCATTTCGACCGCTCCCTATAAATGTTTTATGCAGAACCGACACGAAGCGGACAACAAATGTGGAATGGTCGTTTTTCCACTTGATTTCTTCAAATTGTCAAGCCAATTTTTCAAATTAATTTATTTCCCTACTTTCATCGAACTCTAAAATCAGTGATCAATTACAGTAGCTAATTTCCTGTTTGAGGAAAATGAATAAATTAATATCTATTAGCACATTATTTTACGTGACAATCCGCATTAGAAACACCGCAGGAGCTTAATGTTTAAATTTTCTTTTTAAGTTAGTTTAATTTTTAAAAATCTTTGTATTTACCGTATATTATATGTACGTTATTTAATAATTTTTTTATTATGGTACATTTAATTTATGCAGACAATTTAATATAAAGTATAAAAATATTTTATTCCCCTTATATACGTATGCTGTAATGATCGCAAAAGTTCGTATAATACTTAAATAACAATCATTTATTCTGTTCCTGGGGAAAACTGTGATTGTGAGTGTGATAATTACGAGTGGAAATTCATGTGAAAATTTAATGAGTGACATGGAAAAATTAAATGTTATAAAAATCACGCAGAAATAACTAATTTTTTAAATTAAGCAATCAAATATCCATTCCATATCCATCCAGAAATTTTATACGCTTTTAATTTTTAGTACCTGCTTAACTATTTTAATTAACTGTGATTAAATCTTATGAAATGGTAATATTTTATTTGTCTAATCCAATTATTTTTCTTAAGATTATATAAAATACGAACAATGCGAGATGCATGAATCAAAATAATCTTCAAAAACTCGGGTGCAGTCTGTCACACTCGATAGTGCGATACAAACATGTTTTTACCGTTATTAAAGTAAAATTAAATCAACATTCGCTATTATCTTATTCAAATCAGCGCTATGAGCCATAGTTCAATGCTAAACAGAATCTAAACACTCGAACGTGTTATTGAAGAAACCTGTTTTGTGTTGGCGCAAGTCGCAATTCAAGGTAGACCGCGTGTTTGTTTGCGACCGAATCCATTCATCGGAGCGAGCGATGGGGTCGGCTGGCGAGATGGAAGCACAATTTTCACTCCTAGAACTAGTAGAACAGG
This sequence comes from Druceiella hillmani, assembly GCA_039881145.1. Lineage (NCBI taxonomy): Eukaryota > Metazoa > Arthropoda > Insecta > Lepidoptera > Hepialidae > Druceiella > Druceiella hillmani. The sequence continues at coordinate 19,261,417 of JAYKKI010000021.1, read as the reverse complement.
TGCTAGCGGTGCAGACGTGGCACCCGCTCTCGCTTGTCGACGAATACGCTCTAACAGCTTATGGCACCTACATCGCGCATGGTTTCGAAAGTAGGGTCTCGCAATTTCTCTCCTAAAATGAAAAACCTAGTTTTTTTAATTGTAATTTTTACCACAAGATTAAATTATGTCAATAGCTAAGTAGATTCTAGTCCATTTCTTTAAATTGGAATGACTGTTTATATTTTGGAGCAGCCAGTACGTCAATCGGACACCGAATATTTTTAAATACATTTGAGAAAACTTGTTAGTTTTTAAAGATTTAAATTTTTATTGGATTTATTAAATTATAAAATATCATAGGGTTAATATAGTTGTTAAGTTGCTCAAATCGATAACATTTTTTTTACAAATTCACATAAATCACATGGTTCGGATTTAATTTGGAACTTCGTGACTTAGCTGATTATATTTCAAAAACGAAACGAACTCTTTATTTACCCTATTAAACACTACAATACAATGAATGAGAGACTTAATTATTTGTCGCATTCTTTATCCTAAAGTTAATATTTGTAGACCAATTTACGGATACAAAAATAGGACTAACGATTCAAAACACGCTTCGTGTTTTGAATCTAATTTTCATTAATTTTACACTTACAAAACTGAATCTTTCATAAATATATTTGATGATAAGTATTTATTTATCGTTAAGGTAAAAATTTGAATTTATATTTTTATTTATAATCCCATTTAATAAAGATTGTGAAATTATTTTGCCAAAAGTTATCTAAAAACAATTAGTAATTTCTTTCAAATCATACCAAAAATTACCAAATTATTTTAATTTCTTTTATCTGTCTTTAATCTTAAAAGTTAGGTTCTAAAAAATATTTGTTATTTTGTACAATTTTATAACAACTATATTAACGTTTAAAATATATGTATAATTTAATAACCAGTTGTATTCTTAGTGTAAGTATTCCAGCATAAACTACTCGCTAATAAATTGAAAATGACGGCAAATTATGAATCTTGGTAAAAAGAACACAAAACACGGTTTGTTAGTAATGAGAACAGAATATTCATTCGGGAATATGGGAATAGTGCCGTTTAACAATATCTTATTAAATAGATCAGAAACATTTTTGCTTCAATTGCATTGATTACCGTTGGCATAATCTGTCGCATTTATATCTCTTCATTTCATAGAAATACAAAAACAGCGTCTGTTAACAGGATTACATATACATGTGTGTACATATATATATATATATATATATATATACATATATATATATATATATATATATATATATATACATATATATATATATATATATATATATATATATATATATATATATATATATATACACGTATACATATTTTTAACTTTAAATACTGGGCGATCTACTGACTTAATTTCACAGAAAGAAAAATGTATCTATTTTACTGGTAATTCAATAATAATGAAGGAGAAAGTTAAGAACAAAAAAAATTAGTTGAAAAATGAAAGTATTTATGAAAGGCTAAAATTAAAATAGTTTGTTAGATTATTTTCATCTTATATTTCTGAAAGTTATATGAAAATAAAATTCTTGCTGTACTAATTAATCAACAACCTTTACGTAATTACGCACTAGCTGTCAGAGACCATAAAGGGAATACGACTTCATTTTTAGCGTTTTTTTATTTAAAAGAAATACGCATTTTCATTTGTCGACAGTATTCTTAGTTATTCAATTATTAATTCTGCAATATAAAGAATATACGTAGCCTGCTCTTAAAGAAATACGTAGCCTACTCTTAAAGAAATACGTAGCCTACTCTTAAATAAATACGTAGCCTACTCTTAAAGAAATACGTAGCCTACTCTTAAAGAAATACGTAGCCTACTCTTAAATAAATACGTAGCCTACTCTTAAAGAAATATGTAGCTTACTGTTAAAGAAATACGTAGCCTACTCTTAAAGAAATACGTAGCCTACTCTTAAATAAATACGTAGCCTACTCTTAAAGAAATATGTAGCTTACTGTTAAAGAAATACGTAGCCTACTCTTAAATAAATACGTAGCCTACTCTTAAAGACATATGTAGCTTACTGTTAAAGAAATACGTAGCCTACTCTTAAAGAAATACGTACTCTACTCTTGTAACATAAAAATGCTTCTAACAAACGATCTATAATTTTAGCAATCCTTAAAATATTAGTGTACTTTTCGCAGATTACATTATCCTTTTTTGTAGATGTTATTATGTACAATTTTTTCGAACATTATTTTGATATAGTTGTAACGGTTTAGTTTGTTAAAATGAACACTCTTTTTTTATCCGATTTTCAACATAAAACGGGTCATAAGAGACGATTTGTAATATTTAGCAAATATATCTTTGAAGTACATAATTTTAATGTATTACATTTGTTTGAATGTTTAACTAGAGTCCACCTATTAAACTTGAATTACTTTCACTTATATCGTGTTATAGCTCATTATTCCATATTATAAAAAGTCCGTGTGTATATCCATCTGGATATCGTATACAATACGATGTCTATAAAATGGGCCGTATTTGTCAATCTCAGCAAATAAATAAATATTGCACAATCATTCTTAACCCAAAAGTTTTAAACGTTTCGTTTTGTTTTTGACAGTAATGTTCATGATTTCATATTGGTGTATAGTGCAATCATTGAAATAAAAATATTATGTATCATATAGCTATGGTAATACAACATAAAATTAAATTGTGTCATATTTACATTGTAGATTTATTCTAATTAAACCATATATTATGTAATTTATATTAGTAGTCGTAGTAGCATGAAGTAGTTTACATTTCCATTTTTTGTTCTGAGCACAAATGTAATGTACAAACACTATCGGACCAGATGTTAAATGCTAGTTGACTTATGAGCAATAGACCGTAACATGCCTAAATACTTGGAATACATTATAATCGGTTAACACGGTTGCAGATAACACTTTCTCCACCATTTAGAATAATTTCTTATCACATGATAAAGAAAGTTATACACGATTATATTGTACTTTTTGATACTAAACGAAATTTAAGATGCAAAACGGATTTGAGGACTTAAAATATTGTAGATAAAGGTGTTAATTCCTTGTTTCGTCAATAAATTAAAATTACCAATGTTTACATTTCGGTAATAAAATAGCCTAACAATTGAGGTGAGGTGCTACAATATCGCTTATACCGCCAGTCAACTGCTCCACAATATCGCTTACACCGCCAGTCATTCCCAGACAGTTATAATTGTTACTAAGTATTTTTGTTTAAAAATAACTACGTAATTAACTTATGAATATATAAAATATTTGTTATGAATATAATCTGTGTTACGTTAAAATTAAAATTTATTTAAATTTTAGCTGGAAATTTTAATTAAGTTTCAGATTTTTAACAATGTAACCGATGTATTTCCAATTCGACCACCTTATCCGTTAAATTACTATATCAGAATTTTAATACTTTATATACAGAAAAATAAGACTCTGTAATCATCTATGACATTTAGGAATGCTCGTAAGAGATTTAAAAAGAAAATTGGTGCGTGGGCGGGCGGGCGAGACGGGTTCTACGACGTAGCGGCGGAACGGTCCGCTCTACGAGCGATCGATACTTGGCGCCTTCTTGCCGATACTTGCCCAAGGCAAGCTTTGTTTCGGGTAAGTAGCGCTTTATGAACTTTCCTGGTTCGTAGTCGGCGATTTTTGTATTTTCGTTACTTTATGTTATTCGAAAAGACGCAAATATATAAATAGTTAAACGTTCTATTTTTAGGAAGATTACTTAATTTTTTCACATAAGAATGATACTTTTATCAGTCTAGGGCTTGGTACAAAAATAAAAAATATTTAAAGTTTTATGACTATTTGTGATTTTTATCAAAATTTCTTAATAGATTAACGGTGTGGAATCATTTTTTAAAATATAATAAATAAAATTAAGTAGAAAGCAATAAATGTAAAAATAAAACAAAAACGTTACCCATACTCATTGTTGTTATCCTGATAATTATTTGATTATTCAATTATTTATTCCCTTATGAAATTTTGTGTTTAGTCGCAAACTTTGTTTATCCGTTAATATGAATAAAAGTTCACTCCAGATCAGCATTTGGGTCGAAGATTGTTCCACCCAAATGCTGATCTGGAGCAATGCAAAACAAACATTCGCTGGCGTTCTCTATACATTTATATTGGGCGCGCGGCGAGCGACCGACATGTAAATCGCAATAAAATGCGAACAAACCGTCCGCGGGGACAGTCACCGCCCCCGGTCAATCGATAAGGCACCATTATACCACAATTGGGTCAAACGAAACGGAATACGTCGCTCGCCGTAATATCTACCAATGACCTTGATAAATCTCCACGATGACTTATTTCCTACATGTGCGTATTTGTCAAACATGAAATCGCCTTCCGCTTCTCGCCTCACTCTCACCTCGCTCGCATTCTGTGAACATAAGGCCTCAATATCGCGAACAGGGGCTGCGTCTAACTCGCGTTGCGCTTCTCACATTGCGAATGAAACGTTATCGTTAGCGAATTTGAATTATTACAACAACAACGGACTCATTGAATTGACACGAATAAAACGAAAATATGATATATATGCATACACACACACACACACATATATATATATATATATATATGTATATATATATATATATATATATATGTATGTACGTGTATATTATATATACACATACACATTCATGTAGATATGTATATGACAAGGGTAAGCTTCACAACAGATGTTCGCCAGACTACTATTTGAATCGGCAACAGGTAGTCGGCAAAGTAAGTAACCCGTAGAGCGCTGCTGCGCAGTTTAACATACACACATTTAGAAGCGAATAAATATTTGAATAAAATGAATGGCGTGAAACGGATATTAAATAAAATTTGGGGTACTTACCTAAAACATAGACCATGTTTTTAGTCCAGCGCTGTAGCTCGCGTCGTATGGCACGTCTTTCTTGAACGCATCGGGCGAAAGAGCAGTCGGCCATGGCGCCGGCGGTAGCAACAGGTCGCGCAGACGCCCGCCACCGCCTGCACACAGATGCATCGTGAGTCGAGTAAGCGCGTGTCGGTGCAGCGTGACACGTGTGTGCTAGATGCACCCACACCGAGCCGCCCAAATGTGCGGGCATCGGTGAGGCAAAATAGTTTCGGTTATAAGTTTGACTGGCGCGTCGTTTTGATGTTATTTGGGTGGAATTAACGCAATCACGCTCGTTACTAAGGCAAGTTTTGAATTTCAGTAGATTGTGTTCTAAACATTTAGTAAATTTAGTAACTTAATGATGCAACTGAGCGAGTTGAATACGATTTTCAAATATCCATATCAGTTATTCATAATTGGATATTTATATTATAGTTTAGAATTTCTGAATGATTACTTGAAAAAATATAGATATTTGTATCGAAATTTTATTATTTTAGTTTCCATTATTACTATACAAATATGAAATAAGTACCCTACTACAACTATTTATTAAGTATAATAGAACATTTCGGAAACGTAAGAAGTTTTAGTAATAGAAATGAATGCTTAAAACTAGCCAATTTTGATTTGAATACGGCGAATGAAATATTGAGTAGGTTTCATTTACGATTGTCAATATTAAGCTTCAAAGTGGGGTGCAATGTAAACCCTCTCACCTCTAATTTTTCAACCGAGAATTTGGAAAATCGGAAAAAGGTTGATTAGAACTTTCGTTTAAAATTATTTCTATTAGCTTGCATCAACATCTCAAGAATTGTAAACGATACGAAAACCTACTTGCCTGTTCCCGTATGCACATGGCCGATTTTATTAATTTACGTACCTCAAAAGGATAAATGATATCCTTATAAGATCACTCAATTGTCTGTCTGTAATAGCCATTTTTCTCAGAAACCCCTTTTGATTAAACATTTGACATAATAATAAAACGTTAGAGGGGGGAGAGGGCAAATAAATTAAATTCTCTGTACATATTGTGTAAGATTCTATTTGAAAGAACTAATAATAAGAGCCACAAAAATATTTTTTCTCAATTTCCGGCTGTATATCGTCAGATAAACATTGAAAAATATTCAAAAAAACATACGTTCTCCTCTTATTTCTGAATTACGAGTATACGGGAGGTTTTAGAAGTCTACGTAAAGATGGGAACGTGTAAGGAACCTATAGCGATTATACCAGACTTTATATTAATTTTCTCCAAAAATCTGCAACAGGTTTTACTGTTGATGAAAGATACATGGGCTATATATTTACTTAATGAAAAATTAATATTTTTATGTAGTTTAATAGAAACACTATGTATCCTTAAATATTTTAAGTGTCGAAATATGTACGGAACCCTCGTAGTGACAATTCTTGCCGTGCTTAATAGTAGTTTTTTTTAGTATTACTAAATCAAAATACTTTTTGTTTCGATCACACTCCTCTAATTTCAGTTTTAGTAAACATTTCGTTCAGTAGGCATTTCGTGAGTTTTCTGGTCTAATTAACACTATGTTTTATGGGTATAAGTAGGATACGGCCTGAACTAAGTTTATTCTGAGCTGGAACAATTCAAGCTTAACTGATATTTTTTGGTTTAATAATTCTGTTGAATTTTGCAATGTATATTAACTTGGGTTCTTTTGTATTTGCCTTGAATTCGATTTTGATTGTGATTTACTTGGGATATTTAGAATTTAGCTTGGGTTCAATTTAAAAAAAATATTGGATTTTAATCTATAATGACGTTTTCTGTTGACAGTATACGATATCTGGCTTGGTTTAATCGCCAATCTCAGCTGTAATATCCACAAATTTGAAAGAAGTGGAAAATTACGTGTTACAAATAATCAAACAATAGTATCGGTATCAAAGATAACATTTTGACTTTTTTGCATAATACTAGAAACTAATGCATTACGAAAAAATATTTATTTTATAATGTATTTTGTGCATGATACAATCAAAAGATGCGGTTAAAGTAACCCAGAACCCTGGGAAAAATAAGAAAATAAACGCTCTTTTGGCAGCAATTAAAGACTGATGAAATTGCGTCAGAGTACAAATTGTAACAAGATGATGTGTAGCGAAATTCTCTAGCTAAGTTAACAGAGAAGGAAGCAATAAATATTTTTCATTGGATGTTCGACTACTGACATGTGGTTATGGCGGTATCTCCGCCAGTTAGAGCAAATTTCTGCATATCTTTGTGCCGAATTTGAGCAGAAAATTTAATTTTGTTATACCAATTTTTGTAGTGCATTTTGACACTGACTAACTGATCATAAAAAATCTTAGGTACTTCGAAAGTAAATCTAGGGCGATAATGTTTAGCATGTACGTAAGAACGAAATTAATCTATTTGAGAAAACTCAATTACGATAAAAATTTTACATAGCCGTTAATTTGAATATTTAAATAAGTCGTCATGGCGAATTAATGACTTCTCTTCTTTCTTTTGCGAAAAATGAAATAATTCATATCATATTTTCTTTTATCATCCGTTTGATATTATGGAAAATCATGACATTATTAAATGCAAGCAACCTCATATTCTGGTACTGAAAAACTGCCAATTCAACGCAAAGTTCTTTAAAGAAAGGGTATTTTCTCGGTGGATATCACGACAGAAATAGAACTTCTACCATAATTATATTTAATTTTTTTAATGATTTTAAAATTAAAATATTTAAAAATTAAATTCACCGGGAACACAAACAAAATCTTAATATGATAAAGATATTCGGAACTCTATTACCAGTCCTAACATTACACAACTTACGGACTTGTTTACATTTTTGACGAAAAGCCTTCATTTTTGCCATCCATTAAATCCTAGTAATATGTAACATAATAAAATTTACATATAATATATTTTTGTTTGATTATATTTTGTTTGATTGATTGATTATATGGTTTTGATATAGAAAAGTAGATAAACCTTTACTGATTACTTTTTGTTCGTTTCACATATTTTTTTCATGAAAATCGGCTTTTTTCAACTTATTCCTTGCCAAAATCGCTTAAGGGGAGCAAGTTTAGGGGATTCATTCCAAACAATTATACTTTAGTTTAAAATATTCATTTCCTCTTTTTTCATTCGATGATAAAAGAATTTTGATTGACGCAATAGTAAAAGAGAAAAATAAAGGCAACAGCAATATTGTTTTAATCTCCCTTATATTTTTTGTAAGTTACAACATACCGACTAGTCATTGTGCGCAGAGATGTCATCGTGATCGTCATTGATAAAATACTATATTACTTTTTTTAAATACTTTTTTTTAAGCTTCTGTACCTCATAAGGAAAAACAGAACCCTTATAAAATCATTCAAGAGACTGTTCGTTTTTCACAGAAACCGCTTGATGTAGAAACTTAAAATTTGGCTTAAAAACTTAATATTAATTCAAACATACACTTAAACACATGATTATTCATATGGAAATTTTCGTGGGGGAAAATAAACCGGTCCAATTTTTTTGGATATTTTAAACATTTTGTGTGACAGGACTAATTATATGCAAGTCCTTTTTATAATTTTAGATAGATCTTCGAAGATTTGCTGAAAAATGTGTAAAAAATATGCTCATCCCCCTAATTTTAAGACTACTGAATCTAAAATTATAAAAAGTAGGGTTTTTAGAAATCCACGTAAATATTGTAGGAAAACTAAAGCGATAATTTTTAGATTGCACATTGTTTGCGCCTATGAAAGATATAGTGTATACAGTGAGATATTTTATGTTTTTCTATATTTATAACCGATTTTCTCAGAAATCATGCGATGAAGAAACTTGAAATTGGAATAGTAATTCTTCTTATTAACATACATATTTTGTTCTGGTTAACTTTTTTGAATATTCATGTAAAAGTTTAAGACTACTATACGACTTAATTTTTCCCCTTACATATCATATGGACATCATTTGATTATAATGAATATAATTAAATTCACAATTTTAAATTCTATATTTAACAAGATAATCCAAAAAATATGTAGAAATTCAGCATTGTCCTCTTTTTTCGGAAATGACTGAAACAAAAAAACATGGTTGATAAAATCTGACTCGAAGATTACAGAAAAACTTTAATAAAATAAGAAAAACTTTAATCAAAATATCCATCATGTTTTTAAGCTATTGTGGAATATATTTACGTTATGAGAAATTAATATTTGTAAATGTTTTAATAGAAATACTATGCACTCTTAAATGTTTATAACTGCCTAAATTAGTACGGAACCTTCGTAGTTCTAGTTCTATTCGCTCTTTACAGGTTTTTATGTAAATACTTATACATGTCATAATTTTAAAGTGTTTTATCCCTAGTCATTCTATGCAGTGAGTCTTATTATTTCGATTTCGTTCCACTTATTCGACTATTTAATGCTTTCCACTCAGTCGTTTCAATAAGTTATTTAAGTAAGTTTAATTCTTCCATTTTTTATTATTTCATCTATTCTTTTTTCTTAAACGCTACAACAAGCCCACTTTTTCTTATTAAATTTTTAACCAAGATGACATCCTAGAATAATATTAGTTTGTTCCAAGTTGGTATTGGGAAATAAAATATTATCCTCATTGTTTTATTTGTAGAACCTTAAGTTCAAAAAGGTGTAACTGATTCAACCGCAAGTAAGGACAAGGAATAAGAGAAACCCAACCGTAAAAATATATTTGTCGCTCCAACAATGTTGGCTTACTGAGATAATTTGTCACGTAGTAGATGAATATATTTATTATTCTGTCCTATATTTATATATCGTATTTTCAATTTAGGGAAAGAAGCTAATGGATAATATTGCCTTCGGCAGTGTAGGTGAAAACGGTGACCAACGATCACTGTAGTAGTATTGATATAAACGGTGCTACGGCCCCCAAAAGTAGTATTGATATAAACGGTGCTATGGCGCTAATTATAACGCTTCTGCGGGTGCTGTAGTAATCATGGATCTCCATAGTAAAAAAGTTATTTATTTGGAAGTAAAAAGTAATTTCTATCTCATTTGTTCATCTTTGGGTCACCCAACAAGGGCTTTGAGATTCCATTACGTACCTGTTTTAAAAATTATACGGGTCCTTCATCTAAAATCGAGGCAGCCATTATTGAGAGTGGATTTGAAAAAACTCTTCCATAAAATGGTCTCATTTATTAATATTCAATTGGTAATGGATACTCAAACATTTAATCCACTGTAAGCAATTCCCGGCCTTGTAAAAATGTCACTATAACTAAAATAGAATATAAAAATAATCTCTTGCTTAATTATTGTAAATCGTTTTCAGAAATTTCATCAAACGAATTAAATTCATTGAGAGCATGGAAGCTTGTCAATTAAGATTACTTGCGATTGCGCTGGAGTGTAGACTTGTTCCTGAAACGTTGGAATAATCAAAATATACCGTTTGTTGAAAAGCTTGATAATATAAAAAAATATACACATATTTGGCGATCGTTCTACTTATTCGCCTTATTCTTGTACCGCCAATATGTATAATAATGAGAATTTAGTTACGGAATTAACATCGGTACGTATATTAATCTTTTACTCTTATTGTTTAGTTCACAAACGAATAATTTAGCGCGTTGAAAAATATGTAGTAGAAGAAAGAAGCAACTTTTCACTCCGAGGTTCTTATAGGCGATGTGCAACTGTTGTAACGTCTTTAAAAAACACACGAATTTCGTAAAAATTTCGTAAAAATCTTAACGATACTAGAAATATTAAAGGAAAAAAACAGCTCCGCATCAAAAGATTTCCTACAGTGAGAGCTGTCAGAAATCGAATATAATAGACGGAGTATACAAAGAAGCAAAAAGTTTCTGAAAGAATTGGTATTGACACCTGAACAGCGACATGATCTAGAGTGAAATATAATCCAACAAATTGCTAGTCCACTTTTATTAGAGCGTAGGCGGAAGTTATTAACAGCTTCTTGGTTTACCAAGGTGGCAAGAAACTCGTAAATACGAATTAAACTTCACTTTCACAGATTTTAACACAAACACAGATTTCAAACGAGAATGATTTGAACCACGTGTCATCAATAAAACATGAATTACCAACACTTTTACATGTAAAAATTAAAGTGTGCGGTTTATTCATTGATAAAGAATTTTCTTTTCTCGGAGCCACGCCAGACGGTCAGTACGGCAGATGGCATTGTTGAAATTAAGTGCTCATTATCTAGCTTCAATTTGCATCCAGTATAATTGGGGTAAAATTAATATCATTACAAGCAAATGTGTCTTAATCAAGGACAAGATCGACGTGTCCCTTTTTGGGGCATGGACTGATACTAATAAATAGAAATATGAATTTATCGTGAAGAATGACCAATCTGGAAAGGTAATATGGAATCGCATTTAATGATGCAATCATAACAATGAATAAAGTAATCATTCATCACATTCCATTAGCACTAAGTTACTTTGAAAGTGTAAAAATAAAGACGATCAGAATAAAAGTTTGTCGTGTCACGGCCTCGACATTTTTATAGCTGACACTTTATAGCTTTGCCATTTATTTTAATAAACAAACCCAAATATAAAACAAAGCGATTTCAAGCTAATGTTTAGTAGACCAGGTTCATTTTAAAGAGATATTTTCGCGCTTCATCAGTCAAGTCATTGTGAGGAACTGACTCAACCTTTACTCTTTTGGGAGTTGAACATGACATCGCACGTGTCTTTACTAATTAGTACCTTTGGTGATTTTTAATAATTAGTAATCTCATGTTTTCGTTTACGCTATCATACAATGTCTTTTTCATCATGGATCATGGGAAAGTAGATTTCGGTCATTTGTGGTCTCCTTAAGTCTTATGGTGATCTTATGGTTTAAAAATATTTCCTCTGCGATTATCACATCATTTTGTCTTTTATATTGTTGGTGGTTAAAGAGGATAAACGCCGTCACTAGCTACTACTGCCTCAATAAAGCCTCATAAGACAGATAAAATCGTGGCACACATTCATTCTGGTTAGCTGGTCTGATCAATAAATGAAATCCGAATTAAAACTGAAATAATACTAGTTTATTATTGTTGTTTCACCGTCATTTTAATAATACAAAGTAATTGATTAACGAATTTTTTTTTTAAATTTTAGTTATAATGCCACCAAGATCGGGTGCATAGGCTTTTGTTTTACAACAAGCGGCGTCGCTACGCGTGTATTAGTGATTATTCGTTCTCGACTAAACTGGTAAATATCTGTTCTCTGTTATTTTTTGGTACTGATAGTACATTTTGGACTGACAAACATTGTCAAACACTGACAAACATTATTCAGAACGAATACCAGCTGTAGATAACATCTTAGGTTTTACATGTAGTTTGTTACAAACGGTTTCACACCGCGTCTTGAGAAGTTCTGCGTACTGACAAAGGTTATGTAGGACGAAAGCCGTTCGTGGCACAAATCTCCTGTCTGAATTCTCTTGAATATCATGAAGTTTGCTACAAATTGCTTCATATCACTCCTTTTATGAAGGTAGATTCACATCGATTTTTGAATGAATGTCTTAGAGTTAATAGAAAAACGTAATAAATTTAGCTCCACTTGAGATCTAACTATTCTTAATGGCTAAAGGGTCACGGAGTTTGCTTCTGTTTTTTACATGATATGTTTTAATAGGTTTACGTTAATATAACATGTGTTTAATACAACATAATACGAGTTTAATTTTTCTTGATCGTATCCATACGTGGTTTGGTTATCGACAAACAATTGATTTGAAATATATGCCTCCTGAAGGTTTCTTCATTGGTTTGGTACCATTAATTGATATTTATAATATAGACCCCATTCAAATTAAATTGATTTTTTAGCTTAAACCTGGATTAACAGAAACCAAATTTAAGTAAATAAAAATGAAAAAATAACCCAAGTCATATCGAACTTAGAAATAAATCTCACTCAACTCGTGTACATTCAACCAAATTCAAATTGTATTAAAAACAGCTCAATTTAATCCAAATCAAGGAGAACTCACGTACAAATCAATCGAGGGACTTAACAGGTAAATTACCCAAGTAAACATTTTGAAACCAGCACGTATAAAAGGAGTAAATTTTCCATGAAAAAATTTCAAAAAATTAAAACAAAAGTGATAATGAAACCAAATCCAGATAGCCAACCACCTCTTCGTGATTGACGATGACGTCTATTTGGAGTAGCCGATGAAGAAATTATAAGTAGAAGAAATGTGGTTAGTTTCATTAAAATTTTGGGGTCATTCCGTAAAGATAACGATGTCATATTTCTCATAAAAAGTCTTTAAATTCTGGAAAAAAAATTGTGCGACCTTTTTTCAAATGACGTCAGAAATTATTCATAATCATGTGTTTAGAATATCTTATGTTTCTGTCAATTTTTTGACGCCATTTTAACATGCGTGTAACTGGATAACCCGAATTGGGCAGTAGTTAACAAGTTGATAAGAAAATACGAAGTTTCTATAACAATTATTCACGTTACACATTACATTTTTTGTCTGCAGTCTACGAGTTTGACTAAGAAGGCCTTGAAATTCTCTACGTCTGTGACTCCGTTTGACATTACTTTTTGGACCTATATGTATTTTACTTGCATCGGCAGCAAATTAAAGCAGCGGGACTCTCGTGGCATTTGTGCAACATATTTAATGCAAGCTGCTCAAATAATTAATATGCCATAGTTTTATATGTCGATTATTGAGTAAAATACTGAGTTTCAGCCATTTGGGCCTGACTGAGTACCAAACATTCAAACACAGTTTTAAACTTGTTTGAACAAAACAAAGCTTCATAATACATTAACAGCAAAGATTTCTATATGGATACATCAGTGAAGAAAAGAAATGAATATGCGCTCTTCACATTAGTATAATAAAATATAGTTGGCGATATAATCGTTATGTGAATGTGAACATGATTGAACTATAATATGTAATCGTAGAATCGTACGTTTGACTTTCGTAATCTCTGTATCAATTTCCAGTAACAATATTCTACAAAAAGCGATCTTATCATAAGACAAATATAAACAGCGAAATCCAGCCACCCCACAATCGCGATGCCGCACCCTATGAAGACGCGCACTCATATGCGTACCATCAACAAGAATGAGGAAAAAAGCTCTACAGTTACTATGGCAACGTGATCGCTTGTGAATTTGTTTCGACTATATCTGATGCTGTCCGTATTGATCATTGCCCTAGGTAAGGGATGAGACCGCCTCGCCTATAGCGTTATATCAAGTTGTGGCTGAAGTGTTTTAAGATTAAAGTGAATATGTATAAAATGTCTTTCGATGCTAAATATTGTGGGATTAGAATAAATTTGTAATCATGCCTTATTTGAAAGACTTGTAATAACCCAGATAAAAGAATATTTAAAGTTAGTCAATAGTAGGACTCTGTAATTAACAATGTAATGAGAAAAATTAATTTATCTCATTCGTCTATTTTTATTGGCAATATATTAAGGTCAATGCTTAAATACGTATAATAACTATCCGTTCGGAATATTTATTTCTTTTGAATATTTATTTTATATTTAATTCAAAAAAAATTAATTAAAAATAGTATTAAAGAAAAAATTACAATAAACTGTACGAATAAATGTTATATTAACAAAAATAAAAAAAAGACGATAGATAAAATTAAGGAGAATTATACTTAGAATAGAAAGAACTTTTCAGATTACCAGTGTTTATTTATATGCAGGCATATAAATGTGAAATAAATAAAACTAAAATATAGTACCGAACATATCTTTATTTCGAATTTTGCGCAAGTCGGACCCGCTGTACCGGTCGTGCAAGGCGTGCGCTGCACGTAGCCGGCAGGTTTACATGGCGACAAATTTACAATTTTTTTAAGCTCATTCTGTTGAATCTGTCCAATATCATGAATATCATTACAAGTAGGAAGAAATATTTCGGTCACAATCATCAAATGTTTTTCTTAAATTTTATATCTATACGTTCATATTGTCTGGGGTTCTCAAAAAATATTATATATGCTACTCAAAAATAAGGAAAAGACTAAACATTTCGTAATTTTAAGAAGACTATAAATCTGTGAAAAATTGTCGAATTGGGAGTGAAAGAAACAATTTTGAAGCTTCTGGTTTTGAAATATTTTACTGAACAAATTTTTTAAGTCATGATTTTTGAGAAGAAATAAGGAGAATTTTTTTGTTTCCTTTCGGAAGATCCACTCTGATTTCTGGAAATATTCTTTGAACTTAACCAGAGATTATTTAGTTTCATTATTATGTTTCAATTCGATTATTGAATGGACTGTCTCCGACCGTTCGTTTCTGAGGTGTTAGTCACTGTGTGAATTTTGGTTTAGATCGTCAATATCTCAGAAAGCAATGTTCATATGGCAAAGTTAGAGATCGTTTTAATAAATTTATTGAGCCTCCTCTATGTGCCAACTATTCCATCCAGCATTCCAGGAAATAAATGTTTTTCAATCTCATTACTAATTTAAAACATCTACCATAAAGAGACATTTTCTGATGTTTTAGTACCGCTACTCTGCATGTATTGTTGAAAATTCTAACTTTCCTAAGATATTTTTTAGGTCAATATATCACCAATAGCCCTGTTATTAATGTTTTCACATTAATTCCTTATTCATCTTACTCCCCAGAACTGTCAAAGTTTTGAAAACAATTAAAGATCTATTTTTTCCACCTTATCATTATACAATTCAAACAATATCCGTGATTCCCATGTGATTTTTCTCCTTTTATGACATTACATGAATAATGAAAGTGTAATAATGAATGGTAAAAACTGGAATAAAAAGAATTTTTTTCCTCCTGAAAATCATGGATCCTGTTTGAGTGCAATAATCTTGTCCTTTTATTTTTTCCAAATCTTTGACCGTTCGGGGCGGCAGGACTTATAGACGAATCAAATTAAAAATTAACGAGGCTATTAGAAATATAGTGAGCTAAAAAATTCTGACGAGATTGAACTTTCCATTAGTATTTTTAGAATAATGGTAAATTATCTAAAAAAATCATAAAATGTAAATTTTAATACATTTTAAAAATTAATAGTAAGAATGAAGAAAAACTTTCAAAATCAATAACTGACAAAAACAATTCATCAAATTTTTTTATTTCTTTGCTGTTCGATAATTAAATCTTGAACTATTGATGATCAAAGATAAAATCAATAACTGACAAAAACAATTTATTCAAATTTTTTATTTCTTTGCTGTTTGATAATCAAATCTTGAACTATTGATGATCAAAGATAAGGGTTTTATTTTCCGCTTACTAGCCAATATCTCTGCAACAAGTTATTGGATAAAGATCACTCTGAAACCAAACTGAAGCTAAATAATCAAGCAAAACGATATTTTAATATTATAAAATCCCCCCTCCCCACCCCGTGGTATTTCTCATTCTTGCTCATTCTTGTAGTTCTCTATTGCTCATTCTTGGTAGTCACTTAACTCATAGGACGCATTTGCCTTCAATGTAGCACAAAAACAATTTAATAAACATTTCAAAGTAAAAAAATCGTTGGAAGATCCCACTCTTCGATTGACTAATCGATTAGAAGATTTGACATTTTGATAAAAATTCCCATAATTTTTTTGAATAGATAATGTACGCGGACTTTGATCTGGGGGTAACATTTAGTCCTCATTTTCTTAATCGAATTAACTGATCAAAAAATGTTCAAATTTCAAGGTTTAGGACCAAATACATAAGTCAATAACTTAAAAGACGCTTAATATTAGGATATAAGCACAGCCAGTTAAAATTTTGTCTTTTTTACTTGTTCTTTAGTAATAATTAGGTTTAGTTATAGATAAGTGAAACAAAATCGATACAAACAATTTTTATCTTTATGGAATTAACAACTGAAAATGAATATTGCTTGAGCTGAATACAGTAAGGTCGCCACCATTGGAACGTTGCTTTTATTGAATCGCTAAGATTTCACGAAAACTATCATGAGTACACACGAGCGAAAGAGCAAAACATAAGCGCAGTTTATAAGGTTTCAAAGTGTGAAAAATATTTTATTAGCGTGTTTATTAAGCTTCAACGTGTAAACAAATATTTTTTAGTTTCTGCACAGCAAAAGTAGGATTTTCTTGTAATATTATTGTGTTTTCAATATTGTATGGTAAGAGTGTGTTTGTATGATGTCACAATGGTTGTACTATTTGAATGTTTAAAGCTAACTTAAAGATAAATATTTTTGTTTTATTATAATGCCACTTATTGCTATCATTGGACTTTCCATGTTATGCGATATTTGAAACCAGTCTCCTAAAAGCACTAATGTATTTTTTGCTCGTAAGTTTTTCTAGAGGGAGAAATAGAACTATCATAGGAGCTATCATAGTTGGAATGAACGCGATATGAAATTAGCCATCGAAGCCATAAACAAAAAAATCAGTTTGAATAATTTATGCTCCTAAAGATATTCTTAAAGCCACCAAACGACGACGTCTTTTAAATACCAATAAGCTAAAGTTCATATTAAAATAAAGGGTTCCCAATATGATCTTACGGCGGGAATTGAAATGATGAATCATATTTTAGAAATAAAGTCGCGCTTATTTGTCTATATGCCAAAAACCGCATACTTGCGTACGAATCGCCAAGAAATTTGGGTTATCAGACAGAATTAATAAAATTAAACAATTGGCTGGAAAAAAATGTTACTGCAATTTTATATACTTACTTCCTAAACCCAAAGCGACTTCATTCAGTGGGACGAGAACATTTAGAGAAGAAACATTAAAATAATTTTATGACGAAATGACCAAAGTCATCAGTAGCAACGATTTATAGACGGTATATAAATTTTCAATGTTAGTGACACTGTGCATAGAAGCCCTGCCAAAACTCTAGCTTAAAAAAGTTAACATCAAGTCGGAGTAATCATTAACGGCGAACGAGGGCCAAATACAGCAGAGGTTTACTGCGCAAGTGCTACGAGACAATTTCTGTTTCCACTGATAACATTTAAGCACACAACAAAGTTCTACGTTTGGCTTAAATATTTCATTGAACATATTGAACTATCACCCGCAAAAAATCATTGCTCATTCTTGGTAGCCACATAACAAATAAGACGCATTTGCCTTCAAATGAATTGGCGCGATGACATGAAAATGTTATATATAAACATACATCGGGCAAGTTGCAGCCGCTCGATGTTTTTAAAATCCCTTAGCCTATATAATATTGGTGAGATGGAAAAATAGCTACGACTAAATCCAGGTCGAAGGTTAACGCAATATAAATCCCTATGTTTTTTGGTAAGGCTTACGAGTACGCAGCTTCTGTAGGTGCAGCTGCCAGTGGTTTAAGAAAGAGTGGCATGTATCCATTTGACATGTATATTTTTGCAGATTACGAATTAGTTACTTTATAGAGCGAATCAGAGAATACTGATCCGATTACTACTGCTGGTTTGCGGAACGAGTCAAAGGTCACTTCTTTGGAAATTAATTTACAAGAAGTCCATCAAATAAACCACCATTTTACCTGCAATAGAAATATGACTCAACAGGCCGCTTCAAACTAACTCAAACCAACTGGCACTTTCACCATATTATCCACGTTCTCCCATCCAGGCACCATTCATTCATCGATGTCTCGACGGTTCTCTTCAAGCTAGCTCAATCCAACGATTTAATCTTACAGTTTCAAAAATATCGCCATGTGTAAAGAAGACAGAATCCGAATTACGAAAGAGCAGTCATATGACCCAACAGGCTTTCCCGTGTAAACCTGAGAGGAAGATTTCACTAGAAAAAAAATTATACAATTTGGAAATACAAGATATGATTAATAGCGTAATACTTAATATTTCAAGCATGGGTACATAAAGAATGAGTCTGCGTTAAAAAGCTCAAAAATATATTTGTGTAAAACTATAAGAACTAATAGATATGATATACGAAAATAAAATAATGTTCCCGATTCATCTAAGTAGGTATGTCTACCTATTTTTTTTCTAATTCTTTTAAAATTTATTTTACTTCCTGCTAATGCTCCCTATGAGATAAATTGATTTCCCATCGTAATATTACTCATTGTAATTTTAATTAAATTTGTCATATGTCAAACTTAAAATGGTTAATAACAAAGACTTTTTAGTTTGGTACTCATTTATTCTTACAATAGCTCTTTAAGTGTTTTAGTAATTTGTTTCTTATGTTCTTTAACTTTCTTTTTATTATTTTTACTAAAAAGAGACTATGTGTTTTTATTTGTTATTTACAGAGTAAATCAATTTAAATTGGACATCTAAAAGTTGTTATTCCTAGCGCTATTTACATACGATTTAAATAACATGTTGCAGCTAATAGTAATATTAGTGATTCTTAATAAATATTTTTTGTTCGTTATTAAGTACCTAGTTCTAATTAATATAATATGAGTTTCCATTACTGAATAATATCGTAATGTTGGAAAAAAGTGACCCGATACCGATAGCCTTACCATAAATAGAGTATGCGATGAAAAATATTGTTGAATTAAATAATTAAACTTATAAAACACATATACATTCAATAATAATAAATATTTCATCAATTCAATAAAATATATATCGAATGAATGTGTTTACTTGCAACTGCAAACTAATTCTTGTAACGTAGAACAAAATCGTAAAAAAATTGATAAAACTTTTCAAAAACGGTATTTCTATATATTCTTACTGTCTCTATGAAGTCGCAAGTCTACCAAAATTTCAGTAAAATAATTCATATTTCTATTCTAAAATGAAATATACACGTATCCTATATCTGTCTATACAAGAATATAATAATATAATATGTTGTAAAAATCTGAGAAAGTGATATTATATGAACAGATTCGTACTTTCTTTTATCCGGGGGTTTTTAAAAATATTATTTAATCGTTTCTCAATTACAACGACTACATCGGTCGTGGGTTGTTTTCAAAATATTTAATGTTGCTTTTTATTTTATCCTTTTTTAGAGATAAATGGGAACATTCGATTGCAACAAAATGTTGCAGCGCCCCCTGGTTAGTACCAAAAGTTAGTTAACACCAAAACACCTATCTAAGAAGCATAGCCCCAAATATTTTGGATATATTAGTTACATATTAGTCCCAAATATTTTGAAGAAAACCTAATCTAAATTGGTCAAACCATTTGGGAGATAAATTGAAACATTCGTTTGCAACAAAATGTTTGTTGCAGTGCCTCTTAGTGAGTAATCACCGTAACACCTATCTAAGACCATCGCCGGATAGTCTCAAATATATTGAATATTCTCAAATATTTTGTACAAATCTGGATCTAAATCGATCAAACCGTTTGAGAGATAAATGAGAACATTCGTTTGCAACAAAATGGTTATTGTGGTGCTCGAGTAATCACCGTACCAACTATCTAAGAACCATTGCCGATGAATCACAAACATTTTACAGAAAACCGTATCTAAATCGGTCAACTCGTTTTGGAGATAAATCGGAACATTTTAACATTTCGGAACACAAACAACCTCTAAACACATATACCTGCTCCGTTTCGTCGTGGGTAAAATATGAACTGTTACAATACTTCAGCTGTTTACGAGGAACAGTAACACTGAAGACCTATAAGCCGTAGGACTACATCAAAGTTTGTAATAATGTGACATGTGGTAATGATCGAGGCTTATGACTTGTTAGTATTAAGAATGATCTTGTAAATAGTTTAATTAAAAGTGGTGCCGTATTTGTGCGTAATTATTGTTTACCTATTAATAATGTCAGCCAAAAATTTACCGACAATCACCATTAACGAAATTGTTCTATTGGTGAAAAAATTAATAGAGATTAGTTAGACTCATTTACTTTGTTTATAAAAAAATGAGCTCATTGTATTTGTTGCAAAGTTTCCGGTAATTCTGTAAGTATCTAGCTAATTCTTTCGTTCTGTTTTTTTGGATTAGCAGCATTTATCATTAACGTTAAAGAGACATGAAACTAACATTGCCCCCACTAAAAATGTAAAATTATTGGGGAATTTGAATAACATGCTACAAAATAAAGCTACTGTAAATAAGACGCAACTAGGCCTATTAGAATATTGATGTGATATAATCTAAAGAATTATTCCCGTTATCATTTTTATTACCTCATTGGCTTTTTGTGTTTCATTAAAATCATTATTTGAGGATGAAAATGGAAATTTTCTGAAATTAATCGCAACGATAGCGTCTTTCGATACAATTTTGCGGGAAAATTGCACGGCTCAATATTTAGGAAATGATATTAAAAATGAAACTATTGATTTACTCAGCACGAGAAATTAAAAAATATTGTGTGTGTCGGCCCGGCGCACGACTGGAGGTTATTCCTTAAGTGCGATTGTGTTGGAATGTATAAAAGAGGTAAAGGAAGTAAATAAACGCATCTCTTATGATAGTGAAAGCAAGTGTATATATATATATATATATATATATATATATATATATATATATATATATATACATAGCTTTCCTGTAGATACATGTAATGATACAAGTATCTGTAATATTATCTATTCATTTCAATATTAATTGTATGTTTATTAATACTAGAGGGATGAGATTCGTTTGACGTTTGTCAGAATCGTTTGACGGGACTTCCACAATTAGCCCTGGCGCTATTTAGGAAATGACGGAGTCAATTTGGATGTCGCTAATGGTGCCTCCGCCAGTGGCCATCCGCTGCTGCCTTTCCTTTGCAAACTCTCTTCTTTGCTTGGTTTTTATTTTAAGCCAAAGTCAGCACAGTTAACTTTCTTTTGCCTAAAGAAACAAATAAATTATGTTTCTTAGCACATTATCTAAAAAAAAAGAAATTACATTCATGCGAACAAATTAATTGTGATTTCATCTTAGACGAGAGTATAGATCCTATGAAATCCAACTACAGAGATTGAATTTATCGTCACTAGTTGCACGGATAAAAAGCGTTGATCTAATATATATGGACACATACATACATTTGCATGTTGTTGTCTTTATCTCCTCTTTCTACTCAACTTCAACACTCGATTCAGATCCCTTATACCGTTACAGGGATTAGTAGTATTACGAGTTTAAAACAATAATACCTCTTTTTATAACCCCCATAATTCAAATGTGCCGATTGCATGACGATATTGTTTCCCAACAATCATCCTTGGACATTTTCGAACCGTAATCATTAAATTTGAAAATGAAACACAAAATATATTATTTATAAATTAAAACCAGCTACGATATAATTAATGTTTTGTTCAGTATGTAGAAAATAATATAATTCTAAGTTAATACTAACTTAATAATTGATCAATACATTTTGTAATATAACAACAGCAACAACTGACACAAGTAACCCTTGAAAATATATACATAAATACTCCAACCATTTTGTGCACACATAACTAGATTTATAGTCTAGTTTATACTCTGTTCTTTTTATTATATATCTACGTGATTGTGTCTTGTTTTGTGAGCACTTCAATAATTAAATAAATAAATTCTATTTTCATTATAAAAGTGAGCATTTGACTGTACTTACCTTTTCATTAATAATACCACTATCATTATGTAGGTATTTTTTTCATCTTCACGTTTGCTCCGTCGATGCGTTTATTTTCAATTTTATCTTTGTAAGAGACAGAAATAGAGTGTAGTATTTTCGTGTAGTTTCTTTTTCTTGTATTCATTTCACTACTTTCGTTAAACGCAATACTTTCAGCTAAAAGAAACGACGCTTACAACTGTCAGTAAATAATTCGATATGTCAATTAAAGATCTGCCTGAAATTAGCTCATTACACTTTTTTTAACGCTCTGAACTTCGTACGTTCTGAATTTCTCATTTTACTACTCATATAACTTCATACCGGGTGCTATATATGAAAATCGATTCTTAAGGAGTAAACTCCAAAAATTATATTCTAAACAATGTCAGAGAGTCAAAATATTTTTCTGTCATAGTTACATAAAACGAATAACAATAATTTTTAGATACACAGGCAACAGTTTAACAATAAAAATTGTAAAGTACGAGTAGAAGTACATGAAGGTTTAATTTTTTCTGTCTGATCACCAGTTTCTCTGCAATGGTCTATAAAGTTCTTTTTTTAAATTTATTATCATAATGAGACCTCGACATTCAAAAATTACCCGAGAAAGATTTTCACAATGTTTCTAATATCAGTAGAAACAATGGATTTAAAAAAAAGGAAATTAATAAACGTGCATTTCTCATAGCCTTAATCTTGTGGTCAATGGTGCAGCGTATATTTCAAACGGAACTATCGATTTTTCGAAGTAATTTAAAAAATTTATATTTTCTTTTTATCGTCGAAAAAAGTGGTCAATAATTTGTGAGCACCTATCAAATTTTAAATTAAATCATACAATAATCCAGCAGAATTGGTTCAATCAACCCATTACGGTAAAGATATTTGGTGTTCTGCTGGGAATATCTTTAAACGTTCATGTTTTAACTGTTGTATTGTGGTTCGATATCTTAACGAAATAAATTCTTTAAATAATATAATACAAAGCTTTACAATGAATATTCAAGTATGCATAAAGTTATTGAATAGTTAAATTAATAAGTTCTCGGAATATTGCACGGATAAACATTTTGGAATGGTTTTACAAGAAGCTACGAATTTAGATCATGAAATAAATGGTCAGTAGATTTTCCTCTGAAATTATCAACCAATAAATATACTTCGTTGAAGAAGAAACCGGAATCAGTTTGAATAAAAAAAGCGTCATTAAGAATAAAGTATTCTTTTAGAATTTTAGATCAGACATTAACTTCCTTAAAAATAGATTCTAAGAATTATAAACATTCGCATTTTTAATTGTAAACTATTGAGTTACTATAAAGATCAGTTTATGAAACGTTGTAAAGATTTATATCTGAAACTTAAAGATGATTCAAGTAATGAAGCAAACATTGATGGTTTTGATTTGTGAATGATAAGCTTTGATGCAATATCTTTTATAAAATAAGTACAGGATATCCAGTGGCAGATTTCAATGTTTGAAAAATTGTAAAAAAAAACTACACCTCTAATACAAAGTAGGTTTATTTTAACTTTATAACAACAAATGCGGATTTCATTTTTTAAAAACCACGTTTTCCAAATGGCGGCCATCGAGTCTGACACACTCTTCGAGTCTAGCACGCATGTTTTCAAAAACGCGTTTGCAGAGCGACTGGGGTATCCTATTGACTTCGGCTCGAATATTTTCTTTAAGTTGTATCACAGTGACAGATTTGTTTTGTAAACAACGGATTTTAAGTATCCCCATAAGAAAAAGTCACATGGGCTTAAATCGGGTGACCTAGGTGGCCATGGTACGGTACCGTTTCGGGATATGTTTTTTTCTGGAAATAATTGCCGCACTGCATTCATGGACACATTAGCAGTGTCAGCTGTGGCCCCGTCCTGCTGGAACCATGTGTTTTGGTTGAAGGATGGACTATTCTGTAGTTCTACTCTGAAAAAGTGATTTAACATCTGAGCATATCTCTCCGAATTCACAGTTACAGTTTGGCCACGTTGATTTTCAAAGAAATAAGGCCCTATGATTGCAGATGTAGACATGGCACACCAGACTATTACTTTAGGCTTATGTAAAGGCTCTTGATGCATTTGTCTTGGGTTGTGGACATCCCAGTAACGAAAGTTCTGCTTATTCACATATCCTCCAATGTGAAAGTGAGCTTCGTCACTAAAGAATATGTTGCCCATCCGGGTAGCAGTACGAAATCTCAACAACATCACCTCCGCGTAAGTTTTTTTAATTCAAAGTCCGAATCGTGTAAATCTTGAACAATTTGAATTTTATATGGATGGAACTTGAGCTTTTTTCGCTTTATTACCTGTAATGTTGATTTCGGAATTCCCAATATCGATGAACGTATACGCAGTGATAAACAGGGATTTTCAACGACAGAAACCATAACACGCTCGACATTTTCATACCAATGGTGTAGGTCCTGGCCTGGGCCTATTTAATGTTGATCCTATAGCTCTGAACCTTGCTGAATGAGGTTGATCGATGGTGCATCACGTAATCGACGAATACTGTAACGATTATTAAATCGACGGAGTGCTACAGATAGCGAAAATCCACTCTAAATGTACGCCTCGACGGCAAAAGTGCGGTGCTCTCCACTCCACTGTTCCATGGCTACTAAAACATCCGCACTGCTTGCGCTTCTAACGACGCCCCCCGCGCCCCTCTTATGTGTTGCGTTCAGAAACTATGTTTGTTCAAACTTTGAAATCTGCCACTGGACAACCTGTATAATGATCCGCAAGCTCTTGTACAATATCGATTCACTAATGATTTAATTTCAACTTTTCTCAGCACAGCAATACCATTAAAAATTTAACTTACAGAACTGCACCAGATGCAACCGAAACCGGTAGACGGTTTGGGTTGAAAGATCTTTTTCAATGTCAAAAATTATAAGACCTACTCGGGATTAATAAATAATGCTTCAGCAAAGACTGAATTCATTTACTGTTTCAATGGAACATAGAATCTTGGACAGTTTGGATACAAAACAATAATAGATTTCTCAAACCTAAAACCGAGAAAAGTTTAATTGTTATAAGTGTTCAGCATGATTTTTTCATAAACTGCTTTCATTCAAATACTTGAGTTAATGAAAATATTTTAATTGAATTTTTTTGCTTTTGAAAAGTATCGATTTGTTTATTTCAGTTGATTAAATGTGATTGTTTTTATAACTTATACGTCATAAATATAATAATGAGAATAAATTGTTTGTGAAATAATTATTTGTTTTTTTTATACGCCTATATGTAACGAAATTGAGAAGTTCTTTGTACAAATCCAGTTAGGTTGAAGGTAGTGGCGGCATAAGAGGTTTAGCATCCTGGTACTTGGTGAGCTTATGTAATAATTTGTAAATATCCATAATATTTACATGTGAATTTCGTTGGTCGAAATTTTTGAGAAAACTATATTATGTGTATGAGCGTTGAATAGAATTTTATTGTGATAGAAAGTCGGATAATTTAAAAAAAAAACGATTGTGCTTTAGACCACACGACTGAAGTAAAACTTCAAATTCACAAAATGTGAACTTTAAAATGAATTTACGATTTTATTCACTTTAAACGTAGAATATTTAATGTATTGAACAAAATAATAATTTATAAAATTGTTCAAGAACGAAATGAAATTACAAAATAATCAAAAAATCACCGTTCGCGTAACGCTAGCAAACTCGCATATATATATATATATATATATATATATATATATATATATTTCATTCACAGGCTATGAGAGGAAGAGAGAAAGAAAATGCGCGCGCACTGCTATCTCTTGCTCCCACAGTGTGATACAGACAATGGGCTTGCACTGTGTCTTAGATATACGAAACATAACTGGCTATGCGAGAAAGAGAGAAAGAAAATATGTGCTCGCACCTCTCTCTCTTGTCCCTACAGTAATATACGAAACGTAACTCTCTCTCTCTTTCTGTTTTCACTAAATTATATCTCCCTCTCAGCTTCCGTTCACCTCGCCTAATCACACCTTTCGTAACGGTACAGCACCAGCTTACTCCCCAAGTCAAGCGTGCGTAAAGAAGTTTTACTTCAAAAATCTTCTCTATTTGCATATTAACTAGTTTTGGTGAGTAACCATCTAGTCACAAAATTGCGTCAATACAGTTTGCAGAAAGATTTAAAAAATATATGAATGAGTAAACATCGCCTTTTTCCGGTTCTGTTCCAGAGGATATCTTACTGAAGAAAATAAAGCAAAAATCATCATGTTCATGCCACCTTCTAATCACATATAATTTTTAACATTTTAATCCCTGAAACCTATAAGTTGAATATACTCATCACTGTGGGCTATGCCACAAAAGTTTAACAAGGATCTGAGTTATTAGAGAAAGTTTAATAAATGATTACAGGACGTGTACGTGTTAAATGTGAATAAAATTGTTACTGAAAAAAAAACTATTACGTCAATCATCCTAATAAAGAAAGTCTAAATTCCAGAGATGATATGATTCTAGCAATATTTTTGCCGCTCGGTGCTAATGTACATTATGCGCAACCATGGTTCTATTATATACTGTCACAAGCGATGGAGCATAACATCATTCAAATGATGAGAAATATTTATGAAAAAAATTGTTTTGGATATTGATTACAGGCAGAGATATGTTTCATATGATGAGCAGAAACTTCAGAAGAAACGTTGGCATAATATTATTAATATTCCAAGAATGCACGAATAATAATAATGATAATTCTTCTATAAAAAGTTTGCTGAAAGTTTATAAGAGAATGTTAAAAGAGTACACATCGGAGATGATAAAACTTCTTTAAAATGATCTCTAAGTCTAACTAATTATGTAAAATCAAAGTTACGTTACAAATTATTCATATTTTAGGGCGATGAAAATGGATTGCGAAAAAGTCAGCAATCTTTAAAATTAAATAATCTGTCAGTAGTGAGTTTTATATAGTATCGTATTATACCGTATTTTATTTGAGTCCCTTATTTAATAATAAAAGGAGAAATTTTTTTTTTTAAACAGTGATGTGCTCGTAAAATAACTTGCATCACGTGCATGCAGTAGTCTTAGCAGTAAGCTGTGTAGAATATGTTTTTGCTTTTCTCAAGAAATGTTACAAGTGTTTATGTAATTGCACTTACATGTAAATACGTATAATGTCTACAAGTAAATTTGGATGGTCGAAAAAAAAAATTATGCATTGAATAGAATGAATTTTATTGTTTATTCTAACATCTGTTGAATAACCGTTGTCGTCAATGATCTGCCGGCTGTTTATTACTTTTATTTTCATCTAATTGACATTATGTGAATACATTTACTTCTCGTCCAATACGAATCTTTGTTTTGTCCTGTTAAGTGCGCTTTTATTTTAAATTAGTATACAATTTATAAATAAAATAAGCCAACCGACTGTTGGCTTCATATGTGCCTACTTAAAACAAAATATTATAAGCAATAATCACCAGTGTGTGGTGAAAATATGTTCTTCACACTATAATAGTTATATAAACTTCCGAAGAAAGTAAGTAATTCTGATACACTACATAATTCTATATTATAATTACAAGATAAAGAAAATACCCGAACAAATAATAAGAACAGTTCACTTAAAGACAACCACCAATGCAATAACCTTTTACACCGACACGTCGCAATATGCATTTTAAATCTAATTAACCCTTATAAAATGAAATTCCATTATAATCTGTCCTCTCACTCTGGCCCGCGCACGCCATCTCATCTTCGTTTTGTTATTTTTTCGTCGTTCGTAGCCAATTTAATAGGTCTTCTAAAGTATTGATTTTGAAGTGTGCTATATACTGCGCTTAGCTTTCCTTGCAGTGCAATCTCCGACGGGGCGTCGCGGGACCAGACGCTGCGTGATCTTGGCCAGATGGGGCTGGCCTTTTGTCTTTGTTCTTAATTAGGAATCCATTCTTCATTACTATGACGAAGAAGGCGATTGTATTCATTACAATAAGGGTGATGCAATTGTCTTAGTATTTAAATGAAATGCAATTTAATCTCTCTATTTTCACCTTTACTCATAAGCCTGCTTGTCCTCTCCTCCATTTATTGCCCTCTTTTTGCCTCTTTGTAATTTCAAACAGTGCGCTATATAAATAAATTGTTTATTTGAACTTATACGGTTATAAATATATAGGATTGGAAAGAAACTAATAACACGATTGTTTTTTAAAGAGGTTAAGTTGTAAATTAATATATATTCCTGATAATGTATATCAACAATTTCTGTTTAAATCATAAAATAATTAGGTTTAGGATAAGATAGATTTATGAAGAAAAACTATTAAGAAAATTTTAATATTTTAACATTGTACATCTGAAAGAAGACTTAGCTTTGACGTGTGAACCGATAAGCCTATAAATGGAATAAAGACATCAAGTATCAGCCAATGATTTTCTCGTGAATAGCGTCGAGAACTATCCACAAAGAAACAATTATCTATTGTGACTATAATTTCATATTTTACTCTGTCTTAATTATTTTTAATAAACATTTATTATTCCGAATTCAGTTTTCCCTTTCTCTGTCAAAATTCCACAAAAAAATTATAAAGTGCCACGTGACGTTTTCTTCGAAAGTAACATAGTCGCAATATTATCGGAGGGCTATTATTTTGAATTAATTTTGGTGACATTTTAACTATAGTTCAACAAACTCCGTAGTTTTTAAAATTATAATTAAATACCGTTATTATAATTAATAACCGTTGATTGAGAAATAGAACAAATTCTATTACAATACCGAAATATTTACAGAAATATTACTTTATCATATGAATTTAAAATTAACGTTTTACTTAGTTACTTACAAATATTACGCAACATAAAGGGAACATAAAAAGTTTATAATTAGTTCAAATATGTTGTCTAAACAATTTTGTAAACCTATGGACTACTTTCCTTGCTTATTTACGAAACTCTGTGTGTCAGAAGCGGTCTGGTGCGTCACGAATCTGAATCTCAGCCGAAAATGATATAGCATAAGCGATAAATTATTAAATTTACAAATATCCCATTTGTTATTCGTGAGTCAAAAACGAATATAAATATATGCGAATACAATTTGAGTGAATGTCCCTTATTTTAATATATTATTTAAACAAATTTACGTTTTTGGAATAATGAATTGATGTAATAAAAGTTTATAATAATTCATAGCTTGA
The DNA here is from genome assembly GCA_039881145.1 of Druceiella hillmani. Classification (NCBI taxonomy): domain Eukaryota; kingdom Metazoa; phylum Arthropoda; class Insecta; order Lepidoptera; family Hepialidae; genus Druceiella; species Druceiella hillmani. The sequence continues at coordinate 19,231,645 of JAYKKI010000021.1, read as the reverse complement.
ATGATATAAATTACCAAATGATTTTTAACAAATTAATTACCCGAGACTATAACCACTCGGTGTGAAAATGATAAATAAAATGTATTTAATTATAGCGCGATACGTCTAAAAAGACCTTCAACTGATTTCCTTATTCAAATGAGACATTCGACCGAAACAAACAAACCGTATAAGAAACGCGCCCAAATAAGTACGCGCCGTCCGGTCCGTCCGAACAAAACAGAAATGGCGTTCAAAGTTCGTCCGAATGGAGCGAGAATCAGCGAGCGAGCGAACGAACTTGCTACCGACGGAGCCCCGTGACCTGTTGCTTGCGTCTCTTTACTCGCGACCTTGCTCCCCTTCATTCTTACAAATGTTTCTTTATTGTCCAAGTGACAAAATGATCATCTTTAGAAAAGAGAAAAAGAGAATATTGTTTAATTCTTGTCCACCTAATTTAAAACAACGTTATTTTAAAAAAATCTTTGAAAATTCAATGAAATCTGCTGAAACATTCCTACTAAATTGAATTTGTAAAATGTGGTCTCTTTTGTTTATTTATTTCTCATCAAAATTATTTTTTTAATGCGCTACTAAAATTACAGCTCATACACCATAGAGGTCATAAACCTGCACTTCGTTCGAAATAAAATAAAACTAAACAATTTTAAATTTTGCCCATAACTTAATTGGATAATCACCATACGATAAAACATAGTGTCTAAATTGGTAGATCTGTTCTTTGACCTCTACCCATTTTTATATTATATAGTTGGATGATGATAAAATAATCTTAAACACCTATAATGCCCGGGAAACAATATCGGCACAGAGGATTCCCGGCAATTCTAATAATATATGATACCAAAAAACTATGTTATAACCGGTGAAGTAAAATTATTCGAGATGAGATAACGAAAGATTTATAATGAAATGATAGATAAAGAACTAACTTCGTTACAGCGCCCGTATACAAAGCAAACTGTTCCATATTAGAACATCGCACTGTGCTGTTTGCGGTATATTTTGTTAGCTGTTTACTTGCAGCAACATATAAATGTGAGTATAATCCATTTAAAATGAATGAAAGTGTATTTACTTCTAATTGCATCCCACTCTTACCTTTTTGTTTTTATCTTGTATTGCTATGTTCAATTATAACGTGCATTTTCATCGTTATGTGTCAAAGACTTTTATTATTATGATAATTTTTTAAATAAACCCATAACAAGTACAGTTATGTTTTAATAAAATAAAGTTATTAGCTAACCAGTGTAGTTTCGTTATTATTACAGTCCCAATAACAACTTGAAGTGAATTAAGAAAAGTAAATTGTAATCGATACAAGTAACGTTTGAAATAATAGTACGCGCCAAAGAAATCTACATAAAAAGTAAATTGTAACTGATACGTTCAAATAATGTTTGATATAATAGTACCCGCCAAAGAAATTTACATAAAAAGTAAATTGTAACTGATACATCCAATGTTTGATATAATAGTACGCGCCAAGAAATCTACTTAAAAAGTAAATTGTAACTGATACGTCCAAATAATATTTGATATAATAGTACGCGCCAAAGAAATTTACATAAAAAGTAAATTGTAACTGATACATCCAATGTTTGATATAATAGTACTCGCCAAAGAAATCAACATAAAAAGTAAATTGTAACTCATATATCCAAATGATGTCTGAAATAATAGTACGCGGCAACTAAATCTATATAAAAAGTAAATAGTAATTGATAGATCCAAATAATGTTTGAAATAATAGTACGCAGGAATGAAATCTATATAAAAATGCCACACATATACCAGGCTAATTATTACAGACAATCGTGTTATTGATTATTATAAATATTTTATGTTACAAGAGTGAACCCCATAGTTGTCTTCGATTAAAGCGCAGAATAAAGCAATAACTAAATACTAAACATATCGTTAATTTATTAACTCTAAATATTTATTACTACCTATGCCCGGGGACATTTTTTTGTCCGCGAGTTTCATTCGCGTAAAATTACGGTTTCACTGTCAAAACTATTATCGTCATTATTATTATTATCATTACTATTACTAAAAAGGCTAATAGATGTCACTGGAAGTACCAATCTCGTAATATTCAGCACGGCGAGGTTTTTTTAATCTGTAATATCCAGATAAAAAAGTTTCATTTATGTCGCTCGAGGGTATAAACTATTACCGCACCAAATTTCATCAAAATCAGTCCAGTAGATTTCACATAATTGACGCACAAATTAATATACAGACGGATAGACAGACAACAATTCTAAAAACAGGTTTTCAGGTTTCTATCATTATTCTATATGCTAAATATATCACTCTTTTTAAAACATTTTCCATGTACAGAATTCACTCTGTTACAAGTTTGCTATATGTATAGATACGTTAACTCTTGATAATTATAAATATTCAGTTGAGGCACCAATGCAACCATGCCTAATGTTTGTTGGGGCGAAGCGAGTACGGGCCGCTAATACATTATATGTATAAATATTAACTTCATTAATGCATTATGTGAACATACCAATATGTTTAAACAAGTCAGTTTACCTGATTAGGAAACTTTCTCAGAGTTCTTATAATCAAAGTATTCGGTTTTAATAAATTTATATATCTTTATGAACGCAATATTTCCAATAATGACATAAGTAAATTTTATAAGTGGGAAAATTTTAAACTTTCTTATTATTCCAGAATACGATTTCTTATACTTTCAACATGACCTATCCTAAAATATAACTTTAATTAAAATTGAATATCAGTTAGCAGCAAAATTATTTCGTAATGTTAATAAAACACTTGCCGACAAATTTTACCGAATAAACATAGGCAGAGAGCAGAAAACCGCAAGCTAACGAGCAAAAAGTAATAAGCGCTTCCTTCCTAAAATCACTCGTACGTCGTAGATGCGGCAGGCAGCGTGTGTCGCCCGTTTAAATCATTTTCAAGGGTTAGCCCCGGAAAATGCGCGAAAGAGAAAAATGCATTTTTACCCTCTTTTTTCCGCCTTACCTTATCACCTCACCCACCCAACCCGCCACCCCTAGAGCAGCGCCCGAACTTATTCTATATATTTTTTCGTCTCCTTTCTTAAGACGAAAATTTGTTACACTTTTATACTTATACACTCTTACTAAATGTGGAACGGAGAAGGTGGGACTCGATCAATAAGAAACCACCCTTTTTTCCGCTGCGCGCGGGGGCACCAGATCCGGAGAGAGGGGGCTTCGCCTCCCTCGAACCTATTTGAAGGAGTTTAGCCCCCTATAGCGCCCACCACCCTTTTATCAATTTTTCGTACAGTTTTCTCCTTTTTTATCATCTATGGATGTGGGGTAGGTCCCGGTGGATGGAGCGACGATGCCACTAATACAAATTAAGGTTCTTTGTTCGGTGCACTCACTTGTCGGCCGGCGCCCAAGCAACGTCTTGTTATCATGGCTCCTGTACCAACGTACTCGCTTTGTATTGGTGGAGTGGTATTAGTTTTAATTAAAATATTATGATAAATTTTTAGCCACGGTATGGAAGAAACCTAACGCGGACAAAGGAATTTATTTGATAGTTTGATTTATGTGTGTGTATAATGTCTGAAAAGGGCGTGGAAATTTAACAACTATAAAATGCTTCAGTTTCTACCGATGATTGCCATGTTGATTGAAATGTATTGTCACGTTGATTGAAATTGCGGAATTTTGAAACACTTTTAAATGTAAAATTTGTTTACAAAGTCCCAAATAAAAATCATAAATATAAATATAACCGCATGTGTTCGGACACGCATCGGTGTGAAAGATATATATCATTTATCAAAATTACGTTAACGTCCCACAGAGGTAATTAGTTTTGAGTGCGATTCTAAATTAATTTAAAATGATCACCACCCAGTTCTCCTCGTCCGTCTCATCGCGGGGTGGCCTCTCCTTATTCTTCCATCCGCCCGCTACCCAGCTCGACTAGGGGGTTACCCCGCCCAAACTCCGAGCCGAACGTGCATTTTTAAGGTTTTCTTCTCTCCTTTTTACGTTTAATTTCTCTTCTGCAACGTTTTTTTCCTGTGTTTTCATTTTGTAGAGACGATGTTTGAGCCAGTCCAATGCGGGACCTGTATAAGTATACATGACCTTTGCCGTCTGGGACATTTAATTTTTATCTCCGGCGTCGCGGGAATGTTTTATTTTATTTCGCAAGCGCGGGCGTCTTTCCGTTGTCGGGCTTGATTGTATTTGCTGTCCGAAAGGAAATCGTTAGCCATCTTCAACTTTACATTGTTGTTATTTGTATGTACAAGGTTGTGGATCATATATTAGTTCAACGTTTTTTAGGTGTCCTGTGCCGAGCTGAATAATACAAATATTTTAGTTAAAACCATATTTGTTTCCTTTCTTTTTTGGTTTTATAATAAAATTAATAAAGGTATAAGTATTTTATATTAATCAGTACTTTCTTGACATACGATGATGAATATTTTTAGCCTTATGCAACTTCGAAGTAATCGAAAATATAAGACAGCCTTGAAACAATAAGTTAATAAATAATTATCAAACCACAGTTAATAGTTCTCCGTTATTATTTGAAGTACCCCGATAAGACTAAACGTATCGTTAAGATCAAATAAGTAACAAAAATTTACGCCAAAAATAACCAATTTAATAATTTCAGTTACGATTATTTTAAAATTAGAAAACCACCCATTTTCTTTGCTGTGTTCATTTTTCACTTTACACAAATATTATCTTAAGGAGTATTAAAATAGTTATTTTTTAAAAATCGAACTATTAATTGGATTTATTTGTAACTAAATAGTTTAAACAATTATTTCTAGTTTAAATCGTGCATGAATAAAATGAGGCAAGCTAGCGGTCTGATCTCTAGTAAAATAAAATGAAATAATATAGAATCCGAAGAATATTGAGGGCGTTATTAATTATTCCACATAGAAGGTATACTTTCAATATACTCACCTGAACTACCGTCGTAGTTACATATAAAACTTATATTGATACATGCACTTACATCATACTTTTTATTTATAGAAACATTGACACAATGTACCCTTTCCATAAGACAACCAGTTCACGAGTGATTTTGCGTGAATCGCGAGAGGCATTAGCGGAGGCTTCGTCCTCACCTTGACCGTTCTAGATCCTGTCAAACTATTTTGATCTCATGCATCTCACGCAATATTGTGCAGATCCATGCTTAAAAGAATTCCTATGACTTGTCTCCGAAGCTTTAAAAATTAGTCATGAGGATATCGAGTGAAAATTTAATCTACAATAATAATATACTTTGTACATATGATAAAATGGTAATGCATGGCATTCCATGATGCAAAAACCAGGTTCGATTAGCGAAGAATTGTTAGGTTGATGATGATCCCAAAGAGGAATTACTAATCCTCAGTAATGATCTCAAAGAGAAATTACTATCCTCAGTAACGACGCACAGTAATGAGGAAAACGACGCAGAATAAAATGGTAACGAGGTGGTGTCTGTGCACGAATCTCCCAAAAATTACTGGACTGATTTTAGTGAATGTTTGAAACGTTTATACCTTAAAAAGTTGCTCAATGTTTGTAATAGACATTATCACATTGCTCTTCGTGTAACTTCAATCGGTTCATTCGTAGGTTAGTCCTCAATTATTTAGGTTACTGTTTTGTTGTTTGGCGACCATTACAATCATAATCTTATAATTCTCGGACAGACGACGATATTAATTTTATAATTTTTCATTAGATGAGATGGCAGAGTTCATAATATTTTTATAAATCTTTTTCACCTAAGGCACCCTCCAGGATTCACCACAGGGATGAAAAGCTTAAAGATCTAGATCTAGTATAACATAATACAGCGTTTGCCACGCTAAGAGCCGTCGAATCACAATAAAGGCAAACGACCACAATCTCGTAAGCGATTAATAAATTAGAGCTACGCCACGGTGATTCCTGCTTGTGGAATAGGGTCAGATTACTTATAACGCCCGCCACTCGGGACAAGGCAATCAATTTAATTCGTACCACGACCTTGTTAACATAGACATTGATAAGATATAAAATGATAATAAACTAATTTCAGAGTTTGCGCAGTATTTGTACAGTATGGAATGACAAATTTGTTCTTGCCGATAGAAAAATGCAGTAAAATAGATATTTGCTATTTATTTCTTTGCATTTACTCAGATAATTATCATTCAATACAATTATATGTTATAGTATAGGTAGCGTTAATAAATAAATGTAATATGAAAAATAAAGGTTAATTTTAGCTTCGAAATTCATAAAAAATTTAAGCGAACGTTATAGAGCAGTGTACGTTGTACACCGCTCTATCACTTTCGTTGGACTTTTTTATTACGAAGCTTCAAATATAATTGTAAATTAAAAGTTTAAAAATATCAACAAAAATTTAACAGCGGCTGAAAAAAGGACCTATTATGGAATTTGAAACATTGAAAGATATTATGTTCACACTGATGTTATAGATGAAAATTTCGTATTTTAGTTTGCTTCTTAGGACTTAACACACAAATGATTAAGCTTTTATCATCATTTTACTGTCTACAAGGACGAAATGCACACAATAACTATATAGAATGTCAAGGAAATTAGTCAATTATTCAGTCAGTAATTTATTACTAAAGATTAACGGATCCGTTTTCCTTGGCAAATTGCACTGCAGAGAAAGTATTTTTTGGATAAACAAAATTAAATTAGTCATTATATTACGTAGAGATAATATGTCTCATCTTCAATGCTATCTCATATATATATATATATATATATATATATACGAATATATATATATATACGAATATATATATATATATATATATATATATATATATATATATATATATATATATAAATATATATGACGAATGTATGTGACAAATTAATGTAAAGATTATATTATAAGCCACTCGTATCTGCACTAGAGTAACGCTCTGAAAAACCGGAATGTGCAGCCAATAAATAAATTTCCAACTTGTCAACGCAATACATCCACACTTTTTTGGAAGGTCGAAAATTATAATAAAAAAATTAATAGGTGCCAAACTTAAAACTGTAATCCTTTAAGCGCTAACAATACCTGATTTTCATCGACTTTAGTACACTTATAGGTCAACCTGGCTAAATTAATAAACGATTCTTATATTACAATGAAAATAATGTTAGTAAAACATTATTTTCATTGTAATATAAGAATAAATTTTAAATAACGTTTTAATTAGTCGGTTTTGTTATTTATACACCAACTTTGATTCGAAATTATAATGGAGAACATGCGTAATACCTATTATTAAATATTGTTGTATATTAATAAAGTGATCATGTAAAAATCAACATTAAATGACATTAATTTTGCATAATTTATAATTATGCAAAATGAATGTCATTTTTAAACAGCAAACATAATCATCACTATTTTTCCTCCTGTCGTTGTCTGTCATTTCGTAGTCAGTAAATATGTTTACATTTGTACGAATGATTAAAATAAATTTCTTGGAAAAAATTAAATAAAAATGGACCACAGTTTTATCAATACTTACTACAGAAACTCACCAAGAGTGTCAAAGAATGTTGAATGTCGACATATGTATAATGAATGTTTTATGAACAACATGGAATTTTCTAGGTGCTAAAGAAACAGCTTCGATATTTGTAAATAATATGTAAATTATAGTAATAAAATGTATTTATTTTAATAAAATGTAAATTATTATTAAAAAAATGTAAATTATTTGAAAAGATATAAAATCAAAGTTCTTGCTGACGTGGACACAGTCGAATTTTTGCACTGACTTTGTTTTATTTGAAACAAAACTTAAACTAAACCGTATTTTGATTAATTACTAGTACCGTTGGTAAAGTGATTTGTTTAAAATAGATTTTTAATGGAGTTCACCGGAAAAATTACGAAATTTTCGCAAAGAAACTCCCTGAAATTACATTTGATATCCCCATTTTTTGCACATCCACTGGGTGATGAAACGAATTTTGAAATTTATTATTGTACTAAGTAAAATGGTGAGTAGCGTTTCTTATTATCAAAAACCTTAGACGTTACAAATTTTCTCTCAATTATAAAAGAAAAAGAGAAAAATTATCTATCGGTGATCTTCTTAATTGTCCGTTAACTTACATCTAAGTGATTTTCATAACACTGAACGATTCTTTTTAGGGAATAATTATATATCGTCGGAACTTCATTGCAACTTTGAAGGAAGTGGTCATTCTTAATTTAATATTAGAAGGTACAGCTAATACCTTCGTCCGTACACCTTGTTGATGTGGATTCACACATGAGCACAAAACAAGAATTTAAACCCTTCATTTTTCGAACATTTATGTTGAAATTGAAGGACACTCCATTTTATCTATTTTTATTTATTCATAACAAGCAATGGTTAGTGTTATTATAGCACGTATGATGTTACGGTAGTTGGTAGTATGTTTTGGCGCGAAATTTAAAAAAAACGCTTTTTAAATAGCATAGTCTCGGCAATAACTAATCTTTAGTTTCTATAACTAACAAGAAGTAATTTAGAAGTAATTCTGTCTAAAAAACATAAAAGTATGATTTATGCATGTTTTGCATTGTACCCCTCGCCTGACTATAGTAAATAAACGAATGAAAAAGAGTTGGACGCGGGCGCATTCAATATAAATAACATGTGTCTCAGCGGTAGCAGACAGATTTCCCATTCTCCATATCACTTCTGGAGATAGTAAATGGTGCTCTAAAATGGAGTAAAGATAGTGAACGACAATAAATACGGTGAATATGATACCTTTGAGGAATGTATTTATTAACGTAAGTACAAACCGTAGAAATCGAACGCATAGAAGCTACGGAATAAAATGTTATTAAAATATTTTTTTGTGTCGCTGAGTGTCAATAAAGAAAAACATATTTTTTTAGAATGGGCGGAAGTTTACAAATCAATTTTCCTATCCCCGCTTCTGTATAATATTTTATATCACAGTTATACCAATAGACTTAGAGTTTAACATTACCGTAGAAATTTACTGTTGGATAAGTTACATCAAAATATATTGCTATGTGAATTCACTTTAATAACATTTTATCCTGTAACTATTATGTGATAAAATTATTTTTCAAGATTTTTTTAACGCGTAAGGATGGTAAAAAGTAGTGTAAAGAATAATTAGATTATAAAAAGCAATAAATTGATACGAGTGATAGGTATTTTAAGTAATTTTATAAATGTTTTTGTTGGTTTGTCTCTTTGTTTGTTCCTTAGTAGATCTTTAGGGAACTAACCGATATTTAAGTTTTACATACTAATAGAACATATTAGGGACTTCTTGTCACTCAAAATTTGTTTAATTTCATAACTAAATAATTTATACGGAATGATTCAGTACCGAAGTCGCTTCAATGTTTAAAAATATCTTGCGTTCAGTACCGAAGCCGCTTCAATTTCAATATCTTGCGTTCAGTACCGAAGCCGCTTCAATTCAAGCGACTCAGTACCGAAGTCGCTTCAATTTTTAAAATTAAAAATCTTACGTTCCCTTCGTAAACATAAGAATTTCAATGCTATGCAAATCCTTCTCAGACCGCTTCTTGCTATCCTTCACTTTCCTTACGCTTCAAGGTTACACCATTATCCACCACTGTCTTTTCTTGACTTAAAATATAGTTCAATCATTTATATCATATATGGAATATTCATATATCACATATGGAATATTCAATACGGATATAAATCAATATTTACGGGCACGAAATCACGGTTAACAGCTAGAAATGAATATTTTTTGCAACCTCTAATTCTTCTCCGCTCTCAAGTATAAATTCATACTTGATAGACTCCATTTGTATAGACATGAATCCTTCACTTACATAAATTAACTGGTACCGATGGCCATCTAACGCGATACCTTATATTCGACCGCCTTTTGCTAGCTCGTAGCGTCATTTGTGAGCACAAAATACCGAACGGGTTGAAACCAGAAAATTTACTCTTTGTCTATATCGTACCAACCATTTGTGCCTCGTTGATAATTTTGCTGTACAAACGAACGTACGATGGTGTAAGAGAGAGGAAGAGAGGAGCAACTAAAGTGAATGAGACGGTAGCATACTAAATTCGGCAGCCACAGGTGGCTCGCCGGTGTATAGATGATGGGTGTTATGTGGTTTACTTTTTTACTGTACCGTCTATAAATTGAATAATGTCCATAAAGTGCAAGTACTTGTGTATATTTGCGTAATATAATTACTTATTATAACATCACCGAGGTTTATGATCACTGTTTATAGATCAATAATATTACCCCTTAGATTTTTAATCAGATTCTAAAATTTTAAGAGTATCAGATTTTAAGAGTATCATAATAGTAAATATTTGATATTAAAAATATTTAATTAAATTATTCTAAAAAAAGAATTAATTTATTAATAACAGGGAAATGTCAAACGGACTAAAGGTAAGAACGTTTCTAATGCGTTTGAATTGTAAACATTTCATACGGAAGGCGTATAACTTCACCTTAATATACAAAGTCATGCACATTATATTATTGCGACTAGAACTCGCATAATGAGGCTTCCGTGCACACTTAGGCGCATATAAAAATTTAAATGCACATAGTATTTTTATAAAAATGTGTTTACAAATATTAATTTTATTTTTCGCCCTATTATACCCTGCAAGGGCATAAACACATATTGAATTTCTGAAAGACTGTAAAACAATGTACTAGTTTTCATCTAATTTTTGATGAATTCCTAGTGACACTATTTTTGTTTAAACTGAAAACAAAATTTCAAATACCTCATATGCTCCCACAAAAATTTTCATTCTCATTTTTCAGTGTCAGTGAGATATATGCGGGTTAATATGCTTATTAGTATCAGTTTAAAGTTTCTATGTCGAATAGTTTCTGCGACAAACGAATTTGATAGGCAGACCGACAGGCTGCCATGTCCTCAAATGGCGGTTCGTTTTATTTTTCCTTTTTAGGTGCGGAATCCTACAAAGAAAGTAATAAACATAATTTAGGTCCATACAGACTTTGTTAACCTTAATTACTTAACTTATTGACCCAGTAATAAGATGTCAAATATGTTCTCTTGCCAAATACACTATCTATAAGATAATATTCCACGCTGTTTTACTTTTGAAAAAAATTGCTCGGATTTCAATTCCAGTTTCTTCGAAGCCTTCAAAATATAAATCGATTTTTCGTAATTGTTCTCTCTAAAACAATATTTTAAACTCACGCGATATCAGTAATTAATTAAACGGTATTAGTATTTCCACTGAAATACTAATCGTATCAAAGGAAATACTCGTACGTCGTATCAAAGGAAATACTCGTAATGGCATCAGTATGACAATTACAATGCATTTGTACATCAGTGTGTAATTCATAACAACCGCATCTCATTGGGATGTTCCTGGCGTGGCAGCTTCATCTCACAACTGTTGCGTCGGGCAATGTGCCAATATCCCCTGGAGTCCCAATAAGGATGCCACCACACTATTATTCACCGCATTTCACAAAATGTTTTAATGCTTATATCGTATAACATAGATATGGGATCGTACTAAAAAGTATTGAAAATTGGTATGTATATAGGTATTTTCCTGTTTCTTTTCACTACTAGAGTGACCATAAAGTGAACAGAACACTTTCAAAGGAAAGGTTAATATTAGTAAAAACAGTTAATATTTCTATTACAACAATAAAACTTAAGACTCACGACTTACAAATCATGTTTAATTATATTCTAAATATTTTGATTACCTAAGCATTGAAATCAAATTCAACTATTTACTAACAGTTTATCACGACAATACTAACTCATTGCTAAGTTTAGTTTAGTCAGTTAGGTAGAATCATTATGGATCTTGATCTGAAAAAACAGGATATACATTTAGATTAAGAAAGACGGTCATACCGACAAACTTATTAGTAATATAGTTTATATATTTAATGTCAGTTTCCCTTCAAAATTCCTAGACGCAAACTGCAAGTGTAACTAGGACTTTACTCAAAGTACAGCTGCTTATATACTTAATACTAACAACCGTTCATTACAACCCCGTAATCCGACATGAAAGTGTTATTTTAACCTCAGCAGACTATGTGTTTAATATTTTAATTGATATCAACTGAATGTCTTATAGACACGTTTCGTAAATAAATTGTCTTTCACACGCTAATTTATTACATATTAAAAATATTTTAAAATTAATTTTCTTAAACTTTGGATAGAAATTGGAAATTTCTAAATTTAATTTTCTGAGACTTGAATACAGTAACTACCTGATATTTAGGCAACGTGCTAATAAACAACATTTCGAAAACAACAAAGTTGTTTTCAAATATTTTGTTAGTCTAACTACTTCTAAAATAATGACGATTGTCACTGCAAATTAACTCAAAATTACAGGTTGATCAGATCAATCAATAGTTCGAATTCATTTTAATTTCGATTAGATAAATTGTGAAATAAATTTAATTGATTTCATGAATAGGTAATACATATGACGTCTAATTAGGTAATTATAATATGCAGCTTAGTATTTATATTTGAAAAAAAAAAAACAATTGGCTAATAAAATGACTCTCAAGCATTGGAATAGTTATACCGTTACTTGCAAACAGATTACAGTTGTGTGAACGTATCCTGAACAAAAAGAGTATGTGCTAGATTAGAAAATTTCGAATTTTGCTTATACCTAAAAATATAATTTTATATTTAGGTACTATGAACGATTCTTTTCCTTAATATACATAAGTTCATGACGAATTATGAGTGCACTAACTTAAATTTCGTGCCAACCGTAGTACCATTAGATGCAATACTAAATACGCCTGCTCTCAAAAATATGTCTACGCATCTTCTCTATGACTATGCATATATTTCTGACCATATATATGTATATATGTATATATATATATATATATATATATATATATATATATATATACATATATATATAAATATATAAATATATATATATATATACATATATATATATATATATATATATATATATATATATATAATATAGTTATGTCTAACCAATTCGCAATTTCAGCACAGAAGCCTGGTTCGTGACAGGAGGCGCTCCACCGGCATCGGCACTTGTTGCTTGAACGAACTGTAGCGACGCCGCTCGTGTCCTGTTTCGAACTTTGTTGCCGTTTGTTAAATTGCGTTGGGTTAAATTTATTTGAGTACTTTTCTGAAGCATGTGCATTTATATGTATTTAGACAGATGTTTCTGAATGATCCACATGTACGTGTGTATTTAAACTTCCACATGTACGTGTGTTTTTAAAGTTAGGCTGAAACTACCGACATAGTATTTATTATAATTTTATAACACAGAAATACGTCGTGAAGTATAATACTTTGGATAGCAGTCATATGAGCGCTTCGTATCAGGAAATTAAATCTATATCCATGTATAATAAAATGCTGAGACCCCGTTTATCACCGGATATATGTTAAAGAAAGTTTACAGTTTTACATATTTTAAACAGGTTGGATATATTTTAAACATATATTAGAGTTTATATTCTTACAGCTTAATCAACATCTGCACTAGAAATTGTCACCGCTATTAGCATCTAACTTTTTATCTTGAATATTTTTGAAAAACTTCGTGTCAAGAGCGTATCTGTGATTGAAAAGAAGGCAAATCAATTTGTCAAATGATTATATAAATAAATAATATAAATTTATCTATTATATATATATATATATATATATATATATATATATATGTGTGTGTGTATATATATATATATTTATATATATATATGTATATATATATATATATATATATATATATATACATATAAACACACATATACATCAATAAATATTATAAAAGTAAGTGTACAATGTGCGTGCTGCTAAAACTCAGAAACGAGTCTCGGTACGATCAAAGGAGTTATATGGTGTGATAGTCCTCTATCCCTCATTCATGGAAAAAGTTTCCATTTTTACCTGAAGAGCGTGCTTAAGCGCTGGAAGTTTCGCCTTTTAGAACAGTCCAGAACACTCAAGAATATTCGGGACCATTCCACAATATTCCAGAATATCCCGGAATACTCTGGAATGTTGTGGAATGTTTGGGGTAGTCTGGAAAGTTCGGGAACACCCCAAAAAATTGTGGAACATTCTAGAACGCTCTCGAATGTTATGAAATGTTCTACAACATTGTAGACCATTCGAAGCCTTTTTTGTATGGGTAGGATTACCCATTGGTAGGGATATATAAAGCAAGATACGTCGTGGATTCGAGCGTCAGTTTCTTACCAATGAAGTGCAGTGAGTGAATAAAAACAAACACAGAAGTGTGAGTAATCAAAGTGATACAGTGACTGAATATAAATCGAAAATAAAGTGTAAAAAGTGTTGTGTATGTAAAAAGTATACTTAGTGTATTTCTTAATAAAAAGTTGATTTTATTTATATTATATACGATGCTTAAACGTAAAAAAGGAGGGATCTTGCCAGTTCTGAAGAAAAATGGCGAAAACAAAGAAAGCAGCGAAAAAACGAGTCAAAGAGCGCGAAGCACGTTTATGTTCCTAACGAACGAGAATGAGCACCGTAGAAGAACAGGAGCAGAGAAATCGAAGAACCGCGTAATAAACGAATTGAAGAATCAAGAATTGCGATACAATCTTATAATAAAATACTGCGAACGCAAGCCAACCATGAAAATATCACCCTACGAGAAGCGCGGACGAGGTCAAGTAAACAGTACAACCTAGCAAATGAAGCATACCGCTACGACCCGACGAAAGAATATAACAAACACAAACACATCGTAATCGAAAAACGGATAACATCTATCAATTTTGTAACGGGAAAAAATTCAATAGAGAAACACCAGAAATCTGTTACATGAATGGAATAATTCGATTACCATAACTGGAAGCACCTCCTTAGGAATTTCTACATTATATGACCGGGGAAACTCCAGAATCAAAACACTTCCTTCAAAATATAAAAACGTACAACGCCTGCTTCCAAATGATTTCATCTGGTGTTACTTAGATCAACACTAACAGAGATGAAATCGATTATGTTTTTTCCATTCAAGGATAAATCTATCAAAAAATGGTATTATTATTATCACTACCCAATGAAGACTATAAATTTCTGCAAGTATATTTCATCGGAAATGAAGAAATAGGAATTAAACAACGATGCACAAACATCAGTGGATTGACACGAGAAATAATCCAAGATGTACAGAGG
This sequence comes from Druceiella hillmani, assembly GCA_039881145.1. NCBI lineage: Eukaryota > Metazoa > Arthropoda > Insecta > Lepidoptera > Hepialidae > Druceiella > Druceiella hillmani. The sequence continues at coordinate 19,216,369 of JAYKKI010000021.1, read as the reverse complement.
ATCTAACACAAATACAATTACCTATGCAAAACAGCACTAAACCGAATCATTACTATAAAGTTGTAATTCGAGCCAACAAGAGACCACCTGGGAACACGAATGTCGATTTAATGCACCTCAAATAGATGAAGTCGCCATCGTAATTGTGGACAATGAAAACACAAGCAGTGACATAATTGTACAACGAAGAAGAAAAAGATTACAACGCATTGTAAAGAATAATACTCCAATATACGTTAATATTTCTGCATGGAGAGAACGAATATCATTTTAATGTGAAACAAATCCAACCTGAAACAGACGTAGAACCAAACAAAAAAAAAAATAGCTTCCAAGGAGTTCTATGCTTACTGCTGAATTATCAGAAACAATGAAACAAATAATCACATTCTCAACACTCGCCGTTTATTCCAACAATTCCTGCTAGATATGTATGCAAAAATAGAAGCGGAATGAATGCTTTACGTAAGACTGAATCAGAAGAAACTACACACGGAAGAATACATCCACCTTTGAGTCGCGATCATAAACGACGAAAACATTAACGACATTGGAAGAATGGTAATCTTACCCTCATCTTACATAGGAAGTCCAAGACACATGCACGAATACACTCAAGATGCCATGACCTACGTAAGAAAATATGAACGACCCGACCTCTTCATAATATTCACATGCAACTCATCGTGGTCTGAAGTCAAAGAACAACTAATATACGCACAAGCCTCCATAGATCGACGCGACATAATAGCCTGAGGTATCCCGCAAAAAGCCGATTTTTTCTGAAAAAAAAAATAAATGAGGTTTATTGAAATCATCACAAAGTATCACGTCTTTGGAACCGTTAAATGCTAATCGTATACAATCGAATGACAAAAATGAGGACTGCCTCACTCACGCAATCTCATATGGCTAATACGACAGAATTCATCCCACGGATATGGACAAAATCATCCAAGCTTAATTTCTCAATTCATTTCAGAAGATCCGGAGCTGTACGACATAGATGTTAAAAACATGATTCACGGACCATGCGAGCCATTAAACCCCAATTCGCCATGTATGAGTGATGGAAAATGTACAAAAAAAAACCCACACACCCACAACCATACCTGGACGACACACGAACCGGATATGGTGGCTATCCGGTAGTTGGTTACCTATGTCAAACGTATACCAACGCTTAGGACTACTGAAAAACGACAACGACTGAGATTTAACATTACAAGAAACCTCACTCACAGCCTCAGCTGAAGAAATCAGAGACTTATTCGGCATAATACTAACAACAGGTAACCTATCGACTCCAAAACAGCTATGGGACTCCTTCAAAGAAAGTATGAGTGATGACATACTGTACCAAATCCAACAAACTCATCCAGAACTGGCTAACGAATTCAGCGAATACATCTTCAATGAAATACTTATTCGCCTAGAAGATAAATATTTACCAATAAAAACCAGACCTTAGTACATCTTGGGATGCCAGCACCACGACAAGATGCTTTCAGTGTGCTGAACTTCGTAATTACAAAGGAAATAAGCTACAACGTTAACGAACTATTTAAATACATGGCTCACAACAAGCCACTCCTCAATGACAATAAAAAAAATTTACATCGTTATCATGGACCAGATCAACAACAACACTAGCGGAATTATTTACTTGGACGCATCAGACGGCACCGGGAAAACGGTGCCAAATAACACATCGCACTTGTACTGGCACCATCCGACATTACCGCCACACTTATGGAAGGAGGATGAATTGCCCGTTCTGCCCTACAACTACCGTTCAATATACCCGAAGAACAATTCCCAGTATGTAAAATCTCAAGAGCATCTGGACAGGGTGAGCTTCTAAAACAAGCTAAAATTATCTAATGGGACGAATGCACAATAGCACATAAAAAATTACTCGAAGCCATAGACAGAACATTACAAGACTTGCGAGGAAACTCTGAAGTGATAGGAGGAGCTCTACTCAAACTCTCATGTGATTTTCGACAAACACTTCCAGTTATCCTCAAGTCAACACCAGCAGACGAAATCAACGCATGTTTAAAAAATCACGTGTCTGGCCACACATACAAATACTGCGACTAACAAACAATTGAGAGTTGAACTATCGAAAGACGAAACAACGGCACATTTTGCTCAAAATCTTTTACAAATAGGCGAAGACACTTCTCCTACTGAACAAACGACCAGCCTCATTGAACTCAACAGTGATTTCTGCAACATATATATATATATATATATATATATATATATATATATATATATATATATATATATATATAAACATATTACATTGGGATTTAAAAAATGTAAACAATTATTTAGAATGCTTTTTGTTTCTCTGTTTATCTATATACCATTTATTAGAACAGCATACAAATACTGCTAGACCAATTGGAGTGAGACTCTCACTGAAACAATGTTGAAGGTTTTGATCAAAATTTAGAGTACATTTTATTTTGAAAAAAAATCCTCTAAGAGATTTGAAATTCAATTGTAGAATTCAGACAGTAAAAATCGAGCGCAAGGCGCTTAAGAACGGATAGAACTTATCGAGATTATTGTAGTGATTAGACTTAAAATTGAAGCTAAAATAAAACATATTCTTATTCCGTGCTAGGGTAATTTTGAGGCGCAAACTTTATTACGAATATTAATTTTTCACAGCCTAAATATACTGCCTGCTATATTTTTTACAGGCGTAAAAACTTGGTGAATATTTTCATAATTATAAGTTGGGGATACTCTACACTTTTTAGGCTTAGTAAAATTGCTTAGTGCAAAATACATGGGTTAATCAGATTACTGTGTCAAATTTGAAGTTTCTACAAACAGAAAAAGTTTAAACACTTGGACATTGTAGGGTAATTAAGTTTAAAATTGATTAGGAAAAATATGGCAATGCATGAATTCATTTATTAATGTCGATAATTTAATAATTCCATTTCGATAGCATTGTCGACTCCCACACACAGCTTATCCAAAATCGATTCATCCCAATCTATCGCAACTTATAAATAAGTATGCTATTTAGAATTTAAATTGATTCAATTTCACCCAGAAATAGATATAAGCTGGTAAAACTTTACCAGATTACGTGTTTACCAACGTCGTGGTAAGTGTAGTCATATTCGTCGAAATAAACCTCTGTTTGTCGTTAACATGTGCAAACGATGCGGTTATGTTAACTTGTGCACGGCTCTGATAAATAAGTGGGCTATGGCTGTGCCTCTGCAGTTCGTAGATAATTCATAGATTGACATAGACAAACGACGAATGAATGTTATATTTGAATAGCGCTAAATTAACATTCAGACCGCGTGCCTGCGGATACCTGTCAGTACCCGCGAGTACCCACGAGTACCGATAGCAATTCGAGACCGCGACCTTCGTTCTTGCGAATCAACAAAGGGGACCTTAATCGCCCACGGAACAAGTATCCGTTGCGAATACACTTTACATTATATTAAATGCAGCGTGATTAGAATCATCAGTTGACGCCAGTGAGTTGACTCTCACTCATATTTGAGGTTAACAATTATCAAAGCTGAAAAAATTCATTGAAGCTACCTTGGTATATACATGTAAATTGAAATTTCGTATTGAAAACTTTTAGCAAACATTCAATATCTACACATATGATCTACTTCCTTAGAGAAATGGAAAATTAACAATGTAAAGTAATTAGTGTTGATGTCATGTGGCGATCTAGTTCAAATATCACATATACCAAAAAAATAGATTTAGTTTTACGTAATTTCTAGAAATGTTCGGTACATTTCTGGAAATTACGTAAAACTGAGTTTTTGCTGATCAATCAACTAGCAGTCTATTCGGGTTATGAATAATCAACTAGTCGACCTAGTTAGTGTGCGTGTGAGGATTACTCTGACAACTTTCGTACATCGTCGACTCTCTTATTGACTGATTAAATCAAAAACACCAGCCAGTAATATTTTATACACTAGTAAAGTAAAAGAAATTAAATAACATATTTTATAGAAAAACTGTATAACTATAAAATTTTAAATTACATAATATTCATTTTTTTGCTTCGAATTTGATTGTTAAAACGTAACACAAAATTTATATTGCTGGTATTACAGATGGAGAATTGATAATTTGTCAAGTAGTAAGTACTAAAGATTTTATACCTTTTATTCGTACTTCACAACGATTCATAAGTACAAAACTGGTGCCCACCTTAGTTAGCTACGTACCCGTATCAATTGTAATCGCTTGTTGCTAGTGTTTAATTGATAGACACGTTTAGAATGATGGCTTACGTCATAGTCAATGATTAAAAAATAATTAAATTTCAATTGAACTTATACCTTTTCATTTAAAAATATATTTTAAAATGTATGTAAACTATACAAACTTTCAAAGTATTCAATGCATTTTTAAAACTGACTAATCACTAATCAGCGGTTTCTGTAGACTACTCGCGGACTATTCACCGGCTACTAAAGTCGCAGACTAATGTGCTGAATCGACTAGTCGGATATCTCTAGTAATTTGTTATAAAACGTGGTAAGTAAAATGAACCAACCAGTAGGTCGCTATTAAACACTAATTCATATTCCTGTAGCTATTAATAAAATTTTGGGAACTCTCCAATTTTATCTTTAGAATCTCGAAGAGATATAAGTAGCCTTTATAATATCTTCGTTTCTATTGTCTAATAGTTTCAACAGTTAGAACTATTTCATTGAAAGGAAACAAATAGGTCCTTCGTATGGGAATCTCAACTTATATGTAACAAAACATTAGTACCATAAATGTAAATTGTGGATGAAATCATGTCTATAATTTCATAACATAAATATATCATGGAACTCCGCTTTATGCGTGTTCCAATAGGCTCTCGGTCTGTTTTATCAAATAGTAACAGAAATATAGGCCTAATATTGCTGATTAGGTCTAAAATAAATATAGGCCTAATATTGCTGATTAGGCCTTTAAAGGCTGTTCCAAAGTTTCTATGGCCTGTAAATAAAAACAAACTCTACTCCTGTTTCCATCTAAATACCATTAATCGACGAATATCTAGTTTCCATATTCTTTATGACTTATTGATCAGAAGCTAAAATAAACGTAAAACTCGACGGCATTTACCATCAACTTTGCTCAATACTTAGATAATGGTCCCATGATGGTGATAATTTGTCTTATGTAGAATTTAATATCAAATTTCATGAGAATTTTTGTCGAAACTCTTTTCTACCCAAATGTGTTTATTATCTATGAAGAAGAGTGTTTTGAATATATTTACTTTTTATATACGAAAAATTTGTTTAATTTACTAAATACAAACAGACAAAATATAATTTCGTAATCAGCCGCTAATGAAGCGTGGAGGAGGATACGCAGTTTTGTACTAAAATTCTAAACTATTTTCTTTTCCATAAAATTTTGATAACTGATAATAACGGTGAAAACATTCCCAACGAAGACCCACTTCAATCGGTTGGCATGCTCATAAAATGGATCTATTAGTGAATTCGATTTCTTCCTCTCGCCCCTTTCTCCGTTGACTCTTCATTCTACCCCTTCCCACTCTTTCTTCTTTCTCAAAATCAATTCTAAAAGTCAAATCGAAGCCAAGTTTTTGGCAATTATTAATATTAAAATTCCCCCTTGCTTCATATTAGTTGCCTGTTAATATTATCACATATAGCTACTATTGTTAAATGAAAAATAAATAAAAAACATGCTAACAACATGTACAAAGTCGTCGTGGATAAGCTGCAATTCAAAAGTCCGATCCGAATAATAGACCGATCAATTCTCACACCATCCTTGATAAGGTATATTCGATGTAGTAAATTACATTGAATTAACTATAAATTTCGAAAAACTCATTCAAATATTAAATATTATATTAAACATTATTTATGTCCTAAAATTCAAGTCTCCATCGTATAAAATCAATCTCATTCACCACCGCTATCAACAGATATTAATTTCTTATAAGTAAAACCTCATAACTGACCCCAATTCTAAATGGTTAGTATTCTTTAGCCTTAACAGTGTTCTGATTATGTCATGATAACAATCAGAATGAAACACATATTGAACGGTAGTTTCACGAAGGTGCGCTGACACATGGGGGGTTCTCACAGAGGAGGACGTAAATGCGAACGATTTGTGCGAATGTCTTTATAAAGCCGCAGACGCATTAACGACACAATGTTGGTATTGTAACCGGTCGTTTACGATGCTTGCAGCGTATTTTATGCAGCGGCTCCTCGCATTCAAGCCGTTCCGACATTTATTTGTAGTAGTTTTGGGCGAAATTGTAGTCTAGTTTGTGAGCCTAAGACAGGTATCTAAACAGACCGTGAGTCAGAACACATAGTGTAATAAAAGTGTAACGTACACCAGATTGTAGTACCCTTGTAATTTAATTTTATTATAATTTATTTATCGCAGTTTTATAAATTATGAAAGAATTATTTAGTTAAAGCCACATATGCTAGCTTTGTCGCTTGGATTTTCGATCAAGGCCCCGAAAATTGTCACAATGATGAGAATAGATTTTAGGGTCTTCGAGACTCTTTGTAGATTTACTATAATCAGTTGAGCACATGTCGTACAAAATTACACGTTATTGTACTAAATGTTTATTAGTGAGTAAAAAATACAGTTTCATTTTAGAGGAGCTACGTTAATACTTAGATTAAAGGCTAACGGAACTCGGTATAGACATAATACCAAATTCCATTACAATTTGTCCAGATTACCATTTAATCCACCCTGCTATACAAGTAATGAAAATGTCCACACCATTATGATTAAAACATAGCTTAATAGAACATCAATCATTATACGGAACTTTTTATATTAAAGTTACAATTTAATAAAGAATTTGTACAAACACTTGACGTTGCATAAAGATTTTGGTATTTTTAATGTAATTTCCGCCATCACGAAAACTTTTTTTATAAGATAATTTATTGGAGAAAATGTTTAGTTGCGAGTAAAAAATAAACCACTTCGTCGTATATTTTGCGTTTACCTTTCTGAGATCATAATGAAATTTCATTACTTTATTTGCTATAAAATCTATTTGGAGGTTTTTAAATACAACCTGAGTAGACTTGAATAGTGGAAAGGTTAACATTTAATATTTCTATTTGACAAAAGGACAGGATGCCCTGAAAAATCTTACTTATATATATATATATATATATATATATATATATATATATACTCAAGCAGCAACAGTCAGGCATCTCAAAAATGAAGATGATACTGAGTCCATGGTTTAAAAACAAGTAGCGTGTAATTAAAATTTAAAATAAATATTACCATTAATATTACACCTGATTTTTATCCAATAAAAAACATAAAATATTCTTTATCATCCCCGGGGTTGTCTAAAACCGATAAAATATTGCTCACGTAATACTTGAAGGGTCTCTTGGTACTTAAATCGTTTTAGAGATGCCTGTACTTTTATGTATTAAAACTTTATGCTTCACACGCTGTAGTCGGCCCAAAACAAATAATTTCTTTTACGATATATTTATATAGAATACATGCAAACTTAAATGAGTGCGTTTTATCAAACGCTGAATATTATATTAAGTCTGCGTAATTATTAATAGATTATAAATTATTAGCATCTATTACAATTCCATTTTAACTATCGTTAGTTAATTCGGGAAACAAAGTTATAGTTTTAAAAAAATTAAAATGATACGCCTCGCTAGCAATATGAACAAAAAATAAAAAAATAATCTTTAAATATGACAATTTTGGTCGAGAGCCAAAGGTGACCCAGGTGACAAAAAAAATTAACTTTCATGTTAAAAAAAAGCGTGAGGTGCTCTCGACCTACATTTTAATAGTGGTTTAGATCAAGCACCCCACGCTTTTTTACATGAAAATTAATTTTTTTGTCATCAAAAAATTGGCTCTTGACCAAAATTTTCATATTTGAAGATTATTTTTTAGCTGATATTGCTAGAGAAATGTGTTATTTTAGTTTTTTTTAACTATAATTAATTTTTATTTTTTAGTCTTAAAACCAAATTAAAGTAAGATATAATAATAAGGATGCGAAAGTCTTAGCATTTTATGTGTGAAAATGAAATTAAAATTATTTTATTCATATTCGCGCAACCTACCCATTTCTGTCAGCTTCGAGAACCAAGTTCTTTTATTTCGAAACCATCCAGTGACTTTAAACCACTGATAAGCTTGTCCGGCAGCAAAGAGAGGCTATACTAAATAAATAACTGCATAATCTATAGTGCAACCTTGCATTTTGTGCACAGTAGATGCCTAACTCAGGATTACCAGCAATATAAACAGTACCATAGCTGTATTTTGCTGGAAACTTTGTCGCTATCGGTTTAATCATTTGGACACCATCTGGGCCTAAATTAATACAGGCTGATGGAATGTCTCAATAATACGATGGAATGTCTCAATAATACCCATATTGTCATTTACTAGGCTAATTTTTTTTGTTAGTTGTATATCGCACAAGGATACACAACTAACTTTACCTAGATTTAAACTTTGCACATACATTTAATATTTCACATTTACAAGGATATGCAACTAAATTTTCTTAAGTTTAAACTTTCACATTTTACATTTGCATTTTATCGTTTGCTTATGCCTGAGCTTTACATATAGGTTTTACACTTTAGATTATATTTTACCTTCCACATCACCTAGATTTAATTTTACATATAGGGATTTACGATTTATATTCTTCATATAACATTCAATATTTTACCTTTTACGTTATCTAAGCTAAACATAGATGTTTACACTTTACATTTTATCCTTTATACTTCACATTTTGTTTTGTAAAATGTTTTTTTTGTAAGCATGCATACTTATTAATTGTGCTTACAAAATTCACTTCTATAGTGTTTTCATGTAGTGTCTCAGTTACAATTTTTTCGTATTTAAGGTCTATAAATTTGCACCTTTTGTGGAACACACCGTTTTTATCATACTTATGGCACTTTTGCTATCGAAATTTCAACGCATAGTCATTTGATTGAATTCACTAAGGTCGCAAAATAACTTCTTCAACCATATTGCCTCTTTGATGGCTGCTACGAACTCCGCTCATGGGGCAGACAGAGTCACAATTTGCTGTCTCTGTCGTTTGGGTTGGTTTGTTTCTGGGCCTTAATGTCATGTTAAACGTTTTCGGAGTCTTAGTTTTTGGGTTTGGTAGATATAGGCTCTTACTTGACGATGACTCCTTTTAGGGCGTTTCCTCTCAACCAGAGCAATTTTTTTTATTAATACCTATTTATGAATTATTTGAAGACATTTCAGCTTGCTTTTGACTTTGATGATTTGACAATTAACGTGTTCGAGTTTATAATTTTATGACAGTTTACTTTTCTCTCTAAATGTTCTCGATTGAATTGCTGGGCGTTTGATGAGACTTCCACAATTAGCTCTGGCGCTTTTAAGATAATAACGGTGTCAATTTGTATGTTGCTAATCGCGTCTCCTCCGCCTGTGGCCATTCGCTGTTGCCTTTCCCTTATAAACTCTCTTCTCTCCTTGGTTTTTATACTGAGCCAAAATCGGTACAGTTGACTTCCTTTTACCTAAAGAAACAAATAAAGTACACGTCTCTTAGCACATTATTATAAAAAAAAGAAAATGGAAATTACATTCGTGCAAACAAATTCATTCTTATTCATGAAACAAATTAATTCTGACTTCATCTTGGACGAGAGTATAGATCCTATTAAATCCAACAGGGATTTAATTTGCTATCACTAGCTGCACGGAGAAAAAGCGCTGATCTATTATATTTATATAAAATCATACATTCGCAGTTGATTATCCCTATCTCCTCTCTCTATTCAACTTCACACAGATTATTCGTCTCTACAGAGATTATTCGTGCTATAAGTTTATAACAATAATACCTCTTTTTATAACTCTATAATTCGAATATGCCGATTGCGTAACGATATTGTTTCTCAACCTTGGACATTTTTTAACCGCAATTATTAAATTTTAAAAAGGAAATACAAAACATATTATTAATAAATTAAAATAGCTACGATATAATTAATATTTTGCTCAGTGTGTATAAAATAATATAATTCTAAATGAATACTAACTTTAATAATTGAGCGACACATTTTGTAATATATTTAATAACACAAGTAACTCTTAAAAATATATACTTCTTTTATTACACATCTACGTGACTGTAACTTGTTTTGTGAGCCTTTCAATAAATAAATTCTATTTTCATTGAAAACGTGGACATTTAGTCAAATGTAGTTACCTTTTCATTAATAATACCACTAGCATTATATAGGTATCTCGGCATTTTTTTCATCTTCACGTTTGCTCCGTCGATTCGTTTATTTTCAATTACATCTTTGTAAGAGACCAATATCTGCACTCTGTTTCCGTGTAGCTTCTTTCTCTTGTATTCATTTTATTACTTTTGTTAAACGTAATACTTTCAGCAAAAATAAACGATGCGTACAACTGTCAGTAAATAATTCGGTATATCAATTAAATATGTGCCTTCAATTAGCTCATTAAGCTTTTTTTAACGTTCTAAATTTCGTACGCTCTGAACTTCTGATTTTACTACTCATAAAACTTCATACCGGGCTATATACGAAAATCGATTCTTAAGGAGTAAACTCCAAAAATAGAGTCGCATTGAAAATCTCCTTTTTTAGAACGGTTAAATAGTTACAAGGTATATTTAGAAGGTTTGAAGGGCCATAAATCTGAAAGGCTAATCGAGAGCAAACTCATGTATCATTTCAGGGTTAATATAAAGAAGGAGTCAACAACAAGAGAAATTTAATGTATGAGAATGAACGAAGCAAACGTGGCATGTTAAGGTTACATGATGTTTCATCAGAGATTGGAGGTGATTGTTCAACTCAACCACTAGATCACCTCTTTTTTCAGTACAACGGTAGTAAATAATGTAACGTGTATTTTAATCACTTAACTTAGCCATTAATATAACTTTAAAAATAACTCCCTTCATCAGTATTACGAAATTATGGAATCATCCCATGTTCCGTGATATTAGTGGTAACATAAAATGGCGTAAGCAACGAAGTTAATTTAATGCAAGATTATTTAATAAATTTTATTGAAATTTTTACCCGTATCACTTTTTACAACTGATTTGAGCGTGGCGTCGCATATTTGAAAAGCACGATTAAAATGATTGAAGATAACAATCAGAGATACTAAAACCTAACAGACTAATTTAATTCTATGCTGGACACATTTACGAATATGGGAAACTATATATGTATATGTAGGTACCGTTATAAATATAAAATAAAGAGCGAATTAGCGGAGTGAATGTTTACTTTCGAACAATTGCTGCTAAAGTATAAAAAAAATGCTAGAAAAAGGTGTAACCGTTTTTTTCGAAGATTGGGTTACTAGGCTATTTTTTTATAATTATACTTGTTGTTAAATATACTTGTTGTTGCGGTTCCATTTTGTTTCCGTCAGACAAATAATTTATTTTTAAATAAATACAAGGTAAAAGTAATTAATCATCCTTATATCTCAAACCGTGCTATTTTTATTTATATCTGAAGTCTAGGGATAAACTTTTAGTAAAATGGTCATAATTAATTCATGATCATATTGTAAATTGCTCACTTGAGCTAAGCAGCAATATCTAGCAAGATCTTAAAAAAATTGTTATATCTTAAAGAAATATGTGTTCTTTTTTACAAAAGCAAATTTATAGATTACTCCCTAATATGTTCTATTAGTATATAAAATTTGGCCAGGTTTATTTCCGAAGTAGCTATTCTGTAACGAGCAAATATACAAAAACACATTCATATTAATAATATTGGTTAAGGTCGACTTAACATGTCATTTTAATTAGCCAAGAATAATTACTAACTATATTCAAAGTTTTATTCATATACATATATGTATAAAAAATTAAATATTTATAATTCTAAGAATAGTCAAACAGCTTCAGCATTAGTTTTTTACCTTTTGAGTGTCATTTTCTAAAAACGAGTTAGTGTAATGATGGCTATGTTAAATTATTGTTACGTCCATAAGTCGTGATTATGTTAGTTTAATTTTCATTATAAATTTTATGCGATGGACTATTCCAGAACTTTCCATGCTGAATGAGCTTAAATTGGACTTCAATCTGTTAACAATACGCCTACATTTTATCGTTCGATGATAGCCGTGATGTTGTTTTGGTAATTGCTTATTATGTCGCGCGGTAAATTCGTGGATGGTACCGGTAGCACCGGTCTACATCGAACGTTCGAAACTATAATCGCAAGTCAAGTTTTTAGTTTCATTACCTTACCGATCCCCAAAATGTTGCATTTGCCAATTTTTTAAATTAATTTTTTGGTTTAGGAACTTTGTGCCTGTTCATTTAAAAACATCTAATGAACGGGCCAATGGGCTTTTAACGAATGCGCGGCGCGCATTGAGCGACCTAATTACTTAGCGGGCGCGTGTCCGCTTGCACATTAGAAGGTGGCTGCGGTTGGGCCGGTGCGTGGAGCTACTCGCGATGACCTACTTCGCCGCCTCAAGTGGGGCGTCGAGCCCTAGGAATCGAATACGTGTCCGGTTCTAGTGTGCGATGAGTAAAAGCATTTATCGAACGTTGATGAAGGAATTATTTATCTACAATTTCACCCTATATCCACAGAGGTGGCACGTGTAGCTATAACAAAGTGCTACGTCACACGTTAGCGCATGACCTCACGAGAGTCCGACTTAACGGTGAATGCTATTTAGGGTATCCACTCTTCCTACTCTCTCCAAAAAACACTAATAATGAATTTTCATTGTTTTTAACAGTGTACAGCACATATATCGCAATAGTTAACATTGGAAAATATACATACGGAAATTTTAGAGGTGGCAAATAAAACACTCGATTTTTAGGATTCCATACCTCAAAAGGAAAAAAGGAATCCTTTTAGGATGAAACTGACGTGGATACCTCCACATCAATTCCATCCTAGTCAAGATGTCAAGATGAAATTAATATCAACTAATCCGATCAACCGTCCACAATCCCTTGGAGCTGTAAAAATCATATATGGGCAATTAGCAAGGATCTTTGCTAATTGCCCACCTGAAGATGTTGTAATACAACGAAACCTAGGTCGTGATATAGAATTTAAAGAAAGTAGAAATAATACTACATCACGTTGTTTCATTTAATTGTGGATAATGAATTTCTACAAAATTAACGCCAAATATATTCAATATAACCAGTTTATATTATATTTAACGAAAAACATTACCCGAAGCATCATATGTTTCCTTTCGGTTAATTAAATAAAGTATAAAAGTTTGCAACGGCAAAATGAACGTCTATGTAAATGAACGTCTTATTTACTTAAAGACAAAATAATTTTGGACAACCAAAATATGGAAATAAGGATGCTAGACCCCTTAAAAATGTTGCGTTTAACAACCTGTCTCGTCAGACATTCCGTTTTAATATTGTAACTAATTTTATAAGAATTGTTCTGATCGAGTATTAAAATAAAAACATGTCTAGTTAAGCTATTGATCTACCAAGGCTGTGTAATACTTTATTTCTCGCTTTAATTATGAGACACGCGGCTATATCTTCAGTAAAATTGACCAACTACGTACAAACAACTTAACTATTCTACAATTGAAATCGAAATGTTATTATACCTGCAAAGTTGCTGTTCAGTAAACCAGTGGATTTAAAATTTGCGGGTATCCGAGTTAAGACAGCCACAAATAATGAAAGTATTATTTCAAGACGCCCGTTTTCATGATACAGGCTGTCCAGTGGCAGATTTCAATGTTTAAAAAATTGTAGGT